>JANVCC010000037.1:10104513-10285002 GCA_025345505.1 Todiramphus chloris collaris | reverse complement strand
CCTTCCTTCCTTCCTTCCTTCCTTCCTTCCTTCCTTCCTTCCTTCCTTCCTTCCTTCCTTCCTTCCTATTTGCCATTCAATAACCTTAATGATATGATGCAGAAATATATATCCAAAAAGCAACATTTCATTTTGCAGAAACTAAATAAAACACAGATAGCAAGAAAGCCATTTAATTACATAGATGTCAACATACTTCTAATGCTGTGCTTAAAAACCGGTCATGTCTTGCATGCACATAATTATATATACTCTAGGTTATACATTATTCTGATTATTCTGTTTACTACAGACACTGCCTATACATCACATTGTATTCTCTGATGACTAAGCTTAGGAACCAAGGACTTAAATTTACCTATTACTATTTTCAGGGAGGCTCAAGATATTTTCAATTTATCTTTATGACCAAAGAAGAAATAGTTCTTCCATTTCTGCGTGCACGCACACACACACACACACACACACACACACACACACATATCCTCCTAACAGTATTTCTGGCTTACCAGCTGTCAACCTCATTTCCAACTTTGAATTTGTAGCAGTCTCTCTTGCTGGTGTAAAAAACCCAAGGCTCCTCCACAACTCCCCTAGTGTTGTTGCCCTTTAGCACCAGTCTTCTTCATGCTTGCTTCTTATCACCCTTCCTCAGCCTCCATGATTTAGAAGTCTGTTTCTAAATAGAAGTGCCATTTTAGTTTAATCCCTTTAAGAGTCTGTGATCTCTTCACTGGATAGGTATTGAACATCTCCTTGAAAAAGTAAGATTTTGAGATCCACTTTCACTTCCCAATCTATAGCTTTTAAAGACATTCTCTGCTTTGCTTTTTAGCCTCATGCTTTTCTCAGACCAGAAATTGATGGAGGTGGTCTGTTCTATTTTTATTTCTCTTGAGCATTGACTTTTCTGATAATGCCAGCTCTCCTTACTATACCAGGAAGTTGCATAGTCCTGTCATCCAGGTAAAGCCTAATCCTTCCCTTTTTGTGCAGCCCAGACTACTAGATACTTAGTCAATGTAAACCCACATAGTTCCATTGAAGGTGAGTCCATGCACTGGAGAGACGTCTGCTTCAACATTGTCAAGAGGAGTGTGTATGGATGAGGCTTGGGGAAGAAAAAAAAAAAAAAAAAAAAGACCCATCTTTTAGGTATTTTAATAGTCAGGCAAAGAATTTGCTTTTTGAAATATTTGTGACAGGAAGTGAGAAAAGACTCAGGTCCACTGAGACTGACTTTCAGAGGTCATTTTTGTTTCAACTATATTTATTGTTTTTTGGACTCACTTTCAATGAACATCCCAAGTGCATGAGCTTAATACTGGCACTAAGAAAATGTGATAGTAAGTTAAAATATTCATATTCCCCCAAAGGAAAACCTAAGTGCACATCTGATCACAGTAATATACAATACTAGATGATTTGTTAAATCATTGATCTAGAAGCGGAACTTGAACACTTTAATGTAATCAGATCCACATTGTCTGATTGTACTGACATTAAACTCTGTTCTAAACTACCAGGACTATTTATTTTAGTGAAACATTTGCATAATATGATATTATACCCAAAAAATAGCAGCAGTACCTCATAAGGCAGCACTAACTGGCTTTGCCAGAAAATTTTCTTTTTTGAGAGAGGCTGATGCAGTTTTCTGCCTCAGTAGTGGACTATGCTGGTGCACTAAAATATCAGCCAAATCCCAGTGTTAGACCAAGACTAATCCATTTAGTATCAGCCACCTGATACACTGTCCCAATCATTTCATAAAAGTTCTTCTTCAAGTCTAGGAAATTGTAGGGTTTTTCTCCCCAGCTCTTCCACCTTTAAATTACTTTAATCAAGTTGCTTTAGCTCTGTTACTGCTTCTCTGTTCAGTATTATTGAGCACTTAGTGAATCACAAGACATTCAAAGCCCCATAAAAACTTGCTTGCTAGTGTAACCCAGTGATGTATTTATTCACTGTTATAAATTTGAAGACTTTACATAAGTTACTTGCAATATAGATGCTTGAGGCTAAAATCAGGTTAGAAGTATATAATTAATCAATCCTTTACAGTTCCAGTTGCAGAAACTCACAGGCAGCTATTTATAGATAGCAAAGCACAAAATATAATGAAAAATACACTAGCATATCTATGGGGTGCTCATAGATATCTCAAACAAAATAGAGGTAAAAGTGATTATGCCCAATGACTTATTTGATAGCTAATTCCTCTCATAAATCATAAAGACATTGCTGGATAATTTTTCTAATGAGAATGAATTACTGACATGACATAGACCTTCGATGACATTTGCTAATACACTTCTCTGTCAAACTGTGAAGTTAAGTGTTTTCATCGTGGAGCTAAAGAGGCTTAACATTAAAAACTTATGGAAATGGCTTTAATACTGAGATTTACTTCTAGAACACTTTTGAAAAGCAATATCCCCAGGTATTTATAAAAAAGCTAGATTCTATTTTCCATAGCTTTTGCTGAGTTTTTATCTGTATTCATAATCCAAAATGTGCCATTATAAATAATTAAACAATCAGCATCTGCTATGCTCACAAAACAGATATATCTCAAAATTTGACTGTTGGCCTGGTTCTGCACCTCTGAAGTGGTAGAGAACTTTGCTGCTAGCTTCTATCAGAAGAGGATAAAGTACATAGCATCAATCCCCATCACAGCCTCTGGGTCTGCATATACAGTTACATACGTTAGTGGTCTGACTCAAGCTGTTCAAATCACTTCACTGGCTGCTATCTAACTGAAATTGTCAATTTAAAAGGTGTATTTTTATGCTGTGTATACTACTTGCCGAAGTATAAGTATATAAATATATCGTTTTATATATATATATAAATATATAAATATCAGGGAAACAGGTTGTTCATTACTTCAGACTAATCTCAGTAAGGGACCTCACATTAAGACCCCAAGCTGTGTTTCCCTGGTCTTTGCCACCCAGGGAGCAACAGAATGTCATCCATGTGGTAATCTTGGCTCTGTGCTTGGCAGGTATGGTATCTGTATCCTCAACTCTTTCAGGGCCATCATGCCCATGGTGAACACTAATTACACACCTACTTTGCCCTGACTCATTTGCCACTGATGGAATGTAGATGAAGTTAGAAAAGCACAACTGTCAAATTACCATGAGCCAATAAACTCTAATCCTGTCCTGTATCAAATCTTACCTCTCTCAGTTCTGTCTTTGATGCCTTTTTGGCCTCATAAGTTAATTTTGACATTCTGTCTTTACACTCCAAGTGAAGTTAAACATCCTCTAAAACACAGATGGTTATTACAGTCTGGACTGGGGGGGAAAAAAAAAAAAAAAGAAAAAAGAAAGGAAATTGTAGCAGAAACCCTGAATGTTTTTGATTAGATGATACACTAGAAAACAGTCTTGCTTTTGGAGATGCTAGCTACCTGGGACATGTAAAGGCCAGAATAAAACCGTATTTACATTAGTTTATCTTCAAAACTGCTGTACATGTCTGTGTAACAGTGTGTATGACAGCACGTAGCAGACATGGTGCAAGTCCTTCAGCTGTTAGCTCTGTGATGTGCTCTCTCTTATCAGTCTTCTATGACTAAACAAATCCTGAAAGAGTTTTCTGTGAAGATAACAAAAGCCAAAAAAAAAAGTGAGAGCAGCCAACAGCTAGTTTATTGCCATTTTACCTACAGTTACACAGTTTTAATAAATTACATTGTCACCTTGCAATGGTATTCCAACCCATGCCTACCGTACTGTAATCACTCATTCAAACTGTTTTACTTGTTTTCGCAAAATTTGTATTATTTCCTTTCAAGAAAACACTAGCATTGCATTGACCTGGTTATAAGATATACTGCATCCTGGTGAGCCACAAAACACCGTTTCTCATAGGATTCTTTAATACAGAATATGGAAGTGAAAGTCTAAGATTCTGATTGAAGATGCTTGATAGACTGGAGATGCTGTGGTTGGTTTTACTTAAATAAGAAAAAACAAAGATTCCTTTTTAACACCTTACAGAATATAGGTAATTTGGGGAAATTAAAGCCATGGATAGCAGTTCTCTTTCTATTTGTGACCTACCCAAGCCTTGTTCTAGGCTACGTTAAGAACTAATAATAAGATCTGATTCACATTTACTTTTATCATTGTATAATCTTGCCACTTGTCCACTGTTTTTTATTATCCAAAAATCTTAATTTAACAGTGAACACAAGGAAGCCTACGTTTTAAATATCTCCACTTTAACAAAACCCGGCTACCTTCATCACTTACTGAGCAACAGCTAAGACACAAATATGTAATTTTTATAGGCAAGAGCACTGGAACTAAAACTACTGCAAAGGCATTGCATATTTCTTATAGTTATACCCCTCAGTTTGCTAGTTAGTCACAATATTTAATGGCAGCAGGGACCTCTTCAGATTTGGCTTTGCTTATTTTGCTTTGTGCAAAATACTGCATGATCAGTATTCAGGGTTGTAAATAATTTCTAATTACATCTCAAGGGGTCCATTTTGCCTATCTAATTCTTGAACAAACTACTCTCTTCTCTTTACACAAGCTTGGGCCATATATTTAAGCTGTGATGGTACAAACATTTACCTGTGAAGGAACATCTCATAGTGTGACTGCTCCAATTTTTGCATGACTTACCTGTGCAAGACTACAGGGTATGAGGGTTTCTATGCTTTACCAAAAAAAAGTCTAAAAATTATTTTGCCTTCAGCATATAATACTTACAACCAAGAACATGTGGTTAATGAACAAAAGCCTTTTACTTTTTCCCTTTAACTCAGGCTGTCACTATTTTCATGTTATTTGCCAGATGCATCCCAGCTGCTAATTAAGCCTGAACGAATTAAGGTGAATTGAATCTTGCCTGAGCATCTGCTGTTCTCCTATTAGCATGGCAGGCAAAGAAAAGAAGATGATGCTACATCTTTAAAAAGGCCATTTATACTTAGAATTATTTCTTGCAATACACTAATACATTTTTTTTCCTCCTAACAAATACTGTGTAAGTGACAATAAGATGTGTTGCAGAATATGCTACTGAGTTGACCTGTGTTACAATTCCAGCAGTTTTTTTCTTGGTAGATTCTCATAATATGCAAAATCAGGACTAAAGTTTTAAATTATATTCAAAGATGAAGAAAAAGCCAGGTATCAAAAAACATACAAGCTGAGTAGCTTGATCACGAGTGATGAAGGTGCAGCTTCAATTCCTCTCTGTTTTTAGCAAATTTCCTAACAAATAAAAAATACAAGGTAGTGCCAGGCAGTACTCTGTGAGCCTTCTTTCCTAGAGAAAAGAAGTGGTTTTTGGGGCACCTTTGTCAAAACAGTCCCCTGTGCAAACCTGGGAGGTAAAACAAGATGTCTGACTAGGTCTACCTGTGCCAGATACACAGTTACTGCATAAAGAGCTTAGGTCCTGTAAAACTGCAGTTAATATAGTATGTAAAAAAAGAGCTCAATATTAAAAATAGTTATGAAAGGGAAGCAAAAACTAAGTCATTTTGATCCTGGAGACACTTTTAGGTTATTTCAGATGCAAAGAAAATCACTTCATAAAAGAAATATAAAAATGATTAAAACTCTATGCCTTGAGAAGGTGCAGAGTTTGCTATTACACAATTTGCAGTAAGTCTTTAAAGTGATAAAATCTTGAATATTAGATGTGCATCCCTTAGGGCTTTCATTTCATTTTATAGTGAAAAAGGCTAATACAAGTTCATAGTAATCAAAAATGGTGATAATTGCCACTACTAAAATTTCTCTGTAAAAAGTTTGTGCTGTCTTACAGAAAAGTAAGTGAAAATTAACCAAAGTTAATAAATTTACTTATTGCACAGGAGACAGTTGGAAAGTGAAGTTTGTAAACGTAAATGTCTAGAAGTCAGAGATACAGTTCCTCAGCTGTAAGCATGATAAATTTCAGTTCTGTAAATGGTGTGTTGTGGCAATTAAAAATAAGGATTCACAATGGTAAAACTGCTGAAATAATGTTTCTTGCTACATGCCTTCCCATAGGAATATACTGTTAAACGAAAATCTAACAGACTTTGCACCCAATAATGAATTTTCTTTATCTTAATGACAAACGAGAGTCATAGTACCATTACCTGACAAAAGATGATTAAGTATTAATGCCCATTGAGCTAAAGAACAGAACAAGAACTATTGATCCAAAACTGGACAAATGCATTTGTTTTATTAAGACTAACTGAATTTTGCCAGTTCATAATGGTAAACTCAGCACCATGAGAAGAGTAGTTAATGATAAGACTCTGGAGATGTTAATGATGCTTGGCTTGTCATGAGCATTACCTGAAAACATTTAAGTAGGTGGATAAATTAATCTTCACCATTAAATTCTGTGTAAGCAAAATAAGCCAGGGAAATGGATCTAATACAGACAGTGAGGGAATCTTTAAAATATATACTGCAAGACTTAAATATTTCACCTATACTTGAGTAGAATCTGAATATTCCATCAAATCTGAAACCTGTTTTTTCCAGCAAATACAGTAAAAAGCTGATTGTTCTTCCTCTTCCATGAGCATATCCTGACTTGAAATATGCATGAAAGAGGGTATCATGTGGAAAATCAGTCCCATTTTTTGTTGAGTCAAGGTTCACAAACTCTTTTTCATAATTTATTTTAAAAAGTATCCAGAACAAGCTAACCCTCTTCAACTAAGCCATGCAATATTCCTAAAGAAGCCTTCAGGATCCTTTCTTAGGACTATTTGTGTTGAACTATACAAATGACAAAGCCAAGAGCAGCAAGATTAGTGTGACAATCAGAAGACAAACAATAGTACAGAATCCAGAGAACTAGTTGCAAATGAGCAACGCAGAATGCATTCTGGATGTTTGATTTTAAATTTTAAGCTAGTCTTAATTCATGAATGATTCATAATTCACACTTCATAACTGTGATGCATAATAATTACTGAGAAAAAGGAAAGTGCAGGAAAAGAGATAACAATTGATATTGAAGAGGTAACAATGGATACTGAGTCGATGAGAGAAGAGAAATATTCAACATCTCCTTCCTCATTGAGCAGCTAATCTCTAAGTTACAACTTTTTAATGGCTTTCTCAAAAACAAAGCACATTTTCTACTTACACTTCAATGTTTTAATAAGAAGATATAGACTCTTCACACCTGGCTTCTTCATGGACCAGTCCTGGTTAAAAGAAGGCAGTGTTTGTGTGTGAGATCAAAGTTGGAAAAGAATTTAAAATCTCAACAGAATAAAAGACATTTTTACTGTAGAAGCTTTGATGATGAAGAAAGAAAGAAGACAAGACAGCATAGGATAGAAAAATGTTGTGCAGTTACATTTACACATATATGTAATGATATCAGGGCAAAGATATGTAGATCTGTACAATAGAGTTCTACAGAGAAATCTACGTGAGACTTCACTAAGTGAAGAATAATTTGTCATACTCCTTTTCAGAGTAATAGAATATTAGAGGGGACATTATGATGATCATAACAAGCACAAGAAGGAACACAACATAGAACGAAAGCATTAAAGATTTAAAGATGCTAATTTAAGCAGAACAAACTTTAGAATAATGTGTGAAGTGTTGAGAGAAATTGAACAGGATACAGAGAGAGAGAGATGGAGATGAGGCAGAAACTGAATGTTCATGGATAATTTCACTTACCTAAGAGATATATGTCATCTTAGAAAAAAATATGTAAAGGATTAGGGATGACATCCAAAAAAAGACTACATATGGAGTTAAAACAGGCAGCCGATATGGATGACTAAGAACATGAAGAAAGTAATCCTGGGAAATAAGCACAAGAGATCCCTTGACATGTCCTATCCCTCATATCAATTATAACAGGCACGTGGCCCCTCTGGCTTTTCCTGCAATAATTCATTTAAAAATAAAGGTAACATTCCCTATTGTAATTTCTCCATGGCCTTATTTGTATCATACTCTTAAATTCTCTGTCTGGTTTGATCATATACATTTAGCAGTTCAAGCCTTGTATCCAACTGTTTCACTCTTTTTTGCTAAGTTTTAATGTTCTACTAAACAAGCAAACATATACAACCAGTAATGTGAAGTAAGGTAAAGTTGAGACCAACAGTAACATGAAGAACAAACACTTATTTATTCCACCTTTTTTTTCAACACCATGAAAATGTCTATTTCAGTAATCAGAGAAAGATGAAATTCAGAACTTACACAGTCAGCATCTGAGTCTGTTACTGATCCACTTGTGACTGTGGAGCAGCTTCTTACAGTCTCTTGTAAAACAGGAAAATAACATTCCTTAGTATATCTTGAAGCCTAATAAAAGTTTGTAAAGCATTTTGATATCCCTTCAATGAATGATGAAATATTAAGGTGATGAATGACTGTAAAATATCATCACAGATTCCAAGACTTCAGGCAGCCCTCTATTCACATCAGTCATATTCAGCAATGGGATTTTAATGTGTTGATTCCTTGGTTAACTCCAGGGAAAAGTCTACTTGGCAATACCACTGCCACTATGTTGAAGATACTTGTCAGAGTCCCTTCATCACTTGTGACACCTGGACTGGCAAGGTTGTGACTCCTATGGCCAACTCTGCTTATACTACTAAATGAAGTATGAGTATGAACCTCCCAGACCTTCTCCCAGTGCATCACAGAGAGCTTATATCAAATGTTGTAATTTCTGGACCCATCAATCTTTGCTGGACAAAAGACACAGAAGGCAACTAAAGAGGGAAGAGTATCACTTAATTGGCTCTCCTTTGAATTTATGTCCTGTCAGGTTGTACCTGGGGGGGTAAAATCAGTAAAAAGTAGACATGTACTTCCTTCCACTTATACACTTGGTTGCATGACTGCTTTAGTTTATCTGGGAATTTAGTTTACCTGGGAATTCTTTTTTCCTTATCTTTTTTTCCTTATCTTTTTTCCTTAGCTTCCTTAAAGGCTGGGCCCTAACCAAATGTTGTGTTTGTTTTACCTTGAAACCGGCCTTAAGTGTAGTCAAAGTTGCAGTTTAGTTTATGAAATATGTGCATGGCTTAGTGATGGAAAACCTAAGAATACTCATCACCACCATTACCAAACATCATAAAATCATAGAATACCAGATTGGAAGGGACCTCGGGGATCATCTAGTTCAAACTTTTAAGGTAAGAGTCTTAAAACTTCCCAGTGTAGGGGAATCCGTCACTTCCACTGGGAGATTATTCCAATGTCTAATTGTTCTCATGGTGAGAAATTTTCTTCTGGAGTCCAATCAGAATCTCCCCATGAGTAACTTGTAGCCATTACTTGTCTTTTCCATGTGACTCTCTGTAAAAAGGAGTCTCCATCTTCTTGCTAGTCATCTTTTATGTACTGGTACATGGAAATAAGGTCTCCTCTAAGGCTTTTTTTTTTCCTCAATGCTAAACAAACCCAGTTTTCTCAGCCTTTCTTCATATGGCAGGTCTTTCAGTCCTCTGATCATCCTCACGGCCCTTCTCTGGACCCACTCAAGACTGACTGCATCTTTTTTGTATATTGGAGACCAAAACCGAATGAAGTACTCAAGGTGTGGTCTGACCAGTGCTGAGTAGAGTTAGGCAATGAATTCTTTATCTCTGCTGGTGATGCCCTTGTTCATGCAACACAGTATCGTGTTGGATTTCTTTGATGCTGCAGCACACTGTTCACTCATGTTGAGTTTGTTGTTCACCAAGACTCCCAGGTCCCTTTCCATAGGATGGCTCTCCAGCCAGGTGGATCCCGGTCTGGGCTGCATTTTTGGGTTGTGTATTCCCAGGTGCAAGACACTACGTTTGTCTCTGCTGAACTTCATAAGGTTAGGTCTTCATAGTGGTTTATTATTCCTAATGTCATTCTTTTCAATATCCATCTGTGTTGCAGAGATACAAAGAATTAGTAACAATATCTCAGGAACTTCCCAAACTGATTCTAGCTAGTCGTCATCTTCATTGAATATCAAATAGATTTTTAAAATGGCTGCTCAGATAGAAGTGACAGTGAGGAGAAACGTATGTGTTTGAAACACAATTTCCATAGGCATCCTACAATGATAGTTAATCTATTGTTAGCCTCTTTCTACTTGCAGGTAAGTGAAAAAATAAAGGAAGTGTAGCATTCATGGAGCGATTTGCTGTGCAGCTTTGTGGGTAAAATTGTTAATTGAGGGTTTTACAATTAAGTTAATCTAAAAATGAAGTTCTATGACTATTCTGTTATTTGACTAATAACATCATCTGGGAAAGCAATTAAGCAGTCATGTCCAAATCACACAGGTAGTTACCATTCAGTAAATAAAATGTTATTGATTTTTGTATTAGTAAATAACGGAAAGCCAATAACAAACAAAAATATGTATAAGCATGAATAGGCATTTTATTTAGACATGAGAAAGTTTTATTTCAATTTTTTTGTACTTGAATTTCAATGTATCTGTGAATATGCCAAGATGACAGAATCTCATTTAAAAGCTGTGAAGACAGCTGACAGAAAGTGCATTAAAAATTAGATTTTGAATTCAAAGAATGAAAGCTTTAAATCACTACAGGCATGACTGTAGGACAAGATTGATACCAGATGCTATTTAGTACATGTTATTAACAAACCATTCAAGCCTTGAAGGGACCTTGTCACTACATAACTTCTGTCTATGTAAATAAGATTGAAGCAAGGATTTATATTGCTAGCAATATTGAGCACCCTGTACATCAAAGAAACAGGACAGAAAGTACTGCTCAAGTTAAAGCAAGTACTAGGGAATACTAAAATCTATGACTTTCCCCTGACTTTGCTTACACACATAAATCACTTTACAGTGCCACACAAAATCTATCTCAGGAAAGCACTGGCTTGCAGAACAAGAAAAAACTTACAATTGTCTCTGTGCTAAGAAAAGTATTGCTTTAACCAAATATTGTTGTATTACAAAGCAGCATACATTAATGCAGATTAAGTTTTAAAATGAAAATACATATACACTACAGGACCTGTCAAAAATCCTTTATTTTCTCTGTTTTTCTAAGGTCTTCCTGTTCTTGTTATGCTATTCACTAATAAGCAGCAACACTGTGGTTTCAAATACTCAGTGCTCTGGGGATATATTGTGGTAATGGTTTAAGAAGCTAAATTCTGGTCTTTCTTGAACTTCTGGTCTATAACCTCCACTGACATATTCATTCAATGTTAATCTGACACTCCTGCCTTTTCTTGTGGTCTCCCTAATTTATCAAAACTAATTCTCCTTTGCTTTCTACTTTAGTCATTACATACATACTTATACAGAAGTCACTTCAAAGGGATTGCTGTGTTACCAAAGGCCAATAATATTTTATACCAATTCTAAAAATGTTTTCCCAGATTTATAATTTTTAAGACTGAAGAAACCACTAGGAGATCAGTCTGACCTTCTGTCTCAATGCTTCTGGTTGAACTAAAAAAATCTGCAGAATCATCCAGCCTGGATGTTAAGACTTGTGAAGGAGAATGCACCATATTTCTACATAAATTTCTGAATATATAGTTATCCATGGTAAGGCTTATTTTTAATTTGTTTTCTTGGCTTGATTTGTCTGACATAAAAATTTAAGCACTAAATAAATAAATATTTGGTACAAAAACTTGAAGAATCCTGGTCATCAGAAGATTTGAAAGCAGACTTTCAGTGGGTTGAGATTTGGTCTTTAAGGTCCTGTCTGAGATACTGCTTTCCCTGTGCTGACCTACAGACATGGTAACTAAAGTAAAATACCTGAGCTGCAACCCCGTTTTTAGAAGATGAAATGGCAGCTGACATGTCATTGTCTGCATGAGAAAACTTTGGAACTTACTTGTTCAGAAAATTCCTGATATTTATCTTTTGCATTATTGAATCAAAGGATCCAATCCAATGAGGTTGTTTTTTCCATATGCAGAATTCCATCAGGAAAATTATGTATTTTGGAGACCATGAAACTGATGGAAATCTCTGAAAACAGATAGTATGACTGCATTCTATACTGCCTTTTCCAGATGACTTTTCACCTTGGCAATTCTCTGTCAAGTAATCAAGACAAGATATACAGCAGTCATCCTGACTGAACAAGTGGGAGCCTTTTTTGGCAAGAGCAGCAACAGAAAGACATGGATCATCTGCAGGATTTTTTAATTTCATGGATGGGCTCAAGGGTCCAATCTCGACTTATGATGGAGGGATTAGAAGAGAGTCTGCAAACAGATCCTCACTGAGGTTTACTCCCCCAAGCTCCTCATGCATTTAATGAGGTTATCTGGCCTATGTTAATTATTGCTGGAAATATTTAAGGATTTATCCACCTCTCCACATGACAAATAAGGATATTGTTCTTTCATGGAAATTCAAAACTGCCAGAAACTACTTGCTATCTCTTTGATGAATCCAGCCCAGAGACTTTACCTTAACATGATGCCTACAATCTGGATTTGGTTCAATTTCATAATATCTCCCTTTTAAAATTATTATCATTTTATTTTAGCCTCCTACTGATCCTCCAATTTAGAATTACAATGTTACTGGATTTACACATATTATTGAAATATGGGGATTTATTCAGTGTTGCTTTAGAAAGGGTGTTAAAACACAGGAAACTAACTTTCTGCTGTAGATGTGTGTATATACATATATATTTATATATACACACATGATGTGTCTTTTTCTGGTTGCTTTTTAAATTAATGTTCTCTTTCTAAGTCTATTCATTGTAACATCATCTCTAAATGTGAATATTTCAGTCTCATCCCATGAATTACTGAAATCTGTATAAATGCCCTTGATTTGAACAACGTACAGCAGATTTATATTCTGCTATAAATTTCAAATGGCAAAATTAGCACTTCAAGTTCTTGTGAATTACTCAGATTGCAAAGTGTGACACTATTTTGTCTAGTCAGCCCACAGGCCTTATTCTTAGAGACTGCTGCTAACTGCATTGTAGGGCGAGAGGATATTCCTGTTTGTTTTCCAAGTACTGAGAATAACTGAGCTTTACTTTACTATAGAAAGAGAGCTTTTGTTTGATTTTTAGGACTGTTGTAAAACAAAGATGACCGTTCTGGAAGCAGGGTCAAAGCCTCAACCCCTGAATGCTCATACAGAATTGCTTGGTCCACTCTTCTCTGATTATGACATGGTTATATGGTTGTGTTGCTGGTTTTAAAAACACTGAGAGTCCTCTCTAGCATCTTCCAGTTGCTAGCAGAACCAAGCAGCTAAAAGTGCAGTCAGGTGTGGTCAGATTGTGGAGTCATTCTTACCTCATTCACACTCCTTATATGTCATGGCTGGCTAGAGACAATGGAACAGACTTAACTTTTTCTCTTCAGCACAAGAGGTGAGCCTTGTCCTGGGTAATTCAAACACTGTTTTTTAATGGTGGAACCTAAAGTAGCTTCTGTACACCACTGGCTTACTAAAAACCTGACAATTTGTGGCATTGCCTGGACTTCTAATTAGTACACAGTTGTCCTGCGTAGTTGAATTGTTGTTACAACAAAAAATGAATTTAAAGCATCAACTTAAACCGTATGAGCTTAAGTCACTTCACATGATTCATGCAAAAATTAGAACCAGAGAAATGAAAATATATAAACCCAGACCTCCTCTCTTCAGTGACTGTTATTAAGGACAGATTAATAACCAAAGCCCAATCATGTTAAGGTTGGATGCACTTTTCAACTAACAAATATTTCAGACATTAAATGATATATTTTATAACATACTAGAAGATTGCTCTAGTATGCTGGTAATATATATTTCACTGAAAAAGAATAAATTCATTTTTGAAAGAAGGAGTAAATTTTAACCTGCTGAAATGAAAGCTTGATCTTTGAATACTATGGCCTTAGGTTTATTGATGGCAGGTTTTTTTATAAGATAATGTAGTTAGTATTATTTTTTATAAAACAATAAAATTTTCATTGTTTGTGAAACTTTCAAAACAAAGTTGAATCTAAATTATGTAACATCAACTTGAAATTGGCACACAGCCTTTTCTATATGATATGGGACAATTAAATCAGAGATAATGGAAGGAATAAACTAATCCAAGCACAAATCACTAGAGAAATTACTGAATAAATGTAGCATACCAAAACAGGTGAGAATGAGCAAATAAATATTATAACTTCAATTAAAAAATGGAGTATTTAATGGACTGGAAAGGGATGTGGGAATTAACGTTGGCTGATATATTTCAAACCACTGAATTAAATCCATAATATCTGTTTGTGTTGCTGTATCTTAATGTTTGTGATTGCCTGGAAGTCATCTTCTAGGAAACAACAACAAAAAAGATATGTATATGTCAGCATGACTAAAATAGTGCTATTTACTGACACCAGAATCTAATTGGAATCATTCTGTGAAGCCACACATCAGGAAGAACACTTAGCTTTTAGAACAATAATACTGGTTAAAAATCATGCTGATCTTGGGAACAAAGCTATTGAACTATGGGCTTTGCACACAGGGAGAAATAAACAGTCTCAGAAAAATTCACAGGTTTCTTCAGCAGATGTTTCAGTTCAAAATGGAGGTGTTGGAAAGAGCTGTTAATGAATCCAGCTGAATTTGTGAGGAGCCTTCATTAACACGAAGGATTCTGTCCATGGACCTGCTTTTTGTAGAAGATGGCTTCACTGTATATTACATGTGGACTGACTTTCTGAGATGCAAGTTTACTTGGAATTATTTCACCAACAAAACCTCTTTTCGTCTAAACAAAAACACCTACAGAAAATTTGACTAGCAAGGGGATTTAACTCTATATCAAAGTGATAGAAAATACTCTCTGTTGAATATCAGGCACTAGCATACTACCTCACAGGTGGAGAAGCAATGACAGTATTTATTTTGTATCATTTATGCAGTGTTCAAATATTCCCCAGGTGCACATCCTATGAACTGGGTGCCTTTTCTGATTAAAGTAAAACCATGCAGCAATACAAAATAAATTACTGTACTTCCTGTCTTTGGGGTATCATTGAACAATGTTAATGTACATCAGTTCCCCCCCCCCTACCCCGCACCGCTGGAAAATAGTACTGAGCCTAATGGATATAATAACAATGCCAAATATACATTCTTTCTGAGGGTTTCATACACTGGTGGAAGAGCCATAAAACTCTTTTCCTGTGCCTCCATATACTGGGCACTGCTGATAATCTGAAGCACTTTTTTTCTCATTTTTGACCGTCTCACAGACCTTACTGACTGTTCTTGAATGTCAGGGTGAAGAAGCATTCAGTACCCATTTAACAACATGACAGAATGCCCTCTGTGGGTAATGAGAAATTTAGATTTTATTTTAATTCCACTTCCTCTTCTTTAAGGCACCTGATACTTATAAGGAGAACAAACCTACTCAAAAAGAAAACCTATTCAAGAAGAGATCATTTGGAACCACATTTGCTCTGGCTACCTTCCTTAGTAAAAAGGAAAAAAAAAAATCATCACCTCTCACCATGGAAAGCCTTAGATTTTTTTTTCCTTAGATTAATGTTAGACTTATACTGATCAGCAAGCCTAGAAAATACACGTTGCCTTGCACATTCAGCACACTTCACTTTCTATTGGTAAGTACCCTTTTCCCCCCCTCTCTTTTTTAAGACTTGCTTACTGAATACAAACAGTGTATTCTTGTGGTGCTTTTTGGTATTTTATCTTGTCTTGAAAAAAACCCAGCAGTTAAGCACAATTTAAATATTCGCTTTCCAAAGCTTGACCAAATTACATTGCACATTTGATTTCTTCTACTATCCAGAAATAAGCAAATTGAATGTGATGTATTGTTAGAGGAATAGGCTCAGCACTCCTATATACTTCAATATTTTTCTGTTACCAACCACCAACTTGTTAATTAGAGAATGATTGAATCTTATGGACTGGAGCATAGAGAAGCTCAGCTATTTGTACATGGTCTGGAATTAAAACTGCAGCAGAGGAAAAGGAGAGGGAAATAATATAGTTCACAATGATTTTTATATCTTTTTATATATTTTCATACATATATATTCTTGGAAAAAACCCTGACACTAAGTTTTGTTTGCTTTTTGGAGGAAGGAGATTGTTTTGTTTCACTGTTTAATTCACCATTGATAGCAAAGCTGCAGAATGTTTTTAGGGCACGGTGCTTGGGGGGTCTTGACACCTTTGAATGAATATCTTGACATTGGTGTCCAAACTGAATTTCAGCTTGTGTGACTGGAATACAACTGCTCAAGCAACCACCTGAAATTTCACTGCCTGTCTATAAATGCTACATAGTTAAATAAAAAATATTAAAAGCGTATTCTGCTGTAGATGTACCTACCTACCTTAGGCGTTTATTTGACCCCTATTAGTGTACTATCAAAGTACCTCACAATCTTACTGGCTTTATGCTGGCAACCCCCCTGTGAGGATTTGCTATCATCTCTGCACTCACGCTGACACTTTATGTTTCAAGGAAGTACAAAATCAAACTGATTCAAATGTAATACTTTCCCTTTGGCCTTGGAGGCCCAAGGCAACTCTTTCTAAACATGGTTTCAATCATGTTTCACAGATTAAATGAATTATTCAGGTCTGTAAATCTACATTTTGCAGAAGAATTTGCTCAGCTTTAAGATCAAGTTGGAAAAAGTTGTCTAAACTGCCTCTTAATGGTACAGTTTAAAAAAATCGTGTATAAAGTATACATCTTTTGAAATGTATGGTTGATTTACAATAAGGGGTAAAACTGGTTTTCTTATATTCATTAGAAAAAAAATCACCAGTTCAAAGAAAAAAAAATCTGTCATTACAATTGAAAGACGAGGCCTAATCCGTACATCTGATGGTAAAAAAGGAGATTGGCATACCTCTTTTAGGGATTAGTTTTATCCACAGGTTGAACAGACATTACATACAGTCCTTGGTAAACTTGGAAAGAATCCAGTATTCTAGTACAGAAAAGACAGAAGATCGGAGCAGAGGAAAGAACTGACTGAAGGGTTAAATTCCAGTAAATGATACTTACTGTTGCTTTGTTTTCCAAATAAAATCAGTGTTTACAGCATTCCCTCTAATTGTGCTAGATGAAAAGGGAAGAAAGTATGAAGAACTGATTGTAGTATCAGAGATGGAATCTTTGGAGGAAGCAATTCCTCCATTGGAAGGAATTGGAAGGCATTGGAATGACCAAGGGAAGATTGTATTTTTTTTTCATCAGTGCAAGCTACTTTCAGTTGTGAAAAGGAATAAACCAATAATCAAGGTGTAAAAATGACAAAGAAGTTGAATAACAAATCAAACGAAGAAGGCTCTAAAATTAAACTCTTCAGTATTAACAGTGGTTGCTCTATTATCCTTTCAGTCTGAAGACTGATAAGCATTTCTTCTCAGAGGAAGTGCTGAATTTGACTGTTCATAGCTTACCCTCTGCTCTTACACATTGATTCCTGGCCTCACACTGTGCCCTCAGCTGAGATAGGACAACTGTTCTGGAGCTAAATGGACAACTGGATCAGGGAGGTGACAAAGTGTCCCAGTTCCTTATTTCACTTTACTATACCGTCTTAAACTCATCATTTGCACTCAAAAAAAAAAAAAAAAAAAAAAAAAAAAAGCAGGATATCCTTGGAGAGGGCCCAAAAAGAGCAACTGTAGGTGCAAGGAAAGAAAGATGCCCTTCAACCACGTGAACCTGCCTAGAGACCAAGTCATAAGCCAAGGTGACCAAGTTACTCACAACTTGTCAGACAACAGGACAAAGCAATTGTGAGACATCAGCAGCCCTGGAGGAGGCTTGGAAGCTGCATGATGTTATCTACACCAGTACCACTGAGACTCTCTCACTAGGAAGATTATCTAACAATGGGAACATTTTTCCCAGACAAACTGGTATTTTCTGGCCTGTTCTGTCATCATCTGTGAGGGCTGCTGCTTGAAGCTCAAGAACTATATCACATCTGGCCTTTGTTTTGATAAATAGCAATGAGAGGCTGAAATCCCAGTTTACTTGCAGCAATTATCTGGCTAGTGCTTTCAGCATTCATGTTAAACAGCTTGATTTGGAAGTACCTTTCAACTGACAACAACAACAAAACCTGTCAGCTAACAATTGTACTTGGTGTTTGGTGTTTAGCTATTGGTACAAAAGAAAGAAGAAAGCATAAACATTTCATCAACATTTTTAGTTGTAAAAGATGTTTTCTGATCTACTGTCCTACTACATAGTGATGGGATAATTCTTTACCTGCAAAACTTTGTAATGGGGCATGTACCAAGCAGGAATAGGCAAGCACTGTCTCCTGTTATTTCTTACTACACAGGTAGACTATGAATTGCTTATTGTCCTAAGCATCTACTCTCTCCACTCAGCTTGCCACCTTCTGTTCCTCTGTGTTTTACCTACAGAATGCCACAAGATACAATTTTTCCATGAGCAACTGTAGGTTGAACATGTTGGCAGAAAAACAACTGTAGGTACAATCCTGAGTAAACTAATATTATGTGTGTTTTTTCTAACTCTATTTATGTGCAGTGTCGTTACCATTTATCCAAAGAGGCAATTAAAGTATTCCTTTCAAATTATAGTCACAAATGTGACTCCTTTTCAGGTAGTGACTTCATTATTAACCTGTCAATCCTGATTATTATTAAGCAAACTATTAATTTCAGCTGTTCCTATACTCGATCACTGGTCACCAAAGGAACTGGACTACTGCTGCTGCTCCCTGAATAGAGATCTGCAAGTTTTCAGATATGAGACCATCAAATAATTGACACATTGTGAAATTAATTATACTGGACATCACGCAAATATTAGGATTCGGGAACATTTTCATAAATATGCAATACTTATGTAAGCACTTCCGAATAATGCAGGCACGTTAACTACAGTAGGCTAAACAATGCATTTAATTCATTCAGTGATTCATGTCAATCTTCTGGCACTCTTTCTTCAAAAATCAAAACATCTCTACTCTGTTCTTTGTATTGAAACCCTTTTATTGTAGTCTGATGGACATTACATTTAGGATCCTTTTCATTACTGCACTGCAAAGTAATAACACAGCTTATTTGAGTGACATCCTTGTCAATTTATTTTTTTTTCTGCTTAGTTTTGAAAAAGTTCTTTCTTGCTCTACTAATAGTGACAAATAAAATTTAAAATATATAATGAAATATTGAAAATTTATCTACCTCAATAAAACTGAAAATTGGAAATACTTCCTTTAAAAATCCTTATTTTTAAAGAAGTTTGCTACATTGCTCCACCCGTGGCTGTTAACACAAGGTTATTAACAACTACTCATTCAGATGAGGTATTTTACACTCAACTGCCTACAATCAGTTAGTTGACTATAAAACTGCCCAATTTCTGTGTGTAATCAAAGTAACTGTGTACACATTTGGCATGTAATTATGTTTCTAAATTGATTAAAATCCAGCCTTGAAATGATAGCAAGCTAAGATTTAGCTTCAGTGATTAGTTCTTAAAACTTCTTTCACAAGCTTGAGCAAATAACGCATTTGCCAAAAAATGCTGCCAACTGTGAAAGTTAATGATGATAAATGTAACACAGTTCTCTCATCACCAACATACAGAAAAAGGCTTTTGCGTCTTCTAACTTTAATGTCCACCAAGACAAAGATGGCACTTAATGTTTTTTTTTTTCCTTTAACAAGGGCAGATATGTTCAAAAGTGACAGTTAAATTTGTTGGAGGTATTAAATTGCTAATGCTAATGCATTTTACAATCTTCTCAACTGATTTAATATATTAGACTGTCAGTCAGAAGTCTTAATAAACAATTCTGCACTCTTAGTTTAAAATCATCTTGCCAGATCTGGAGGTTTTCTCATTTGGCCTCCATTGTTAATGTGACAGTAGTTTACAAACAAATGACATTTTTTCTTCATAGGCTGTATCATAGGAAACGTTCATGGGCGTTTCTCTTCTCTTTTTCATTTATTATGAAACAGCTGTGCGAGAGCATAATGGTGTGGATTTGTGCTTTAAAGCACCTGTGCCTGTAGCTAGACTTCTCCACCTCCTGGAAATAATCTCTTATTTATTCCTATTTGAATAGATCTTTCCTCTCATTTTGGGATATTGTAAACTCAGACTTGTGCAACTTAATACATTTTTGAAGAATGATTTCATTATGTTTATTCTAATATATTGTAATTCCTCCATGGTGTGCCACTTTTGCTTCAGAGACCCATCAGAAGCTCAACAAGTATCGAAGTTTCATGTTTGCAGATGTGAAAAACAGAAGTACTCATTATGTCTAATAGACTTTGACAGGAAAGTCATTAAAAATAAAATAATTTCTCTAATTTTGTAGAAAAAAAATAAGAGAAACAAGGAATTCATTTTCTGAAGCGCATTTATGGAGAAAACAATAGATATTTTGATACCTGGATATTTTGATTTTGAGGATCTCAAATATAAGAGCAGCACTAACAGCAAAGGGTTTAGATTATATTTTGGATAAGTATCCAGATTTTGATACTTTATCTGAGTGTTAAATCAATGTATCAGATTGCTGACAAAGAAAAACTTTTAGAGAATTCTACCTTAAACTGATATTAATAAAACCTCCTTACATTTTCCTTATCTATATGATGATGGTAGATATCTTCTGTGAATAGATGCATAAATTATTTGCAGTAGGATCTACAATCGCTGCAACAAACAAAAATTGTTCTTACATCTCATTCCATATGTGCTGTTACTTGTTACTTGTCTCCAACTCTCAATTTTCACTATAAGCTTTCTTAACTTAATTATTCTTAGAGTTAAATATGTATTCCCTAAGGTAAATACCTCCTTCTTCATAGACGCCTTTCAGGATTAGGAAAAGGCTGTGAATGAATCACAGAAGAAATAAGACTAGTCAAGACTACCAAGTTTAAGACAAATGAGGTAAGAGTAAGTCAGCCACCTGAGGATGTGTTTTTTCATTTTATGGACGTGAGGAAGCTTCCATTTTGATTATATATGTAACTAACCCGAATTTCCAAATGCAAAAAATTACCAGGTCACTTATTCAGAGGATTAAAACTACAATATTTAAACTGACTCTCTTCCTGACCTAGAATCCCTAAGGTCGATAGGGCTTGCTTTACCTATATACCACATACTGCTTTACAAGGTTTCTGATGATGTCAGATATTTGTCTTAATGTCTTAATTTGGTGATATGCTGTTCAATAACAAAAGTAATCATTCCCTTTGTATGATTGTTTACTTTTTTACAAATCTAGGAAAAGTAATAATAAAAACATTAAAGAGAAGGAAAACTGAGGATATTGAGCTGATTAAGTCTTCTGTTGCAATAATTCTCCAACACTGTATGTGCAGTACAATTTTCCTATTTCTTGTCTAATTTTTCCAATGGAAAAATGTTATCCCTTCCTGAAACCTTTGTTTTTCTTCCATCTTTAGGCCACCATGGCTATAACAATATGTAGAAATATTTGGATTCCTAAATCAGTGAGCACTGAAAATTGAGAACTGCCTCTTCAAGCCTGTGTTAGAGTCAGTGTCACTGGAGCTGCATCAGATTTTGCATACTGCAGATCTGTTTGCCTGTCTGTCATCTATCTACCTATCATTCTATCTTTCTGTTTGTACACTGAGTATGCTCCTCCACAAAATGAACTGGAAACTTACAGCCAACATGTTAACTAGAGACTCTTAGAAAATATGAATACAAGTGCAAACACCAAAAACTGAAAATATTTTTTAAAGTTTTGCTTTTTCTTTCCTACATTAACATTTCTCAACCTATGAACTTTTGATTTGTCACATCTGGTTAAATCAGTTGCATCATTTTATCTTACCTTACAAAGCAAAACACAGCATTACTAATGCTACTAGACAAGATATTTTTTCAAGTGTTGGGAGTTTTAGAAGTTGTTGAGATTTTTAGGAAGGGCAGTAGTCCACAGATATCTGACCTCTTCTAATTGTCACGGATTCCATTTTTGTTTCTGATGTATGATATAAACTGTCTCTGATAGTAACGACTCTGCCACCTAATATGTGGGAAATTGTATAGTCCTGCATGAAGGAATATGTGGTTTATCAAGCAGACCAGTTGCTGACATTTCTTGACCACCTAATATGTACAGGAATCTTTTTGTATGTTTGGATAGCTATATTCTAGCCTATTTGCTCCAGGTGAGGATTTAAGGGCTTAGTTTCTGCTTGATAAAGCATACTTAGATCCCTGCCTGCCTTTCCAGTCATCAGACATGGTTTTCTTTGAAAGATTAACCTGGTTTAGTTAGGACTGATCTTTGTCCTTACCATCATAGTCTCCATTTCATAGATCTGAGTTTTGAGTGATTTTTAACCACTATCTGTCATCAGTGTAATTAGATCCAGTGCACCTGGCATGTCCAAAGATCAGCTTTCATTACTAATGTAATACACTGAAGGCTGGTGGTTCTTAAGTCTTGGTAGAAAGTGTGAGAGAATTTACATACTTTAGAGATTAAGATCATGACACGTTAAAAGATGCAATGCCATAATAATAATTTAGAAAACTGATTAACTTTATCCTAAGAATGTGGTTTTGATTAAATAGGTATTGGTCTAATGGATATTTTTCAAAGAGCAGTTACAGAAAAGATAGTAGAGTGATAGGCACATATGTAGGAAATATGCAAAAGCCAGCTCAAACGGAACAGAAAAATTCAATCAAGATACTACCTTTCTATTTCTTCAATAGTGGTCTCATTGTTCCCATTTTCTTCATTTCAGCATTACAAATAGACTGCTTTTTTATTTTTAAAAGAGGATGCCAAGCATCTCTTCTGTAGATTTGCAATTCTATGAGCTCCACACAGCATCTGTAGTAATAAAAGATAATTATGAACTGGTATGATTTCATTACACAGTTGATCTTGCAAAAAATTCAAGCTGTAACAGCACTGGTCTGCCATTAGTGTGGGATGTGTGAGGAGCTGCTGAAAATTAACTCCCCAAACAATAGGTTTGTTGGGACAGTAGCTGTAAAATCTTTTTTAGTCACCTTGTTCCTTGTGGGAACAATTCTGAAGCCGCACTACATGCAGAACTCCCACTGAAGTCCTTGAGTAAGTGCATAATAGGGCCCTAGTGCACATTTTAACACATTTGTTTTCATTACCATATTTACTATCTATGTTTTGGAGGTCTCAGTTATGGTGTGCTCCATGGCCCTAAAACTGCAACGCAACAGCAATAATTTATATTTCCTTTTGAAACAATAATTTAGCAATTATTTTTCCTCTTATGTGTATGTTCTTAGTAAGTACCTCTGTGTGTTCCAGGACAGTATACAAAGACAGCAGTTTCACATTTTGAACCTCCTATACTTGTAAACTTATGAAGTGGTGTGAAGACTGTATTCTTCTTTCAGTCTTTTCAGGCACTTGAATATATGAAATGCAACTTTTCACAGAGAAGTTTTTTTATATACAAAATCCATTGTTAAATTTCCTAGAATTTATGGTTGGTATTTCACTAGACTTTTATGTTTTTAAACATGGCAACTTTTATCTTGTGATTTCCTTTAAAGAAAGTGGATACTAAAAATTACATATTGCAGTTTTTAGTATGCGTTCCCTGTCAAATCTCAAAATACAGTTTTTGAAAATCTCACTACTGAGTGTTAAAGGGAAGGGAATTATCCCATATCTTTCTTTCCCTGAAGGATAGCTAATATATTATTATTATTATTTGATTGAATCAGTGGTTAATGAGAAATATTTGCAGACAGCACACAGCAAATCAATATCTTTGTTTCTCCTGCTAATCTTCACTCTACAGATAATGAGCCTTTAGAGGACTGAGAATTTTGGACTATTAGAAGATAAGGATGAAGCGCTGACAGCTTACTCATTTCCTCATGGAAAAATATGTTAGGTCATTTTTTGCATGTGAAATATGATACAGATATATCATCAACATTTGATAAATAGAGAGGTTTTTAAAAACTTCATCTGAAATACTTGACATTCAGCACAGTTTTTGAAAATGATAAAATCATAATTGTAAAAAAGACCTGCAGTATTGCCAATCAGATTCTTGCTGTTATGTGCACCCTGGCACATACATCTTACTGTCCCCCTGCAGAAGAAGGAATGAGCATAAAGAAAAGAGCAATTTTCCTGCCGTAAATTGGAAAGTCTGCCAACCAGCTAAGTGATCTACCATCAATCAGTGTTAAATTCTCCTTAGCTGCAGAAAATTCAAGAACTAACTATTACTGAGAGATTTCACACAGTGACTAATGGTATATGACAAACACATTTAAAATCTGCATAGACCAGCATCACTTTAAAATATAACATGAATAATAAACAATTCTAAAGACATCCTGGTGTGCAAAATAAGATATAATCTCCTCAGACGCATATTGTACACAGAAGATTACCATTCTAGAAGTGCATTCAATATCAATACAGAACAAAGTCAAGTATGCAATATGACTTTACTCGGAATAGCATCTTTCATACAATATATACTGAAATCTTGCATGTATTCAAGCAAGAGTGTAAAGCAAGATGGCTCAGTTTCAGTATAAAGTAAAGATGACAGCTGAATAAAGCACTGGGCTGAATATACAACTACTTTACTCACATGAGGAGACCCATTAAGTAATATTGAAATCTTGAGGTGAGGAAGGTCTTCTCTTCCACCATGTCATTACTGAAGCCACAACTAATGCATCTGTTCCAGATGGCAAGCATTCAAATGAATGTGAGACAGTGCTGTTGCTTGCATACTAAGATGGCCATTTGTCAGTGCAAAAAATCCATTCATGTCTGTTTAGTTTTCCTTTAAAAAGATATTTTTTAGTTGCATCATAGGGAAAAATATTTATAACAAAGGAATATATAACCTATTAAAATCTCTCTGCACTTCTAGCTGAAGTACAGTTCATTTTCAAGCTTTTAGACCTTTTAATTTATTTCCATTCATTTTCCAGATTTGTATTTTCGATTTAGAATATGAAGCTTGTCATTTTGATTCTAGCCACAATGATCTTTCTTTTTTTATTTCCTTCTGACAAAAGTGTATTGCCACAGAAGTCAGAGGGAGTATCATTTTTTATTTTATTGGGAATAAGACCTGTTATTTTGGACTTTGTCAAGTATGAAGGAAGCGTAACAACCTTGGGCAAAGATGTCTTTGCTTTAAATGGACACATACTCTGAAAGAAATAGAAATTTGTAAGTCAGAGTACCCAGGGCAAGGCATACTCTACTGAGAATACCAGCAGTTCTAATAATGACTGAAGTGAGATGGAAAACCCTGAACAAACGTAATCGCGCCAAACAGCTTCAGGCTGAAGCAGAGCTTCCCCCATTCCCAGCAGAAATAAAGGAACCAAGAGGGAAGTATAACCAAATAGTTTAAATGTCTCTAGGTACAACGTTGGTAACGTATGGTATGATCAATCAAATATTAGTCTTGCAGAATTTCTCCTCATCTGTATTTCTGGCTTCCAAAATTTCATCATTCACAGCTAGTTTGCTTAAAACTGAGATTATCCACCTCTGAATTGTGACTTTCTAAGTTACTCATATCAGTTCATCTAACTTTGTCTCCTCTAAGCTTAGCTATCTCACATTTAAATGGGAGAAAGTGCTACATATGTTAGACAGAACAGTACAGACACAAGTTGAGAAGACTGTTTCATTGAAAATCACAGGTAATACAATAAACAGATCTATATCTTGTGCTTGAGCTGTTTCTGTATCAACAAATGCATACTGTTCCTTGACCTTAATTCAGCAGGAGCAAACAGTCTATACATATTTGGAAAGCAGAGACTAGATCAGTCAGAACAAACAAAAATACTTAAATAATCATACCATTAGCTGAATTAAAGTAATGACTCAGTGATTTGACTTTATTATATAGAATAATTTGCATTTACAGAATTGACACCAAGAAATCAGAAACAGGAAAAAAGGAATTTGCACTGTGCTATCATTTGGTGCTATTCTGACTAACTCTGTGCAAGCACAGACCATTTGTATACCATTTGAAGATACAATGAAAAGGTACTCTGAAAATGTTATTAGTAGAAAAGATTCCAGGTCTGCTGAATGCCATTAAAGACCTATAGGTGTTACTCCAGAACCTTGAGAAATTGCTCTGAAAGCTATGGAACTTCTGTAGGGAAAGTAGAGGCAAGTGTATGAAACATTTAGCCCAAATGCATCTATGATAGCATAGAAATTCAATGTTAAAAGAAGCCATAAAGTTTATCAGATAAATTGTATTTCCAATTATTGACTTTTCCCAAAGAAAAAAAAATATTTAAAAAAAGTCAAAACTAATGTAAAAGTGAGAGTATAGCAAGGTGAGTTGCCATCTTTCCTTTCTACTCTCCTTTACTGCTAGCAAAGAACTCTGATGTATTATCATAGTACTATCTTCCATTGTTTTTAATAGGGGTTTTTTATGAGTAGGAAATTTATAACTATATGCAAATATTCTGTGAAGCTAGCAACAAAAGAAAGTGCTACTTAAATTGAAATTCATGTAGTAACTAAAAAGCATTAACAATAGCAATTGACAACAATGGAGATTGTGCTGTTTCCGTCTGTATTTTGCAATATACAGCAGATGATCATCACTCAGCAATACATTAATTTGCTGTTCTTCAGTTAAAATATAGAAGTTGTTCTGTTTATTTTAAAGCACTTTTATCAAAGTAGTCCAAATCCCCAAATCCTGTCTGATAAAGAATTAGAAATTGTTAAGGATATGAGAATTTACTCCCAGCCCTGAGCAAAATATTATTTCCCTATCAGGACTTCCAAAAAGGACTCAAGAGATACACTTTGGATTTTCTGTTACTCCAGGTGGGGTAGAAAGGAGTGATCTTTTGCATCAAGGCCATCTGCAGATTCAGGTATTCCTCTCTTGTGCATTCCAAACAGATGAATGGGACCCACTGCCTACGTACCACTTGCTTTTGTAGGACAGAGGGAGAGAAAGATACAAAGATACAGAGAGAAAGGGTTGGGGAGAGGTAGTGGGAAGAGAGAGCTAGAGAGAGAAGCTTCACATCTCATCCTCCTTTCTGCATAAACACAAGATCTGTGTGTGGAGGAAGGTCTTATCTGTCTTTTCTCTCCAGCTTAAACAAATATACTCATCAGCTGAACACATTTTGCAGAAATAGCAAAACAATGCACTCTAGAATTTCTAGAAAAAAAATCAAATCATAAAAATATCTTTTGCTTATATTTAAATCCTCATTTTTAAGGAAAATATCTTCTGTTCTAAAGAACAGACTAATCTATAAATCTGTGACAATCATGACAGGTCTCTCTCAAACAGTTTATATTTATGTACTTGCTTCATCTCTACCTATAGACCAGCATTCATGTGGATAATGGTGTCTTCATATCCTTCCCAAGTGACCTTGCAGATATCATTAACCTAAATGAGATTAGTCACTGGGGCTGTGCACAGTTGCTTTTAGCAGATGTAGCCACAGCAGCAGCACTTATCAATAGAGGAAGCTTCTTGAAGAGAAAGAGACTGGATTTGGAAGTTTTGAAGATGATCATAAGGACATATTGCACCTGAATTACTGAATATGACAGAGGCAGGTTGGCATAAGGACACATATCAAAAAACTGAAAAAGTCTCTGTGAAGAACGCACATTTTCATGTTCATTTTTATAATACACTGCAAGCATTTACACAGAAGCCTCTCATTCATGGAAGTGAAGTTTATTACTATCAATCACAGGATCAGCAAACAAAAGTGCTGAGATTTTATGTACAGTGCTTCAGCCTGAGGGTTTTAACACTTCTGTAGGCAGCAGTAGTTATTTTACTGACAAATGGTGTCATTGGGAATATGTTGATCATCTGGCTAGGTTGTAACATTCATAAAATATCAGCATCCCAGCTGAAAAACAACCATAACAACACAATGGGGCAAGTTTTCTTTGCACATATTTAAATATTTATGCTGAGGTACTAATTGCCACTTTTTCTGTGTGGAACAGGAGAATGATCCATGAATGAAGTTCCAAGGTTACTGTTAATGCAAAACCAAACTGTAAATAAGAAGAGATTTTATTTTCCCAGTAACTTTCCTAAGTCAAGAAGTTACTGGGGACACTACTATACTTTCTACACTTCTAATGAATTTGAAAAGATCTAAAGAAAAGCATGACAATCATTACCCAAACCTCTCATATGACTGGCGAAGATAGGGAGACACTTTCAGAAAACAGTGGAACTACCAAAGACATGAATTATGCTTTGAAGATATCTGTCTCTTTCCTTTGTGCACAAGCAGAAATTCTTACAACTATAGTCTTTAAATGCCTGAGGTAGTTACAGAAGGTTGTGACATATCTGTAACTTTGTTCTTGAAATAACAACAAGAACAAGGCCTTCTCAAAAAAATCTGAGGATGTGAATTAATGAGATAGCTAGTATTGCATTAGTCTAGAGTGTAACGCATCACCTGCAAGTGAAAATGCTGGATTAAAGGCTTTTTTTAAACAGAACAGTAGGCACAAGTAGTCATGATGACAGCTTATATCAGAATGCACTAATCAGTGGGCTGCAGGGTAATATGCACTCTTGTCCTCTTTTTCTGTGGCTTATGGAGTATTTAATTATTCTGTATAAAGTGAAACAGCTTCAACAGTGGACAGTAGGATGAAAATCAATCCTGTAAATCCTTAATGGTAGGGTAGGTTCAAATGTTGTCAGGCAGAGAAGGAAACTGAAATTAGAACTGCTAGAAATGGATAAGTCATCTGATCAGTTAAAATGGAGAAGTATGTAGAGCGTACCTCCTTTTCTGAAAACACCTATAAGATCTCCTTACTTTGCGAACCCAAATAGGTTCTGGGTTTCCTTTTAACTATGGGAAACCATGTTAGAAATATCTTTTAAGATCCATACAAGTTTGCAAACATAAAAAAAGAAGTGCCATATAGTGTCATCCTCCAAATAATATAAGTCTAAAATAGAGTGTTATTCTGAGGGTAATGCTTAGGCTGACAAATATTTAGTAAGTACCAATAAGTTTCCCATTTGTACTGCAGAGCTATGCATGTCAGTATTTGACACTGCAGGTGATGATGACCTGTCTGCCAAGAAGAAGTTACATTTTGTATGTATTATAAGCAGGTAAGGGCTGTTTGGGGATGTATCTAGCAAAACCAGTAACAGCGTATTCAGTCCTTTCTTAATCAGCAGATATTACCACATAGCTAGAAGAGAGAAGGATGGACTTCTCTCA
This sequence comes from Todiramphus chloris collaris, assembly GCA_025345505.1. Lineage (NCBI taxonomy): Eukaryota > Metazoa > Chordata > Aves > Coraciiformes > Alcedinidae > Todiramphus > Todiramphus chloris. The sequence continues at coordinate 10,255,712 of JANVCC010000037.1, read as the reverse complement.
GATGCCAGCACAATAACTATCTAGGCTGTCTGTCCTCTTGATCTTTTCTTGCAGTTCTGAAAGGTGCCTACTGGCATTGCTATGGAGGTATCTACATCCCAATTTATCTGACAGGTGGTTTTCTATTAACATAAATCAAAGTTGTGACCTGTCTGCCACTTTCAATAACTCAACTGCTGTATCTCCAATCTGTCATGTCCTTGGCAACCCTTTTGTTTATTAGTAAATACATTATCCATTAGGAAAATCTGTTAGGAAAATGTGCCTTAATTTTCATAATTTTAACTGTATACCACTATTATCCCTTTAGTGGCATCTTTCTTTGCTGTACTCCAGTTGTTTCAAGAACTAAATGGTGACTTGGGTGATACATCGGTACATGGGGTCATGAGGCAGGATGGTATTTCCTTGTTGTCTTGTGCAAGTTCTTCAAGATGTGCAGAGATAAAAAGGTTGCGCGTAAAACTTGTTGGAGTTGAGTCAACAGGCAAATGTGCCAGATCTTAACTGAGGGGATATTTTTTTCCACAGGCTTTGCTGTATCTTTATCTGAATTCTGCATGACAGAATTTCCAATTGCTGTGCTGTCATACTGAGAGAGATCGTCTGTTGCTCTCCAGTCTTCTGCTCCACAAAGCTGCCTATTTTTCATGATTGCAGCTTTGTGTTAGCTGCACCAGTGAGATGTTTTTCTGCCATATTATTCAGGGAGATTTTACTGGACAGGTGCTTAAGGAATTCTGAGGTTAAATTCAAAGTTAAAGGAAGAGAAAGAGGAAGAAACTTTCTCTTACCCGTTGTATGAAGAAATCTCATTTGACACTAGATTAATGTAAAAACCAAAAAAGCCAAAAGGATGTAGGATGGGAATGCAATTCTCAAGTATTGTTCCTGCTCAGATTAAGCACTGTAAATGCATGTCAATTGTCAATTAACCTTGCCTGCTTAAATACAAAGATGGGCAGATGACTCTTCTTTAATTTTTTGCTTTTTTCTTGTTCAATTTCAGAAGCTAATTTTCAGCATATGAACACAATAGGAACTACGTCAGGACAAACCAAAGGTCTTTCTAACCCAGTGTCTCATTTCTAAAAGCAGCTGACACAGAGCAAGCACATAGCAATACCTTCCCAGATATTTTTCAGTCTAATGAGTTTAGCTCAGATGTGTCCTGAGACAGGGTTCAACAGCATAATTTTTTCTTCCACAATTTTTTACTCTTGACTTTAACATCCATGCAAATGATTAGCTTTCCTCTGAATGCTGCCAGTTCCCACCCAGTACTCGTGACTGAGACAGTTGTCTGGAAAAGAGAAAGAGCTCCATGGGGGAGCCAGAAGCACCTTTTCCCTGAGTCAGACTAGGCTACATTGTAAGAAAGTAGCCTTTAACAGAATGACAAAAGAAGAAGACAAGACAGTGGAAAAGTGACTATATTTGCTATGAAACTTAAGGTCTGGTTACCTGTATAGAATAAATGAAGAATTATTAAGCAACAGAAACAGGCAAGGGAAATTGCTTCAAAAGTTACCAGATGGCAAAAGCTGTAACTTACTTCTCAGCAGTCCTGCCAAAACTGAAGTGAATGCGATATAGTGCAATATCATTTGTAGTAAACCACAAAACCAGAGAATTCCTGCCATAATTGTTCCATGATTCAGCAAATCACTCAGCTAACTGCTCCCAATCACACATAAACTCAAATAAATTTGAGAAGAGACTCACGTACATTCCATATGTTAGGATGAATGTAAACCCCCAAGGATATCACTGGAAATCTCGTAACACCTATGCAGAATTCAAGAAGGAAAAGAGTGAATACAAATTTACAATATATGTTTTTCAAGAGGAAGGGCATAGGGAATATTTTTTTTAAGTTCATAATTAACTTGCAGCAAGCAAATGAGTGTCTTCTCCTCCTCAGGATCACCATAAAGTCAGTGGAGCAGCTGCCTAATCCATGGGCAGAGACAAAATAGGAAACTTTGAAAATGAGACAGGTTAATACTTCAAATTTGCATAACCAACTACCTGGGGGCTAACTCTGCCACAGTCACTCAGGGGAACACTTTCTTCCTCAACACATCATACTTCTGCAGTTGCTCATAATGTAACTCATAATACCTAAGGCCAGATTCAAATCTGAGTTACACTTTGTGAAATAAGGATTCATCACTTTCAGTTCCTTTGAATCACTCTTAATTTACAGTGGCATAACAGATTAGAATCTGGCCCCTCAAGTTTTAATACCTGTTTAGATTTAGACAGTAGAAGATCTTTTCCTTAAAACAAGAGCTATTAATTAATTTATCTTTATTCACACATAAAAGCTGATACATGTCTTTATGCATTTGTGTACAAGATAATGTGTCTAAAAAGTATTCAGAATGTGCATAAAACTGCAGAAAGGGATAGCAGATTATTTTAAATTCCTTTTTAATAATTACAGTTAGGCATACAACTATATTATGATATACAGTGTATCATTTCCCTGTTTTTCTCTTTCCTCACTTTCCTACAAAAGCCTTAGGGGATAATTGTTCTTCTGGTGCATGTATTTAATGTTGCCAGCAGTTTGTTTTTCAGACTTTTCATTCCCTGCAGAGTCTTCAACACCAGATTTTTTTAAAAAGCAATATAAAATAATTATAAATTCTCCATGTAATGAAGTTCATTATAGTAATATGCTTATTTGATTTAATCCACTGTTAGACATTTTGCTTTTCATATTTCAGGTTCTGAATTTTGTTTAGATTCTTTTTTTTTTGGGAAGGGGCAGCTTTTCTTTTCTCAGAGTACAGCATGAAACAAAAGATTAAGAAAATGCACTCATCCTTAGCTACTGGTTTCAGAGGAAACCTTTCTAACTGTACGCCTCTGAAGGACATTCATACTTTCATATAGTAAGTGCAAATCCTCCTAAAAAAATTAACTTTTTTTATTTCTCCTTTTCTCATTCCTTTACAAGTGGTTCTGAGACTCCTCGTGGACACTGACCAAGAACTTGAAAATCACTGCCACTCCTAACCCCTGTTCTTGTTTTTTTAGACTGCTCACTATTTTCCCCACTTTTTTTTAATGACCCAAGCTCTGGTTGCACCTTTAATTTCACTGGCAAAAGGAAAATGATAGAATCATAGCATGGTAGGGGTTGGAAGGGACCTCTAGATATCATTGAGTCCAACCCCCCTGCCAAAGCAGGATCACCTATGGCATGTTGCTCAGGAACAGATCCAGATGGGTTTTGAAAGCCTCTAGAGAAGGAGACTCCACAACCTCTCTAGGCAGCCTGTTCCAGTGCTCTGTCACCCTCACAGTAAAGAAGTTCCTCCTCATGTTGAGGTAGAACCTTCTGTGCTCAAGTTTATACCTGTTATTCCTCGTCCTGCTGCTGGGCACTACAGAAAAGAGATTGGCTCCTTCCATTTGACACCCACACTTCAAATATTTGTAGATCTTAATAAGGTCCCCTCTTAGTCTTCTCAAGACTAAACAGACCCAGTTGCCTCAGTCTTTCTTCATAAGGGAGAATGCTCAAGTCCCTTAATCACCCTCGTAGCTCTCCCCTGGACTCTTTCCAGTAGATCCTTATCTCTCTTAAAAATGAGGAGTCCCAAACCAGACACAGTATTCCAGGTGTGGTCTCACTAGGGCAGAGTAGAGTGGGAGGAGAATCTGCCTACACCTGCTGGACACAGTTTTCTTAATGCACCCCAGGATGCCATTGGCCTTTCTGGCTGCAAGGGCACATTGCTGGCCCATGGAGAACTTGCTGTCCACTAGGACTCCAAGGCCTTTCTCCGTGGTGCTGCTTTCCAGCAGGGTGACCCCTAACCTGCACTGGTGCCTGGTGTTATTCCTCCCCAGGTGCAGGACTCTATGCTTGTCCTTATTGAACCTCATGAGGTTCACCTTTGCTCAGCTCTTCTGCTTGTCCAGATCTCATTGGATAGCAGCACAGCCTTCTGGTGTTTCAGCCACCCCTCCCAGTTTCACATTATCAGCAAACTTGCTGAGGATACACTCTATCCCTTCACCCAGGATGTTGGTGGGGATATTGAACAAAACTGGACCTAGCACTGATGCCTGGGGAACACCACTGGCCACAGGCCTCCAGCTTGACTCTGTGCTGCTGATCACAACCCTCTGAACTCTGTTGCTGAGCCAGTTTCCAATCCATTTCAGAACAATGGCAGACTGCCCCATGCAGTGCCTCACTTGGATGTATCTGCAGTCTTGGAAGCTTGACTACCCTACATTCTCCTACAAATGGACCTTGAGCTTGTTTGGAGGTTCTAGTAGGGAGCACAGCTAGCATATATCCTTGATTGATGAATGGTACACCTCTACCAGGGAAGGTTGTCCTCTTCAACCAAGTGTGCATCTTGGGGAGGGACACACATGGAGCAATGAGGGAGGAAGGGGATACCTGCTTATCAAGACAGATCAGCTGAATCCACCCTGGCAATCAATGGACTGACAGATGTCACAGCCCAATCACCCTCACATCCAGAGCAGGAATTATTAGGGAGTATTCACTAATGTGTTTTCAGTAACAGCATTTTTAAAGCTCTGTTGGAAATGTAACAACCGTACTTTATTAATAACTAAATTCAGCTACCAAATAAATACAAGGAAGTATGTTCTTACTTAAAAATTGCTAACCATGCAACTCTCTCAGCAGGAGTTTTAACAAAGACACACAATGAAGCACAGGAAAGTAAGTGGTGCTATATAATGAGAACACTCACTGGCCTTCAGATTGCAAGGTAAGACATTGTACTCTTAGCTATTCAGAAGCAATTAACCTTTTTATGAATACTGCAGTTGGTATGACCCTATTCTTCACACACTGCATACAACTCTGAAGAGCAGAGAAGACTGGGCAGTGACCTGCCTTTAACAGTATGTGATCTATAATATATTATACCTTACCCTTTACCTATGTTTTCTTTTGCCAGACATGGTGATGTAGAAAGTCATGAGACAAAGTTTCCAATCATCACAAGAGTGCCTCATTTATGAGAAATGGTAAGGGGTCAGAAAAGGTATTCAACCTGCTAGGGCCAGATTTCAGAGTCATTTAAATAAAGTAGTTGATCCCTATGCTACTTGGCCTGACGCTACTCAGCATCTGAAAAAAAAAACCAAAAAAAAAAGAGAAACAATTCAAACTGAAAATAGAAGACACAATCAGGCACCACTATTCCTATTTTTATCAAAAATAACTTTTATATCATGCTCCACACCTAATTTAATGGCCACTCATCAATTTACTGATTTTTGTGTTTTGAACTTGCTACGTATAGAAAATCATGTAAGCTGGAAAAAAAATAGAACATGGAAGAAAGAAAAAAACCAGAGAGCTGCAGATAGTCAAATGACTGTCCAAAGACATGATTTAATTGTGATTGTTGCCATCCTGGCAGAAGCTAGAGGGCATAATGCAGAGTCAGAGATTACCACTACACTGGTATTTTCTTGAATTAAGATGGATTAATTTTTTAAGTAGAAAAACTATTATTGCAGTAGTACTGACAGAAAATATAACTCTCAAATTAGGCAGAAATTCCAGAATTATGGGACTGCTTGACCCAAATTTCAAATGCAGGATTGAAATCATATTTTTGGAAATGTAGGCCATTTATAAAACCATCAGGTGATATTCTGATATAAGTAATACATCAGTTGTTATATCTAGCAGCTGCTACCTTGTCACCCTCTCCACTTTCAATCATAGGTTGAGTACTTGTCAAGACTTGAAATATTATCTGTATCTCTGAAAACAAAAGAAAATGAGCAAATATTTATACTTCTAAAGACTGTAAGAGACAAGGAGAAAATGTTTCAATGGTATCTATGTGCATCATTAAGCACAATCATTTTGCCATCAATACGGAACAGGCCATCACTAACAAGACAAAATCAGTCTGTCTTTCCACCTGTTGAAGAAAATTGTCATAATGATCAGGGAGCAAATGAATTCCCTTTATCTGTATGCTCAAAAGGTTACCTGGGGGCAAGTTTTGTAAGAAATGCAGCCTATATTGTTACATACACACAGAGCAGTATTATGGTATGTGACAGGCTGAAGGACTATTAGTATGAGCAGTGTAAAGTATCTTGAATCCTTCAGAATGAAAGCTCCTCTTGACAACATATATCCATCCCATTGGCTTACTTTCAAGAGGAGTTAGGTAAAAAGGATGAAAGATGCCATAAAAATTTCTGATGGATATTCTATTCCTTAGTCTAACAGAGTAGCACGAGCTCTCCGGAGGTGGGTTGGAACTAGATGATCTTTAAGGTCCCTTCCAACCCTAACCATTCTATGATTCTATGATTTTAGTGTAAAACTCTAAGGCAGGAATTTTTCATTCAGCTGATACCTAATCCTGGAAATGCCTAATTTCTCCAGATGAATCTTCTTGTAAACTTTCATTTCTTTCTTTGAATGTACAGAATAGTTGTGATTTGATTTCTGCACCTAGATCCCATTTAAGACCCATCGAAATAAGAAAACTAGTCTTTTTCCTTTGGCAAAGTCTCAAAAGGGATTCAAAATTCAGAAGCACTTCTAGAATTCTCTCAAAGAAGCCATCAGGGACCATTTTCTTCCAAAACATGGTGATAAGTATGGCACACCCATGTTTTTTACTGATGAGGGCACCATCAGTCTGGAGTTCCTAGAGGCATGCCAGAAGCAACTTTTCTAACAAACTGCACTGTTTACACAGAGGTTGCGGAGAGCTTTGTACTATACTTAGAGGACATCTCCCCATATATTAGCTAGAAGACCAGAGTTTGCCTAAAGACAGGAATTTAAATTCTTACCTAGTTCCAGCCTTCTCTTTTGCCCTTTTTTATGAAGTGTGTGATCAATTTGTTTCTCAGAATGTCTGTGTTAGCATACTCCAAAATATTTTATAGAACACTGTAATGCTGTTGTCATAATAGAAAAACAAACAAAAATGTCTTTTGAAAATATAAATAAAAAACAATGTCACAACATAAATTTTTTTAAAAGTGATAATAAAAAAGCAATATCATCATAAAAAACCTTATTCTTAAAATGGAATTTTCCCATCTTAATCACAGAGATACAGAATTTGATTTATTTCCTATGGCCACTGAGCAGAAAAGTGTCATTGATTTATTTACTGTTATGCCACTGTTTTTAATACTTGGACCACAGTACGTAAGTCCCATAGGCTCCCTAAAAAATCCTAATAAGGATACATCTTTCCAGAGTTTAAGTTATTACTCTCTTGGAAAAAACCTTTTTTGTGATAGGGCTCTTTAAGAAGACTTATTATTATATCACAAGTATGGGAACTGGGTGATTAATTTATCCATTGCATGAAAATTATCCTCAGAAGTTGCACAGTACCTTTAAAACTACCTGAACGATTGACATTTCTTTAGTTTTACTTCAAGGCAGCTAAGGTTGGCACCGCTTCTGCGTAAGCCTGTACACCCAGGACATGGACCTGAGGTGACTAGAAAAGAAGAATGTGCCAGATGTAGGAGTAAAATGTGATGTGAAATAAAAAAAAAATACTTTAAATTAAAAGCCTTCATCCCTTCTCCAAAACCAAATCAAATTAAGCTGGAATCACAAATGTAATTAAATATCCGTATGTATACAAACAGTAATATCTGGGTATCTGAATAGTATCCAACCCCTTGGGTATTAATCAGTTCACCTGAGTTTTTACATACAAAGGAAAACAGTAAAGAAAAAAGGCTTCTATATCTACTAATGGTATTTGCAAACCTCATCCCCAGTGCATCAGAAATACAAAATTAATTCAGAGGTATTTAAAATCCGTATTCATTTTAATCACTTTATATCAGTTTGCATTATTGGTTGGTTTATTGCCTAAAGTTGAATGTGTCACTCATGTACTATTTAAAGTCACCAGAAACATATCAAGTTGAGAAATATGAAAGTGTCCCAGAGCACATCTCTAATTGAATATTCTTTCTGATATTCATGAATGATTAATGGTAGGCCCCAAGCCACTTATTGCTGAATCGTAGATTTCTAAAAGAAAAAGAGGTTATGCTATCACTATTTACAAGATTAAATTTTGTGTGGTAACCAAAATTTTATCTAAGAAAGGGTCATTCTCTAGAGATATGCCTGCTTAACATCAGTAATAGCCTGATTAATAGTCTGACTGGGCAGCAAAATCACTAGAAAAAAAACCCTCCCCTGAAAAGACAAAATGTTACTGGCACACAAAAGCAAATCTGAATACAGTTAAGGGGAGTTTCACATTGCCAATATAACAAATCTTTGATATACTAAAATGAGGGGAAATGCTGAAAAATTCAAGTGAAGCTTGAATAAAAAAACCCATCATCTGGAGATTAATAAAAGCTACTGAGAATAAAATACCGTGTAGCTTTCATGTATTATGGCACCTCATTTCATCTGTGCCTAGTCCTCCCTTTGGGAGGGACAGCTGATATGACCTTAAGGTTTCCTCATCACTTACACTGCACTAATTTCCTGAGTTCTGAAGACAAAATATGGGCTTCCTCAGTGGAGATCTCCAGTATGATACAGAAATATCACAGATAAATCATTCTCTATCCATCTTCTAGTAGAACACAAACACAAAAACACTGTGGCTGGCATAGATCTACCTGATCCTCAATATCTAGGCCTTTCTTATGTGAACTTTTATATCGTCATTCATAAACTACTGAACTGGATGGTGAAGAAGGCATCAGAGAGCTAGATCTCATACATTCTGAACTCGCAATTTACAACTTCAAGTTCTTCAAAGGAAGAGCCTTTTGTATTCCAGCTCCTGTACTTAGGTAGGACATTTGTACCCTTTCTGTCATCTCTTTCTGCAAAATGTATCAAAGTAAGACTGTCCTGCAAAAGGAATGAATAAGAAAGGACAAAAGGAATGAAATGGAGATACTGAGATGTGCACAGAGAATGATTCTAATATCTCATAACTTCACTATAGAAATCAGTGAAAGTTTTGGTGCATTTTAAAGCAAGAATTTATGGAGATACTCTAGAAATATTCACATATGAAATCATTGTGGGAATCTTTCATACAACTGGAATTCTAAACAGTAAGAACCCTCAAAAAATACCAGTCTTTACAAATAGTTTGACACTGAGTCAATTTTCATTTTTGTTTAAGGTACTTTTTAAACTATCTTCAAGTACCTTAAAATTTTCTGCCTATTTTTTGTGAGTTTGCAATAAATGGGAAAAAAAGGACACCTAGATACTGACTTTCCAAAAATATTTTCCATTGCAAATGCATTAATGAGGCTATCACATAAATACTTAAGCTATTGCTGTGCTATGCTCTTTCTCTTCAGATGTTTACTGAAGTCAAGTAAAGGAGTTACTGGTTACGAACATCAGTAATTATGTAAAAAATATGAGAATTTTCTAGTTGGTGAAGCCTGTGTCAGCACTACCAAGGTTAAGAGACTTCACAAGGTTATGCCTGGACAATAAGCACCCCTCAAGCCTCATAGGGTTATGGCAAAAGGGAGAAACATGCATTTGATTGCAATGTATTTACAAAAATATATAGCCATTTGTATTTAGTTTGTATATATATCTCAGAATTCAAACTGTTCATTTTGCTGTGACACGGAAATTCCACAACATTGTTTTTTGCTCTTCAGGTTTTAGGTTCTTTTGGAAGACAGTACAGGGGTACTTTCCATTCTCTACAAGTCCAAGTACAAGCTGAGACTGTTTGCAACTCCCTGGTAAAGTGATGCTTTTATTGACAGAGTTTAAGTGAAAGGAGTTTAATTTTTCATTTATGTAATTTTTAAATTCTCTAGTTAAATGCTGATTTTAAAAAATCAAGTAAACAGACCTGGGGAACCATCTGGAACAGATAGAAAATTCCCAGAAGTGCCGTGGAAGAAGTCCACTCCTTAGAAGATGAACCCAAACATACTTACTACAGTCCCATAATTTTTTATTTCCATCCCCTTAAACAAGGTACCGCACATATGTTTAGAATTATAATTCTACAAACAATCCTGTTGGTTCTAAGCCTGAAAAGTATTTAATCAAATAGTTTAAATAATATTAGATGTGTATGGCAGCACATTCTTAAAATTAAGATACATTCTGTTGAGGCAGTGGCTTAAAGGTGTTATATCACAAAATGTTTTACTAAAGTATTTGAAAATCTTATTTTAATTTAATGCCTATTTGTTCCCTTTTCCCAGTTTTGATCTAGGCTAGAATTGTCACATAAATATAATAAAATCTGTATTTCATCTTGTCATGATTAGGGAATGTACGTGTGTAAGAGAGACACAGAGAGAATGGTCTTGATCCTCTTTGGCTGAAGTACATACTGCGGCCCTAGCATTTATTAGGCCTTTATAATGTACTTTGCTGGATTTATTATCTCCACCTCCATCTACTTCTGCTTGAAGAGAACAGTCCTAAAATTGCCTTTAAAAGAAGACAATCATGATTCTTAAAATAGAGCATCCTTTCACAGCAAATCAAAAGTGGAGAACAATAGTGAGGGGGCTGTCTTTCCAACCTTACTGTGTGAAGTTTTCCTGCTGGAAGCTTTAAATGAAATAAAAATCAGCCTTTACAATGAGCCTTTACAGATAATAGCATTGGACAAGGACTCTGTTGGGTTGCCTCCTTTTAACTTCTGTCTTACTAGGCTAAATGAAGAAATAGCCTGATTGAGGGAGAACTAACTTTATACAGGTTACAAGACAGAGAACCACATCTAACAGTAATAGCAGAAGGCGGCAATGACATATAGCCTGGATTATTTTCTTAGCTCTCCATGTGGTCTCTTCTGGCTGAAGTGAATGTATCCCTTTCTTGCATCCCTGTATAACTGAGATGACTAACATTGGAAGGAAGTATAGATCGCTTTCTAAGTTACTTATCCTCATCACTGGCTTTTGTTCTCAAAGATTTCTAAGAGTTTAGCTGAAGATTCTCAAATTCAGTAATGAAGCAGTGAACAAGATGCCTAAGTCTCTGAAGGAAGATAAAAATAATTGTAATTAAACAATAAATTCATGGCTAATGTATTACATACAACAATGTCTATAGGTTAGGCAGCTGTTTTTATACTGCTCATCCTTCTCTCAGTCAGATGGTGAATTTACAGATGATGTTATAGAACATAATCTTTTGCATTAATAATATAAATAAGCTAAGGTCCTTAATTATCAGGGGAGTGGAGAGACCATGACTATATCTCAGCATCTTCACTTGTCAAAGCTCATCAGGAAAATCACGTTCAGCTGTTATTAAATATGGCTTGTAACTGTCAACATCATAGATTTAGTAAGATTCAAGAAATGAACTGGCCTTTCAAAGTTAAGGCCTGCTCCTCTCTCCCTGAGCTGAGCAACTAAAGAGTCAATAAAGAATGACAGAGAAAGCACAGTGAGATCAGGAAATGAGCAGATGTGTCACATGCGCAATGGTAGCCACATAAAATGAATTATCCCTTCTATAAGGCATAGTTAGCTAGTTCCAGCAGTAAAGTAACGGAAAGACTGCAAACCAGCATCCTAGCAATTACACACTATTATTCAAGAAAACTGGTGCATTTTTAGGCAGAAACACATTGGGAATGGCTAATTGCCATTGAGCCTTGACTAGCATATTGAAAACATACTAAGGTACTCCTGAGACTTCTGCACAGTTAGGCTAAATGATGTCTGGAGTCCCAACAAGCTGGTGATTGTGATTCAAATGCTGGCAAACTGTTCCCCCTAGAATTACTTGCAGAAGCTCCAGAATTTACAGAATTTACAGGCTATAGATAAACTGAAAATCTGAAAACTGTGTTCTTCTCTCAAGATTCCTCCTCAGAAATACAGATGTCTTTGAATGGATGGGAAGTTCACTTGTATGTGACATTCCTGGTGACAAATTCAGAGACAGGTAAGCAAAAGTTAAAAATGGAGAGTGAGATTCATACATTTAGGGGGTCAGTACAAGGACAGAAATCCTGCCTGTGTACAGGAGACAATATAAATTAAATTCCAAAGGACATGGCTTTTATCCAATGTCTGCACCCCACCTAGTTCCCAGATAAACACTCAAAGAGAATTAAATGCTTCATAAACTTCATAGTCTATGTCTCAGAACAGGAAATTCATTTGTAAAGAAGCATGTCTTCGTACCTGGTGGCAGATGTGGCAGGGGACTGTTTTGTTAGCACAGGAAATTTCTAGAGCTTTACTACTTTCCTTCTCTGTAGCACATACCTTTCAGTTCAATATAATGACCAAATCTGCATCCAAACAACTTTGAATATTCTTGAATTTTTTGTTCTGTCTTCAGTGTTCAATTGAGGTCTCATCTTGCGCTATGACACATTTATTACCAGATGATAATTGAAAAATAGAAGAAGTGGCTTGGAGAGAAAATGGAAGAGAGGCAGATAATTTTAGGATTCAATTTTCTCTGCATTTGTTACTGGTAGGCATAACATAATACTGCAATAGAATCCAATCAGAAGTTCTCTTCTGTACTTGTCACATTTCAGTGAGCTAACAGTGGCATGTCAAAACAGCTACAAATCGGGAAGACTTGTTTTTGCTGGAATTAACAATGGGACAGCCAAAACTATGAATTACAAATACAAAGAGAATGCAAAAACAATTGTTTAAACAAATAAAGAATTTCAATTACTCTTATTGCCATCTTAATTTTCTTTTCTTGCTGTATAATGCAATCCTCGATATCATATTATACACAATTAATTCAACTACAATAATGAAATTAAATACATTTGTATATTGTCAGAAAACAGTAACATTAATATTGCCTATCATTTTCCAAACAGATAATAAAGCTCGAATCTAGTTAAGGAAACTCAATAAAATCTTTATATACACTGAACTATGTAAGCAAGATGTTATTTGTGTAGACCACAGTGAACTTAGTGGAGTAGGGTAAAAACAAACAGAAATCAATGTCTCTGTGGGGTTATCTTACAATTCCCCAAAGAGAACATTTAAGAAAATCCATTGAGATTTGCTTATTTCCATCACAGTGAGTTTCACAACAAGCTTCATTTCACTACCTTTTTATTAAGATTATGAAACAAATTTGCCTTAGTTTTGCATGCTAGCCAGAAGAATCTGTGCTTAGAGTGAGATTTACAGTCTTGGAGGAAAGGAAACTTTGTCAGGATTTATCTGATTTACCAGTCAAGCCTGGGCTGTTCTGGGAGCTGAATGGCACACCAAGGCAGTCAGACAGTATGAAAAGATTCTCTGTAAAACCCTTTGCACCACTGCTGCCCTAAGTCATAACTGTGTGATGGGATCCTAAGCCTGTCCTTCGCATTCTCTGCTCTCAACATACCCTTACTCTGTTCTAGTATTGTATGCCATGCCTTTACCAGTCAAATCATAGCAAGAGTCTAGGTCTTTAGGACTTCTTCATAGATCTGCAATTCTTACCGTAGAGGCACAAAAAAATTCCATCAATTTTCAGTATCTGTTTCACTATGCATATCCTCTTCATATACAGAATCAAGATACAGGCACTTTGATCACAGGATCATGTGGCCTAGAAATGCAAAACCATTATGATTTCAAGAAAGAAAATCTCATCATCTAGAAATCATCATCTAGAAGCATCGTGGGATGCTTGCCAACCATGCCTTATTCCAGCATTCCCTAGGCTCATCTATTCTTCATTTTCCTTGCCTATAGTTCTACCTATGATCTCTCTTGTAAACATTTATGAACAGACATTTCAGAAGCTTCATATTTCCTTTAACAAACAGTTTATATCATCTTTGTGAAGCATACTACATAATGATGCAACATCATACATTAATATTTAAAACTGAATGAAATAACACCTCAACAAGGATTATTTTTTCTCAGTTTGCTAGCTGTCTTACATTCATTTGTGAAATAAATTCAAACAAAGAAACCACAGAGATAAAGTTTCCTTGCATTTCTATGAATAGACAGAAAATTCATTTTTAGAATATTTGCATGTCACTTTTTTCTTTCTGAAAGGGTACCTGTTTTCATAAATTATAAACCTAAAGTTCATTAGATGATTAGATGCTCTGGAAATATGATTTACAGGTCAAATCTCCCAGTCAAGAAAGAAAAACAGCACTACGTGAAATGTATTTTTGAACAAAATTCAGAAGAATTGTGAAAAATGGGAATTGAGTATTCCATGATTGCTATCACAAGCAAATATCACTTTCAAAGGTAGCATTACAGAAGCACACTGTGAGGAGCAATGAACAAAAATAAAACTCAACAAATGGCATAAAAGGCAAATTGAGAACTACAAGAGGTTTGGAGTCAATAATAATAATAATAATAATAATAATACCATCATTCGAGTTTTCATTGCCAGCCAAGCCAAAACAATACCCTGTCTCATAGTGCTGGCTCTACTTTTACATTCTCCCTGCTAAATTGGTAGAAACTTGTAACTTTTTTTATGTGGTTTCATCTGTGTTTGCTTTCTTTCCGTGTCCAGGAGGGGCATGTTCACGGTTTGCATTCTGTTGCCTTGTAATTCTATTGAGTCTAGTTTTCTTCTTTTCCTGTCACAGGTCCCGCTGTCTCAGGACCTTTACCAGGAAGGTTCAGATACTGTTTTGCAGAGGTGCTGAGAATGCTTACAGCGATGAACACATATTTTCAGAATGCAGACCTTCTTGAAATGTCTTGTCATCTTATCAACTTTTAACCCATTCCCCTCAACCACCTGTACTTTTTTTTCCCTCTGATTATTTTAACACCAATTTTCCTTTTCATTTCCCTTAGGTTCCAGCAGGATCACTAAATCACAATTTACAGTTTCTGCAAACCCAAGGCACTTTCTTCCACTCTCACTTAGCTACTTTGGGATTTGCAACTTATTGCCTTCTTTTTTATTTTCTTACAAAAAGCAATGTATCCCTTAGATGATGGCCTACATAAAGCACTTTATATAGTCCTGGGGTCAGCACACAGCTTTTTAGAAGGCATTAAAATTTGGCTTGAAAACTGAAATACAACATCTGCTTGATTTTTAAAAAAGGAAAAAAGCATCAGTCCTTATTTTGAAAAGAAAATCAGCTCAAATCAACAAAGCAAAGTCTTGGAAGTTCAGACAGGTTTGTGCACCCCCCAAAAAAATTTCTCATCTAGCTCTTTTACTTTTGAAGAACTGAGCAAAGATCCTGCATAGAAGTTGTCAAGATCTGCATGGATTGGAGAGTATAAAAGTCTGTATATATACTTTTATACTGTTGCTTGTTCTTATCTGTACAATAGTATATTCTAGAAGTCTCAGCTGTGGTCCTTGCCACCATACAAACCTATGGGAAAGTCCCTGTCACTTTGAAGATACAATTTAACCGGAGAAAACAAATAAATTACACAACATTAGGGTGATGAAATGGCTTATAAAATACCATGCAGTATGACAATGGCAAAATCAAGAACAAAAGTGAGATTACCTGAATCCCAGCTGGGTCAGTGCTCTGTTTAGTGGACAAACCTATCCTCAGACTTTGTCCATCCCCACTGGATTTGCCACCACTTCATACACAGGTGTAATACACAAGGAGATTGCAACTTCTGTGTTCATTTTCTCATGATATAACTGAAAAGAGAGGAGGTCCCCTTAACATCATTTTATTGAGTTACACTTTAATATGCCTGATATTAAGTGCCAAATGACAGCAATAAGATGTGACAAATATATTTCGAGTCCAAGATAGAAGAGTGTTCTATATGTCATCTACATTAGTGTTATGCGTAAGGATGAAAACAGTTGCTGACAATAGGTAACACATGGGTGATACTTAGTAAAATCATGTCAAGGTAAATCTGCTTAAGTGAGTGACATAACCTGATTTATGGATTCCATTGATATACTCTGTCTTTCCTGGCAGTGGAAATAATGTTATTTATTTCTGTCAAATATAACTTTCCACATTTACCACATTCTGACTCTTGTATTAAATGGCCACCATTATAATATTATTTATATGACACTTGTGCCTAGAAGGTACAACTAGGTCTTCTCTGTGACATGCATAATAAAATACTTCTGCCAAGAAATGTTTGTTGCTAAAATACTCAAGTGAGGGAAAGGGAGGTCAAAACAAATGGATTTTCAGCTTCTGCAGTCAAAGACACAATGACATCTACATGCATGCTTTCTTCACCTGCTCAAATAACTTGAAGACATTTTCATCACAACTGACATGCAAGGTTCAATCTGTAACTGGTCTTGCTCTCTTTATCTTCCCACCCTCTATATCAGCACTGATTTATCTCTCCTGCAGCCTCATGATGTTTCTACTACATAGTGCAGCAGCACAGCAAGGCCCTAGCCTGGCAAAAACACAGCTGAGCATGCATTCTTATTACCAAATAAGCTTGCTTCCAGGTTCTATTCCACCATACAAATTTTAATGAGACCAAGCCATGTTTTAATGTATTTTATGATTAAAACTAAAAGTATGGTAAATAAATAATTAGTATTGAACACAGCTACAGAAGAATTTAATTTGAAAAGGACTCTGGAGGTCTCTAATCCAGACTCCTTCTCAAAGCAGGGCCAACTACGTCATGTAGCTCAGGTCATTGTACAGTGAAGTTCTGAATATCTCCAAAAATAAACAATCCTCTCTGAACCCCTTCTCTGACAGTTTGAACCCATGACAAAGAGAGCATGAGTTTGACCCATATCTGAATACCCTCAAGATGATAAAATCTCTACTTGTAAAGTTGGAGTGTTCTGTACTGCAGCTTGTGTTCACTGCTTGTGAATCAATGGAAGGAAAAACGAAAACTGAAATGGCATCTTTGTTTGATAATGAGCCTACATCAAATAACATAACTTGGAAAACAGAGAAATGGGCCTAAAGAAGTGAAGAGATGAATGCAGTTTCAAAGTTCTGCCTGAAAAAAGGACCTGTAATTAGAGTAAAGAGGACTGAGTGACTTGCTTTCCTGTGACAACATTCAGGTAGTTAAAAATGAGGAACTCTATCATTTGGAAAAAAGAAAAAAAAAAATCTTAGAGTCTTACTCATTTATTTACGTGGCAAAAAAAAGAAAAAAATTAATAAAAATCTGTTTTACCACATTCTTTATGCTATGGGGTGAAATAGTCATTATTGTAGATAAACTCATCAAATCATAGAATCATTTAGGGTGGAAAAGACCTTTAAGATCATCAACTCCTCTCCTGGTACAACCTTTCACCAGCTTCACTGCCCTTTTTTGGACACACTCCAGCACCTCAATGTCTTTTTTGTAGTGAGGATTTCAAAATTAGCATTTCAGTATTCTAGGTGCGGCCTCACCAGTGCCAAGTACAGGGAGACAATCACTTCCCTGGTCCTGCTGGCCATACTGTTGCTGAGACAAGCCATGATGCTGTTGGCCTGCGGAGACAGTACAGTCTGTAAGTAGGTTGGTTTATTTCAGGACAACTTGAACTGGTGCACACCCTCAAATAAGGAAGAGTGCCTTGACTTGGATGGAAGGTGACATCAGAGAATAAGGCAGAATTTTCGTATGTTCTCTCCATCCAGACCATATTCAAAGAGTGACATGCCACATAGGACTAACTACAGTACACTCCTGCTAGCTTTCAAACTGTGTGGTAGGACTCAGGTAATAATCATTAGCAAGAAACTGCAGAAAAACATTACAGATACCTTATGTTCCCATAACAGTCTGTGAATGACACACACAGAGTGAAGTGGAACAGCAAATCTGTCCCATCACATTCAGTGTAGACTTTTGACCTTTTAAAAATAATAGATTTGGCAGAAAAGGCTGGCCACTGCTGGTGCACTAGCTATCAATATATTCTTAATAGAAATTACTAAAATGGCAGCTGAGCCCATCCCAGATACCACCGACAACTATGCAATACACCAGCAACAAAAAGCTGCCATAAAAAATAGGTGTATTTGGTGATACATATTGTAAAATGAGAGGTTTAGTGGCACCTGTCAGATTACCTCTGTTGTAAAGTTGCTCCTTTAATTTTACATCACTGCAATTACAAAAATTGTAATTAAAAGCCATGGAAATTACTGTTTCCGTTTCTAATGCAAAACAATTTTAAAACAATGTATCAACATGGATCAACAAAGAAACTGGCTGCTTTCAAAACCTTGGAGAAGAGATTTTATTCTATGATACATGTGTGTTTCACAGTATGATTTTTCTTTTAATGACGCCTCATAGCAAAATAGTCCACTCTACTTACTGATCATGTTAAGCTGTTGCCATGGAAATACGAAGACCCTACTATACTCAGATGTTAACTCTTAAAGTACAGCTTTACACTCCTTTAATATAATTTTTTGTTGAAAAGGAGAGCTCTTGGCAAAGAAGAATTAAGTTATTTTTTTAGCACAATAGCTTCATAAGAAAGACAATGATTAGGGCTTCCTTCAGGGGTGTTGCAAAGACTGTAACAGCCAACCATATGAAAATATCATACACACACACCCCCCCCCTAATTTCCTTGTGAATAGATAATTATGAGAAAACTGACAAACAGCTCCACAGACAATGTAAATAGCACTTAATTAGTCAAGTTCATTAAGTAAGTGGGGAAATGGAGAGATCACTAAATACTGCTACAGCTTTGGCTAGCACCTAAAAGCTAGGGGCAAATAAAATTAACATATTTTCTCCTTTCCCCTCCAAATCTATAGTTTCTTTTAGAAACAAAGATCAAAGACTTTAGGAAACAGCCATGTTAAATCCACTGCTTATATTTTATTTTATTTTCTTTTCCTTTTTTTTTTTTTAAAGAGGGTTATGGTCATCAAGGCATTGGAAAAAAAAACAGTGAATACAAGAAATAGGTACAGATCAGCTGTAAATGGCTGCCTTCACGTTAGGGAAATCAAAGACAAGCAGGCTGTAACTCTAGCCACATTATTGTCTGTCATACTGCTGGCTACAGAGGCTGGTATCTCTGGCCCAGTTGACTACTACAACCAAGATGGATATTTGGTCTTCAGTGAGCATGGCAAGGGATTCTCTATGGTTGCTAAAGAAATGCCACATTTCAGACAACTTTTCTATTTAAATGACCGAAACACATAGTAATTTTATTTTTTTTCTGTAGCTCCAGCTTATATCCAGAAGAGTATTTCTGAAGAAATAATTCTCATGCATGTAAATGCAACTAAAATGAGTTCAGAGGAA
Source organism: Todiramphus chloris collaris (assembly GCA_025345505.1). Classification (NCBI taxonomy): domain Eukaryota; kingdom Metazoa; phylum Chordata; class Aves; order Coraciiformes; family Alcedinidae; genus Todiramphus; species Todiramphus chloris. The sequence continues at coordinate 10,236,497 of JANVCC010000037.1, read as the reverse complement.
ATTCATTCCAGAAATCCAGTTACAGGTAGCTGAAGAACCATCTGATTCTCAAATATAGTCTTATAGAGGTAGAGCAAATGTATTCAATTCTTGGTAAGACACCTTGATCTATATAGGTAATATTATTATTATTATGAACAATGCTTCAGCACACAGATGCTTACATTCTAAGCATTGACAACATAAGAAAAATGGCTCTGTACTCCTGGTACCTTTAATCATTTTTAATGCTTTTGTTTGCCTGTGGTTCTTTCTTGCCTTATGAAAGATAAACACATGCTCCTGTTATTTCATTTAAACTTGCACTAACCAAATACCCAGATAATTCTGAAAATATGCATCAGCTTTGTGATTTATAAGTGAATTATATACTTACTGTATGTAGCAGGTATAAATCAACATGGTAGGTCTCCTGATGCTCAGATAATTTGTTTTACATTCTTTATCTTCCTAAAGCTAAAGAAGTTGATTTAGATGGCTCTAAAATCTTAAATGAAATACAGCCTAGGTGAGTAGTTTCCAATAACATACATCAACTTTTTATACATAGTAAGAAGCCTAAATCTTAAGTTTACACTTTTCTTTCCTGTGATAAATGCATTGCGTTTTTCTTCAGCAGTGACAGAACGCAGGCTAGAACTCCTTCTTCCTGCAAAGAAGCTCAAGTACTTGTGAATTGGTGTTGGCTATCTTTAAAAAACAGCAATACGTAGGGGGGTTGACAACTGTACTCTGCCTTCACTATGATTGATGCCATCAATAGTCTAAACACAGCACTGGGGGACAGGAATCCTCCTGTGGACTGTAAACCTGGATTTGTCACTAATTCTCTTTGAGGCCAGAGGCAAGTGATGTGTATGTTCTCACAGCCTCCTGAGTAAGATAAGGGTTGATTACCTTGCTCAAGTATGCAGATGTTTTGATGACTAAATAATTGTCCCAATAAATGTCAAGTATCCTTATAACATATCCCTGCTTAGTGTATATCAGTTGAAGTTGACAACCTTTAAAGTCACTCCCTGAAGAGACACCTAAATATGTCATTGTTTGCTAGCTCCATGCAAGCCCAGTTCAAAACCTGGTGACTACTAATTTTTATTTGGTATTTGTATTACCTGGTTTATTCCTTTACTACTACTATCTCTCAGATGTATCCTATTTCCCCTCTCCAAGATGGAAGAATGATACTGCCTCTGTTAAAGGTGAGTGACCAAAGCTCAGAAAGGCCAAATTACTTGTGCAAAGTCATTAGAAAGTTTGCCAAAACAAGGGCAGGAACTCAGGTATTTCAAAAATTAGCCCAATTTATCAACCAGTTGTTAGATGTTGTTCCTCTCCTGTGCTGTCATCTCCTGAAACCACCACATAAGTAACTGATAAATACAGGAAGGCTATATCACAGGAGGAATGAGACTGCCTTTTTAATAGCCATGTTTACATACAACTGATATCCACTGGAGATAAGGATCAGAGCAAAATTAATACCTGAAAGATGCAGTGAAGTTTCTCACCTGCTTTGCAACATGGTCAAGACTTACAGATTTGACTTCTTAAATATGCCTCTGAAAAACAGTCCTCTTTGTTCACGGTGAGCTTTTATGATTACTGAAAATTAAATCCGGATCACTAAATAGGAACTAAAATTTCTTTGAAAATTCCATCCCCCATGATTAGATTTTATTTTAGCAGTCAAGCCAGGGATGCCCAGACCAGCTCTGCAGTGAACAACCAGGTGTTTGGGTACATGTCTGCAACTACTACTTGACTCAGGAGAGCTTTCTCTCTTCTCTCTCACTGGGACAATTGGTAAAAGTCAAGACATAGTTGGGCAAAGACACACACTCCCATCAGCCTTTCTGAAACTCCGGAGCTGACATAGTAAATGCAGCCAGTCATCATACTGATCAACTACACCAGAGACATGCAGCTCCAGCCATGTAAGGTTAGCCATAGCTCTCCACCTGAACTGAAGAAGGGGTCAGAACTGGCAAGAAACAATGACCAAGGGATGTTAAGAAGAAAGGACAATGATATTAAGGCTATTCCTCAATGAAATCTGTGTCATTTTCATTCAGAAGTTTCTAGTAAAAGCAGAATTAATTGCTTAAAGAAGACCCAAAATTTAGGACCTAAACTAAAAAACTGAAAATCGCATTCAGCTGGTGTCCTTTGTCATTAAATCAATGGGATTGCAAATGAGAACCATAGTAGTTGATTTTGTTTGGGAGAAGTAATGCAAAAATAAGGATTTATTAAACTCCGATATAATCTTACAAGAAGGGTTATTTATGGATGAGGATCCCCTAACATTTTAAAAGTCATTGGAAATTCAGTTTATATGAACAAGAAGATAACATAAATCCTTTTAAATATATTTAATTAACAAGAAATAACCTACCTCAAAAATCTCATTTTGCAAATAAACCCTGCAGCAACTCTAGCATATGAATCAATTACTATATAGATTCCTTAAGATTTAGTCTAGATGCCAAATGAAACTCAATGTGACTATTTGACTTTATTATAGGACAACACCATCTTTATGAAAGTGCATAATCAAATGCATTTCACTGAAATTTTGACAGTACTGGTATTTTAGAGTCAAAATAGACAAACCCAATATATTTGAATAGGATACCATTATCAAAGAGTTAAACCAAACTCAATGCAAATAAGTGAAATTAAAGATACATAGTGTCACATAACTGTAGAATAATATAGGCTGGAAGGGACCTCAGATAGTGTAAATGAAAGCTCACTGCACTATTTTCTCTCTGCATGACTGAAACATGAACAAAATCTATATTGCAAAGTGTAAGAATTTATGAGAATGAATAGATAGCACAATACAGATTGTACCTCCTCCTGTACAGCCATCACTCAACTACAGTGTTTGTTTTGACTGAAGTGAGGGAAGGCCCTTTGTGTCAATATTTTCAGAAGCAGAAAATACAGTCATCATGATATAAGGACAAGACTTTGCATATCCTTGGGGTCTAGAGGTGGCTTCATTAAGAAAAACCATTTTCATTTTCAGTATAAACACAGGTCTCTAGAGCTGGAGGCCTGGAGAGCTATCAGTGATATTTTATTTTAAGGAGAAGTGTTAGAATATACTTCCAAGGAATATTAAAACAGAGGATTTTGTGGAAAGGATGTAATTAAGCATGCTAGCAGTAAGATGTGGATAGAAAAGCAGAAGAGTGCATATATCTGCAGGATTTTCCAACAAAGAAAAATATATTCAAAATGTAATGCAAGTGAATGATGCAGACATGCCTTTATCCTCACCTGCACTTATCAGCTGCCAACATTTCAAATTGCATTGCTCTTACTGGAGTGAAACTTCCCCTGTTCTTTTACTGACTGAAGCTTATCTACAACACTGAGACACAATGAGTCTACTTTAAAGATGCAGATCCTCCTTTAACATTTCTTAATTCTCTTGGATTTAAGTCAAACCTTTAGGGTATCTTGAACTCCTGGGGTGAGCACCTGTTTTTAACAGGCTCATCAAGTATAAAATGCACCCCTTTAGCATGAGCAGCCTTGAAACATGAACTGCACAAAAGGCTGATGTTATTGTGATGTGTTTAAGCAAAAAGGCTGAGTTTCCAAATGGCTTTTAGGGAGAACTGACCATGGCAGCTAGCTTCTGAATGGAGAGTGAATGTGCTCTGCATATTAACAGAAGGTAGTCCAACTCCTCAGTCAAAAGTGAAGGGGAAATTAGCTCAAGAATTGCATGAGCGGCCTTGTCTTCAGCAGGAGATCCACTCCAAAGCCCTCTCCCATTAAATAACCTTCTGGGTCAGAAGAGCAAGGAGGAGGTTAAGAACCAGGCCCCTGTTGCCTGAACTGTATTTTACTGAGATTCTGCTTTTAGAGATTTTCATGCTGTGATTATTGAGAGGCAGTCTGAGATGGCAGTGCCTCTGCTTAAAAATCTAGCCATTTTTTGTGATGTCCAGGCTACATCCTGCAGGCAGGTCCACGGGGGATATAAGCTGCAGCAGCACTCATCCTATCGCAAAGAGATGAGTACCAATCTGGATAACCCCAGGAAAGGAATCAGATACTGTCTGTCAATTGTACTTGGAAGTAGAGAACACAGTTTGAATATGTAGTTTGGGCTCAGGATTTCTTAATTCAGTTTACACAGAGCTTTCAAAGTGCAGCACTGCCTCATCTTCTTGCATGTGGAAAATGCAAACACAGGCAATGTACCTCTTTGGCACTGGCTGCTAGGCTGTCAGCTTAAATGTACCTGAGGTAAATTTCCAAGAGCTGATACCATATTACAGCAAGTAATGCTGATGCTGTGTATTTGCTTCACAGAGAGGTAAAAGCTGTGATAGCTGTTTCCAAAGCACTTTGACACACTGGCTAAAGAACTTCCACAATTACAAATCAGAATTATTTCAAGATACAGAATACAATAGCTTTTACTGATTGCTGTTTTAATTCAGGCATACAGTCTTTTCTCTGTTTGCTCTCTACAGCATGCCAGCTAGAACTGTGTATTGCTGGAACTGAACGCAGCAGTTCACCACAGGAAAACAGCAAAACTGCCTCAAACAACAGAAGTATAAATAATTGCCTATTCTGTATGGAAAACCAATAATGGGTACAGTGGCTCATAGAAAATCATAGAAAATCATAGAATCATTATGGTTGGAAAGGACCTCCAGGGTCATCAAGTCCAACCTCCATCCCAGCATTTCTCTAACCACTACACCATATCCTCAAGCTCCACATCTAATCATTCTTTAAACACCTCCAGGGATGGTGACTCCACCACCTCCCTGGCAGCCTGTTCCAGTGCCTAACCACCCACTCAGTGAAGAATTTCCTCCTAATATCTAATCTAAACCTCCCCTGATGCAACTTGAGTCCATTCCCCCTTGTCCTATCATTACTAATTTGAGAGAAGAGACCAGCACCAGCCTCTCTACAACCTCCTTTTAGGTAGTTGTAGAGGGCAATAAGGTCTCCTCTCAGCCTCCTCTTCTCTAGACTAAACAAACCCAGTTCCCTCAGCCGCTCCTCACAGGCCATGCTTTCCAGCCCTTTCACCAGCTTTGCTGCCCTCCTCTGCACTCGCTCCAGCACCTCGATGTCCCTCCTGTACTGTGGTGACCAAAACTGGACACAGTACTCAAGGTGTGGTCTCACAAGTGCCGAGTATAGGGGTACGATCACCTCCCTACTCCTACTGGTCCCACCGTTTCTGATACAGGCCAGGATGCCATTGGCCTTCTTGGCCACCTGGGCACACTGCTAGCTCATGTTCAGCCGGCTATTGACCAACACCCCCAGGTCCTTTTCTGCCAGGCAGCTCTCCAGCCACTCCTCCCCAAGCCTGTAGTGTTGCTGGGGGTTGTTGTGACCGAAGTGCATGACCCGGCACTTGGCTTTGTTAAACTCCATACAATTGAGCTCAGCCCATCTCTCCAGCCTGTCCAGATCCTGCTGCAGAGCCTTCCTACCCTCAAGCAGATCGACACTTGTGCTTAATTTTGTGTCGTCTGCAAATTTACTGAGGGTACATTCAATTCCCTCCTCCAGTCATTGATGAATATATTAAACAAGACGGGTCCCAAAACTGAGCCCTGAGGGACACCGCTTGTGACTGGTCGCCAACTGGATTTTACTCCACCATCACCCTCTAGGCTCGGCCATCCAGCCAGTTTCTAACCAGAGAAGAATCGTCCTGTCTATGCCATGACCTGCCATCTTCTCCAGCAGAATGCTGTAGGAAACGGTGTCAAATGCCTTCCTGAAGTCCAGGTAGACAACATTACCCTCAACAACCTTACCCTCATCCACTAGGCAGGTCACCTGATCATAGAAGGAGATCAGGTTGGTTAAACAGGACTTGCCCTTCATGAACCCATGTTGGCTGGGCCTGATCCCCCCATTGTCCTGCACATGCTTGTGAGATCACCCTCAAGATGAACTGTTCCATAATCTTTCCCAGGACCAAGGTCAGGCTGACAGGCCTGTAGTTCCCTGGATCATCTTTCCTGCCCTTCTTATAGATGGGTGTCACATTGGCAAGTCTCCAGTCATCTGGAACCTCCCCAGTTGACCAGGATCGCTCATTTTACTCTCTCCTTTTAACTTGGGCAAGAACTGTATCTGTAGAATGAACTGACATTTCTCATGTATTTCACTTTTTGCCCTGTTAATTTGATTGATACAACGCATCCTTCTCTTACCCTCTGTTGCTGAAAAATACTGCAAGAATACATCAAGGCTGACACACTCTCAGTCAATCAGAGTAGATCTGCTAAATTTCACAGGAGTAGCAAAGTACTTTTATTATAGCAAAGCTGACTACCTATCAATAAGATATACAAGACATGGTTTAATTAGGAATGATCAGCACTAACCCTCAGCAATTTCCAACTATGGCTTCATGTAATGCAATGACAGCAGTATAAGGGCAACGGGAAAGGCAGTAAAAATGATATTGTAGATTTCAAATGACATGTGCTGCAGATAATATTTCAGATCATTACAGTTGAAAAAATATTTTTTAAATGAAATATATTTCATGACTGACCTTTTATTCTTTGAATGGGCTTTGTTTTGATTCTACTTTGTGTATTTCATATGTCATTGCTCTTTCTCATATAGTATCTGTAGAAAATTGTTTTATTACAGAGTTTTCATGTGTTGTTCTATACGACAATTATTTTGTGTCAAATGATAGCATTAAAGCAGATAAATAGGAATTGGTTTAATCCTATCCCCAGCAATTCTGCAATAATTCTTAGAGATTCATAAAATATCAGGCATCTTTTGCCTGAATACTGAACATTAAAGAAGACATAATAGAAATAATTTCTGGTCTTGATCTTGTTTGTACATACCAGAGTGACTTTTAAGTCAACATGCTAAAAAGCAAGGATGTAGTATGTTCAGCATAGAAATACATGCACACATTATCAAGGAAATACAGTTTCTTGTGTGCCTGATACCTGCTTCGTCTGCCCTTACCTTTGTGAACTTGTGAAATTAAGAACTAAATCTGAAAAATACCAACTAAATCCTGTTCACTATCTTGGAGGTTAGGATCATTCAACACAGTGGCAGCCTGACTTATGGGCTCTTGAAAATTAATAGTTAAGTGTCTCAAGTTGAGCATCCAGAAATAATTCTCTACATGAAATAGGTACTTGAAAACATACCTGTTGGCCTCCTGGATTCATTAGACTTCTAAGTGATGGATACAAAAATTGCATCAAGGCTTCATACACAAGTCTTCAGAACATAATAGGACATTTCCAGTTGTAAGCAATAAACTTGTACAACGTAATTTCAGTGTCACAGCAGGGTGCCTTGTATCCTTTCCTGCTAATATTACTCCTTTCTTTTAAAAGTAAACAGAAAACAAATATAAAAGTGTTGAATAAACATTAAAACAAAGATTAATTTTAGGATTCTGACTTTCTGTCAAAACTGTATTCATATGTATTCAAATATCATCTGATAAATAACTTAACTGGAAATTAAGAACAACAAAAAACAAAGGGAATAGGGAAAATAAAGATACTTGGAAAGACTTCAGCAGAGATCTAACTCTTGGAGTGTTTCCAAGCTGCAGCCTTGATTTTGATTAATATTATAATACAGCCTGCTAAAACAGCACCTCATAAATATCCATGAAGCGGTTTATTAGAGATGGTTGTAAATACTTAAAATCTTGTCTTGCAAGCCATCAGATTTCAGAAAAAAGGCAGCTGAGAATATCAAAAGGTGAAAATAAGAAGAATTTTTAGATGTTTTCTTCCTCTTAAGTACTGCAATATATTGTCCCAGAAAACATTATCCTGGAGAGTGGGAATACTAACGGAAAATGTCTGGGTTACTTTATCAACACAACTAGCAACGATTTTGAGAGAAAGAGACTGCTGAGGTGGGGGGGCAGGGCTGGAACCAACACAAAAATACCAGATGGGGAATACATGAAAATTACTCTTACTACAATCTTCTATTTTCTTATTTCAAAACCAAAACAACTACTTGTAATAAAATGAAGTTGGTATGCATGTAAAAAGAGGGTGGAAACTGGACTGCTGAGAAAGAAGCTAGTGAAGTATTGGGGCATAAGCAATTTATTATTGCAATCTCTTCATCTTGCAAGTCTATTTTTACACATAAGCATCTTGCAATTGTAGAACAAAATAACTTAAATTTAGCCTCTGTTATACTTGCACTTTCAGTCATTTATCCTCCAATTTCTGGTGTTACAACAAGTACTTGTATGTTCATAGACAAGGCCATTCCGAGTAGCACATCTGCTGTTTTTCTACCCTTCCCTTACAATGAATTTTAGCTCAAGAAGTCTGGAAGACAGAAAAGTCATGCATTTTCCACATAATGGTGAGCAACAAGAACAGTATTCTAAATGTGGTACTAATGCGGTGCCACAGCTCTAAGACATCAACCTCTGATGGTAGAAGACACTGTTGCTCTGCTTGATTCTTCATCTTCTCTGGGAAGGAACACAATGGGGACACTCATGACAGAGCTAGCCTACAGAAAATGAGTTATGAGCACAAACTAAAACATCTGTCTTGAGGGAATTGTTCTAAATGGGAAACGGTACAAGTTAACGACTGACCACAAGCTACCTACAGTAAGGCCAAGCTGTGATTGCTATTCAAGGTCGGCTCCCATTCCCTGCGGATGGGTTGACGTCACAGTGCAAATTCAGTAGAAAGTGTCAGCCCAACAGTTTACTTTCAATTCCCACTTGCTTTGCTGTGTTAAGAATTCCACATGCAACCAGCCCAGTGCTACAAGTCCCCTGTTTTCCTGACTATGTGTGGCAGATACAGGCCCCCAGACAGTGAATGGCTCTCCCTGCCTGCAGCCATGAGATATGGAAATATGATGTGACACGATGGGGTATGTTCTTCCCCTTTTATTGAAACTGTGGCTGCATATGCCCCTGGGAAGGAATGATATAAAAGAATGCTAAAGGAAAATAATAGTGTGCTTACTCTGCCTTCCCTCTCACTTTCTAGCTTATGAAGTCCCTATGAAACTATTTGTCATGTGTTACCAACTCGATGCTGTGAAGGTAGAGCTGTTGCTATGCAGTAAAGATTACACAAGGAAGGATCCTTTCTCCTCCTGCAGGAAGTTTTGACTTGGAAACAATGCCAATTTTGATGATGCAGCTCAGAAGCCAGATGCTATCATTCTTCACTGTCAGGCACACTCTTTGTGCTATGTATTGCATAACACACTTCCATCTCCCTTCCACTGAGAGAACCTGTATCATTTTGGAAGATATTTTTCTGCTTGGTTGCCATTTGGAATATGTTAGTTTCCAACATTCAGCTTTAAAGGCAAAATGCACAAGTTTATAAGATGCTCTTCTATAAAATGATAATTCTGGTGAGAGGTGAGAGGTGAGAGGTAAGAGTCAGGCCAGTCATAGAAAGCAAAAGGACAAATACAAATTACAGAAAACAGGAAGATGAAATAAAGATGAAAAGGCAGATGTTGGGAAAGGGAATAGCACACACTATCACAGAAACAATCTATCTTTTAGAAATATTATAAACTCTAGCAACATTCTCATTGCTGGGTTAACACTTGAGCCAGTGATGCTCCTGAAGTGACTATATGCTCACTGAATTTATGAAATCAATGTTTGTTGGGGTTTTGGGGAGTTCTTCTGTTTTCCTCTTTCTCTTAAAGAATTTTTCCACACTTGTTTGTCAAGGAGGTAAATGGCTGTACTTAAGAGAGACAAAAGGACCTGGCCACAGGGGGAGGGGTCCAGCCAGCCGAATAAAGGGGGCTGGGTGGAGCCCCTGGGGCTCTTGTTTTGCTCCCTGCATTCGAGGAGCAGAAGCTGCCCTCGTGCTGCAGAGAACTCATCCCCACTGCATCTCCTGCTCTCCTTCTGCCCCTGCTGCCTCCCGCGGATCCGTCGGGACACGGGGATCAGCTTGGAGAGAGGTCGTCCCTGCTGCGTCTCCTGCTGTTTCTCCTTCTGCCCCTGCTGCCTCCCGGGGACCCCGCTGGACACCGGGATCGGCTGCCCAGGGGGTTTGTGACACGGGCTTTCCGTCGGCCATTGCCCCGTGGGGACTGAGCTGGCTCCGGAGCGGCGGGGAGACCATCGCGCCCTCCCTGCTCCCCGGGAGCCCCGAGAGGCTGGCACTGGGTTCCTGGCGCTGCTTGCTGTTACTGCCATAGTTATTTTTGTTTGTTTGCCTTGTTTTATATATATTTAGTAAAGAACTGTTATTCCTATTCCTCATATCTTTGCCTGAAAGCCCCTTAATTTCAAAATTACAAGCATTCGGAGGGGAGGGGGTTGCATCTCCATTCCAAGAGGGGCTCCTGCCTCCCTTGGCAGACACCTGTCTTTCAAACCCAGACAATGTTATACACAGCCTTTGTGGAAAAGCACTAGTGAGTCACAGAGTAGCTGGCTGAAAACCATTTCTGTGCCTCAACTTCATACATATATTACATCTAAGTATAAACTTTACTTTTGACTTCCAGGACCCTTAGTCTTCAGGCCCAGAGGTACAAACCTATCTAACTGAAAAGCCAAATCTCCTCATTTCTAGTTGCAGTGCATCACCTTGGTAATGCTTTCTCTCATAATATACATGATCAGGAACTGAAAGAGCATTATGTACCTGCTTTCAGATTCTATGAGTACAAATATATTAATGGACTCTTTATGGTATGATTCCCCATATCAGAATAATAAAAATCTGTGTAATTAGCTAATGAATTGTGTGTCATAATGACACTGTTTTCCATAAATGGCATAGCAAGCTTTTGAGACCGTTGAAATACATGTTTTCATCCCCCCCGGGTGTTTTTTTTTAATACTATATTTTCATTCAGATAAAAATGTAAGTATTTTTCCAACTGGTTGAATTTCAGGTTACTCCATTTTGAGGTAAGGTCTCCTTCACTACTATTAAAAATCCCTCAGGGACATGAGCAGTAACTGAACACACCAGCTAAAGAGAAATGATGAACTACAAAAATACGCTTGCTCAGTGTGGCCATGGAAGAAAATCACATGCTACTTTCCTGTTTCCATACAAATGTTATTTTCTACTGAATTGTATGATGCAGCTTTCTCCTATACTCTTCCCCCAAGATCAATCATTAATTTTCAGCAGTATGAGTATTTTGATTGATGTATTTTTTCCCGCTCCTCACTGAATATGCTTCATATGGTACACTAACTCTGCGTTAAAAAGGGAAAACAAGGAAGAGGTAATTTCTTATCTGGTTAGCTGACACACATCTAACACAGAAATCCACATAAAAGAGATCAAGACATTCTGTCTGAAATTTGTGCCAGATATATGAAGACTGTAACCCTGTAAGGTTTATTACATAAATTAGAAGTCTTAATATTGTTCAGAATAATTTTAATCTCTCTGTGCTGCAATATAGCTTGGCCTTCGTAACATATGGCTCCATCTGTTCTGGCAGTTTTGCAGTAGGTATTTATGAAAAACAACATCCTTTACTTAATCAAGGCAAACTAAAACAGCTTACATTTCAGAACTGTGCCTTAGAGAACACAGAAGGGCAAGGGCATGTACCCCCTTGCATGTAGGACAGTTTACTAGAAACAGGATTAAAAGCTTTTAATCAGGTTTAGATCGGTCCCAAGCTGCTTAGGCCTATTCCATCCCTGATGACAGTATCTTCAGTGGAAGATCAATCAAGGAGCGTGGTTACATTTTCAGCACAATTGCTGTATGTCCTGAGGATAAGGCAAAAACTTCTGGTTTACATGTGGTTACTTATTATTAATTTTAAGGAATTAAAATTAGAACTGGCATAACAGTTGAAAATATGTCCTCTTTTTCTAAGAAACCATATGTAAAGAAAAGAGTTTTAGTACATTGCAGCTTGTTTCTCAGGACATGAGGGAACATTTCAGAAATGCATCTTTATTGGAGAACAGAAATATACCAGCAAAGCATGGTATAGGAAGAGTTAACTCGTGATTTTAGAGCATTGTAATCTAACAGACTGTTAAACAGTAAGAGAGAATTAAGTGACCTGAAAATGGCATAACTAATTGCAGTCTTGAAAAAATAAAGGTAACGTGGAGGTTCATGAAATGTGTATGAACTGTATCACATATTCATGCCCTATTACTGTGAATTCTGAAGTGTCTTACTGTTCAAGATAATAGACCTTGATTCAATTCAGTCTGATGTAGGATGAATTTCATGTGCTAATTAGTAAAGCATTTCTTAATGATTAAGAAAAAGTAGATAACATCTGATTGAAAACCCAACTGTCAGAGATAAAACAACGATACAACTCAGGGTGGAAGGAATGCCAGTCAGGCTGAATTCAGGTGTCTTAATTATGATAATTAATGATTGTATTCCCTATATAAACGAACTCAACCAACATGAAAAGCATATTGTAATTAAAGTGCTTTTGAAAAGCAACATTTAAACAAATGCCATTGGTAATATTAATTACTTTTCTCATTTTCCATTTCACATTTGATTGCATTGGTTCACTAAGGAGCTAATATGGAAAGACTTTGAGCTACTACAGTTTCTACTCAAAGAAGAACTTAGCATTATACTGAAATAGGGCTTAAAAGACCCTGCAGACTCTGGCATCTTTATCACTGCACACAATCGGTTATTCTTCTCACATACAATGAAAATATAGTCTCCCATTAGCAAACTACTGCATCAGGCTTTCTATCTCCAATACAATGTATGAATGGATTTCCTCCTGGGGAAGTGGGTGTGGCTTTGGAGAAACCAGAAGAAACAACAGCTGAAAAAAAAAATGCTTTTTGGGGACAGACTTGTTCAGGAAATGGATTTAGTGTCCTAGAAGAGATGAGAGTTTGGTTTTTACTTTGTTGGCTGTTAAGTCACTTGCACCGAAATGGAACTAGAGTTTGTGATTTGTTTTGTTTTGGCTGGGTTTTTTTTCTGAAGAACCTATATCTTCCCAGAGAAAGCTTGATTTCATTCAGAATAACAGAAGAGGTATTTAAAAAGAAAAAAAAATCATCCATTTATGTTTTGGGTGACTTATCTGTAGTCAGCTCTATGAAATCAGCTACTTGTCCACAGGATTCTTGCTGCTCTGAAACACATGATGCATCTAGACATCCTTATTTAATGCTTATACTGATCTTATATAGAGACCCTGTCAAATCTGCAGGTGATAACATATATGCACATATCTGAATTATATTTTAAGATAGGTAAGAGGTATATCAACATTATCTTGTCATCTGCATTTGCAATACTGGAAAAAATCCCTAGTGACAGAACTGCTTGAACTAGTGTAAAGTCAGCATATTAAGGGTAATTTAGCCTGATAATAATATGGTGAGTACAGAATAGCTCCCCTGGAAGCCAATCCTGTACTGATTACAATTCTACATAGGAGATAAAACATAAGTTAGCAAAAGTTTCACAGCTGCAGACCAAAGTGACAAAATAGAAGAACAAAGAGATCAGCGATAATGGGTAAAATTCTGGCCTCAGTAATGTCAAGAGCAAACTCCCATTGATTTTAATGATGCTTGATATTTCTAATTCATCACCTTTGAAGTGACAAATACACAAACATCAGTCAGTGGCCTGCTAAACCACACCTCCACAAATGTGTTCTTTTTGCTGTGCATAGTCAGCCACCCGAGAAATTTGCCAGCAGGCTTTGAACATATACTTTGAAGTGATTCAATTCTATTAAAGTGTAGCTTGCTCATTTCATATTTTTGAGCTTCTTAAAAAAGCCATCTATAGTTATTCTTCCAGTCAGAATAACCATTTTCAGTAATGGAAAAATGACTTATCTAGGGAAAGACTGGAAATGTCGCTGTTATGGATACATACTATGTGTTCCTTCTGCCTCCTACTTCTCTCTACTGCCCTTCACCACTTCTCTTCTTTAAAGCCTGTTTCAGTAGCTGGATCTCTTCTTATTTTCACTTTAACATTGAGCCATGAGAAGCCCATGAGCTGATACCACCAGAAAGAGTAGCCCAACAGACAGTATTTACTCTTTATTAGGTTAACTGTTGGCTTTGCATTAACCTGTATGTTTTTAGAAAAGGAGCAATTCAAAGGAGCAGTGTATTCTCCAACATGAAGAAGCAACAGCATGAAACCTCCCATTCTTGTCTATCATGGTCTCTGTCCTTCACTACTCAAACCATGCAGCTTCTTCTATGCTTATCTGGAGACATCACCACTGTTATCCACCATACTGTTTAAAAGTTGCCCTCCACTACTTTTCTAATGGATGAAAATTCAATTCAGTTAACAGCAAGGCTAACATTACTGTCATCTTCCACAAGGCTGAAATTTTGCTTAATAAGCACAGCCAGAGTATGAGTGTTTCTTGACTAATGATGCTGTGATTTCTGCTAAAGGATCCACATGTCCTTCAAATCTGAGAAACTCCAAGGCCTCATTTACCTTCTGGCCACAAGGTGAAACTGCCAAACTGGAGTAACATGCTGTCATGTGTGACAGGATGATGACTACAATACATGCTTGCTTGCTGTTCAGAGGTATCTGAGACTATGACTTCACATAACCATGTTGTTGTCATGAATCTATGCTGTGCTTCTCACTCCCCCAAATCACAGAATCACAGAATCACTCAGGTTGGAAAAGACCCTTGGGATCATCGTGTCCAACCATTAGCCCTACTCTACAAGTTCACCCCTAGACCATATCCCCCAACACCACATCCAGGCGATGTTTAAACACATCCAGGGATGGTGACTCAACCACCTGCTAGAATGCATCACGGGAGCAGTTAAAAAGAACCAAACCAAACCAAACCAAACCCTACCTGGGATAAAAGTAACCCATTTCCGAGAAATCTACAAGGTAGGATTTTTCATTCTAATTTGTAAGAAGAGTTATATAAAGATTTAAATGAAGACAACTGAAGGTAAGGTAAACTAAACAGTTACTCATAGCAGCATGGAGCAGTTTGTGAACTCTAAAAAACACATCTGCTACCAATGGTATAGAAACTTTTAACCATGACCTGAGGCCACAGCATTGCCCCAGCTATTTTCACTGCAGTGAACACCTCTCCTCACCTCAGTTTTGTGAAGGCTAATGTGACCCCTTTTATATTTAGCACAAACATAACAAAAGCTTTACATGAGAACAGTACACGTCTCACAGCAAAGGGGTAGGCAGGAAATCATATTTCTTACAGAAAAAAATTCGGTTTTAGCTTTGTGCCAGTAAAGTAATCTTTTCCTTATCCTCTAAACAGGCTGCTGTTGTCTGTATATTGAGTGCTCAATGAGTTTATTAGAATCCATTGTTTACAGCCTGTATCCCATTTGGACTGTACAAACCATGGTAAATCTATTTCCTAATCCAATGGCTACTAATTAAATACCACCAAAGACTCACCATTTAATAAGACTTTACCTTTTTTTTCATAAAACCTATTAAATAATTTAAGTTCACTGATGATTTGCATTTTAGAAGTGCTTTAGTGCCTGAAAGGCACAAACGCTATTCTTATTGTTCACACCAACTCCCAGGGTTCAAAAGCAATTGAAAAGACAATCATATTGGATTAACAAAAAGAAAAAAAAAAGACAAAAACTACAGGAACTTTTGAAGCTTATTATCTTGATTTACAGAATTAGTATGCTCTGTCTTTGAGAGTGGAGTGTCCTCTGTCACCTTCTTCAACCCTTGCCCAAGGTGTATCATTCTGAGAAGGAAGCAGGTGTAAGTATTGGAAGGGACAGAGAAGAATCTCTCAGATCTGGTCTGCAATTCAGACTACCTCTGTATGTCCCTCCATCCTGCTATCATATGAAAATTGAGTTAATTAACTTGTATTTTTCGTTTGTAAAATAGAAGTGGTACTAGAAGATGCTTGTGCTATGCATGAGCTAGATACACAGACTAACACCAGTATGCCCACAGCTGGGGTGGTATTCACTGCTGAAGGCACTGTTGTGCAATGCTTAGCTCTTACCATGATTACTGTACTTTTTATAAGATTTTAACTCCTTCAAAGTTTAACACTTTAAAGTGATCAGTTCCACCTCCATTTAAGCATCCATTTTACACAGTGAATGTCCTTGACCAGCACTTCATGCACTCTGCTCCTACCCAGCCCTGGAACCCCATACTGCATATTTGTAACCCTGTGAGGAGCTCCCCGACCAGAATGGCACGTCCTCATTTGTGACAACAGAAGACTCTTAACTCAGCTTTTGGTGTCCACATTGTTCAGAACACAACTGAGACCCTTTGTCTGCAATCCCATCTGTTGTTGTGGCAGATGAAGTCTGGTCTCTTTCAGAGAGAGCCACAAAGGTTGACTGTCACCTATAGGAGGGTGCCATGATAACAGACTGGGTACACAGTATCTGCTCCAGCACCCACATGGTCAGATACAAATTTGGGTCCATGCAGTCAGGATGTACACAGGCTCCTTCCTACACTTCAGACATATCTTTAGGTTTTGTTGAAGGTCATATTTCAGCACAGTTTTTCAGCTGTGTAAGAGCGATGCAGAGTGAGGATGCATCTACAGATTTAACACCGATGAGTAACAGCTTCCCTTACTACTCCGTACACCATTTCTGTTAAGTACTCTTTCTGAATATGAGCTTAGTGAAGGATTACTTCATGAACTTCAGTAACATAACTTGCCTATAGAATGCCAGGCTTTGTAACGTTAGAGTGTTAAAAGATGATATGTGTCTTTAGGAAATTTATGCATTCATTAAAAGCTATTTTAGGCAGGGTGGAGAACTGACTGAAATGAATTAATAAACCTAGAATTACTTTTTTAAAAAAGCCCATATTTGGGAGACTATGAAATAATCTTATTTTTCTTTTTTTTTTTTTTTTTTTTAGTCTATTAAGAGAAAAGTCTAAGAGCCAAAGAGCATCTAAATAGAAATCATAGATATATAGGCATGTAACTTCAAAAATAACAAAACCTGAAAGGATTATAGAATACATGGTACTAAGGAAATGTTCTCCATTTTTATTATCTTATTTTCCAAGGTCAGTATAAGATTAGCTACTGATCAGTACACAAAGAAAATGGAGGATGAAATTAAAGTTACAAACTTTATGTCATTTATGTTATTCTATCTTTGTTGTAATGAAGACCTTGCTTTAAAGTAATCATGAAGGAATGACTAGCATGTGCTAGAAGATCTACCTGAGCAGCCTTTGGGATCCTCAGTTAAAAAAAAATAATTAAAGCTAAAAATTTTAAAACTAAAGCATGGTCATTTCTTTTCTAAGTTACTGCTGCAAATGTCTTGAAGATACGGAATTTAATTGCCCAGCAAATCTTACCAAGATGGTATTTAGAATGTCAAAAGATACACTCAGAAAGATAACTAGGACTTAACAAACACTATCAATCAGCTCCTAACAGCTGAAAATCCAGTGGATATTACAAAGTTATAAGGGAGATGCTAAACAAAGATATGGATTTTATTTGGCTTGCAAGACTATTTCCTTTTCTTTCATTATTTTAACAGAAGTCTTTGTGTTCTAAAACATTTTTGCTAACAAACTTAAATATGATCCTAGACTATGTCATGCCATCTCTTTAAAAAGCCTATCATTTGAAATTGTGCAGGAATTTAATGACCACGACTTCTCTGATCCCCAGAGTCTCCACGTCATCTTTGGACAGTAATTTTCAATTTATTTTTTTTTTAACACCATGATTTTACTTGCTATAGAAATGTTTTCAACTACTATGTTTTATAATTAAAAAATGTGTTTATGTACCCCTATGCTCCCACTATCGCCTTTGATAATAGAACATAGGAGTTGAAAACAGCCCATCCACTACTTCAATTGCACTGAATGGGAGAGCAGGGCTAAACAGCACAGCAAGAGGGAAATTACTTTGGCGTCTGTGTTTGCAATCTAAGGCCCTGATCCTGCAGACATTTAGGCAGCTGAACAATTTTACACAAGTGAATAATCTGATTTAGTTCAAAGGGAGTACTCAGATATGTTAAATGTCTTACCTGCCTACATGTTTATAAGCTGGAGGCCTACATTACAACTGAGCTGTCACTTTTGGTGTAGGCAACTTCACAGGATGAAAACACCGTTTTTCCATTTTCTCTTAATTGTTGCCAAAGGAACAGTATTGCAGTCCCTGATCTACTTTTATGAAATACAAAACAAGAG
Source organism: Todiramphus chloris collaris (assembly GCA_025345505.1). Lineage (NCBI taxonomy): Eukaryota > Metazoa > Chordata > Aves > Coraciiformes > Alcedinidae > Todiramphus > Todiramphus chloris. Next base: position 10,218,279 of record JANVCC010000037.1, on the reverse strand, counting down.
TTTGCATTGCTAGAGTGCACATGAAGCTAAATTGAAAATGGTAGCTGGGCTTAAACTTCAGAAGAAGGAAACAGGTCTATAAAGCAGGGTAAAATAGGATACAGGAAAATATTTTCTGTTACATAGAGTACATATTCTGCTCACTTTGACATTGGTAGAATTTAAAAGTATTGGAGACGTGGGAGGCAGTTTATGTTTCCTTCAGAAATGAGACTGAAAAATTAGGTTTCAAGAGCAAAACCTCTCCCTGCTATCTGTTACATTCGCTATCTATTAATGTAATATATATTCTGTTATAGTACTGTAATTCCACATGGAGAATATGCATAGCAAAAATAAAATAAGCTGATATGATAGCAGACAAAAATCTTTACTGTATGTAATCAGTAAATATTAAGGGAAAGGCACAAGATTTCTGACTGCATTAAGAAGGCAGATGCTTACCTCTGAATTCTTGATACTAATACTTTGTTCAGGTAGTTAAATACTTCAATGTGAATGCTATATAAATATAGATTAAAATCCACTGTCTTCTAATATTAATCAAACACCACAGCAATACTGCATTTGAGATTTTAGTATGCTGCTGTTAACACTACTTCAAGAAGAATCAGTTTTTTGTCTTCAGACAGTAACATGCTAAGGTCTTCTGATATGACTAAAACTAAGCCATCACCATTTCAGTGTTACCCTTTTAAAACACAACAGGAATAATTTTTTTTTTTTTTTCCTTCTGTTACAATTTACATTCTCGGCGCTTTGAGAACAACTTCACTTATTAATTGCAGTCTCTCAGACACAATAAACCCTCTTTAATGCTATCAACATTTTGTCAAAAGAGAATCAGAGTTTGCACTCTGGCAAGACATTACTGAGAAAAGTACAGCAAGAAAGTGCATGTCTCCTTACAGTTCCAGTGACATAAAACAGGAGTGAACCTCACACATTAAACAGAATTATCCTTGCCTGACACAGGCTTAAGTAAAGAAAAACCATATACTGTAAGAGGGAATAGTTAAATAGGACTAAGCAAATACTGAAAAGAATACAGTCTGAAATAAAGCATAAATGGCTGCACAGATACAAAAATGTGAGATTCAGGTCCTGGCTGTGCAGATTATGATCAAAGCAGGAAACACATCAGATAATTTACTAAAAGGAACCAGATCAGCTGAGTAAAGGTCTGATTTTATACTATACACAGAGGATAGTGATAATCTGGCCTTCAATATAGTGCAAACAGCTTCTTTTACAACATATTTGTGCAAGATACTCTTGTTCAAATAGACCTCCATGGAATGTTGAAAATGAAGGCTTTCTCATCACTTCTGCTGTCATCAGTATGTCAGCCTTAATTACTGTGCATGGATGTTGCTTGAGAACTGCTTCCTACCCCCAGAGCAGGCTAGTTTTCACTCAGGCTACGGGAAACACAGGAGAGGGGGGAGGTCGAGTGGCCAGGAGATCAGGATTGCTCTTTTCAGTAACAGCCCTCCAGCAAGAGCAGCTTAAACAGACCATGAAACTGGACCCTGAGGTTGACAGCTCTGAATTTTGCCAAGGGAAACTATAGTATGTTTTCTCCCAAGTAACAAAGCCATCCTGCATTTTTTAAGTTTATAAAAAGATACTGAAATTATTTTTATTTTAATGTGTCTGCCAAAATTTCCTAAAGTTAATAGTTGAACCATGCATACTTTTAAAGTAGATTGATGATAAGGTTTTCAACAAAATCTGAATCTTAATTCAAAGGCTAAATGAAAACTAAAAATAAATTCATTCAACAAATAATAAGGTCATAATCTTCCTGCCCTCAGAAATGCCATTCACCATCATCTATTTCTCATAGTTCATTCCTTTTAACACATACATTTGTTAAAGAGATTTTAAACTTGTTTGGGGTTGATATTTTGTAGCAGTTTTTGTTACACCAATGTAGCACCTTTGAAAGTAACAGTGGTAAAACAAAGTATAGCATAATATAATAATAATAAATTTATAATAATAAAAAAGTCACTACCTCAGTAATTTGGGACTTCGGTAAATAATACAGAAAGAGCTCAATATACTTTCTCCCTTCCTAGAAAAGGTAAGTCTTCTCTTTCCCTCCCTCCTTCTTTATTTCAGCATTTGCTGGCCACTACTCACAACGTAAAATTCAATTCAGGTAGTTCTCCCTATACTTTGAAAAATTCATCTTACGATCCAAATTCAAATGTGGCCTGAGCTGGGAACCTAACATCAGTTTAATTTGTATTACCTGGAATATATCTTCAAAAAAGTCTGAAATGTATGAAAGAATATTCTTGCCTTCCCCCCCTCACTGCTTCATCCTCATAAAAAGGAATTTTCTACCCATCAGTAGGTTTCTTAATGCTAGAATTATACCTAGGACAGATTCCACTATGCTTAATATATGCAGCTAATGAAATACTTTTATTTAATACTTTATAATTAATACTAATGCTTCTAATACTTTCTAATTATGTATCTAACTGATGGATTATAATAATGATCTTTTCCTCAGAATCAGGAATCTTTCTTTTTCTTTAAATGAAACTTTTCTCCTTCCATAGGCTTTTTATCCTTATTCTCCAAAGTTTCTAAATCCAGCTACTACATTTCTAATGTACAATTTGAGATGTTCATAGGAGGCATGTGAAAACTATAAAGAAAGAGGCCCCCATTGAATTTCACATGTCCAGCTGCATCATTTAGCTAACCTTTCTATATGATATGTAGGCCAGAGTTCTAATGGGAATGCTAAATTTCTAAGTTATCATACTGTATTTTAGTTTAAATATGAGCCTTTTCCATCAGAATTTCAAACATTATTAAGAACTAAACCAATAAAAAGAATTGTCTCTCTCATGCTCTGTCAAGAAGAATCCTCAGCACCATTTAATCCTATACTACTGCTAAGAAATCAAGGAATGTGAATGGGTACATATTAAAGTTGTTTTTAATGGGGTTCAGGAAGCTTAAGAGACTGAGTATGTGCTTGATTACTGATTGAAATCTAAACACAATCAGTATAGAGAAAGGGTTTTGTAGTTCTGGATGCCAATCTGGAGCAGAAGAGGCAACAAAAAAGACACAACATCTTCAACTGTTTTGCTAATTGTACATGTAAAGTATATCATTATTGGAGGCAAGAGGGACTAGACTTAATTTCAGAGTTTCTTTGTTCCTATATTTTTTATCAGTAACACACAAACACACACTTCTAACATTCCTGAAAATTCAAGGGCTGATTCACGATTCAATCTCAGAAGCATCTGTGATTACAAACAAATCATGTTTGTTCTTAAACTCAGCCAGAGCTGAGCACAGAATGTAATTATGCTTTATAGCGGAAGCACAGAAGTAAATTTCCCCTGCACAGGGAGACTGGTGAAATAACAGAAACACAGAATATGAATACCTATATATTCCACTAATTCAATACATACATCTTCAATTTAAAAAAATAATATTAAAAAAAGTCACATTTAGGAAGATATAACTACCATACTTCATTTACAGCTTGTAGTAAGGAGCTGCTGTACTCCCTTTGTACAAAGAGAGGATAAAAAAAAACCAGACAGTAATAAGAAACCCACACAAATGAGGCTTTTCTTGGCTGTTGCTTTGTGAGTATGGTTTGTCTTTAAGAAGAGTCTATGTTGCATATGTCAGAAGAATTTCAGTTTCTATCATACCCCTTATAATCAGGTCTGATCTAGCTGAGAATTTCTCACCCATGACCTCTTCTGTCTGACAGAAAGGCTCATTGCTCTCAGGCTAACAGAAAACTCACTCCCTAAAAGCTTATACCCAGCTTTAGGCTTCTGCCTATTCCAGAGTTCATTAGTTCTTAGGTTTTTTTTTGCCTCCAGGACTATCACTTCATATTACACTAAAGACAAGAAACCAGGAAACTCATACACACCTCCTTCTGCCACGAAGAGAGTTAAATAGTAGTCTGCCACAGCATAGCATACTGTCCCTGTCTATCCTTCACTGATTCCTTAAATTCTCTTCTGATGTTTCCATATGTATTTTTCTACTTAAAGTTATTTTACCACAGCATCAATATTACGAAGTCACAACCCATAATAACCCACCATTGCTCTTCTGACTACACCACAATCTTTTGTAATACCTGTTTTTTAATATTTCTCCATCATAGCTGGTGAGGAAAAGAAGTGCATTGTTAATATAGTTCTTATTTCAGTTATGTTCTTTCTAATTTTTACCAAATGGGGTCTACAGCTACAAAGTATTTTAAAAGACTTAAAACGTGCTATGGTGTTCCTAGTTTGTAATAGTAAGGGGACTGTTAAAGTTACAACTTGACTATCATAGTAGATTAGCTGGGAATACTCTCAAATAAAGTTTGGGGGTGGGGGATGGTATCTCTGTTACTTCTTCCCCTACATCTTAACTTACTTAAGACAGAATGCTAGAAAAAAAAAAAAAAATTCCACTTTGTAATATGGACAAGGATGTAAATTCTTCACTCAAAATAGGGAATAACAAAGTCTTGAGTCTGGGTCTTCTGTGTTTCCTACGAATATCTTTAACTCTAGAATATCTAAGTGCTTTTTATTGTATTTCTAATTAACTCTTTAAACAGACCTGGGTTTTATCTTCAAGCAGAATAGGAACATGTTTGAAGTTTTAAATGAACTTTGCAGGCTGTAAAATCTAGTTCATACCAACACTATATTTATTATCATTACTGAGCTACACATGATATAAAGGTATTAACCTTAGGTCACCCTTAGGCTTTTTGTCTTTACCTTTGTTATACTAGCATGACAATAACTGATTTCAAATATAGATATAACTTCTACATGTGGTACATAACCTTCTCTAGCCAGGCTTCCTTTCTTATCTATCAAATGAATTCAAGTTAAATCGATTTCAGTTTCTTAAACTATGAATTCAAGTTTGAATGTATTCAAGTCAAAGATCAGCAAGAACTACAAGAATAAAACACTATCTGGGACATTTGTACATGTTCCTTTTAGTTGCCTTAAAGATTCTTCTGGATTAAGAGATTTTTGGTCACTTCCCATAATTCACAACCTGCTCTCAGACACACACTTATTATCTGATCTTACATTATCTTACTATATGAAATATCCCTACACTTTATTTACAAAACATTCTATTGTTTCATAGTTTTATATCTTATTTCAAAAGAATATGATACCTGTGTTCACAGAGAGAATAATAAATCAGAGGTTCTCTCTCTTTTTTTTTTCTTTTTTTTTTTTTTTTTTTTTTGTAGGGGGTGTGTAGGAGTGGGTTGTTTTGTTGTTGTTGTTTTTTTAATGATAACACTTCTGTTGCCTCTTAGCTCCATAAATTAAATTGGAGTAGCAGTCTGATGTTGAAAACAACAAAATGAGATAACCCTTTTTTGTTTCCCTTTATGGTTTCTCATTTCTCTGGGTCCCAGATTGAATTATAAAAGTTCTGACTGTGTCACCACTGTGCTGCCATTTCATCCTAGAGAAAGTACTCTGAGAACCTAGGTCTATGGAAACACAGGAATCCCTTGGAAAGCCTAGGGGTATAATGATGTTCTTGTTGATCCTGTACCTTGCTCCCACAGCTGGCTAAAACACTCAGCACTGTGAGAAGAATCCTGAAACCGCAAGTATCAGTCTCAAGTATTGAAAGTACTTTTTTCCTTTAACTTCAGGGAAAGACGCCCTTTTCCCAACCAAATTTATATTTTCAATGCTTAGTATGAGAACAGTATCACACAAGGCAGATTTTTTTTGAAACATGGTGATTGGCAAAAGTGATTTTTTTTTAGATAGTTTATCTGTCTACTGGAGATGACTTTTAAAGTGGAAAATTGCTTTCAAAATGCTAGAGAAAGGCTGACAATAAAAAATAATCAGATGGGGGCAAAACTAGTGATTTTATTTCTTCTGATATACTGTTTCCTGTATGAAAACATTTCAATTTCAGGAAAAAAAAAACCAACTTTGGGAAAAAACTTCCTGCATGTTACATCTGATTAAAAAGACTGTGAACATAGTAGAACATAGTATGTTTCCTGTCTGGCAGTATGCCTTGCTTCCAGAATTATTGTTATTAATATTAACAGACCAGGACTGAGGTTTTCCCAGAGTCCAGTGAAGCTTTAAGCTTTTAGTTTCTGACACTGCCCTCTGCTTGGATCATATGCTTCTGAGCAGGTTCCGAATGAGCTCTCCTCTCCCTGCAGCTACATGCAATGAGAACTACTTCTTAGTGGATGTCACATTTTCAACTTGAAGGGACATTCCTCTTTGTCAAAAATAAATCCTAGCAGAGGAAGACTGGCAATAATTTAGCAAGGGGAAAATGCAAAGAAAATTCAAAGGAAAATGGTCTTTTGTCATAAAGAAACTTCTGCATATACAGTAAGAGAATGATTTAAAAAAATACCTGGAATGTAGACTCTGTTTTCAGTATATACTGTCAACATACAGGAAATATGGGATTACGTGTAAACAATTTAGCAGGCTGGCATCAAAGGAGAGAAATACGGCTGAAATTCTTGCTTTCACTTCTGTTTACACGTCATGGCATAGTATAGCTGTCATTGGTGCTACTGCAAGCATTGCAACAAGAGGACTGTTAGTGCTGAGTCTGCCTTTCCAGATCTTAAGAATCTGCCTCCTGGGCCTTAGTAAACTGTGGACCCTGGTGCAATTACACTTGATAAGTCTGCCCTGCTTATGTATATCTTTGATCTTTATATAAACAGTCCCTGGATGTTTGTGCATGTTGAGCGGTACTTTGAACCCTGAATAAAATCACTCAAAAGTACTAGTGCAGCAAGGTAGAGCTCAATATTTATAAGAGTAAAATCTTCACATAAACTGTTTTCATAAACTTACATTCCTTTGGGACAACAGTCATGCCTTGTTTGCTGTTTTTCTGACAAGCTGTTTTGAATTAGAACAGAATTGGAACGCTAATTGAAATGAAAGAAAAGGAGGGGAAGAACAATACAGTTCATTTTCCAAGCAAAAGTATTACAAGCGAATGATGAACTAATTTTGTGCAGAATCCTTCCTCTTTTATTTATTTATCTAATTATTTGCTTTAAAGATACCTGGCTTTGGTCTAATTTAATCTCAAAAGAACCATCACATTGTTAATGATTTCTAATAAGCTGTGCATTACTGAGAATGGGAGGAGGATAAGTGGAAGACCTCTCAACTGAATTCTGCATATACTATAAAATATGGTCTAAAATAATACAGTGGTTTCAGAACATTAGAGAACTTTTCAATATTTTCTGCTCTCACTATCCTTTTCTTTTTAATTCTCTTAAGAATCTTCACACAATGAAAAAGGAGATTTTTTTTTTTAAGCTTCCGAATTTTCTTAAAAAAATTTCCCATTTTACAGAGTGGAAGACATAGCTGTGTAGGACAGACTGTAAATGCATATCTAATCCTAGAATAAGTGTAACAGAGTCCAGAAGGAACTTGCAAATACTGTACAATAGGATGTTTTTAATCTCACTATCTCAAAGGAGTAAATCACTTTGGATAAAAGTGATGTAAATGTAAATGGTATAAAGAAAATGAGAAGTTAGTGGGAAAGCACTGTTAAAAGGTCATTTTTTAATCACATCCTGATGTAACATTTGTTCACAAATTATTTTGTTAAGTGAGCTATCCACAAGTCATTAGTCTTGAGTGCTTGTTTCACTTTATACTGGGATACTGTATACATATTTTCTTGCATTTGCTCAAAAGCTGCTCTTGTTAAACAACTGTGTAACTCAAAGATGACCAGAAGCTACTGTCTTTTACATTCTATACTCAGAAGAGCTTTTGAATGTAGTTTTAGTAGTTGCTGATTCTTCATTTCCCCATAATTTGATTATGCTTCTACTTAACATTTCACAAATTTCCTTTAAATGAAACTAATGCAAGTGGAGGTGTTGTTGAAGAGCTTTTCTGTAACTGCTTGAAACAGACTTTTAGAAATACATTGAGTACACAGGTGTACTTTGGAGTGAACACATTACAGAGTAAGAAATACTATCACATTTCCATATACACAATATGTTTGGGTCATTTGCTCATGATACACATTTTCAGGGATTACTTATGTGCCTACATTCAGTACTGAAGTACTAACATTAAAATTAGCATTAAAAAGAATTGGGATGTGTACTTACAACTTTTTTTTATCATAGATCTTGCATACACTCTCTATATTCTGTTGAACTTAGAACTTCCAAGCAGTTGTTCATTTGAAAATCAGGATTAGGCAGCTTTCTAAGAGAAACATTTTTCCCATCAAACTGGGAAATTTCCATATGTCATGTAGGAGGTACTGATTTCAGACTGAACTAATGATTGTCATTGTCTCTTCAGGCCTTAAAATCTATGAACTGATGAAAAGTGTGAAATATACAGGTTAATATTCTGTCTGCTTTGGAACTTAAATTTCATTTAGGCATTACTAAATACCTCTTCAGCCTCTCCGATTCAATGTTTTTCTCATCTTGTGCTATGAATAAATTTTCCTTTATTTAAAATTATCTTCACTCTTTGTTTTTAATTTTTAAATTCAGTCTTTTTTCTACTTGGTCTACATGGTCACTAATTTCTGACAGATAGCTAACTACCTTTAAATTTCTTGGAAGTTATTTCATCTTCAAACTCAAAAAAGTAAATTTTATGTTACAAGAAATCCTACAATTCAGGAAAATATTACCAGACCTTATCAAAATTAAAGAAGTAGAGAATTGTTTGAGCCTTCTGAATTCCATGCCACTTCCAGAATGTCTTGATCAGTGTTTAAGATATATAAGAATTTAGATGTAGTCAAATATATTTTAATCACATCAATCAAGTGAAATTACTACACAGCACAAAGAATTTTATATTAATATAATTTAAAAAGTTTTCTGAATTAGTATATATAGGAGCTGCCACTTGAACCATATCAGAAATGGAACTCTGAGAATCAAATAGCTAAGAATAACATTGCTCCATTTTCAACATACTAAAAGCTTTTTACTCAGTGGGAAACTAAGTTATTAGAAAGGGCAGTCTAAAAATGTACTGCCAGGAGATTTGGGAGTAGTAGTCCTTGAAGTGAAGATTTAGTATTGTAGATTTTACAATTTATCCATTTTCAGTGGTTGTGATGTATGAGTCACAGGGGTAATAAACTTCAAATAGGTTGAAGTAAAGTTAAGTACTTCCCAGTATCTTCTATTAATTATCTGTGGAATAGAAGAAAAGAAATTAATGCAGAGACATAAGCTCATCTTGGAATAAAAGGGGAATACATTCTTATTGTGATGATTTTACTGAGTCTTTTTCAGAGAAGGCTGAGTGATCAAGAAATATTTAATGCCTCTAGATTACTTACTTAAAATATTTAATATTTTATAGTTGTTTAATTTAAATGAGGAATGTAATATAAAATGAAGGATGGCAGACTAAGAATACCGTAAACAGAATTATTGAAAGCATTGTTCTCTTCCCTGTGCAAAAGCTGTAGGTCAATCCTAGCTAGCAGGCTTCCCCACTGGAGTTGTTTCAAGACTATTTCATGCTTTTTGTTCTTTAACCACAGAGTTCTTCTGAGAAGACTGTAGAGTGAAAGAAAATTTGTAACGTATATGATGGTTCTGTGATTTAGCAGGCAGTTGATATGCCATTGCTCAAGGGTATCTCTAAGTCTTTCTCTTGGGTATTCCACAGGTAGCTGACCAAGATGATCTGTGTTCATATTCTGATATAGAATGAAAGAGTAAAAACAAACCCTCCACGCTCCACACATTCCAACATCCTTCCTAACTCTTAAAGCCAACAACTGATTTCTTCATTTCCCAATGATCAGACACTCTGAAGATTGCCAATATGAGTGGAAGAGTCTTTCCCTAAAGAAAGAAATTTTCTGTGTGCATAGTACAGGCAACAGATTTCAAAGTTGAGGGACTAACCACTGATTTTGTGTGACTTTGATAGACGGAATCAAGACTGTTTTGAATTTTTCAGTCCTTTAACACCTTGAAGTGCAACATCCACACTTAGGTTAATCGTAAAACCCCAGAAAACACATTTAATTCTCATGAAAAAATATGGTGGGTTTTTTCTAAAGTGTTGCCTGAGAATATTTAAGGTCAGCTCGAAGTTTGGCTTTGTAACTTCTTATTCTTCAACTCATCAGCATAGTTAAAAACTCCAGACCTACGTCCCTTTGATCATTTCATACTTGGATAGTCTCCAACATACTAACTTTCATCTAAAGCTTAGAGCTTCTTGGCAGCAATTGCACTATTTACTTTAACCTTGCAGAGGCTTCAAGAACTGATGAATAACCAGTGTGTTTTCATATTTTCTTCCTTGGAAACAGTAAACCCCTTTTTTCTTTACTGACTGTATGATGATCTTGTACCAGACTTCTCATGTTTGTATCCTTCACGTAGCATGAAGAATCAATGCATTTGGCAAGCAGACATACAAAGGGAAGTTGACATCATTATCTTTTCCCACCTCTAAGAGAAAACATCAAGCATGACATTGCTTTTGCAACTATTAAATGTCTCTGATGAATAGCAATGGTCAGACAAAACTAATCAATCTATTGTTTCAAGTTTCATGTGTGTACTATGTATCAAAAGCTAAGTAGTATCCACATTTGTCATGAAATTAATACAATAGATTTTAGTTTATTTCAGTGAAAGTAGAAACATTTCTTTAACTAGTTTCTACAATGAATGGATGCTAGGTTGACCAATTAAAGTAGAAATGTCCAGTTCTAAGATTTGCAAATAAATTGCTTATGCATTTTTCTCCACCAACCCCCATCTGAAAGTCAGTATGAAGCCTCATATGGATATCAATGATATAACATACTCCACACTTTTCATACACAGTTGAGGTTCAGCTAAGTGCTCGGTCTAGTTTGCTCTCGTTACATTTTCTAGATCAGTCTTCCACATCCCTAGCTAATTATCAACATCATCTCCACAGATAATCTTGTCAGAGGATGACTGTGTCAGAACATAATCTTTTTAGGGGATAATCTTGCCACAGGATCATCTGGTCTCAAGGTAATTGCATTACAAGACTTGGAGCATGAAGAGTATCTTGTTCCTCCCAAGAATATGGTACATTTTTCAGAAACAGTAATCTATAGTCTTAAATTCAAAAGACATACTAAACTACATGATATTAGTCATCACAGCAGTACAAATCAATGTAATGCACTTGTATTCTATGTCTGTACACCATCCTGTATAAAAAAGTTTATGAAAGAGGACTCTTATGAACAGCATTTTGACAGTACAGTATATTACAGAGAAAGTCTTTAGTTCTCTCATTATAGGTTTTAATACTTTGCATTAAAAGTTTTGATATAGTCCAAAGCACAGAGACAACAAGATCATACTTAAAACCTTCCTTTTTCTAAACAAAGACTTACTAATTTAGCATTCCTCCCTGGCTCTGGACCTATCACTGCTGTTATTCCACATTCCATAGGCTTGTGTCCATTCAGTTATCAAGATTACAAAAAAGCATTGAGGACAACTTTTTCCCCCTACTTTGACAATGAGTCTATATGGATAACAGTTCATTTCCGGAACAAGTACTACAAAGTTAGAAATGGCAGTATTCGTCTATATTAAAATGAAATGATCCCATCCAAAAGCTACATCCTCAGACTACAAAATACTACTTTTGAAAGTACCCACCAAAATCAATTAGGATTATGACTCCAATCTAGTATTCCTACACGTATTTGCTGAGATACTGTTACTCTGGACAGTTGGTTAGTATTAGTTCCCTCATAGCAGGAATATCAGATGCGAACTGGTAGTTTACCTTCACATCATATCTGAGCCCAGCTTTCAATTGTTTTTCTGGTCTTTTACTCTAGCAACATTTTATACCAACTATGCTTTCTTTATTTTAGAAAAACAACCTTATCCTTCTTTGTTTTAACCAGTTTCTACTGTTTCCTGTTTCCTAACTTTTGTCTCAACTAGCCAGCAGCATGCATGTCATGGTGTGCCTTTACTATTGATGCTCTCCATTTCTACAACAGCCTTCACCTGTTCTATGCCAGCTCTCTACTTTCAATTTATTTGGAGATATTCTTTATTCTTTTTCACCCTGACCTTAATGACCCCATTCGTGTTACAGAAAAAAAAGAAGGAAGATTGACCAACATCCATCAATCACCTCAACTTGCTATTTTCAGGAAGTACACTATTTTAAACCTCAAGTGGCAATACTCAGCCTTCACAGTTCACTATATGTTTCTTTTTTCTTTCTCCTGACATACAGAAAACACCATTTTACTACATTACCAGTTTTTACAACTAAGGTCATTTAGTGTCTTGTGTTAAGCAGTACACTTCTGTATAATATAAATTTTTATCAAAACTTCCAGCTTTTATTTTGAGTAACAGTCTACCTCAAACAGCTTTTAAAATTAATCTGAGAAGAAAAATAGTGCCATCTGCATCTTATTCAATTTGTAATCACAAACCTCAGAAGCACTAATGAAAATATGAAAGACAGAATATTTAAATATCATTTGCACTTACTTGGAAAGCCATTGCCTTCAAAGTAGGGTTAGTATGTTTTAGTTATTGAATAAACAGGATTACCTTCTTGGTTTAGAAATAAGACTTTAAAAAGAAAACATTGAATTCCCATCTCACAGAGATAGAAAAATAAATAAAGATTGGCTTGTAGTTTCACAGTGTGTTGGAACTGTTCTAATGCAGGCAGCTGTCTAAATTGGTGGTCTTGTTCCTCTTCCACTCCCAACCATGCATCCTACCTCACTCTTGGGGTCAATTCTAGCAACTACAAGGTTTGCAATGACTTGGTTCAGGCATTTTTGTGCAACCACACAAGATGATCCTATGTTTGCTATAGTCATATAATCATTAGATCTGTTTCAGAAGTGGAGGCAGGAAGGCATGGTTAGTTGTGAGAAAAATTATCACCTCTATAAGTACGATCAGTTGAAGAATTATATGAAACTACATCCTTATTTTTCATTCTGTTTACATTTCAGGTAAGATTTGCAGGGACTAGCTTTTCCTTATCCTGAAACAGTAAGACCTTTCTCTATAAAATTTCAAATCTCTAATTAAAGGCAATTACAATAATAATTACATTCTTATTCTACAGTTCTTTTTAATATGAGTTCAGTTATTTTGCATTTCACCAATAGTCCTCTTGCATTACCAAGAGACTGTTTCTGTGCATGATTAGCTGCCATTAGTCAGACTTCCTTTCATGTATCGATAATTTATCAATAATGTTAACATACCTACTCAAAGCACTTGGAAAGTATTCGTGTTCCAGGGCGAGTGAATGAAGGAAGTGTCTGGGTCAAAAGTTACTATGTATTGCTATTTATGAGTATATGTTTTTATATATAATAGTTGTAACTTTTTGTAATCTCACAAAGGTGAGAAGCTGTGCCAAACCACTTCCTTGCTCTGAAGAATCCTGAAAATACTTTCTGGATAGGCCTATATTCAGAAGTATAAAAGCTCTCTCAACTTGCACAACTGGACTTTCAGGTGTCCCAGTACTCTGCAAATCAAAAGCAATGAGAAATCAACAGTCCACAGAAAATCTAAGGTCTGCGGAGAATTCCTATAATACATAACTGTCCCCCAAAATTCCAGAGTCTAATGGACAATCTTTTTTTTCTCATGTTCCCTCTCAGACAGATAGGTTTCCAGAGGTATTTTCTCCCTATTATTATGCTACAGTTCTTCTTGGGACCATATGAGACCCACCCACGGGTACTGAGGGAGCTGTCAGAAGTGCTCACCAAGACACTTTCAATTGTTTATTAGCAGACCTGGCTAACTGAGCTGATTGGAGGTTAGCAAATATGATGCCCATTTACAAGAATGACAGGAGGATCTGGGGAAATACAGGCTTGTCAGGCTGACCTTGGTGATGGGGAGGATTATGGAGCACACCATCATAAGTGCGATCATATGGCACATACAAGACAATCAGGCGATCAGGAAGGCTCTACAGAGGGATCTGGACAGGCTGGATCGATGGGCTGAGGCCAACTGTATAAGATTCAACAAGGTCAAGTGCCAGGTCTTGCACTCATGTCACAACAACCCCATGCAGCAATACAAGCTTGGGGAAGGGTGGCTGGAAAGCTGCCCAGTGGAAAAGGACCTGGGCATGTTGATTGACAGCTGGCTGAATATGAGCCAGCATTTACCAAGTGGCCAAGAAGGCCAACAGCATCCTGTCTTGTATCAGCAACAATGTGGCCATCAGGACCAGGAAAGTGGTTGTCTCCCTGTCCTTAGCACCGATGAGGCTGCCACCTCGATATGGCAATGTTCAATTTTGGCCTCCTCACTACAAGGACACTGAGGTGCTGAAGCATGTCCGAAGAAGTCCAGTGAAGCTGATGAAAGATCTAGAGCACAAATCTTATGAGGAGCAGCTAAGGGAATTGGGGTTGTCTAGCCTCGAGAAAAGGAGGCTGAGATGAGACCTTACTCTCTACCACTCCCTGAAAGGAGGTTGTAGTGAGGCAGAGGTTGGTCTGTTCTCCAGGTAACAAGTGATAGGACTAGGGGAAACAGCCTCAAGTTGCACTAGGAAAGGTTTAGATTGGATATTAGGGAAAATTTCTTCCCTGAAAAGTGTTGTCAAGCTCTGCAACATGCTGCCCAGGGAAGTGGTGGTCACTGTTCCTGGAGGAATTTCAAAGACTCTATGTTCCTATGACTCTTTCCCATTTGCCAAAATACCACCGTATACATCTGTAAGTGCTATATTAGAGAACAGGTAATTGCTACAGGTATTCCTAGTAGAAACAGAAGACAGTATCAATTCAGTCTTTATAGGCCAACAGCAATGAATAACTTATATTTACATGAAACAAAACATGCTCTGAATTTCAGTTCAGCCTTTTCTAGATCATTCATCTATGTATACAGCTGAAAATGCTTTTGGTGAGAACACGTTTTTTTCAGAGGGAAGAAATGCTTCTGGTGTTGTCAGGTATGGCTGGAGTGCTTTCAAATTGTATCTTTTTAATGTGAAAACAGAAACTCAGAAACTTCACTTCTTTACCAGAAAATATTCTGAAACTGTGTGCCTTTACTAGAAAATATAATGTTCATTAATATATGTAGGGCTTTACTGTCTTTTCCAAATTTCATTCTGCAAAGTTCATTCTGCATGCTTTACTAGCTTTTATGTATGTTAATCAATTTGAATGAGAGGTTGCGAAATGTACAAAGGTCATATTATAATTAAAATTTTGTTATGAGAACTCTGACACATTGAACACTTGAGGAAATAAAGTGTTAAAAATTGTAGTACTTTGAGCTATTTAGCAAAACTTTCAAAAGTTTTTGCTTTACAAAACCTATAATTGTTTATTAATTTAAGTAGATTTTACATAATTTCTTTGATCACATTTTTTACAAAATAACTTTTGTGAGGCATGCATCCTAATTGTTTATTTACACAATATTAATATTCAGGCAGAAGGATCATGGAAGCACAGTTAATTAAATATAAATTAATGTGGTAGAATATTTAATTATCTATTCTACATCTCAAAACTAATGATTATGTAAATGCCTTGCATTTAATCTTGTTCCCAGGAAATTAACTTAATGGTCTTCAACAAATGAACATTTTATATGCATTGCAGGACACTTTATCTAAATTTTAACAGCATGGTATTAGTTTCAGATAATAACATGATTACAAGATTTAAAATGTGAATGTATACAATACTTTTGTTTTCTTGATTTTACCTTGGTATTTGAAGTGGAATATAAGACTATTTATATGATTGTAGCTCTGAAGTTCTAGGTTTTGGCCAATATCTACTTCTCCAGTTTTCCTTTCAGCATATTTGCAAGGCTCTCTTTCACTCAAACACACAGACTGTTCCTGGAGAGAACTGTCATGCTGGCTTTCCCAGCTACATAACATGAACAAGGATATAAAAGATACATGAAAGCTGCTTACTGTAACAGAGCTCTTGCCAAAATGCCCAAACCCAAGTCCAGTAATGACTATTGTAAGTTATCTATAGCAGACATTTTGCTCTGTTGATTGTAGAAAAAGTCTGTGCTTTTATGTAAATTCTATGAAAAGTATGTATGTATGATTCCAATATGTAGTTAAATCAATATTTACATGGAAAAACTTCCATAAAATAAACAACTTTGACAATTACACATAGAAAATGTAACAGTGCAAAGCAGTCTTTCATCCTTCAGGTTTTTTTACTTTTAGACATATGAAGCGCTTCTGCATGCTTTAGCTCTGGAACCCAGAATACTTTTGACTAATCTTAGAAGGAGATAATGTAATTCCAACAAATATCCCTAAACATCACTAAAGCACATACCAGGTATAGATTTAATATGTCTGTGAAAAAAAAAGGTTTCTTGTTACTAATCGGTATAATTAATATGCATTACAATTGAGGATTACTGTAGAAGAGTTATGCTTTTGAAACAGAGAAGAGAGACAGGTATTTGGGTCTTACACTCAACCAAACAATGGACTGATGAGTATTACTTATTTTTCTGTAGCTCTAGGAATGCTTGTACCAACTGTTGAACACTGCTTATTCCAACTACTCACTTTCTTGCTTTTGCAGAACGATTACATCTGGAAAAAGCTGAAGTACTATTCACAGTCAGTGGAAGCCAATGGGAAATGATCTGAAATGAAAAAAAAGGAACAACAGTAAGATTTCATGGTACATCTTAGAGTTTCAGAGTGTTTTAAATACTTTACAAAAGCAACACAATACTAAGCTATACAGGCAAGTAAATTTTACCAAGTAGGGAGAAATGGTGTTTAGAGAAAATTGAAAAACTATTCAAAGAATAGTTTCAGCCAAAAATATAAAATGAAAGTTTTCAAAACTTATTATGTCATTTTGATATTATTTAAATTATTTCATTTGTGAAATAAGGAAGAGCAAGAAGACTTAAGAAGATAAAATCTCTGTTCCATTTATAAGGAATGAGAGAAAAAGAAATCCCTCACTCTGACCAGGTACATTCATATGAATTATACATTTGCTTATCCATAGAGCTGAATTTTTTAATCAACACTGTAATTGCGCTCAGGAAAAAGGGCATGGAAATTTTACAGAAAAAAAAATCTTTGAGTAATTTAAGCCATCCTCAATTCAACATGAACAGACTTCAGTTTTAAGAGAATCAGCTTAAAAAAAAATGCAATAGGATTCTACATTTTAAAGAAGAAATTCTACACAAAAATCTGTTTTGCTCTGGATTACTAATCTGACATTTACAAATTGAGTAAATATTTAGGATTGCCTTCATGGTAAATCTGAGAAGACAATTTTTGACAGCCCATAACTGGTTTTTAGAGTGAGGTCTCAGAAGATCAAGAATGGCAGAAATGATGTCTGATAAATGAAAGGTCAATTGCAGTTCTGACTGGACCCTGGTGGCAGTTGCCTTCATTATACTGCAAGAGAGGGGTAAAGGACAGTCATTGTAATACCACAAAATACAACCAGAACTGTGAAATGAGTGAAATTTAGCACTATTTGGAGTGATATATGCTAGAGTTTCAGCCATACAACAAAGTCACATAAGATGTGTTCATGGTCCTTCTGGAATCTGCTGCTTTATTTCACACGGTTATGTATATAACTTTAAGGTCCCTTGAGAATAAGAAAGGAAATAAAGGGAAGAAAAGGAAACAAAAAAGGAAAAGGAAAGAACTGCAATTACCTGCAAGTATACAGCTACGGTTTTTTATATGTATATATATATACATAATTAGATAACTCTGGACAAAGTCCTTTGAACTCTAGGACATATTGTATCCAAATTCTTGGACGTTCAAGGCACCTTTCCCATTATTAAACACAGTACATAGTAAATTGTTTTGTGCTTTACGTTCATAAGAGGTACATATTAATTATCATTCACTCATCATAACTGTCATCCAAAATTGAGTTGAATAATCACAGTGAACTGAAGTGAACCCATACAAGTGAGTTGATCAAATTAAAATGAATTAGTTGACATTGTGTTCTTTGTTTGGCATGATCATAGAATCACATAATGTTTTCAGTTGGAAGGGACCTTTACAGTCATCCTCTGCAGGTTTATATTCCTGTCTCTGAAGTAGGTGTTTTGTCTCTGCAAATTAAATGAGTGATGTTACACTTGGTATGTAAAGTTCAGTATATAACACAGGTTTTTTTCTATCTCTCATCTTTCTTGTTACTACCTACTCATCTACCTTCAGTTGTGTAAAATTCCTTTGGTTTATGTTTCCTTTCTTGTTTCTTATTGTTGTCATTACCGATTTTTAATATTTAGTTTATTCGTATTCAGGTTGAGAAATAAATGAATCAGGGGGTTAATTCTCCAAGGAGATGAAAAATTCTTGGAAGAACTTAGCACTCAATGCAAGTTGATTACATTCAATAATTTCACAGAACACTCAATACCTTCTAGGTTGCCAGTTGAGAAAGAAAGTGGATCACAAAGGGTGAAAATTGTTATTCTTGCATATTATTTCAAAAGGCCTAATTCAACTCTCATTTAAGTCAATGGGGCATTTTCCATTGAGTTTAACATAAGACAGGGAACACAACATTTTATGCCCTTAAGTCCAGCTAAACATCTGCCTATCTAAAACCTCAAAAAACAAAGCTAAATGACAATTCCAATGACTACCCTGTAGTCTAGCCATCATACAGCACCCATCTCCAACAGGGAGTATGTTAACAGCAAACCACACTGAGTGAGGAGTTCAGAGATGGAAACAGATGAGATGATCTAAACCTAAAAGCCATATATATTAATACAGCTCTGTATAGTATGATAAGATTTTGCATAGGTATATATCAGAAACCTTTACCACATGTAGGAACCAAAAACACAATGAAAGAATATAAGCTCTGTGCTCCATAAAATACTCATTAAACTACACATTAAATGATCACAATTCAATGATTTGAACCAGGCTTTATAAACACGCCGTGCCTCTAACAATTAGACTAATGTATTCTTCAGAACAGCACCCACTTATGCTGAACATTCCACATCTCTTCCTTTTTCCTTCATCTCTGCTGTCTTCCCCTTAAAATTCTTCTTGGTCTTCTCTCCAAGACATTCACCCTGTCCTTCTTATACTTATTCAGTGGAAAAAATTGAGAACTAAGAAAGTAGCAACAGCTATAAAGTTTTTTGGGAAGGTATGTAGAGAGGGAGTTCTCAGGGTAGAGTGCTGGGGAAGGACAGTAAAGGGAGTTAATTAAGCCTCTGTGGCCCCTTTCCGGCTGACAGGCTCCCTCTGAATCAAGATGACTGTTTGCATGAACACATTTAGGAGAAATTAATTTCCTCTAACTAAGAGGACACAGGAGACTGATCCAGTTACTATCATGTGTGGTTTTCTTTGACATCCTAGACTAAATGATCTGGCTATTTTCAGCTAAGTCAGCTAAAGGCAGACTTCAGCATCAGATGAGAACTCACACCGTGGTATCCATACTGAGACACATTAATAGCTCTACCTTTTGGTAGAATGTGCACTTTTCTACATTTGAATGACGTAGGTGTATATTCTGCCACATCTACTGCTCACCACTCTTACAGCCTGGTCTCTCTTTTCCTAACACCAAGCATCTTTAGAGGTGAGATTAAACAGAATTTATCCCAGAGTCACCAACATCACTTCTTCAAATAGTTAGACTTCACAGTCATAAAACAGCAACTACTCCTTGGCTTATGGTAGCACATTCTTGAGCCCATGTAATCTTAAAACATACATTGCAGGGCTGTAATTTTCAGTGACTGTCAGGAACTTGTTTATATTTATGTGGTTTGTTGACATTTCAGATGTCCTGCAAAGACTTTCACATTGATTTGGACAGAACAGCTCACAGTTTAAAAAAGTAAGTATGAAAACTCATTAGATCATGTCACCACTGCAATTTTCAGATAGATGAACATAATTCTATAGTACCTATAGCATTTACATTTTTGTAAGATGAAACCCAGGCTTTTCAAAAGTGTTCAGCTTTTACGTGACTCCAGTTGTGTTGAAGACATCTGTAAATACCAAGAGATTTTAAAGGCAGCAGAATTAGGTCAGTGCTGACCATCTTTGAAAATCTCTATTTAATCAGTAGCTCAGCCTCTATGAAGTCAAAGAACCTCATCATCAAATTTCAAAGCAGATGTCCTTTCTATACTTTATGGCTTTTCTTCACTGTTTAGGAAAGAACTGCATAAAGAAATGACTGATGAAGTGGGAAGAAAAAAAAAAAGTTCAATATTTGGGCACTTCTTCTGCTACTAGGTTTCCCCTTTTCATATTGTTATTAGTTGAGAAATAGTTGTAATACTTGAGCAGTCAGACTTTATTAACAGTTCAGACATAATGTGAAGCCAATACATTTAATATTAGTTATTAACCTTCTGTAAATTTAAGCTGCATTTTGCTCACTTAATTAGGTAAGCCACATTGTTTTTCTTTTACTGGTTCTGGTTCTTCTCTTTAATATGAGAGCAATAAAAGCACCATAGGGTGCACTGTATTTTTAAAAATTCATTAGTGTATGTATATTTCTATGAATTCTAAATTGTTTATAAATTCTTTTCACCTTTGCTATTCTTGCTCAAGATTTCTTCACTATAAAATATGCAATTCCTAATGCAACCTTTTTAAAAAGTGACTGTACCCAGTCTATAACTAATTAATTATCAACATCATCTGTTCTACTGACAGTTATTATTTTAAAAAGCTTTATAATGCAAATCATGGCATTTACATTTCTATTCAACTGATGTCTACATTTAAAATCTCACACAGGATATTGCCTTAGAGTCAATGCATGACTTTTTCTTTTTTTCACCTTCTACTCTTTCTTTTACAGTTCTCATTTTCTTTTGAAATAGAACAAAACATTGATAATTTGGCTCAAGACATTCTCCCCTTCATGGCATTTTCCTCTGTCTCACTGCAGACTGACTAGATCAAGCTATTGAATGTAAAGCTAGAGAGCATTTCACTATACATGAAATGAAGGAAGATCATGCTGGGACAGTCACCTTCAACATCATGCATTCAGTCTAAATTTACAGTAATAGACTCATACTCAGAGAATGCTTGCTGTGTTTGTTTGCAAACTAGTATGCTGTACTTACAAGTCTGTGGTTTTATTGACATATTCCTTTCCTTTCCTGTGGTTTTTAATTGAAACCCCCACTGCTCAGCCTAGCTCCTGGAAGTCAGAGAACAGAAGTTTTGCGTTTAGTTTAGCATTTAGACAAGATGAACACATACAGTAGAGTTCTGCTGGTTGATTATGAAATACATAGTTCAGGGTTGTTGGGGTTTTTGTTTTAAGTAAGACTCATGATATGTGTATGGAATTAGCACTGTGAAATTAAATGAATGATGAAGAAAATGTCTTAATGTGAAGATCACCATGTGAATAAAATAGTCCTTTTAATATCACTGGGTTTGATAGAAAAACATTTCTAGAAGGTATTTGTTTCCTGCTGCTGCACACACACTGCTGACCTCATGTCTGACCTGAGTATTCTGTTCATAAACCTTTGAGCTAAGAAGTATTACTAAGCTTGGTTAGCCAAGGGTAGGTTTTCATTATGGTCACAGAGCTGACAGTAAGCCAAGAGTAGTCCTGTGTATCATAAGGAAGTTATGATTTGTTTAAAAGTAGACAGTCTTCTTCACCAACATTGGAATAATACTATAAAACTCGTGTTAACTGGTAAACAAAAGTCATGTGAAACTGAAATCACATTTCTAGGCCCAGACATATCACCTGAGTTGGAAGTCTGACATGTACCTTTGCCTTATGATAAGAGCTAAAATCTACTGAAAACATTGGTTACCAGTACAGCTTTAATTTAAAAAAAGAAAAAAGCAAGGTGGAAATAACACACAAATATGACCAAAAATGGCAACTAATGTCCATCAATCAAAATTTAAAACCTCCTTTGAACCCAAGGGCTTTTTATGTACGTGGCTTGTCCTTAAAGTAGTTCTGTTGCAAAACCTGGGTGTGATGAAGCAGATCTGACAGCTATAGTTACAGTTTCCATTGCCAATGACAAAGCCAGTGTATATCATTGTCATATTGCCGAAGCTATTAATTCATTCAGTTGCTATTATACATACAGTCTTGTGCCTCACTTGTGATTCTAACAAGGTCAGCCTGCATATCCTTGAGTGAATTTCTTACTGCTCTGATTACACTGACATCTCCCTGTGCCTTATGTGGTGACCCAGACCACCTCTTTCCATCCAGATAATAAATACATTCAGCAGACTATGTGATCCTGGGCAAAACCATGTCTCATTTCTTCCTGTGATGGAATGAAGGGATTTACTTACTTGTATTCAAATATTGATTGAACCAACTTGTCTTGGATGCAGATGGGAAATATATTCTTTCAAGTATTCCTCCTCTTGCATTAGCACCCTTCAACCAACCCAGTAGAGTCTTTGCAGCACAGAAGTTATACATGAAAAAACAACAGCCACCAGCATTTGTGAAATAAATGTCTGTTAATGAATAACATAAAAGAGCCCATGTTCCTCAGTTGTAAATAAGAGAAAACACAGAAGTATGAAAAGAAGTCTGCTAAAGAAATAATGAAATATTAATAAACTTGCATAGGAAGCCTTGCTAGGTGAGGAAGTAGAGAAATAACACTAATTTTCTCTTTATCCTCCCACAGGACCCTGCCTATGTGATATGGTATTCACCTATGAGGCAAGAAACACACACCCAAAAAATCCATGACAACTCACAATTTTAGCATCCTGTTCATGCCACAGACCACTGCACGATTAAGGAGTTTACGTGCATATTAACAAGACAGTGAAAAACCTCCTGTTTGATCTATATATAGACTGAAAATCATGTATATATATTTAATGTATATATGTTGTGGTGTGCATATGCACTTTGAATCCTTCTTGGTTCTGGTACTTCCAGAAACAAGTACTGAAATATCTGAAAAGCAATTATTGATTATTTAGGTAAAAGGCATCCAGCTTAGGAGATGTGGTAATCAAAGCCTGAAAGATTAGACTCACTGTTCTTTTGTTACTGATAAGTGCTGATTTTTAACAGGAGATCAGAAAGATAACCAGGTTACTTTTGGTTTTCTACGTATCAAGTCTGGAAGGTATAAAATGACTATCGTGTTCAAAGCTCTTTCAAACTGAAACTATAATCTACTGGGTTTACCAGTTGGATGCCAGAGTTTTTAAGAATTTGCAAATATCTCCCTCAATGCTGCTCATTATGCAAGAAATAAACTATAACAAAATTACATTGTAAGACAGTGCAGCACTTCTTTGAGGGCTAGTCGGAAAGAGTTGCCAGGAGTCCACTGAAAATCCCAGTGTATGAAGGAATGCCATCTGGCTGCCCACAACAGAGTAAGACAAAAAGTGGTATTTTCTGAACAAACACTAAGGATTTTGCATAGCTCCTAACAAAAGGTACATAGTCACTAAGGGGAAACTGTCACATTGGGACCACAAGCTACACAGGAGAATTGTCCAGGGAAGCATGCTTGTTTGGAAGCTCCATTGCTTCTCCTTCCTACCACCTGGGGAGGGTTTTCCATTTCTTTTTCTACTTTCTCTCTTCACATTTTTAATTTTCCCCAAAAGTAACTTTCACTTTTGGAATCAATGCATGTCTTCAGCTGCATTCCACACCAATAAATCATTGTGCTTCTCACCCTGTCTCAATATCCTTTCTGCAACAAGACTTCGAGGTGGTATTGCTGTCTCACACTCAGATGAGAGAACCTTGGATTCAAGACATTTTAGAGAAAAGGAGGTCAAGTTCAAGGCAGGAAAAGAGAATGCTCTTTTGTGTCCTTTTTACATTGCTTTTATACAGAGTTCAGCAACTTTTACTTACCTATTTGAAAATATGCCACTGTCAGGGAAAGACACCACCTTGGCTTTGAGCTTCATCTAGAGATTAAGCACCAAGTGTTTCTGAGCTGCAGGTTCTGAATTCCTAATCCTGGGGAAATCTCATCTGTAAATGCTTTCATTTTAAATTATGCTATTGATATAGCACTAGAGTATGGTACTTTACTGAGGGAGTGGACACAATGCAAGCTGAGCTCTGGTCATATCCAGAACATGCTGTCTTTACAGCTGGCAGGAAACTACAGTGGGAAAGAATTTCATGAACACAAGGAAATATCTGCCTGTTGCAAAAAATGTGTTGGAAAAGGTAGAAAATACAGCCCTGATTAAGATGTTTTCCATATTTTTAACAAAGCTTGAGCAAAGAAATTTAACCCATGATGCCACTACATGCATGACTTGTATTTTGGCATTAGCTCCAATCAATTCTTTGAAAATAAATGCCAGCTTAATAAATGACCGACGATAAACTGTAGGTTTGTATTTGCTCATTTTTCTGTAATGATGGTTTTATCTATTTATGATATAATGTTCTACCTGCCTGATCTCCAATGCAGACTTATGTCATCTCATTATTGTGAAAAAGATCCACCTTGAAAAAAACCACAGACATTATTTAAATTGAAATGCAATTTAGGATAAAAATATCTATGCTGATGGCCTATATTGAAGAGTATATTATTGTTCTTTCTTATGTATGGTAACAGGATTAGAATACCTGATTTTTTCTTTACTTAGAATTCAAAGGGATGGGTTATTTGCAAAGTAACAGACTGTATTGGGTCTGAGTGAGCTGGAGTTAATTTTCCCCACAGCAGTCCCCCCAGGGCTGTGCTTTGCATTGAGAGCTGGAAAGGTGCTGATACCACACCTGGGTTGTGTCTACTGCTGGGCAGGGCTTGCACAGCACCAAAGGTGGTTTTCAACATTCCCCCTCCAGTGGAATGGGGTGGACAAGATCTTGGGAAGGGACACGACTGGGACAGCTGACCTAAACTGACCAAAGGGATATTCCATACCATATGATGTCAGCGGAAATATAAAAGCTAGGAAAAGGAGATGGAGGCCCGGATGGAGGCATCGATTTGTCCTCTAGAGCAACTGCTACATGTTTGGAGCCCTACTTTCCCAAAAGGGCCAGACATCACCTGACGATGGGAAGTAGAGATTAAATCTTTTTCTTTTTCTTCCACACGTGGCACTGCTTTGCTTCTTCATTAAACTCCTTTTGTCTTAGACCACGAGTTTCATCTTATTTTCGTCCAGCTGAGAGGAGCAGGGGGAAAGTGATAGAGTGGATCAGTGGGCACCTGGCATCCAGCCAAGGTCAAAGCACCACAAAAGCCTTAGCTGAATCCTTAAAGCTTTTTCACAATGAAAAATGTGAGGATTTGCAGGATTTGTGCTACAGTGCAGCCTCTGTACAGTTCTTTTAATGTATCTAATAGAAGGTAGGACAGATACTGTCCTAGAAGTAAGGGAACTCCTTTCCATCTTTATGGAAGCTGTTGCACAATGATATAAACATCACCAAGTCTTCATTTTAAAATGTTAATTTGTCTTCCCAAATTACCACACTCACATATGGCTCATAATTGCAGTATCATGGAGTGTCAATTGAGCAAAACAGATGTATTTTTTAAAAAAATAGTGACACTGTTTACAAAAGAGCTCTATTCTCCATGGGTGCACATGCTGCTTCTATCTTCTGCTTCAGTACCTACACATTGATACTGCTGATCTAAATGCAAATTTTCTGCTTCAACTATATACAACATCAACATTCAGGCCAGCAAATCACTTCATTCTGAGAGTGTTTAGATGTGGATAATGCT
This sequence comes from Todiramphus chloris collaris, assembly GCA_025345505.1. Classification (NCBI taxonomy): domain Eukaryota; kingdom Metazoa; phylum Chordata; class Aves; order Coraciiformes; family Alcedinidae; genus Todiramphus; species Todiramphus chloris. The sequence continues at coordinate 10,192,451 of JANVCC010000037.1, read as the reverse complement.
TAATAAACCAGTTAAAGCAAATGCTTGTGCATGAAGTAACAGACCAGGATTTCCTATAGAACCTACAAGAAACCTCAAAAAAAGGTATTTTTATATTATGCTAGAAATTAGGAAAAAACCTAATGAAGTATAAAATGGTTTCAAATATAGTAGTTGAGAATGATAGATTTGGTAAATGACGGTCTTTTCACATTAAGTTTTGAATTTGTGACTTCAAAGGGATCTGCACATCTCTGATAGATAGTATGAAGTGCTATGTTCCTTTCAAACTACTCTGTTGACCTTAACAAACTTTAAATTTGGTCACAAGGCATTCGCTTTCTAAGATACATTCTCTTGCATAGTCCTGCGTGAAAGGTGGTGTTTGTCAGTTCTCGATTAAATCATCCTGGAGATCTAGTTCTACACTCCCCTTTGGAAAATGCATTGCCGTACACTACATATTGGACATCATTTTGGTACTGCTATTCCAACAAAGATTTGTTTTGCTACAGTCTCCTTACTATATGAATATCATTTTACCCTAAGAAATCTTCAAGGAATTTGGAGTCATTTAGTGCATTTCAGATTGCAGGAAAGGAACTTTTTTGTAGCATATGTTTCATTAATTCTTACATATTGCAGAACTCTTGCCTTCTAGATTCACAATGGGTTTAGACGAATATCTGCACTGGCTTTCAGAGAGCTTTCTCACTGCTTTCTTATTTTTTGAAGCAACTAGCAGGGTTTATTTAGCTTTCAAGAAATGTAAACTTTTTTTTTGGTGGTGGTGGGTTTTTTTTTCCTAGTCCTCCAAAGTATTTTGAATATGAGCCTTAAATAAAAGACAAGTTTGTGATTTGTATTATTAAATAAATTGACATATTTTTAACTCTGTGGTGAGAAAAAAATATCCACTTTCAAAAATTGCAGGAAAAAAACAAAAAACTATCCATTGTAAATACTGTTATCTTGAACTAATTTCACTCAGTTATCATTCTTAATTGCTCACTGTGCAACTAATCATTGTGTTCAGTAAATCAAAAGCAGTTTCGTGTAGCTAGTTTTAGATCTTTATTATGTTCAAGTTTAGCTCTCTAGTAGTTCAGAGTGAGTTTTCCATTGCATTTCTGTCTATCTTCATGTATTTTCTTGCAGCAGAATTTACAGCAGTATCTTCTTCATATGAAGAAGAAATCTCAAGGTGATGAAGAAGTAGTTCTGAAACAGTGTGATATACTGCTGTTATCTTTTAGCTGTTTTGTACACAGTACTCTGATGGGAGTTAGATGAAGTGAGAATGGGGACTGAACCCTGATGCACAAACTAGAAGCTCTTACTAGATACAGGCAGAAATAAGAAAAAATAATCATACATAGAAAAATGATTATGATAATCTTACTTTCAGAATAATATACTTCTCATAAATAGTAATATTTAAAATACTTATCAGTACTCTTCCTCTCTACTTGGCATATTGGATTCCTCAAAATATTTACCATTTGGCTGTTTAAGACACATTTTCAATTGGGCTTCCTCTTAGTCAAAGGAAATTATACTTAATTCTGTGAGCACAGGATGAAAACATGGTTCAGTTCCCTCCCAAAGATGCTTAATACCTTAAAGAACTAGGTCTATTATCCCTTCACCAACCTTCTGCCCTGCTATGAAAATTGATAGAGAGTACTGAGATGCTGGAGACTGCTGTGGTGCTCCCTGATCTGTTTAGGTAAGTTTATACCCTTCTCTGGGCCTCTTTTTCTCTAATGCAGGGATGTTAATACTGGCTTTCTCTCTATATGCAAAAAATACAATACAATGTAGGTAGTATTATTATTACAATCTTATTATTTCTCTTACAGCTGCTGTAACATATATTTTATGCCTTTTAACTTACAAAATCATATGTGGTGCCAGCAGTTCCTACTTTATACTGATATCACAGTGGACATAACGTTACTGCCAAGAATGAAGCTCTGCCACTTGTAGCTGTACTTCAGAATAGAACATTATTGTGTCTGAGAGTCTGATTTTCCATGTTAGAATATCAGTATTGCAGGTAAGACTCTATATTGGCTTCTTTTATAGTTTATGCCACTAAGAGATCTAAGACACAATTACAGATTTTTATCTTCACTGTCCTATCACATATGAAATTGTGAACATTCTCAAAATGTCACCATCGGAAACAAGAGGCAAAACAGATTTTTTTTTTACTGTCTAATGTGTTACTATCCACCGTGTAGTTCAATTCAATTTTTACAAGATTTCCCTGTGAGGTGCAAGAATCTGATTTATGAGTCCATATTAAAGCCTCCTTCACTTTTGAGATTCTGGTTAAATATTATATGATATGACACAAGTATATTGAAAAATAGACTTTTGGTTTCTTATTATGGGCTTTTGCGTGCTACTCTTGCAGCACATTCATTTCAGATTGCGCAGGATGTCCTACATTTTTATATTTTATGTATCTGTGGTAAATGTGAGAGTTCAATTTGATTTACTGCAATATATTCTCTCTCAAACAAAAGCTACCAGATCAGATCCTAAGAAAATCTTCATCTTCTGGAGATGCTTCATGTATTACGATGGGCAAGTAGAGATGAATATTTTATCACATGCTATTATTATGGATGAAACTTTGATTCTGGGTGTCTTTCTATGAGATGGAAAAATGTGATACCGCATTCCAGACAGACTCAGTACTACACAGCTACAGTGAAATTTACATGTGACTACTCGCATCAGCATCTCAAAGTCTGTTTGCATACAGATAAGCTTGTTTTATTATTACCTCATAGTTTTTATAAACAGCACAGATTGTTTCAAGCTCTCCCATGGCCACAAGAATGTATTATATCATCTGTTCAAAACAACTTTCTGACTCTAGGAAGGTTTTGAGTGAAAGAACACAGTATTTTACCACTCATATCTAGAAGTAAACTCAACAGGCGTTGAGCCTGAAGAAAAAATTCAGAGACATTGAATATGAGAAATCCATGGTCTACTGTTCTACAGATTCACATTTCAAAGAAGATTCAAATTCTCAAGGAATAAGTAAAGATACATCCACATAAGATATGCATGTGTTCAAGAAAGCTGCTTGATGTTGTATGCCAATTTTAGAATGGTCTAAATCTCTTTCGCAACTCGAGGTAAAGGCTAGAGTCTACAACAGATATATTAAACAGCAACTCTGCATACAATATCCATGAAAAAGACATGTAGGCTGTTGGGAATAATTAGTATAGGAACTAGTACTTGGCCAGCTAATAGCATTATACCCTCTACATGTGGTGCAGTCACATCTTCTTTATAACATACAATTTTCTTACCTCAAAAAAGGATAAAATAGGTCTAGGAAAGTTTAGTACTGTTCTAAGAGTTACTGAACAGCTCACTATTGATGGAAAAACCAGGACTCACAACCTTGGAAAAGATCATGAATTTCAAAAAATAAGGTAAATAAGGACTATTAACTAGTTCTAACAACAAAAACTGACAAGGCACAAGGTTTCAAAGAACACCTTTCTCTACAATTCAAAATCCAGGGTGTGCCACAAGGTGCTTTGCATGTAACATTTAAATGGGTTCCAAGTGTAGATATACAAGTGGCATGTAATAACATGTTTAAACAGAACTGTTGATATGATGATCCTCATGCAATTTTTGTCTCAGAAAACCTCTAAATAGTATTTGTCCAGAAGATGTGAGCTTTTATCAGGGAAAACAGTAACAGAAACTTGTTTACTCTTTCACTATGCCTCAGTGCTATAAGAGAAGTCCATTTTGTCTGAAACAGTCTTTCCATTCCTCTGTTCACCTCTACTATATGAATCTCCACAGCAGTGTTGGTGACTTGTTTCTTATTTTTCTAATTTTTTTACCTCTCATAATCTTCTTGTCATAGTCAATTGCAAACGCATTCATGGTATGAGTTAAATCACAAGTGTTCTTAATTTAAAACTTATTAGCATTCTACATAATTAATTAGACTTTTACACTTTGGTAAGTTTTGGTTCCCCAAAGAAAATTGAGCATAGAGAATATAATTTGATTTAACTTTTTGTCAAGGTTTAATCTACCTGAAACATTGATATATTTTGGGGGAAGTATAAACTGCTTAGATCTTGTCAGAAATTCCTCAGTGGAAACAATATATATTTATTCTAATGTAAAAAATAAAATACAGTCATTTAAAATGGATACTTTAAACCTTCCAATTTAAGGAAAAAAAAATATATATATATACACATATATATAAAGCAAGGAATACATTCAGTCTGTATCCACAGGATTGGTGTACAGTTGTCAAGAGGTGAAAGCTTGTGACAGAAGTCGTAATTCTACCAGAAATAATTAAACACTTAAAATACAAAATTAAAAAGAGTAGGTGAGAGTATTGAAGAAAATAAATGCCTTAACAACTGATAAGTTAAGAGGACTTAGACCTGCTAAGAATATTTAATGGTCTGGATTTTTCACTTAACACTGGTCATCTGAGGAGTCTGTGCAGCTGATAAAAGACGCTTCCTATTTAAAAGATTGGTGAGGAGAGCCAATAGCAAAAATCTCCCCCAGCCTTTGATATTACAAAGACTAAGTAGCTATAGTGATCTCTCCATTAGGCATGATAACCAGAGACTGAGAAACTCGAGTAATTCAAAAATTCTTACCCTCTTCTGCTTCTAGATTTGACATGGCTCTCAAATGTTTCTCTGAATTGTAATCCCAAGTATTCTCACTTCCAAGTGCAATTCTGTAGGCAACACCACAGACAAGCAAGAGAATATTTCAAAACTTAAAGCGATCTACCCGTGTTCATGTTATGCTAAGCCTGATCTGATTAAGTTCTCTCAAACCTAGGTGGACTAGGTAATGCAGAAACATTTGAAAGGTTCCCTGCTGAGTGATCATGGTCTATGAGAGTGAGTTCAAAGCCTGGGCTAATAAGTCCCACCAGACACACCCTGACTTGGTGCAGAATTGTTTTGCGTGTCCTTGCACTGCTCTTTTAGTATAAGGAGCACTGAATCCTAATCTGGCCTTATGCACAGTATAGAAAAGCCATTAACTGTTATTGCTCTTCAACATGACTGAGAATCCTATTTTGTGAAACTGTGACTTAACGTTTTCTTTTCTGTAAAGAGTTTCAAGGCAAAGAGCATCAATTAAGTGAAAGCCTGATTTTCTAATGTTCCATGATCCACCACATGAAATAGTCTGCCCAACTAGAGAAAATGTATGGATGGATTAAAATTCCCACATCATGTACACTTGAATGCCAGGTGAGATAGGATAAAACACTGGAAGAGGCTGCCCAGAGAGACAGTAGATGTACCATCCCTGGAAACATTCAAGGTCAGGCTGGACAGGGCTGATCTAGTTGATGTCCCTGATTATTGCAGGAAGGTTGGACTAGATGACCTTTAAAGTTCCCTTCCAACCCAAACTATTCTATTATTTTATGAAGAAAAGTATTTTGCAAGAGCAGGGATATATGTATCATAGTCATACAGTACACACATACATTGTAACTCATGAAGACAGCAGAGATCATGCTCCCCATCCCAACTATCACAAGTGTTGTCTATTCATCTTTGGCAGAGGCACAGCTTTCACACCTTTTCTGGTTAGTTGCCTTCTTTTTCTTTGGTATTAACAATTTTTGTTTTCAACTGCAACAAGACTCAGAGCATTTGAGGAGTGTGTGCATTCAAGAAAAACTACTTCTAATATAAATAGTTGGAGGAAAGGGATAAAAATAATAATTAAGAAGTTACAGTCTTTGGTGCTACAAAGACTGAGTAGCAAAACATCACCCACAGATTTGTTGGATGGGATAAAGTATTAATTTCATGAATGGGAAAGTAATTCAGAGTCCTCATCTGGGGTGATTAAATCTGAGAAAAATTTTACAATTCATCAGTGCAATGCAAGGTATGTTTTTAAATGACTGTCAGGTAAATTGCATTTTTTTACAACCACAGCAAATGAATAAAAATGTCTCTGTGTTCTAGTATCATTTATAACCATTATGCCTTTACAAGACCACTCATTCCAAATGAATGGTTTGTTGTTAATTTTCAATTTTATATGCTGCCATAAGGAAACTTGGGAAGAGAGAAACATTTTAGTCTTAAAAATATGTGGACAAAGCATTGTGTTCTGTCATGTCCATAACTCCTTGTAGCCTAATCTGTCTTAATCTGATTGGCATTAAAAAGTCTTAGAGGAGGAACCTAATATATAATTTTAATACAGACTGTTGAAGAGCAAAAGTATTTAAATCAAATTTTCTGTCTTGGAAATAGTAATATTTTTAAAATGTCATTCCAACAACCTTTCAACATCAAGTACACAGATTGGCTTCTACAGCAGTGACCAGGAAAATGGTATGGTATTAGGAGATAAAATTAAGCCAAAGTACATTCTTTATTTTTATTTTTCCTTCTATTTATTGATGTTCTTTTTCATACAGTGGAACATCTACAGTAAAACACATGATGAGTGCCCCTCTTTTTCTGCTTCCTCTTTCCCCATATAGTAGCTTGAGAACTCTTGGGATACAGTATGTGTTTGTTGGATAAAACCACTGGTGTAGAAATAGTGGTGACCAAGACATTTTTCAAGATACCACTGATACCTCTTAAAAACACTTTAAAAAACTATCCTGGAAAGCCTGCTCTAAAGCTTTAAAATTAATCAGAAGAGCAAGAAAGCTTGCTCTGGGCAAGATACATAAGCTCTAAACACAGTTTAGCTATCTCATATTCTAGATTGGCATACAATTTGCAGGAAATATCCTTTCTCTAATGAGTTCAGCTCAGCCCCTCTGTAACACTACCGCCCTATTCTTTGCTGAGCCAGCCAAAATGTTGTTAAAAGAACAATCACATATTTGAACAGAAAGCTAGATTTGGCCTATTTTCAGTGACACAGAATCATAGAATGGTAGGAGTTGGAAAGAACCTCTGGAGATCATTAATCCAACCCTCCTGCCAAAGGAGGATCACCTAGGGCAGGTCACACAGGAGTGCCTCCAGGTGGGTTTTGAAAGTCTCTAGAGAAGGAGACTCCATGACCTCTCTGGGCAGCCTGTTCCAGTGTTCCATCACCCTTACAGTAAAGAAGATTTTCCTCATGTTGAGACGGAACTTCCTGTGTTCTAGTTTGTGTCCACTGCCCCTCGTCCTGTCGCAGGGCACCACTGAAAAGAGCCTGGCCCCTTCTACTTGACACCCACCCTTCAGATATTTTTAAACATTAATAAGATCACTTCTCAGTCTTCTCTTCTCCAGACTAAACAGCCTCTGAGGCAAAGATTGTAGTATTACAATGCTATTTCAGGTGATGATAGCTTTGAAATAATTTATTGTTAATATAAACACAATGAAAAGTTGCCACAGTGTGTGTTTAGCAGCCCTTTTGTAAAGTTTACATCTTTGTTCTGTCAAAGCCACTTATAAAATACAGTTTTATCCTCTCCACATTTTTCTCTACTAGTATATGAGGTTCCATGTTCAGGAGCAGGTGATAGGGGCAATGATGAAGGGCACATGGAAGTATGTCACATGCAAGATCCTAAGAGGTGCCATATCCATAGATCAAGAACACCACAGCATCACCTTTCCTATGTGTGACCCTAGATTTGGGGATCTGTCTGTGTCAGCGGACAAATAAGGCCAAGGGTATCATGATGTCATTGAAAGGCCATGATGTAATGCTGGCAGGGGATCAACAGGGGCTTAATGATGGGAGGGGTAGATGATTCTGTGAGACCGATAGCCATGGCAGAAAACCTAGTGGGGCAACTCTTGCAGAGCTCTGTTTAATCAAAGAAGCTGGTATTTAAAAACGCTGTTCCGTAGGAAGCTATAATCTTTGGCTTAATCGTGCTGATTGCTTTTGGGGAAAAGTTGAATTTTAAATACTAACAGAAATGGAATCTGCTTAATCTGTGTGATGATAAGTTTTACTATGTTCTAGTCTTTATACATGAGATATGCTTCCTTAGATGGACTTCTTACGAAATGAGATCTTGGATATCACTTACAATTGTAAAGTTTACTCCAGAGAGAGAAAATTATTTCAGGACTCAGTTCTTTTGTGTGTTTTAAAAAATAATCTCAAACCTATGAAAGGCCAGCTTGCTAATGTTTATTCTGTACTGTATCTTACTTTATAAGAAAGTATTATAAAGATCAGTGGCTAATTACAGATTCACAGAATCACAAAAATTTGAGGTGGAAAAGGCTTAGTATACCACTTAAGTTTGCTAATGCAACAGTTTCTCTGGAGCGTATTTATTCTTCACGTTCTTCTCATGTCCATTTTAAAATGTGCATAGATGTCTTCCACTAACGCAGAAATTCCTCTGGAGCATATTTATTGCTCATTCATTTCTCAGGTCCATCTTAAAATGGATATAGATGGTTAATACATTGACTTTGATGCTGCAGAAAGATGTGTTTCAGTGGACTTTCTTTGCCTTTTTTGAAATATATTTTCAATTTTTTGTTAGTTTGCTAAACATGTTGTATCTGTTCACCAACAATTTACTTTCTTTTATAAAATTACTTGGAATATAAAGCCTTCATATACTACTATTTCTCCTCTGTTTTTTTTTTTTTTTTTTTGCAATCTTCATGAATTTGTAGACAGTTATAATATTTTTCTCATTTAACTAATTCTTTATTAATTAAAGAGAATAGATTAAAATATTTATTCAAAATACTTCAGAGTGCACATGAGCAGAGATGCACAAAAAGGAATAATAGGATATTCAAAACAACTAAGATTGGCTGAATTCTGCCCCAAGAAGTGCCTGTTTCATTGATTATTTCAGTCTATTGGTCTTTCAGAGAAACATCAGTATGTCCAATGATTTGATAATGATAAATTATATCAAAGATAGTCTAACCAAGAAAGAAGTGTTAAACCAGCATGAAATAGGAAAGCAGTGTGTGAAGTAATTTTAATAGACACCAGTTGTCTGATTTGGGTTATTTCTTTCTTTCAGTTGCAAGGTTGTTCTACCAAAATGATTTTCCATGAGGCTGGTGACAGTCTCATTTTTCACTATCAAGTAAGTCTGCATTATCAATTACATTCTATCTTATTATAAAGCTGTCTGTTCCAACACTCCACTATGATCTTGTTAGGGGGAAATAGCATCATAGAATACTTTCAGCAATGAAAGATTCAGTTGTTTAATAAGATTTCTATAAATACACTTTCAGAATGCAGTATGTCAAAGGCAAATAATTTTGAGTAATAAAAACTGATACACCTAACAATGTGGGGGACAGATAAAAATATAGATATAATAGGCCAGACTTAAGATCCTCTCCAGCTATTTTGACTCCAGCATTTAGAAAAAAGATGCAGCCTGGGGGGTAAATGACTCCTTGGGAGCACAGGACCTCTAATTTTTGTCAGTCCCCAAATAAAGAAATAGACCTTGGGGCTGCTCCATTTTATATCAGCTCTTAGCCATTGTCAGACCTTGATTTACCTTAAGGGTGAGATCTGATGTCAGTCTGAGAGACTAAATATGACATATATATAAACCAAATATAATGCTTATGACTATCACTATTCTTAATTTAAATGTTTGTATAAATCACATCCACAATACTTCCTGAGCTATACTAAATCACCTTCCCAGATCATGACTTTCATGTTTCTTACAAAACAAATGAAATTAACTCTTCAAGAAAGTGAACTGTTATCCCTCTCATATTCTTCTTTGTTTGGAAGTTGGGTCCCTTCTACATATGCTGATTTTCAGCTTACTCAGAGGATTACAGTTTCCCTTGGCACTCATATGGCAGCAATTTTAGATGGGAAAAACCCAGAAGCATAATCTGAATGATAGCTGCTTTAGTGGGCCCAGAGTACGGGGAGCTCATAATGGAAAATTGGTTGCTGTTACACAGTTGTTCATAAATATGCCTGGGTTTTTAACTCATAGAGAATTGTGGCTCTCCATTTTGAAGTATTAGCATCAATATCAATTCAAACAATCTCCTTTTTTTTTTTTCAAATTTCAAAGAACACTGCTTGCATTGTTAGATCTACTGCCTTCTCCAGATGACCCCAGTACAGTCTAGCTCATGCAAAACACTGAGAGTATCAGTCACCTACATAATATTTCCATGATTTCCATGAGATTTTTAGTGCTGAATCAAATCACTTAAGATTTTGTTCTTTGTCTGAAATACATGGTTTCCTTTTTGTATTAGGTATTGACATATTCTGAAGAAACAAGCATTTTTTGTGACTAATTTCACTCCACCAGAAACATAAACTAACCCCAAAACTGTCAAAACACTTTCAAAGGGAAGCTTTCAACCAACCATCTTGTAGCACTATAAATTACATATCTGGAAAATTTTCAGTCTTTAGAAGATTTATTAGCATGCTTTTTTCAGAAAGACTTTAATTTCTCTGACCATTACTTCATTGTGCAAAGGGACTATGTTTAGTATATAGTGGCCAGGTTTGATAGAAATTAGAGATATTTCTTAAAAATTACTGATAGCATCAAGGAAGGAATATGAGTTTTCTAAGTCAATGAATGCTTTCCATATGTGTGATTCCATTAATGTCAGTGAAAATTTGTCAGTCTTGTAGCCCCAAGCCTTAAATTAGATTCTCACACATTTCAGTATTCCTTATTATGTATCCTATACAACATATGCTATGACATTAAATGAGACCCATAATTGCAAGCATCTTAAGTGGACAGAAGAAAGATGACTTTTTTTCAAACTCATATAAGGCACATTGCTAAATTTAGTGTAGGACCTAAAAAGCTCCTTATGCATGGGAACACAGGTGTTAAACTGATGCCCCTGAAAAGATGAAAAGGGTCAAAATAATCTCTTGGAAGAAGACTGTAGCTTATACACTTATCATTGCAAAATGCATGTAAGTGCTAACTTGACAGATTCAATGGTAAAATAATAAAGTTATCTTTATATTTAAAGTTCAAACAGCAAGAAAGCAAGACAAAAATTTGTATTTGTTTAGTAAAAGTTTGTGTTTAAATTAGCTCAGTATTGTCAGTCTAAATGCATAATACAACATAGTTTGACAGGAAAAATCCCTTATACATGATGGATCCAGCTTGAGCAAGCTGGTTGTGTTATTGTGTCTACTACCCATTTGATGGCACGTAACATGATGAAAAACATCCTGAGAAATGATGAAAAAGAGGTTTTTTACTAAGCCAGCAATTCCTTAAAGCTACTGTGAAAGGTATCTTACTTTCGGGCTTCTTCTGAGTACTGAAGAGTGACCAATAATAGGTATATGATCACCTGTGTTCATTTTGTTGCCTGATTTTTTGTTGAAATCAAACAGCAGGCAATACCTAGTATCTTACAGTATCTGGACACGCACTGGAAAACTCAAAATGACAATGTGTATCTCATTAGCTACCTATCTTATGTACAATTTTTTATAGTATCCATTAAGATAACCAGTGTATATGGAAAGAAAATTACTGATACAAAGACTAGTGGAATGAAAACAGTATAGAAAACAGGTCCCAGAAACAAAGTATCAGATCTTTTGGTAAGCATGCAGATGAAATACTTCAAATGACAACTTGCAGGTTTGTGACAAAGAATGCAGGCCATGCTTACAAGAGAGGAAATATATCTACTCGAAGAAACAATAATTCTGTTACAAACATGGAAATCCTGATGATGTAGTGAAAAAGTGAGGACCAAGCAGATTTACATGATCTGTAGACATAAGCAGCAAGAATGGAAAGAAACAGATCATATTTCCTCAATACTGGAAACTCAGTAAACCACTCTAGAGTACTGTGTTTCTAGTATCAGCAGAAATACAGAGAATAATTGGACACATTTCAGAGAAGGACAACAAAAATAATTAAAGTATTATCAGAGAGAAAAGCTCTAATTACACAGCAGGTAATGGACTCTAAGATTTAGCAGCTAATTCCAGGAAATGCTATGGCCTGTGATATGCAGGAGTCAAGACTAAATGATTACAACAGCCTCTCCCACTCTTAGAATTTTCTAAAAGCAGCTTTTATTTCTATACAGCAGTAGAAAAATGTTTAGTCTGAGGCACAGTGGTGGAAAAACATAATCATAACTACTCTGGGATCAGCAAGAAATGAGGCAGTTTTTCCATGTGGTTTCTAAAAAGCAAAACACACACAGAATACAAAAACTGGATTATTGCTTCCTTTTTAGTGTTCCCATAGAGGTGTTTCTCGGTTCTTTCTGGAATGATGGTGAACTTTAGGGTCCTAATGAAGATACCTCTTTGAGGACATTCTAAAAAAGGTCTTTCTTATTCATTGATCTTTTCTTCTCCAATTTCACTGGAGTTTTTCTAGTAGTGTTACTCTGAGAAGAGTTCTCAGCTAAACCGAGTTTTATAGGACAAATGGATCCACTGCCTTCAAGGAGTTTCCATTCCTTGAAGGCAATGTTTCTTGAGGACTTGCTTCCCCTCAAAAAGACCAGTTATTTCAGTAGGAACGTTACCATCTAAAAATGTTGCATAAAAAAAAAAAAAAAAAGCAATTAAAATTCTCCTCAATGTGAGATTCAAAAGTAGAGTAAAATCTATTTCTGTAAGTTCTCAGGGATGCTCTTTGATACATAGACCTTAATCAAATTAGCATTCTTCCTTTTACAGAGAGAAAATCTGCCTACTGAACTGTAAAATTTGGGATTTTCTAGACCTGTTTTTCCTCCAGTCCTTCATACTTTTACTCTCAGGAGTTCTATTCCCACATTATTGATAGTAGCTGAAATATTGCCATGTCCCCAACTAGCACCAAACTTCGTTCTCACTTCTATTCTTTTTCATCCAGTCTCCCATCTCAAACTATAATGACCTGATTCCCAATGTCATTGACACAGGAATTTAAAACAGAGGTTTTTTTCTAAATGAACTTTATATTTTGTTTTTGATCATTCAAATATATATTTGAAGCCCTATTTTCTATTCAATACCTTTTCATGACTATATTTAAAATATGAATATATGTAACAACTAAAGATTTTTTTATTCTTAAATCTAAATATTTTCTATCAATTAGTGCAATGCAATGTGAGGTAAAGTAAGTATATATAATCTGTAGAAAAAGCAGCACAGTTTGAAGAATGTAAAGTATTAAATGTAAATGAAATGTTAACTGGAAATCAAATATGTTATTGCTGATAAAAAACTTCCTCTCACTAAAGAGGAATATATATGAAGTTCTCTATGTTACTTACAGTGCACAACATTTTTTCTCTGTAAGGTTTTACTGAGGAATAAATCATGAAGATCATGGAGATAAAAAAAGAAAAAAATCATATAGATGAAAACCTGATACCATCAAGGTTAATACCAAAATAGTCTTTTTGCCTCAAATAAACTTGTATATTTATTATACAGTAATATTATTCCTTTCTTGTTGCCTCTGCTAGGAGGAAATTTCTTTTTTAATATATCATAGACAAAATTCTTTGGTTTTAAATCACCCCTGATTTTGGTGTTTAACTCTTCTAAGAATTAACTGGTATTGAAAATTCAACACTTTCCTGTTTGAACTGCCACTATCTTTAGCTACAAGAACTGTTGGATTTTAATCTTTTTATTCTAATGGTAGAATTCTCAACCTCATCTTTATTAAGGTCCCAGAAGTGATAGACCCCTTAGATCGGTAAAGTGAATATTAGAGAAGTGAATTACTGATATAGGAAAAAGTAGAAGTCTTCGAAGAAAGAAAAAAAAAATAAATGAGATTCACATAAAACTTACATTTTCTTTATATTAAGGAACATTTATATATTCATTTTCCCTGAGCTTTACTGTATTTTGATTAGTCCCCGAAGCTTTGAAAATATATGAAGAATACTGGTCCAAGAACATGAAGTTACACCCAGATAAGATCATCATAATAAAAAGAACCGTAACAGAGTGCAGACTGTTAAAATTATCAGATATAACTTTAAATTATTAATCCCATGATGAACCATTAATAATGAATGCGGGACATATTACAAAAGCTATCACAGCATGATGCCATCCACATTTTACTTACCAGATGTGTTTTATTGATTTCCAGAATTGATAACTCAAATGTTCTATGGGAGGTAGAGTGAGGAAACCATGCATACCTAAACAAATAATTGCATGTAGAATCAGCAATGCTGCTGAGGAAAGGTTTGTGCACCACAGCCATTTTAATTCCTCTTTTGAAACATGTAGACTTCGGGAGGAGTCATGCAGAAATATGACAGAGATTTTATTGGGCTTATGGTTTATGTAGACACTCGGTTCTATTTCAGGCACCCATCTCAGGAGGAATAGCTTGTATAGATATTCCAAATGGCTCAATTTACCCTTCATTAATTTTATTAACTATTAACACTACTATACTCATCTAAATCCATTAAGGGATTTATCTAAGTGACCTAATTTTCAAAGTACCAGTTTGCTTATATATCTTGTTACAAGCAACGTTAAGCTTAGTTGCACAAGATTTTCAATCAGTCAACACTGCAGGTAGAAATATGGTTGAGATTTTATTATAGCTAACCTCAAATATGTATGTTATACCATTACAATGAGCTAGTCACACATAGCTCAACTCTGCAGAGCTCTTTGTCTTGAAGACAGAGCAACTGTATCAGTTAAGGATCTAATATTGATAGTTCCTTAGGTAGAGGACATCTCATATGATATTTTATAAAAATAACTTAGATACTGAAAACTAAGGTAAGATCTACTGCCAGAGGAAAACCTAGACAGACAAAAGTTCAAAAATCTGATCATATCAGGTGTTCGCTGTTACCACTCTCCTTTTACCCTCTCCCTCCACATCTCCGAATAACTGCAAAATGTAACACAACAGCCTAAACTGCCTGAAACAGTATCCAAAATGTTGTGGGTCAAATAGCGAGGCCTCCAAAAAATGACTAAAAAATGTATTGCCTGGAACTGAACTACATTGAGAAGATACTAAGATTTTTTTTTTAGTCCAGACTGCTGTGAATTTTCACCATGACTAATCTCCTACCTAGTCACAAAACTGTTACACAATTCATTTGGCAAATTAACATATGACTGCTACATATGGCATACGAGAAAAGATTGTGCTTGAGAGCCAGGTAGCTAGCAGTCATACTCAACACCTATGTGTACATTTTAGAAAACAAGGTCAGTTGTTACACACAAAGTGACAGATGTGTAAATATCCCCTGGCACTAGCAATAGTAATACCCCTTCATTACAAACTGATTGTTACTCATGGTAACTCCTTTGTTTATGTGTCTTAACTGCCAGATTCTGCATTTGTGTTTTTCTTCAATAATGGAAAGTAGGTTGGAACTGAATAATACTGGGAAGAGTAGCAACATCTGCTGTGATGTTTACTATTCTTTGTCTTAGAAAGTGCTACAGGAGCCATTATACTTGCCTTCTATAGATAGTTCATTAATTCATGCAGGAATAAAGGGCTACAGATACTTACCCTATTCATAAGAGAGGCCAAGAAGTAGAGAAGTGAAAGAGAAATACACTGGAACAAACTACTTCACAGGAGGTTCAGGTTCATACCTCAAGCTGACACTCAGAGCTCTTGAGCACTTGGAGGCTGTATGTTCCTGAGGGAAAACTGAAAGGTGTTTCCTGTGAATTAATTTTTCATAGACTGCCTGGAAAGCATGAACCATCCTATTTCAAATTATGAGGTCTTCAGGTGGGAATAAAAAGAGCTATGGTGGATTCCAAGACCTCTCCCGCTCCCTTACGAAAGCAGGAAAATGTTGTTTAAAAAGCATCTTTTGTATATCCTTTCTCTTTGTATTAGGTGATAAGCTGCTTAATAATCTACTTCCAAGAGCCTGGAGGGAACTATTTTATCAGCCTCATGCAAAATCTATTAGTTGTGGCATTTTTTAAACAGCTGCACTCTATCTAGAGAGGCAGAAGTTCTCTGGTAGAGGGACACTGTCCCATCCCATGAGTCTTTAAAAAGGTGTTAGTGAGGGTATGTGATCAGTGGAGCCATGTGGAGAACAGTCTAATAATGTAGCCTTTTCTCATCTTTCTCTGGCAGTTCCACTCTCTTTTCTATTATGAGTCTTCCATTGTAGACATGGTGATTAGGGACATGGTTTAGTGTGGCACCTGGTAGTGTTAGGTTTACAGTTGGACTCAGTGATCTTAAGTGTCTTTTACAGTCTACATGATTTTATGATTCTATGACTCTACGCTGAAGTAGATATAAACCCTCTACTGTTGACAGTAATTCAGTAACATCACGTCAAGGATATCCAAATACTTCTGATCTCTGTTCTTAAATGCATCGTACCATAAAATGGCTTACTTTGACTAGTTATTAGTTCACTAGCAGAGTGAGCATTAGCCATGGACTGTGAAAGAAGTAACACATTAGTACTCTTCCCTTTACACAGAGATTTGTTTTTTGAGAGAATCTGAGAGGAAGAGTTGGGTATTTCTCTCTGTTGCACTGATATGTAAAGGGAAGATATGCCTGGCCATTAGTATCCCCCCTTAAACACATAAATGAGATGGTAGGACCAGTTATGGAAGGCATCCAAATTCAGTAAGCCAAAAGGGGACTGAGGGATGGAGATGTCTGCAAACTAGCTACAGAACATATGTGTCAGTATCAGTAATATTTACAGATGAAGCTTCATGAATAGCAAGAGAGGGCACAGACATACACATTCTTACAGATTGTGTTGAAGTGGCTTACAGAGATGCTTTCAGTTTAGGCTAACATGTTCTAACTTATATTGAAAGAGACTGGAAGCGTCAACAAGGTCATTTACCACATCCTAGCGACTGAGAAGGGAAACTCTACTTTATAGAAGGATTACTTTATAAAAGGATGTTTACATTCACAGCCATAAATTCTTGAACCTTTCTTACACAGTTTGCAAATGCCTGCCTTCGTCCAGACTGAACAATACTAACATGCTAGGATTAGGACAATTCCTGAACTTTTACCAATGTCAATGCTTCCTGGCTTCTACCTGCATTTACAATACAGGCTACTCAGGACAGGCTTCCAGGAACTGTCTGCTCAGGGATGTATCTGAGGCTTTTACAAAGAGGAAAAATAAGCTCTGTGGAAGGACCACAGACTTAACATGGGTTCTCCCTGCCTTTTTATTGTATGGTAGTCAGGACAGGGAGTCCAGATAAGTGTAGTAATTGTTGTGTAAACTCACAAGCAGCCTTCAAAGCAACACAGAGAGATTCCACTAAGGATAAGTGGCATAGGTGGCCCTTCTCATTGCCCCCAGCAGTCCTGAGCCACTGGATTGATATTAATTAATCCTGTATTCTAGGACCAAAGCCATTTTTGGATCCAGACTGCAAACCTTGCAAATCCCTTACAAATCCCTGAAAGCTGAGGAGGCACTGCTGAGGTGATCCACTTGGGCTGTCAGTGATGGTATTTGGGTTACTTTGCCTAAGCTAATGCCGGGAGCTTTGGAACACAACTGTGGAAATGCCTCTCCCTTAGCTTTATGAGGAAAGTTGGGAATAGTAATAGATGGTCTCTGCAGACACTTCCATTCCTGTCTATATGAATGTCAGGTCCTGTCATGTGTTTGCTGTGTAGAAAGAGAAAGCACACACTAAGGACTGAAAACCAGACAAATTATGTAGCTTTTTGTATTTGCCTTTGATTCTCTCCTTTGGGGAAAGACATTATCCTTCTAGATAACCTGTTTTCCTAGACACACTCAAACTCTCTTGTTTATTTTAAAGAATCACTTTTAAGTCAGAGAAAAAAGGCTACTGCTGAGAGTAGAAAAATTTGGATTGTAAGCCCACTAACCTATTACTGAAGAACAGTCTTCACATCTATTCTAGTTCTGGGCCATGATTAAGAAATCCTATGGCTTTGATATTTGAAATTTGGTTAAATATTATTGTTCAAAGCTGACAAAACACTGGAATTCATCTATACTGTTGTAGGAAAACATACTGTGGTACAAGAAAAACAAACATGACTAATAGATAAATACAGACAGGTATACAGATGTATGACTGTCATTTTTGCCTTATCACCTCAATCATAAAAGGCTGGGGTTGATCAAGATGCAGAATGAACTTTAAAATATCCTTCAGCTACAGACTGTCTATTTGTATTTTACCATAAATATCTTAACAATTATTTCAAGAGATATTAGTCTTCCACTTAGGTACATGCTATGTGTGAATGATGTTATCTGGAAAAGAAATAAATTCAGTCATAGTAGCAAAATGTAATTAGACTATTTTTCTGTGACAGAATTGATTTTGGATGGGTACATTAAACCCATCTGTAACAAATAGACTCTGAAGTTGCACAACTACAATTTTTACAAGATGAAGTCTCTAAATGAAGATTTCTCACTTATGGGAGATTAACTTTTTGAAGATTATACTAAGACATTAGGAGTCAATGAATAACAGGGTTAAGTGATGGGAACACAGCTGTATTTTTCATAGTTGCAGAGAGGGGAGGGAGGCAAAGCTTCGTAGGCTGTTTGTCATCAGTCAGCATTAATTTCCCATCATGACCATGAATCTATTTCAGTCAAGGATGGCAGAGCAACACTAGAGATGGGTGAGTCAAGAACCATACTTATAATTCTAGTGTCCCACTTTGCAACTTCATTTGATGTACAAGGCCACGTATGGATCATCATTTATTTTACATCATAGCATATAACTAATGGTCATGTTTCAGTGTCTTTCTTGACAGTGTAACATAACTCTAGAGCTGTATTAAAGTCTGTTTCTGAGGGAGCACAGACTCTTCTTGTCACACAGACTATCAACACCTTTTCAAATGAGTTCCGTAAGAAAAGGACTTCAATTGCACTGCATCTGTAATTGCAGCAGGTTGTCAGAAAATATTTGCTTCTACTTAGGTGTATAAATAAGGATCTGATACTAAAATATACTTTTGAAATTCCATTCTTTATTTAAAATATTTCAGTATCTTTTTTTGTTGTGTTGATGTCTACTGATACACTTTAAACCTAAAAAAAAGAAATTATAATATAGGAATGCACTGATTTAAAAATAATTTTCTGTCCTAGAAAAACAGTGGCTTAATAAGAAGAAACAAATGGTTTGGTAAGATGCTCAAAAATAACTGACCTAATAAAAAAAAATAAACAAACCAACAAAGTGTTTTTCAGGAACTACTGTAAAATGATCTAGATACCCCATTCATTTTCTACAACAGCAGAAACCACAACACTTTCAGCATTTAATTAGAGAAGAAAATACGAACTTCTCCTTCAACACTGCAGTGTGTTATTTTGTCTACACAGTATAGATGTGTCAGACTAGAAGAGATTCCTCTAGTGACATTTCCCAAAATGATTCTGTTCCATATAGATCTTCAAATTATGTAAATTCCTGTTGTATCATCTAGTAGCACATTTAGCAATGTGACTAATATTTGTCAATCAATTGTTTATTGTCTTATCCCTTCTCTAGAGAGAGATGTGTGTGCAGTGCTGTTTGTTTTAATAGCATTTTTCTTTGTTTTGCTTTCTTTGTTGGCTTTTTTTAAGGAAATGTTTTGATATTTCCAACTTAGAGAAGGCAAGGTCAGTAAAATGTTCTCAGTACATGGACCTGTAGGTGGAGAAATGGTGATGACCTTCTGTTTCTGAGGGCAATTAGTCTACACTGTCTTCTGTAAAGGTAAGATTTAGCCCTGTAGAGATTTCTGTGGGAAGAAAGGTGAGGTTAGGTTTTCTGACACAGAATATCTTTGAAATTTAGGATGAAAAAAAAGAGAACTGTGATACAGAGCTTGATTGAACTTTGCGTTTGTGGCCAAACAGCACAGGGGAAGAGAAAAAACAAAAAAAACCAAAAAAAAAAAAAGGAGAGGAGTGCTGAGATCATCTATTTTTTCTTATTTTTCTTTTATTTTTTGAGATGTTCTTTATTACTTTCAAGTTTCCTAGGCAGAGTAAGATTCACACCCTGATGCACTACTGCATAATCTAGACAAAAGGCAACAAATGTACGGATAACTGACTTATGTTATCATTCTTCTTCTTATGGTATTTAGACTTCCCAAGTCAAGAGAACATGCTTGTACTAAATGCAGTGGGTATGGCTATAGCAAAGCTTAGCAACAGTGAAAAGTCTTAAGATGAACTGACTATCCAAAAGAGATTTCTATTTTTTGAGATGTTCACAACTATGACCTCTTTTTTACGCGTGTTTTAAGGTAATTTCTCCCCATTTAAATTTCATTAAAAAATGCACCAAGCTGCTGTAAGCAGTGGTGTTCTACAAGTGAGTAAGAATTACTACATTACCATGATATACTAAAGTTTGCTCAGTTCTCTTTAAATGCATCCATCTAAACTCTCACGTGCTATTTCTGACTATCAAAAAGAACATATTTAACATTAACATTGGAGAGAAAGCCAAAGAAAGGACCCAGTAACAAAGCAGCTGACATCAATGGGATCATCAATTTCAGCATGAATTCAGAATTGATTATTGTATATTGACCTAAGTATTCCAAATGTATCATTAATAAAGCTGAAAATTTTGGAATTGCTAGTACAGTAGCCCAAAACCAATTCCAGGCTATGACACTGCCTATGGTAACTTGTAGGCTGAAAT
Source organism: Todiramphus chloris collaris (assembly GCA_025345505.1). Classification (NCBI taxonomy): domain Eukaryota; kingdom Metazoa; phylum Chordata; class Aves; order Coraciiformes; family Alcedinidae; genus Todiramphus; species Todiramphus chloris. Next base: position 10,171,799 of record JANVCC010000037.1, on the reverse strand, counting down.
TGGAAAATTTACCAGAACTGCTGAGGGTTAGTTAGAACTGACCACTCCAGCAGGAGCTGGAGTTCAGACTCATTTCATCGGCTAACTATTCCAGTGAAGGAAATACATTCAGAAGTAATTGGGAAGCATATGTATGATTAAAGCAGACCCCTTGAGGGAAAAACAGGTATCTAGAAAGGATTGTTTCTGATGCAGGTGACTATTTGAAAAACCTGAAGATGTATGCTTAAGTTTAGGAAGTTTGTTAAATTTAGTCTTGTTAAGTCAGGAATACCAAAGGTGTTCAACCACAGAAACAGCACTTTGGAAAGCTAGGTTTAGTTGTTTAGTCTTAAGAGAAGCAGTAGGCAAACTAAGGTAAGAAGACAGCATCTGAAACAAGACATGACAAACTCAGCATTAGCATTTCATATAATGAAATGTTGTCCCATATAGTGTATTAGTAGTTAAACCCCAATAAACCTCAGTTCTGTGCTTTTGCAGCCTACCTAATAAATTTAAGAAGAGGGAGTACTTTGCTTAGTCAATAACACAGTATAGCAAATTCTAACATGTGAAGGGCATTGAGGCTATCTCAAGAGGTAAGTGAAGATGCAAAAGCATGCAGAAACAAAGGAAGCTCCAAAAAAAAGGAGCATAGGCTTGCTAAACACGTGCAAGGAGAGGAAAAAAATATGTGACCTTTTCATAATGTACTTGGGCTAAATGCAGAGCATGGCAGGTAAAGGACGAGGCACTCTGTTAATGGATCACTTGTGCAATCAGCCAGCATTACATTAAAAGCTACAGAGGACTTAAAGAAGCTAAGTCTCTGAAAAGTATATGCCTTCCCTTGTCTCAAGCCTTTCCAGGTGTCTCTGACAGAAACCTTGACAGAAAGGAATGGACTAATGCAGATTAGTCACACTGTTTAACACACCATACTGAGACAACTGAGGGGAGTGATAAGAGAACAGACACACATTCTTGCATAAACTATATACAAAGGTGTGTGGCTCTGAATCTATCTGCTTTTCAGTGTATCTCCCTTAACCAAAGATACCCTTTGCCATATGAGGAAAAGCTGTATGAAAGAAGAGCCACAGGTCTGGGCCAGAATAGTAGGTTGGTATCACTGAATAGCAAACCTGAGTTTGATCCAGGAAAGGTGGAAGTTTTTTAGAAACCTTTATTAATGGAGCATGAGTATTTCTTAACGCTGCTAACCTCAGGATGCAGGGGATCATTGTATTAGCAGACCTGAGTAAAAACAATGGCTCAGATATTCAGTAATACTGAAGATTCTTAAAGTCGGTGAATCCAATTCCCTAAGGATTCCTATCTTCAAAAGGCTCTGCATTACCCTTTTCTCTCCCTGAATAGAGGGTTTGACCAGGGCTGGCCTCTTAGTCACTAGACTAGACACTAGAACAACCCTGACTGGCATTTTGTGCTAGTGAAGACTTTAATCAGGAGCATTTAAAACTGTCTGGAAGCTGCTCAGCAAAACTATCTAGTCTGGATGAGGATAACCAGGGTCGCCATTAAAGCAGTTTTTTAAAACACCATGGTTGCTTTGTGAATAATTCTGCCGTACAAAAGAACATATTTTCTGTAAAGCTATTAAAGGATGGAATTTTATTTCACTAGTTCATCCTGTCAAAAGTTTTATTTTAAACTAATCAAACCATAAGCCTTCAGAATTTTAGGGAGGTTAAGAAACTGAGCACTGTCACAAATAGATACTGTAACATATAACAAACTTTGGGTTTTTTGTATGACTTGTAATGTAAAGTTGTTTTAATGTAAAATCATTCAGATCTTCCTCTTGTTGGAGATACTTTCAGAAATTCTATATGTGCAGTTATTGTGATTACATAGTTATGTGACAAGTTATCCTACACTGGCATTTAGTTCTAGCTGTGTCAGTCTTGTGCCTTTATTTTCAAATGAGCAAAAGCAAAGAAAAACATCACTTGAACCTACAGGTAGGCTCTGACCGCTTTGCAGAGCTCCCATAGTGCAAAGATGCCTTAAAACTAAGAATAGTTGACAGTTTCTCCCATGATAAGAGCAGTACATAAAACTGAAACTTTGTATGTGACCTGTTATGCTTAGGAGTTTGCTGCTGTGACTCACAGTACCAATATATTATTTACATGAAATATTAAGGGCCTGATTCTTCACTAAGAGCCATTCAGTTTACAACTAAATCTGCTGAAATTGCTGACATTTAAAATCAGTGCAACTTGTGAAAAGAGAATTGAGCTCTTAAAGCACCATTCAGCACAGCGGAGTGATGAATTATGTAACATTAGCAAATCTTCGGTAACTGAGAATTTGACGACAAAGCCTCAGTAGGCTTGGCAACTCAGGTAACTGACACAAAGCCAGCTTGTTTATCTGTAGATTATCTGAATTATTTAGGCCTCTTGGATTTTAAAAAATTGAGCTGGAAGTCTTGCACAGACAAACCTTGCAAATTTTGTGTAAGGAGAAAAAAAATATTCCCAGTGAAATTTCCCATGACAAAATATCCCTGGTAACAACACCAATTTTTTTTTTTTTTACTACATGGTCTTGTCAATCAACTAGGACTATAGTGAAAATACTCCAGAAATAGATACTTATAGTAGTCTAGGAGGCAACAAATGGTCTTTCCTCAAAAGAGAGAAATTACATTCCTACAATTAGAAAAAAAAACCCAAACATATTGAAGAAGCCATCTATTTTTCACAATACAGATTTACAACAAAGCGTCCTGACCTGGAGAGAACTAGCACTGGAACTGCAAGGATATTGAACAGCTCCAGTCCTTTCCACCTGCATGCTCACAGCCTGACCCAAAGCTCTCTGATGTTATTGATGGCCTATTTTCCATTTGATCTTATTACATTTTGAGCTCAGTGTTAATTATGGCACTACATGGTTGATCCCTAAATAATCTACTACACTCTGCTTAGAGCAGAATTAATTATGACAGCTAACACATATGGACGAATAAAATGAACAGTTTTGACTCTTAAGATTTCAAGAATATGAAGATGATTTGCATCCAGACATTTTATGATGCCTAGGAGAGAAACCATCAACATCCTCAAAAAGCCCATTCCCTCATTTCTTACCACTTTGAATCTTGATTGCCTTTAACAGGAAGACTTAAAAATCTTGTTTGAAATCATTCTCTTCTCCATATATGTCAAGCTGACATATATTAGCAACTGTTTTTCTTTGCACCTGTTCAGTACTCCCAAGTCACTTACTTAAAATTTGGGTCTTCTCAACTTCAATCTACAAACCCTTATCAATGGGATATTGGCAAAACAAGGAATTTTTCCTTCCCTTCTAGTCCATTAAAGCGTTCATATTTGGGGAGGAGGATAAAGAGAGATCAACCTGCAGTAGTATCACAGAGCATTCTTTGTGAGGAGGGAGAGAGGGGTGATACATTAAGGTAATAAAAGGAACCACTTTTTTTTAGTCCTTGCAACAACAAAAATAAACCTGCATAAAAGTAATGTGGGATTCATAGTGCAAAGATCTCAGAAGTAGTTTTTCTGTGTAAGCATACCACCTTGTTCCTTCTCTCACCTTCTGAAAAATAATCGGATTATTTCTCCTTTGTAACTGCAAAATGAAATGGCATAGTTCTTACCTACAACCATTGTACTGAGGAATGATGAAGAATATTCAGTTTAAGCTTCTGTTTCTTAAAATATTTTTTTGGGATTAGCCTGGGAAAGACTATTGTAGGGATCAGGATGCAGCCAGCTAGGTTGCTGATGTTGAAAAAACTACTTGGAGGTTGGAGTTGGAGTCACTGAGTTAGGGGACTATATGAAAGAATAAGGAAGGAAAAGGTCCTTTTAAAACATCTTTAATTTATGATCTGTCTTGTTTAGTATCTTTTCTCCATTTAAAATACATATTTTCTTGTTTTGATTTTCTTTGGGGTGCTCATGGTAAAAGATGGCCTGGGCACAGCCACCTTAGAGCCCTGGAAATTCCCATTCCTTGTAGTCCTGCACTTGGATGAGCCCTTCCTCCTGTTCCTATTTCTGTTTCACAGTGAGTCTGAAAAAGCAAGACTTCTGTGTTGGGTTTGTGCCTGAGTGGGGGGCTGGTAGCAGGGAAGTAGAAGGCAATAAGGTCTCCCCTCAGCCTCCTTTTCTTCAGACTAAAAAGCCCCAGTTCCCTCAGCTGCTCCTCATAAGACTTGTTCTCTAGACCTTTCAGCAGCTTTGTTGCCCTTCCCCGGACCCACTCCAGCACCTCGGTATCTTTTTTGTACTGAGGTGCCCAAAACTGAACACAGTACTCAAGGTGTGGCCTCACCAGTGCTGAGTATAGATCCTAACTCAAATTCTTAACAAGAACTCTAGAAATGACACTGAAGTGGACTGCAAGCAGGAAAAAAAAAAAACCCAAATTAACAACACTTCTTTTAAGAGAAGAGGATTGGAGGTGATGGACTCAATTTATTTGAATAGCTAAAGTCTGATATTAATTAAAGCCTGGTATTAATAATATACTCCTCACTGTAGAGAAATCACCAAAACTAATTTGTTAGTTCAGGAAAATTCTTATTGTTTGTTAAGAACCAAAACAGACTAACTCTCCTGTTTTATGTCATAAATCAGAAATTTTTACTGACACTCAGCTCTGAGTTAGATTTTAGGTTACATGACTGAGGGGTCTGACCTCCAATAGTTACTTCTTTGATTTCTGGAGATCCTGGAATTGAGCAACTATCATTCACCATTTTAAAATGAAACACAGAGGGAATAATGGAGTCTGAATCCAGAAAATGAAGGGAATAGTAACTGTCATTCTTTGTTCAAGGAAGTTCTCATTTCTTTCCTGCAAACTAAAATTGCATTTTCCATACTACTTAAGGTGGTAAGTTTATTTAACTTTTAAATACTTATCTGAGTGGAGAAGAAAATGATTAATCCAATTCTTAATGTTGTATGGAGGTTCTAACATTGACCTCTGTATACAGAATCAAGAGTAACCGATCATGGTACATTTCAATTTTCAATAAAATCATAAAAGTAGGTCACTTAAATACAGGGTCAAAAGAATTTTTAGACATACTCATGACATGAATTATTGTTTTCATAAAAGAAGAGCTTCTCAAGCAATAAGACTTGTGACAAAAAATCATAATCATCAATGTGTTGTATCCAAAGGGGTACAATAATGAATTTCAGTTACATTTAAACTACAACATTCCTCGTTTGTTGTTCAGCATGAACTACAGCTTATGAACCTACTGATTCAATCAAAATAATCAAGTGTCTTCAATAAAACAAGATGAATGGGATTCCAGGGCTTTATGAAACTTCATTGATACAATATGCATGCTTGTTTTCTGACAGTAGGTTCGCATTATTGCCAATTTTCAAATACCTTCTTATAATATAAAGACCAATTATAACAGAATTAATAAGCTTTCCATTACTTAAAGGCTCTACAGTGGGGAATTTATCACAAATAATTCTCCACTCTTAAAGGTTTTGTGAATGGTACTTGTAACCAAAACCCTGACAACTGTAGTGCACTATGTCTACCTCATCTGCAAGTGGTTGCTAAAGTCACATACCTTCAGATTTAGTCTGATAAAAAAAGCCGTGTATCAGGCATTAATCAGATATCTGATATGCTGATTCATATGAATTTCATGTTATAGATTAATAAAAAATTCACTTCATATTTTTTGCTACTTACACTGTGGAATACTCCTTTAGCAGGCTTTTTTTCATTTAGATGACAAAATCCTAAACCTGCTCAAGTACATCACAAAATTTCTGTTGGTACTAACATCAAGAAATCAATTCTGTCATTGCTGTCATCAGCACTGAGATTTTACTCTTAATTTAAGTAGTAGGTGGGTCAGCTTCTTGGAAGAAACGTGGAACTTACTGCTTGCTAACTAGTGTCTCACTTATCCACTGGTGCTCCACATGAGATATGTTCTGCATCTTATTTGTGAAACCTTCATGTGAACTTCAAATCATGTAGCTGTATAGTAAGGAGCACTCTTAACATTATGTTATATATTACTGAAGAGTCAATAGAGCTTTCAAGAATACCATAAAAGGTGAGTCACAAAAGTAATGAACTGTGCTATTAAGCTTAGGCATTTATGAACACATGATTTAGCAAATGCTTTTTATTTTTACTTCACTCCTTTGGGGAAAGAACCTTCCCCCAACACTGGAATGTTGATATAAAGAATTTATATTGTAATGAATCATCACCTAAAATATTTGCATGTCATCTCAGGTTTCAAAAACACAAATTGCAAGCTGTAAAACACATCCAATATGATGTCTTTGTGCTAATGGGATCAACAGAATATATTAAGTGCATCACAAAACTGTAATGGCAAAAACATATGATTATTTGTAATCAGCACTAATATTTTCAATAACACATGGGAATTAAATGAGATAAATATATTATATAACATACTTTTTTTTTCCCCCACATACACCTGAAAAATTGAATGCTTCACCTTGCCTTGGGAATTTTAAATGGAGTGTTTTTCTGTTAACTTTCTTGCTAATTGTACAGTCAGTCAATCGTATGGCAACTTCTTTCGGTGGGTAACTAATTTTCTTTAACTATGGCTTTGGTGGTTTTTTCCCTCTTTTTCCTGAATGATTCAACAGAAAATACAGATTTCTAGTATTCCCACCATTTACACTGTTCCTCTGCAGATTCATTTTCCAGATGAAGTCTACAGAACTAATCTGTTAGTCATGTCTTTTTATCAATAGTTTTATGAGTGAAGCAAGTTTGACATTCAATGAATGGATTAATACACTTCTGGTAACATAGTCAGCTTTGGCATAATATTACCTCTGCTGGTTAAGCCTTGTATGGATTGTGAAACAGCAGACAGGAGGAAAGGTCCAGATATAAAAAGCACACTTAAAGTACTAGCATTAAATACCTATCGTCATACTCAGGACTGAAATTGAGGTTCATTATTAACTCAAATCTGAAGTCTTACAAATATTACTTGTTTTGATTTGAATGAATGTTTAAAACAAGTAGCAGTGAATTATTGCTCCTTCTGCATCACATATTACAATATAAATAAAAATTTAGCACTTTTTTATTCATTATTAGATTGGGCTTCATAAATGTTACATTTCTGGACTCTGTGGAAAACACCATCATGACTAACTGATACTTATATGTAGAGGCTGAATTTTGCAAATAATTTCATTCTCATTTAAAAAAAAATGCCAAAATATTTAAAAACTTGAACTTAAGGCTAGCTAAAAAGGTTTTTTTCTATTATTTAATTTCAGACAAAAAAACCACAGTCGTTCCTACAGCCTTTTTTATGGTCCTTGAGAAAGCTTGCTGTCCCAGCGACATAAAGGACTTTCTATTTATATAGCCTTTATATATGCTACAGTGTGCAGGATTTGGTTACAGAAGAGCTAGCAGGGCTTTTGTGTGGCTACTCCTATTGGCAAAAGAATAAATTGTGAAGTGGTGATGAGATCAATATTGTTGTCAGTATACTTTGACATGTCCTTTAGTGAATCCCATAATCTAAAATTGTTATTTTTTTGAATCAACATTTTTCAAATGCTCTTTATTGTATTATTACATCTAAAATCTTTCAGTTTTCTGTTCATGAAAGTAAAGACAGATTCTTCTACTGAAGATTACCAGTGAAGAGTCTTACGGAGACATACACACCTGCTTAACTCTCCTTCCCACCAACCCTCCCAATACCCCTATCAGTGTAAAATAAGCTGGGTGCCACTCTTCCAGGTGAATGCTTATAGCTAGCCTGGTAAAATTACAGACCTATAAAAGGGGTAAGCCTAAAACAAATAAATAAATGTAACACCAGAGGATATATTCAAGGTTTTTCCCTGAGCCATGTCAACAGCCATAGCAAGAATTTGTCATTAAAAGACAGGATAGTAGTCATAGCTCTCAAATACTTTAAAACAGAAACTTCAACAAAATGCTGTGCTTGAGCAACCGTCAAGATACTGGGAAGGGGAGTGAATCAGAAGACACCATTGTCAGGTGTATCAGGCTCATGCAGGAACAGAGCTTTTAAATGCAGCAGGCCTGCCTTCCTGCTGTCCTTGTAAGGTCATTTTGTACAGCGTGCAAATAAATGAAATCAGAATGAGAAAATAGCAGGTTACACTGTAAGGACACAAATAGCTACATGGAATATAAGGCAGAAAAGAGACTGCTGCAACCAGCAATGTGGGACAGGAAATGGAGCTACTTGAAAGTTCTGCATAAAGGATTCAGACTCTTGGCTCTTGACATTCCATAGTTGTTCTAGTCACAGTATAAAAGTCAGGTTATAGTAATACAAATTTTGGGGGGAAAACAAAACAAAACAGCACAACAAAAAGACCCAAACCTGGTATGATAGAGGAACATAAGGAGAAAAATGGCATCAAATAAGCTACCAAGCTTCGGTATGCTGTTAGTATTTGAGTCATGACAGGACAAGGAAATGTCTGATGAGAAAAGACATACCTGATTGAGACCCTAATGAAAAGAAAAAGAAAAAAAAATCACATACACACACTGTCTTACACATACGACTTCTTAATTATATAGCCAACGTGACTTCTGATAGCAGTTTTACAAGTTGCCTGGAACAAGTCTACACTGTGCCCTCAGACACCACCGATTCCACTCTCGGCTCTGTATACTGCCCACATTTGCACCAAGCCAGCTCTGTCTTCTGTAATTTGCTGACCATCTGTGTTAAGCTTGGGCTGTGGCATCTACTGGTTCAGGTCTTGATTTTTGGAAAATGCCTGAATTTAAATTGGACTTGTCAGAAAACTTGCACTTTCTGTGCTGTATGTGTTAGTCAGACTCTGCTTCTCTACCCATAATTTTCAGGCTGTTGTAGATCAAAACTACTCTGCTTAAAATAATCCATCATCTCCTGCACTTTACAATAAAATAGATTAAACACCCTGCTAGTTTCTGAGCTTTCACAACCATATGCATATCCACATTTGACTATCCCCTGTATTAGAAATTAAAACTAGAGCTTTTGTGGGCAAAACAGGTAAAAGTTTCCAAGACAAGTAACATCTACACAGGATAAAATTTCAGTTACGTGTCACAAAAGGGGAAAAAGAGGGAAAAAGAAAAAAAACAAAAAAAAGGAAAAAAAAAGGAAAAAAACCCAACACCACCAAACTAGAAGTCTTTCTGTTCCTGTCAGTTTCTCGGTCAATCTTCATGATCCCTATGAAAATGAGGAGCTTAAACAAACAAAAAAATCTGCTTAATAAGCTGAGTCACTTTCTTACTTAGGTAGCAGTTTCTGCATATGACCTTATAGCTTACCGAGAAAGGCAGATGATATGTTTTATCGGAGTGGCTTTTTCTTTCTGCTAACTTCCCTTTGTTTCCACCCACACAATTTATTTTTTAACATTTTAAAATTATCATACTCACTTTTCACACAAGCCATTTTTCATACATAAGAGTTTCTAAATCAGAACCACAGGTCTCTGCATCTCAGAAAATGACCAACTCCTCCTTTCTCTCAGGTAAGATGCTGATTCCCTTTCTCCTTTTCTTAGAGATTATTTAACCATTTTGCTGGCCCTATGGTGGTTTCTTCAGTAATTCAACATCATTACTCTAGCTCCTTCCAGTGGTAAATCATAATGTTCAACAAGAAAAGAATAGACCTTTTAATATACCTTTAATCATTTTGCTCTATAGAAGCCAAATGACTGTCTTTAAAAGCAAGTCTTTCTGCTTGTCCTAGTTGCATTAAAGGTAAAGGGTAAAATGAAGCTCAAAGGTATATCTCAGCTTCATTCACAATTCTAGCACTTTTTGGTTAAGTATCTAATGCTGTCATTTTATGTCCACCACAGTACTGTCTGACTTTTTTTGTCTGCTATAATGGTGTAAGGGTAAGAGCACAAACAGGATAACAGCAAATCTACTTTTCAGGATAAGTATATTTGCCTAACTAAACAGATGGGGAGCAACTTGAAATAAATTCATGGCTTATGGTTCCAAGAACTATGTGCTTTTTCAAATATTATGAAATAAAGGAACAGAAAAGCAATCAATCTTTAAGCAGGTATTAAAAAAGATACGTTAATATTACCTCATTTTAGATTCGCATATATTTGAGAAACCATGCATGAATTAAAAGATTAACTCAATCTGTGACAATTCAGAATTAACAAAAAAAAACAAAACCAAAACAGAAATCCCAAATACAACATATGAGCTACACATGCTAAAAAAAAAATCTTATCAAGGAAGTCTGTGACAACATTATGGGAGAAATTTGGAGTACTGTTGATTACAGTCCTAAAAAATATTAAACTAAAATAAACTTGTTAAAAAAGGTAAATCAGAAACTAAAGAAACAATTCATTACAGAGCTGTAGGCACATGAAAAATATTCAGCAGTTCTGCAATCAGACTGCCATAAACTGTCAGCAGAAAAATATAAGTGATCATTTATTTGATTATAAAGTACCTAAGAGTGTTCAGCAGGTCAGATTTTTCAAACAGCTGAGTTTTCTAATAGCTGTTCTCAATCAAGGGATTGTGCTGCACAGCGGAACACTGAGCACAGATACAAGGATGATGGAGGTCACTGACCCATCTATTTAAACAAAAAAGGTCAGTCCACAGCAGCTCTACAAATGCTACATCCTACAGCTTTCTTTTCAAAATCATTGCTTTTTGTTATTAATATATAAATTTAGGCCCTCGTCATTAGATGCCATGGCACAATAAACTGGGGTTGAGCAAATACCTAGGGAATCACCAGGCTGGACAGCAATTTGGCCTCTGCATGATTCAGACACCAATTGTGCTTAAATCTATCTACATGTAAAATGCTATTACAATTAATCACCAGGACCAAGTTGGTTGAAGGAATCAGGAAAGAATACTTACTCCATGTCTTACAAATAGTTGAATCTGTTTCTTACTAATCAAACCCTACTTAGCACTTCAGTATTAGCTATGCTTGAATTAAAAGCTGGCTGCCCATTTTCTTTCACAATTCACATTTCTTTTCCACAAGAAAAAATGCTGCTCAGTTAACTCATCAAAATGAACAATATCACCGAAGGAATTGTAAATTTCTTCTTGTATTAAAGGCCTTTAGGGGCAGATTCAAAGAACAAGGCAGACTTGTAAATGGGACTCAAGCACCTAAAATTGCCATGAGTCCAAAATCATGACCCTGAAAAATTGCTCAGCTGATCCTGGAAAGGAATAAACTCCAAAATTCCTGTATCTTTATTTTAAACTTGAAGTTGCATCTGGACTTGAACCAAGTTTGGGCAGGACTGAGTAAAAAAGTATTTACCTTGATCATGTCTTATCAAGATCGTAAGACCCTGAGTAATAGATATTGTACAGAATTTTATGTTATGGAGTCTACTCAAATGTAAATTGGCCATCTCTGAAGAAAGGAGCCTATTTAGGATTAATTTTTTCTGTTTTTCTCGTTACAGCTGAGTAAATCTGCCAAAAATACGTAAGTATATGGTGAGGAAGAAAAGGGCCAAGACTCTCCAACCTAGAAGGATACACACTCCACAAAGGCATCTGGCTGCTCATTTATGCACAAAACCCGCTAGATTAATCGCACGAAATGCACAGGTACTACACTCTAACCCATGTACTCACCTCTCTCCTCCCTGCCGTATCTCCACTTTCTGATGGGGGCGGGACCTCTTCCTCGCTCCCCTGTTACCCATCAGGGATCCACCATGTTTGTGAGAGGGATGGAGTCGTTGCTGTGGCTTTAAGGAGAAGTCTTACGCTGGCGGATTTATCGTTTTCCTTTGGAAGACAGCGCGAGATAATGAGTGAAGTAAGATCTGTGGCAGCAGCAGGTGTTTGAATTGTTTACCAGCGTGTTTGTGTTGTGTATTCTCGTGGTTTCCTGAAGAGGATGAAGCTGGCATGAAAGCCGGGTGTGGCTTGCTCTGGCCTGAAATAGTGGGAGGAGAGAGGGCGCTGGTAGTCTCCTTGCAGCAGGTCGCAGGTGGGCTCCTCCTGCTGCCCTTGGTGATCAGGGGTGGGCTCTACGGCAGGCTCCGCAGGTGGAAGGGAATCCTGTCTTCTCTCTTGCGCCCTCAGGGGACTGTCGGCTCAGGCACTGCTCTGAAGCACGGCTGCAACAGCAGAACCACTCTGTATAGGCGTGCAGGTAAAGCTTTATTTTCAAAACGTCTTATTTAACAGTTAAATAAGGAGTTCTGACTTTTTTTTTTTTTTTATTCTGTTTGTTGTCTTGAATTTATTTCTCAGGTTATTTCTTAGCTGCAGGGGGTGGAAGCCTGGCATACCTAATTTGGGAATGGTGCAGCTTTGGCTGACTCAGGTTCCACTTTTTTCCTGCTCAAAACAGCTCACCCACTCACCATATATCGATTTTTTGTACAGTAATACATTGCCAAATTCTCTCTAGGCCAGAGACAAGAAGTGTAGAGGCTGCCTAATACAAGGTACTCGGTTCAGCTTTCAGGGCAAAGAACTTTATATTTAATGAATCTAGGCCTAATAAATTGAACTTACCAAAAGCTTTCTTGTATACACACTTTTGGAGATAGACAATTGTCATCTTTGAAAACTTAAAAACAGTTGAAGAGATAAAATCACTGGCTAGTGAAAAAGCAGAAACCACCAGGTTTCCATCTGGTTCCTTCTCCTTCGCTCCACTGAAAAATCTGGCTGTAATGTGTGAGGAGATGGTACTGAACAGCTTGAAAGGTTAGAGTGTGATAATGAGATGATGTGTGGATACCACGTGGTAATCCCCCTACATGCTATCCTATTCAATTTGGCCTATATTGTGTTGTAGAAAAGACTTAAGTAGTCTTTCAAGGCCAGAAGAATAACATTAGCACAATCTTAATATGATTCTTTCAAAAATAGATTTAATATGGAGAATTTGTTTCAGTAACAACTAGAAATCAGTTAACATAAAATTCTTCTCCACCCCAGTGCAGAACTTTCTTGGAGAATTGTTTATTTGTGAGTTAAAATACTATTTTCAGGCAGGAAATTTCAGTAAGACAAGTTGAAGGTATGTAATGGTAAAACCCCAGGCTGTTAACGATTGATTTTCCTACTAAATGGAGACCTTGCAGAGGAAATTGTAAATGTATAATATTGTAAAAAACCTCTAACTAATTAGTATTTTTTAGAATAAGTTCCAAAAAGGGATTTAAAGAGTTTAGGGAGGAACAAGTTAACATTTCCAAGTGGGGTAAAAAAAAGTATACTTTTTTTTAAAGCCATAGTCTGTTTTTCTTCTGACCTTGTTCTGTGCATGTACCATACTAATCAGAATACCAGCAGTGGCTGGAGCCTTCTTTATGCATGTTGAAGAAAATAACAAGAGTGTGTTTGGCCATTTAGTAATCATACTAAAGATTAGAATTATTTTGGCTGAAGAAACTTCCTGTGTTATCTGTGGCCACGTATTTCAGACTTTTTTTTTTTTTTAACATAGTAGTGTTGCATATGATGATTAATCTTTGTCTCTGAAATCATTCATAGAAAAGAAAATATGTTTTCATGGATTTAACCTTGCTGAGTTGGACTAGATGACCTTTAGAGGTCTCTTCCCAACCAAAACATACTATGATTCTATGATCCTGAAATCTTCGAGAACTTGATATTTAAGGTGCATGATACTGCTCCACAGAGATGTTGAATATTGGTGAATTTGGTACAATAAGAGCAAGAAGAAGAAGGCGGCTAGGTAGAAAAAGAGCTAAAATACCTCTTCAACAGAACTATTGAGGTTTTTGTTCTTTTTTTTAATTAAAAGTCCCAAGGAGATTTTGAGGCTTACTTATACTTGAACTTATAGAGGTGGTTAAGTGGTAGTTTTTGATCCAGATTTCAGATGTGATGTATGTCCTCCTTATGAACGAAACTGATTGCTGCTGTACATTAAATTGACATGTTTTTTTTCTATTGCAAAATGTCTATTTCTCAGTCCCTCAAGTCCAATTTTCTTTATTTCTTTTAATTCTTGTTATTCATCTTCTCTCATTATCCAATCATATTTCAGTTCATGATCTACAGAGAATGTGAAAAGAACTTTCCAGCATTTAACTGTCTGGTTAGTGAGCCTCCATGAGATACGGAGATTCATTTATTATTTTATTGTTTGTTCTCTTTAGTCAGTTGTACTTTTATATTTTTGTACTCTCTGTGTATACTTTACATTGATGCCTCTTTTAAAGCCTAATTTTTCCCATTTAAAATAAAATTGAACAATAGAAATTCCATATGTCAGCAGCTTAAAATACTCACCCTTGTGTTTCTCACTCTGTTTTCTAAGAGATGCGTCTGGCAGCGGCAAATGGCAGACCATGTATTCAGAGAACCAATGAACCAAACCAATCTGACCTCTTCAGACCTTTAAAAAATGTAAATCTTTCTGTTTTCATGTGACTGTTGGGTGGTAAAATGGGTGCAACTGTTACAGAGGGTGTTCTTCTAAATATGCCAGCATTACAGTCTTTTAAATTCTCTATAGATTTTTTTATCCCCCCCCATAGTTCTAAAGATCCTTGGAGTCATATAACTGCAAAATCTTCATTCTTTGCCCAAAGTGTTAATAAACTTTATATAGTTGCATTACCTATCAATATGGATTAATTCTCTATTTGGTTCTGCTAGTGATTCTTTAAAGACTATGTATATTTTAAAAAAAAAAAAGTATATGCTTACACACAGTGAAGGTTAAATATCCAGATCTACATGTTGGAATAGGGGATTTATACATGTGGGTCACAATTCTGTTTTAGAGAACTGGTATGCACTTTCCAAATTTGTGTGTGCACTGCTTGTAGTGAGGATTGAATTTATATGCCATGTTCTCCTACTTTCTGTGCCACATAAGCACTTGAAAAGGAAGAAGGGAAAAGGTACTTGGGCAGTAATGTGGGGAAATGGGAAGGTAGATGGTATTTTTATAATATTACAGCTTTGCTGTTCTTTGCGTGCCTCAGAAACATCACCTAATAAATAGATGTGCATCTGCAAGAAGGACAAGATTTCCTAAGTATTTATGAACCAGAATACAGGGAAGCATTGTGCACTCTGATCAGTGAGAGTCTGTGTGAACACTGCAAAAACTGGTTCTGTGTCTGAACTTAGTATCTTTTAATTGTTGCCACTGGTAAGCAGGCTGCAAGTGCTTCTTTCCAGTGTGCATAGGATGAACTGGCAGGTAGCACTCTCAAAGTATGCTAATCTGACCTCATCTGAATGCCACGTTAGGATTATGGCAAAGCTTCGGTTAGAGAGCAACTGCTTGTCCCCGTCATGAAAAGACTGCATGCTATGTGTGCTCAAGTTCTTGTCCAGGTTATGTATGCAGTATTGGGGGTTAAGCTTCTATGAAAAATACATGCCACTGACAGCAACAGTTAGCAAGCCAGCATCTATTTCACCAGTACTTATGCACTGAAATAGAGATGCAGCTAATGCTGTACTGTATAAAGATTTATATATATATGTCATGGGTATGTACCATGCTTCTTTTAATAATTTGTTTGGTGCGGCTGTAATACTGCTTAGGTTATGTTCCTGACACCCACAGATTCTTGATCGTTATTTTGAGACATTTGCAAAAATCTTTTTAAAGCTCATGAAACAATAATTTTTTGTATCTGCATAAGAAAATTTGTAGATCAGAGTTTTCTTTTCTGAAAAATATTTTTTTCACAGTATTTTCTACCAAGTGGAATACAGAATATGTTGTGTTGAACAAAATGGTATTATTTTTTTATGACCAAAATATTGAAACTTCAATGTTTTAATTGTAAAAAATATTTGAGGCATAAGTAAGCATAAGCAAGCATAAGCCTTTAACTAATGTCAGTGAAATAAAAATGTTACTTAGCTAAGAGCTCTGTGACAAAAAATACACTAAAAGAGTAAGCAAAAAGTCCAGGCAATTTGCCTTCTCAAGGGCAGTTTCTGAATCAACCTTCTAAAATACATGCAGATGCATGCACATCAGTGATTTTTTTTTTAATTTTATTTTTAGTCTTGTTAATGGAAAGAAAGTACTTTTCAGCAATAGAGTTTGTCGGAGTTGTTATTTAAGTATGTAAATAACATTACTGATTTCTTACTGACGGTGCAAAACTGACCTGTAACAGTATGTCTGATTTTTATAATTTAGGCATCTAAATTACTGAATAAAAAATTCTAATTCTGTTTACAATTAATTGATTTCCTTTAGGAACTGATAGAACTGTGGCTTTATAATAGAACAGTTATCATTAATTCTGTATTAACATTGCAAAGAAGTTAGTGATGGTGAACTGGCTCTATAAGCAAACAGTGCAATAAAGTTTTATAAACTGACTGGTACAATCCTTCAGCTGGTAACTAATGGAGGGAGTAAGATATTTACTCTATAAACAGATGGTGAAAAATAATCTGCATTGCAGTATGCTTCACTTGACACATTAGGTTATTGTCACATGATTAAAGTGATCAGTTCTATAGTTTGGTAAGGTATTGCTTGTACTGAGCCATAGTTAATCATGTGCACAGTCTTAATCCAACATCAGCTTCCTAACTAAGGTGCAGAGTTTTATATAATAACTATTGTCACTATTGTATCATGACTACGACCTTGTTTGAAGCCTGGTGCTTCCCTGTTGTGGGTAGTTCTCTTTCTCAGCTGCATAGATGAGATCCTCTCTGTCCCTCAGGTTCTCTATCAGAATGACTCCTCCTGCAGCAATTCTTTGAAATGGTCACAGTGTTAATTAAAAGCTTAGTCCCAGAAGTATATTTATCAAAAGCAGTGTAATGTTAATATGAAAGACAGTTACCAACCTAATAGTTTAAGTGGGTAGATAACAGCAGTATCTGCAGATCTGTGAACATCTTGTATTCAGTGGATCAGTCTTTGCTAAGTGTAGCTATCTTGGGAAACAAATAATTTGATTTGTACAAGATGCACAGCATTAGTTTGGGGTTTAATTTCATTTCAGTGTTTTTGGTTAAACAATGCTAGGCATCAATAATCACATTTCCATGAAAAATACACACAAAGCAATTCATTTTAACTTGAGAATCAGAATAACACTAAATCCTTTCATACTTTTCAGTAAGCTCTACTACCACCAGCACCACGAGTAGCCAGGTGGCACCAAGAACTTCTTACATTTTCCTGGAAAACAGAAGGCTTTGATTCAACTCACTGCCCTAAACTGAGTCTTTTTTCTCCATACCCCTCTCTACACCAACACATGCTCATTAAGCTATTTTATGAAAGACAGTCAGTTTATCTCTAGTCTTACAGAGATTAGGCTGAAAAACAATCCAGAGGCATTGGCCCTAAAAGGGAATTGGAGTTAAAGACTGAAAAAGCTGTTGGTCCATCTTTTTGGCAACGCTTATAAAGAAAAATAAAATGGAGATTAATGCAGTCATGTATTTCCTGATGATGTTTTGATTTCAACAGAATGGATTTTCATGCTATAAACAGCTTACTAGACTGTTACTAGACTATTACTATTACCAAAAATAATACATTGAGGTTTTTTTAAATAAATGACTGGAATTGTATCTTATCTAGTATTTTTTCAGAACCTTTTCTGCCTATAAATTGATTATTGTCCATAAACTAACTCATATTTTACATAAAAACTACCAATGTGATAGTAAGGTTTTTGTTTTTAATAGATGTCATTTAATGAGCTTTGCTAGATACAGTTTTCTGATTAAAAGAAAGCTGATTAAAAAGTAAATTAAAAGTGAAGTCTTGATGATTGTTTAATGTTTAATGTTTTTAATCACAAAAGTCGTATCACTTGGATATATGTTCGTATTACATTATCATGCCTGCCTTGATGCTTGTGTCTTTCTGATTGTGTGCAATACCAAGGACCTCGGCTGGTCTGCAGAACTGCTGAAGTTGGATTATGATAATGAAATTCACACATGAGCATTATTAAAAACACAGTCTGATTCAAATTATATTTTTTTTATTTTTATTCTGGGAAATCAGCATTCCTAATCAGCAGGGTTCCAAGTACTTACGTTGTTCTTGGATTTCAGAGAATGATACTGAAATTGTTGCTTAATATTTTTTAAAACCTTAGGTTTGAGGAAAGTAAATTACCTTTAATCTCTATAGACTGTCACTTAAGACATATAAGTTGTTTGCCTTTTTTTATCCATAAAAAAGCAGCTGAAACAGCTGCACTCTTATTCATAGCTCTGTATGCTCCAAATCACTATCCATAATTTAAAAGAGCCCCCACACTGTGAGAAAGCCTTGCGTGTTAGGATTAATTGTTCCTGTGCCAGTCACTGTGAGTTAGAGTGCTGCTTGTACAGCAGGACACATCTATCTGTAAGGTATGACTGTATATGCTGAAATCACATTGTGTTGTTCTGACCAAGCTAAACTTGAGTGTGGAAAGTGTGCAAATGCACACATACAGTCATGAGGAACTAGGAGGAATCCATACACTTCAAAGTCATTGTTGTGCTGTAATTTAATGATAACTCAATGTGTGCAACTAGATCATCATTCAGGGTCTTAAACTATTTTAGGTCTCTTAACTTCACCGAAATAATATCACACCACCAAAGCATCCGGTCTTACTGCTTGTCAGAAGAAGATCTGCAGGGAAACAGAGATGAACTAAATTGTGTTTTTTAAAGGAACACTTTTCTAACTAAGCACCTGAACTTGCTTTAGGGTTGCCAGAAGAAGCAAACAAAAAACACTACATTATCTAGTATGGAAATAAAAATCAAACTCCTTTTAGGTCTTGACAGTAGATCAGTGTAACATTGGAGTGCCTCATACAATCACCTTGTTCTGCTTGTCTATATCTCAGTTTGATTTCTCTCACACACAAGCTTCCTCTGTACCTTTATCTCTTGTGGCAGTGTGTTGGCATTGGTACAGGCACTGAGGCCACACAGATCTTGAAGAAGAATTGAGGAAATACAGAGGTTCTTTGGAAAAGCTGCTTTTGAATTCCTGTTCTACAATTTCCCAAAAGGTTAATTTTTGCCTCCTCTCTTCTAGAAGCTTAGTCTGAAAGGATAATATTTTCCTTCCATTATCTGTTGCCTGCTCCAGCCAGGCTATGGTGGGACTGCAGGGAGGACTCTGTTCACCTAACTGCCAAAGCTGACACAGCAGACCAAATCTTCCTTTTTAGATTCCTTAGATTTTTCCTTTACCATCAAAGTAAATATTAAGGCTTGTATCATATTCTGTATTTGTCAAAACATAGCAAGTCTAAAGACACTGATTCTCTCCTTCCCTGGCTTATAGTCAGTGTAATCCTTAAATTAAAAAAAAAAGAATATATTCCCAGATCCACCCTGTAGACTTTTTCTAACGTACTGGTACATTCTTTAAAAGTCTTCTTTTTCATGGAAGTCCGTAACAAGTATGTCTTATGGTGGAGGTTAAGAAAAATGCATATTGTTCAAAATGTAACTATTTTTATGTATTTACAGATCCTATGCTATGTTACTGTAAAGAGACCGTGAGGAAAAGAGAAGGGGGGAATTGGATAGATGCTTTTTTCCTTGTGTAGTAACAGTGCAGACAATCAACAACAGTGTGGGTGGTAGTGGTAAGCTTACATATTCATCTCAGAGAGTGACCCAGGAGGCAGAGTGAGTGCAGCTCAGAGGATCTCTGAGACCAGCTTAGTCTATGGTGATTTCTCCTTTTCATGGTGTTTGACATTTTTGAGGTTGAGGTTTGTTACAGTCTAGAAGTTTACAGCACAGGGCTGGAGAGATGAAATCTTACAGCAATATAAAAAAGACATTCTGAAGGAAATGAGTGAGGAATTGAAACAGCCAGCTTTGGGAGCTTTTTGTTAGGTAGTTGCAATAAATTATTCTTTTGTGATACAGTCAAATGAAATATATACACAGAATTCTTAGAACTTCGAAATATAAACAAATAATTATACTTTCCTTTAACTTAGTTTGAAAAAGCTGTCAGGATACCTTTTGATGAGTACAATTGAACAATGCAACTACGAGACACTACTGAAGTTTCACATACATTTTTATCTTTTTTTACTAATTTGAAGTGTTGACTTCTCTGTCACTTCATGACAAATAGAAGTATTAAAAACAGGCTGTGGCTTACTTATAGCTTTTCGTTTTATGTTTTGTAAAGGGGACTGTACTAGCTTTGTGAATAACTTTTTTAGTATAGGAAATACTCTCAGTGTTCACAGGTAACAGTGTGTCATTCTGGTAATTATGTGTTGTTTGCTACAGTCATAACCCCGTAATTCAACCTATGTGGGCATCAGATATCCATGTGAAACTCCATTGATTTAAAGGGTTTTGCATTGATATAAAGACCAATTTGCATGTCTTAGATTATAAAGTCAGGCTAATTTGCACATCCCATAAGGATTTAAGGACACATTCCTAGACTGTGACAAGCATAGAAATTGCATTAAAATGAGTAATAAATCTATGTTTATCAGCTGTACATTTTCTCAGCAATATTGAAATTGTGGAACTCCTGGCCACAGGTTGTCGTGGAGGCAGAGTATGAACGAGGGTTAGATAGTTTCATAGACAAAAAGCCTATCAGGGCTTTAGAGCCTCTAAATCAGTCTTTATAGAAAGCCCACTAATAGCTGATATTGAGAGGCTAGGAGGATATGTCTAGACAAGATTATTTTGTGTTTGTCTTCTTACTGAAATCCAATGTGGGCCTTGTTGGATACTACCAAGTTTCAGCTGTTATGAAAGGAAAATTATAGCCTTCTGGAAGAAGATAGGGATATAGAAACTGTAAACAGCTTGTCTAGGGAAGGGGAGCAAGACATGGAAAAAAAGGAAGATGGGTGAAGTTCGAAGAATCTGAAATGTTAAGTGAAGAACCAGAAGGAAGTGTAGTAGAAATACAGTCTTTGACTTGATGGGAACTGATCTTGTCTTCCATACAAGCAAAGAAATGTGGGAAGGGTTGGTTGTATTGATATTATTCTACATTTAATTTTCCAAATTACTTTTTTTTTTTTCAGAGGTATTAAAAAATCTTCACATTTTCTTGAAGTACTGTTGATAAGAGGCTATAACTTAGTAAGCACCTCAGTGGTATTTTTGAGAGCTGTTTGAAGTCAAAAGAGATGTTATGTACTATTAGTAAAGTACAAATACTACTACAATCTGCTTGGAAGCTTTAATCATGAATAAGTGGTAGATAACAGTTTATGTACTTACATTGTGAATCCAAAAAGCCAAGGTACATCTGCAATAATGGAAAAAATATGTATTGTTTAAAATGCAAAGAAGGAGCTGCTACAATATTTAGCCTTTTATTTGTTCTTGTATAATAATGTCTTCTAAAGTAAAATCTGAACGCCATCAGCTGAAACAGTTACTACAAAGCATACAGGAAGAGTTCTGAACAGTTGGGGGATTGTATATACCCATTAACAGCTTACTGGAGGCTGATTGCAGAGTCTATAATTATTTGAGGCTGAAGTTCTGAGTCTGTGGTTCTTTATCATTTAGCATTTGCTATCACACAAAATAGGTGACTTGTATATTACTTGTTTAAGTAACTGAGTCACACTATTACTGCAGCAGTCATGTGTATCTCGAAGTCAGTCCAACAGATTAAAAATGGCAGTGTATTGCAGTGTATAACTGCATCCCAATGCACTGAAAACCGTAAGCCACCACTTATATTTTTCTATTCTAAGGTGCTTTGTGAGTTTATGTTACTGGTAAAGTAGGAAGGAAAATTAAGCACAGGAATTGGAACATTGTCTTTGGAAATACAGAACAAAGTAGTAGTTGAGCTGGAAATACAATCTCAGAACTCAAAGTGAGGTAGTCTAAAGACTTGAACGTACTTTCATCTAAACCAAAGCCTAAGATGAAGTTGGAATTGAAAAGGCTTTCTATTAATTTCATAACTTCAGCGTTTAAATATTTTTTTTTTATTTTATTTTTTTTTTAATCTTTTTCCTGTTGTTCCTCTTTATTTATCTATCAGGACTTTTCTGGAAAACATAACATTTTTCAGAGAAACCTACATTCTTCTTTAACCGGAGTAAAGTATGATCCAATTATCTACTTTTCAGCATTATTAACTACCTTCTTTTGATTATAGTTGAAGTATTATCTCAGACACCTAAAGGAATGCTAGACATGATGAAAAAGATGAGAATGGAATGACTTAAATGAGGCTCTTCTTCTTCCTGCCACCCACTGTTGATGCACATATTAATGGTTCAGAAACAAAACAGGAAATACACTAGCGTGAAAAGTGAGAAACGCATAATATACTTTGCAGACCTAAGAATTAGTTCTTAAGCAGCAAAATTTTTCCAGTCTCATTCTGAATAATTTTGTTAACAGACCAGAAACACTTGTTCCTCTGCTTGGTATCATGAAACTCCTTGCTTTTCTTTTACTGTTTTTTTGGGGGTTTTTTTATGTCACTTTGGGAAAATAGGTTAGCTGTGGGGTGCCTACACTGCAGTACATAAGTGATCTTCTGTAGTCACAAAAATATTAAAATTGGTAGGAAGTAACTTAAACTGTGCCATAAAGAAAATACTATAAACTATTTTAATGTGTTTACTTATGCTTTCTTTTTCTTATATATTATACTTTTCAGAACCCTATTTTATGATGCAGAGGGTCCCATTTTGTGCAGCTCATTAAAACTGTTACACATCCTCTAAACCCTGTCATATTCAAAGTAATCATCTTGATAGAATGTAAGCACTTTTTATGGCAATGTTTGGCCTATGAAGATTTTATGAAGTGGTAGAAATTTACTAATTTACCTTAATAGAGTACGTAAGCCCCTTTAAAGTTAAATTAGTCAATAAACTAGGCTTATGCAAAGTACAGTATCGTTAAGGGGGACCATGGAAATCTATCAATCTCAGCTGTCAGACAAGACCAAAAAAATAATGAAGTTCCCTGAGTATTTGAAAGTAACATTCTGATTGTGGTAATAATGCCTCACTTTCAACTGTCACAAAGATATGAGTACAGCTAACAAGTAATCTTTACTTTCAGATACAGCAAATTGCTGACCATCTTGAAGTTGGAGAAGTGTATTGGGAGGGGTGATCATAGAGAATGCTTATGTGAGCAGGTTAATATCTTGCAGATCTAGGATGGGGCAGAATATGGTATAAGTAAAGCAGGAAGTCTCTATGGGAAGGAAAAAAAAAAAAGAAAAAGACAAGGTGAAGTTTGAATATACCTATAAGTTATAATGATCCTAGTAAGTCCTTTATGGTCCAAGCCCGGCACTTCCAATTAGCATAGTATTTGGGAACCAAAATGCAAAAATTATTTATTACTCCATTATGATGTTTATATCTTATAATAACAGTACCTGATGTTAGACACACAAATTTGTATCAAACAGGCAAAACTGTAAATGAACATATTTTCTTCCCTGAAGAACTGATGGCTCAGAACAGGACCAGGTATAGGACAGGACTAGCATAGAACTGAGTGGTTTCCTAAAACCAATCAGCAGAGAGCAGCACAGGTAGAACCCAGGCTCCCTGTCTCTCACATGAGTTAACAGACCTATAGGCTGTCCTTCTGTAGCAAGCCCTTGCACAACTAATGAAATGGAATGCTAATGAGAAAGGACATCTCATTGTAATTTACTTAAAAGAAAGAAAAACAGCCCTAAAAAGCAGATGATTGTACACTTGTATCTCTTAGCAGCTGATTTCAAGCTCCAGTGATGCTAAAGAAGGAATAAAGCTACCTGAAACAACTGCTTTTCAAACAACTAAATTAATTTCCTGATCAGAGATTAATTTTATAGCTCTTAAAACATCAACTTCCATCTGAAAATGAAGGTAGGAGCAGCAAAGAAATTAAATGATCTGCTATCAGACCATTTTTATTAGCAGTTTGCCTCCCCACTGGCAATGCAACTTACGGTCCTGGAGCACTTTTATTCCATAATGGGTTCCTTCCATGGCCTTCACTCAGAACAGCCAAGAGCAACAGAAGGAGCTTGTGCCTGACCTTTACTCCTAATAGGAAAGAGATAAAGCTATAGCAGTGGTTTCTTGCAGCAGTTTTACAACATACTGCAACAGCTCATTACATATGGCAGGCTGACCTATATATCGAATAGGTCAGCATTTCAGGCAACCTGTTTTCAGCCTTCTAAAATGTCCCGTCAACCTCTCCTTGTCATCTCTTGTTCTGCTTTGTTTCTTATGTTGTTGCTGTATATTTTTC
Source organism: Todiramphus chloris collaris (assembly GCA_025345505.1). NCBI lineage: Eukaryota > Metazoa > Chordata > Aves > Coraciiformes > Alcedinidae > Todiramphus > Todiramphus chloris. The sequence continues at coordinate 10,147,523 of JANVCC010000037.1, read as the reverse complement.
TGCAGATATACTGGGGCTTTCACTTCTGTACAACTTTCTGTGTCTTTTAGGTCTGCTGTGCAGTGTTGTCACTCCACATTCTCTCCCTTTTCCGGTTGAACTTTCACCACCAATTGGGGAAGATGTTCTTCCCTGTGCTCAGAGATGCAGGGCCAGTCTTAGGAAAGTACTGCTGCTGCAATGGCTGCAGTTCTGTTCTGTAGAGAAAGGATGGGACCTACAAATGAAGTAAATGTTCATGTGGCTGATTTGTTTGCGGTGTACAAGGAGACAAGGAAGAAAAGAGGACAGAGGAGGCATTTTTCAGTGTCAGATTGGAAACAAGTTTTTTTCAAAATTTTAATATGACTTGGTGATATTCTTGCTTCACCAAGCAGAGATTTAGTGAAATTATTCTGCTTGTTTTCTACTGAAGTATCGTATCTGCTGGAAAAGTATGGCAGAATGAAGGCGGAGCTGGGATGTTTACAATAGTATTTCTAGAGCTGTCTGCTTAAGGACTGAGTAAGGCATGTTCCGCATTTCTTCTGTTACGTTGCTCAAATCTCAGGACTTTGGATCAAGCGGCCTGAAAGCGGAGCCTTTGTAGAATAAAATACCTCCTGTCTCAGGATGTTGTTAACTGCATGGGGGATCTCTCTTGTAGAATAGTATCTCTTTGTACAGTAAGACGTGGCCTTAATAGTAGTATTAGTAATGCAGGCATTTTGATTAAATATTTGGTATTCCCTCAGAAAGAGAAAGGACAAGACTTAGGAGTTATCAGCTCATTTCTCTGGAGCAAGAGCATGTATGTGGGAGTAAAGCAGAAAGGGGAGAAGAAAGTACATTTGAGAAACTTTTTTTGTATCTTCCAGGACACCTCAGAGCTGCATTCTTCGGAATGTTTTGGGATTTATTTAGTAAATTATTGCCAAGCAGCTTGAGTATTGTAACTTAGTACTAAGGTTTTAATTCTTACCTGTGGGCAGTATTAGAATAATGGATATATTGCATCGATGTGACTGAAACTTTTGAAGTATTAAAGCTACTGAACATGCTGGCAGCTATCATGCTACACTGCTTTCTTTTTAAAGAGGCCTGGTAGAAATTTGTCTCCAGCTAGCAAATACAAGTTAAGCACAGATGGGAACTTGGCCTGGAGCCATTTTATTGACCTGAAAGGAAGGTGCTTTCAGAGCTTAACTGGAGCTGTTTAAATGGTAACACTATAAGCAAGAAGCAACCTTCTTCCCCTCACCCTCCCCTCATCCCCACAGCTATTAAAAATCAAGGCTGTCAGATGTCCAAAATTGTTAATGCTGTGGTAAGAGGTGAGATAGGGGAGTCAAGAGCTTTAAGAATGTATGATCAAACTTGTATTCGCATATATAGTATTTCCGATCTTTGTTTTTCTGATCAAATATGTTAATATAAACAGAGCTGACAAAAGTCAGATCTTTAGCAAGTCTGTCGCATAAGCATTTCACTCACCACACCAAACCTGTAAGTAGATTTCAGCTACTTGGCATGTCTTTTTCTCCATGGCAAGAAGCAGTAAATGAGATGATGAATGGGAGCTAGAAGAAGTGAATGAGACTAGCAAGGCAGATGACTCCAAGGCAGAATCTTCTCACCCCAGTTTCCCATTTAGCTGTTTGCATTTCATGTCACTTTTGACCAGATCGTCAGATAACTCTACTTCAAGATATATCCCTTACAGAAGTCTCAATTCATCCATGCTTTACAATATTTTCATTGCAAAAAATACAACCAAAATACAGAAACTCGATACTGAGGGGACACCAACAGCCTATATCAATTACGTTGCGCCACATTTAACAGGTTTTATGTTGTCAGTATTGTATTTCTTTCTTCCAGGTTTTTGGCTATATGTTGTACATCATTTTTGGGCTTTCATAATGTCTATAATGCCTATGTCTATAAATACATAAGGGCTGGGTGTCAAGAAGGCAGGGGCAACCTCTTTTCACTTGTGCCTTGTGATAGGACGAGGGGAAATGGATTCAAGCTAGAGTACAGGAAGTTCCATCTCAACATGAGGAAGAACTTCTTTACTGTAAGAGTTGTAGAACATTGGAGTAGACTCCCCAGAGAGGTTCTGGAGTCTCCATCTCTGGAGACTTTCAAGACCTGTCTGGATGCATTTCTGAGGGATCTGCTCTATTTTTGTCCTGCTCTGGCAGGGGAGTTGGACTCAGTGATCTTCGGAGGTCCCTTCCAATCCCTAACATTCTGTGATTTTTGTGAGAGGGGTACCATGGGATGCTTCGTGCTTTTCCACTAGTGGGCATACCAATGCATTCTCCTAATATTTTTCCAAGATACCTTGAATTCGTCTTAACTCCCTTGGGCTGTGGGAGACTATGCAGCTTTATAGTCAGTCATGGATGCACAGCATTGGACATAGAAAATAGGGGATATTTGTTCATTGATAAGATCTTTGTACAACCTAAACAATGACGTAGAGATGGAAAATATATTTTATCTATCCAGAAAACTTATACAGGAGGACTAAAATATTAAATCTTAGGAAGACTAGAAATGCAGTGACTCACTTGACTCTGAATGTGGACTGGGAAAGAAAATGTTTCTTAACTGTTACTGCAGTAGGATGATGTGCATAAACCGCAGTGACAGTATGTCTGCTTAGTTACATCCCTAAATATAACATAGCATATATGAAATGCAAGATGATTCAGTATTTTTCATCTGGTTCTGGTATCCAGTTACAAATGCTGTACAGAGGCTGCACAGATCCAGAAAAAGAGCTAACAGTTAACACCTGAAGCACCATAAGCTGCGTATATTTGGATGACAGGGCCTTTTTTCTTTACTAAACCGTTTAAATTTAAGGTACCAACAGTGCCTGGATTTTGGTTTGGTTTTGTTTTTTTTCCCTAGATATATAACGTTCTCTAATAACTAAAGGGAGGATTATAAGCAAAGTGACTGATTAATATAAATAAGGGAAGGTAGTTTGGCTTAATAATTTGACACTAGAGTCAGTGCATGAAAACAAACAGCTTTTTGACTCAGAGATTGTGTGATGGGCCTGCAGAACTGTGCTTTGAAAGCCCATGAAGAGCTGAGACTACTGGCAGCTGGAAGGAGACAGGATTTAGGCTAGGGAAGACTTCTGGTGGAGTTCAGAAAGGCAGTTTTGACTACTCATGCAGATTTGGGGGACTGATCTACTGAACGTAGATTTGCTAGTCTGAATCTCATCAGCTCCATAAGTTACATCTGAAAAAGTTGCAATTGTTTGAAGTGCATCAATTTTTTACTGCCCATTACAGATTGCCTCCAGGAAGTGAGTGTACTCTCTGACAGCAGGAGCCATCAAAGAGATCTAAGGAGATCTCAGTTGAGATGCTCAGAAGACTCTTTAAAAGTCTTTAGCATTCCTTTCAATTGTGCAAAACCACTTTTTGTAAGCATGATGTAATTCTGTGTAATCTTAAAGCTTTTACATCATCTTATCTTTAAATAAAAGCATTCCTTATGGCAAAACTAAATGTTACAATGTAATTAGACTCTATAGTCTAGAAATAAACCCTCACTTTAACTGCACTATTACTGGAAAGCTACTTACACAGCAGATGTTGTGAAGATATCTTCTGCTTTTCCATTTTGTCAAATAACCTTACTCTGACAGTATTAGTTTGTAGACACAAAGATGTAAATTCTCCCTAAGTGATTCGTAATGCTAACAGCGAAACTATAAATTGCATCTAATGCTAAAAGATGTATCTGAAATGTGCAAGCATATTCTGAAAAGTTTGCCTTTTTCTTTGCATTTGAATAGTTCCTTACTGATCTTACCTCCTCCAGTCCCCAGCCAGAAATACTTGTTGTACTTGACTCTGTTGGTTTATTTGGCTCAGGAGTAGTAATCAAGTGTTTCAGTTATACTCAGTGAATAGGGTAAATAGTCCCTGTAGTTGTTCATTAAAATCTCTGTGATGTATGCATCAATTACCAAACAGCATGAACAAAACAGAGGTAAATTAACTTTCTGAAACTCACTGTCATAGCCAAAAGGAGTGTAAAGCATTAAAAGTGATTTCATGGCTTAAAGTTCATCCAAAGTACTATTAGCTTTAAGTCCAATTTTCAACTGTCAAGGGGAATATTTACAATAGTAATTTCAGATCATTATCTTAACATTTCAATGCAAATAGCCACAGTTTAATTCATTATTACTCACATTACATCTTTATTTTGCCACCAACTGGTGGCTGACATTTCCCGAGCTACTAAGAAGAAATGCTAATTAGACTGATGTGCACTCTTACCCTTTCTTAATTTCATCATGTTTGTTCTTCAGTGACATGAAGCATTTCCTTCCTTTTGGTCAGCCATTGCCTTTAATCCAATATATCTCCTCAGTGGTCCAGTTGGAAAATTGAAATAGAGATAAGACAACTGAAGTAATTTCCTGCTTTCTGTCCTTTTGGTAAAGTAGCTAAGAATATTTGTGCTAGTATGACAAAAATGATGCCTTTCCCTCAGCCCACCCACCCAACTTAATTTAGAAAATCTGAAGTGATCTCTGGAGTGGAATACTATATGCATTAATATGCAAATGAACTGCCAAGAAAGTTCAGATTTGCATTTAGACTGGACAAAGAGGAAGGAAATGACTTTCTCATGCTGTTCCCTTGCATCACTACAATTTCACAAATTACTAATCTCAGAAATGATGCCAGAAGGGACTTTCTCACTACATTTCATTCATGCTCAGATGAGTTTGATTCATCTCAGTGTGCCTGGCATTTTACAGTAAACCTGCAAATTCAAAGTGTGAGCAGAACCTTAGTGGCTTTGCTAAGAATCAAATGTGTTTGAAATAAACACAATTAATAAACATCAAAAAAAAAAAGTCCCCTCCTACTAGGGGATAGAATAATAATAGGCAGGGGGTAAGGTAATCTTAGGAAATTTTCCCTAAGAATTAACAATTACGCTAGTGAGAACATGTTATGTCCATTAAGAATAATATTCCGGCCTGCATATGTGCCACAAATAAGAGATAGCCAGCAAATGCCAAAATTATTGAGGGGAAGTAAAAAGCAACCTTTAAGGCAAAACAGTAATCTAGTTTGCAGATGGGTAGAATTTAATCCTTCTCGTCCTGATTTGCAGTTTAGACAGCGTACAAAATGAGGAATCATTTCTGCAGTTAAGATTCAGGTCCTTTTTAAATCCATTTAGTTTCCCTCAGTTTTGGATAAAGTCCCTCCAAATTAAATAGTATTTTTCAACTGATATTTTCCTGGAGACTTTCTGTATGTCTAATGCCTGTTCTAATCAGAGGAGCATTGGTTAATTTTTTTTTTTTTTTTTTTGCCAAGTGAGTCAGTGTTTCTGTATCTGAAAGCAGTCTAACTTTCAGTAGCATATGTGCCCCAATAGGCAGGTACTTTTCAAAAATAGGTATAATGTTGAAAAAGTAGCTGCCCTGGGGCATCAACAAATAGGAATTTCAAGATCAGTTTTATGTTTGCTTCTTAATCTTTCTGGGGGATTTTTTTTTCTCCCCCCCCAGCTACTGTAGGAAAGAAAATACTGTAAGTCATCACATTTCTGTTTGCCAACATTTATTTACCCTTTGGTTTAAATGTGAACAGTGGGAGGGTTATAGGGCAGTGCCTTTTACTGCTGGGGATGCATTTTGTTGTGTCTGTTTTTTAGATGCCTAGAAATGAAGTATTAATATTAGTTCATTGGAGAAATACAGCAGAGCTTTTCTATGTCAAAGAGATTTTCTGCTCCTCCCACCTCCTCCTGCCATTCTCCTTGAACTCCTGTGACTGTCTTCTGAGTGATTAAAGGAGCATTTCATTACAAGAATAATCTGTACATTCTAGAACCTTCCCCCGTCTGCATAAGGAGAAGGCAAACAATTGCAACTTTTTTCTTTTTCTTTTTTTTTTTTTTAAACATAATGTGCAGCACAACTGGTGAAACTTTTCCTACTCTGCCTTCATAAGACTTTTTATGCACACAAGTCCCTGTTTCAAACTCCTGCTTATGTCCAGCAGAAACTGAAATACAGGCTTATTTTTTGGACTGTGATTAAGACTCAGTGTTGTCTGTTGCCTTAACTGAAGAATTTTCAAAGTATTTTCTAAAATGCAAATGAACAAAGGAGTCTGCTTAAATCCTTTGTTGAAATGAGGATAATGTAGCACCCCAGGGATTGAAAGGAGTGTGTTGGGATTTAGTGGTTATGGCACTATGTAACAAACCCCAGTTTTGACACGTGCACTCATGCTCATTTACACAGTGGAAAAAGCCATGTGTGTGAGACACTGATCGTCTGAGGCAGGCTTTCAGTCTTTTCCAATGACAGCCCTTTATATCACTTAGCTAAGATTTCAGAGTTTAGCATGCTGTTAATCACTTGAGAAGAATCTGTTGCAGCAAGAAATCAGTCAACCTTGAGAGGTGTCCCTACTTAAGGGGAGATCCTGCTCACTGCTGTGCAGGATTGCTCATTGGGCCCTGGGATGTCCACTGTTTATGGACTAAGACGATTTACTTACAGTCATATATACATACTTACTACAGAATTTAGATTCTTCCAAAATTGGCTTGAGCCTGACATTGGCCAGAACTGTAATGTGTACAGATTGTTCACAATAGCCCTTTGCTACTGCATTATTACCTGTCTCCCCAGAATCCACTTTGAGCCCTATGCAGTGGTCACCACCAGAAGCATCCGTTACAACTGCAATGTGCTTATCACTTGAGCAGTAAGGAGGATTGTTGGGAGTGAGGGGGACACATCACTACAGGCTCTCTGTCAAAATTAAGAGATGTAGTAAAAAGTAATGATGGTGCTAAATAAATTGCCATGCTCTGATAGAAGGCTTCTGTGAAAGTGTGTAAAGTTGAAGACAGAGAAAGTACATGAGGTGTGATCACATTTCTGAAGCTGCTCATTATTAATAAAAGGGGAGGAAGAAAATGAAAGTGAATGTGAGAAATGCTTTTTGTCTTTCAAGTCCCAGAACTTCAGGGTGGGAGCCTGAAGTTAAACCCCCCGTCTTTTTAGATAACTTTTTTTTTTTATTAGGTTTTTATTTTTACTTTGGCAAGCCCTGCCTTTCTAGAGCAATGATCAATACATTATATGCAGAAACTGTCCTGTCTGAAAGGCCACATAAATACTATGACAAACTTGATCTAGTCACTAGGAAGAGTTATTTACATCTGGTTTATTTTTCTCATTTGATATGGGAATTTTACACTCTTTTTTTCTTTCTGGTATTCTGCATATTTTAAGCTAAAACTACTGTAATAGTCTTCTGTAATAGCTTTGCTTCTGCATGTCTTAAAATTTAGAGGCATTTCACTATTAGAGTACCCTTTACTTAATCCACTTTGCACATAGATTAAAAGGCATTCTTCTGACAAAATAGTTATTGACTCACTATGAGCCAGAGCCAAAAATGGTAAGACTGACGGTCACTAGGCCCAGTTCTCTGTGAAGGACTTGGCTCTGTTGTCACAGCATGGCCCATAGTGACTTAGAAGAACCTTCCAAACTTGCTGCCAGTCTGCAGCAAATAAGGAGCTATTGTATGGGCTGTTAAACTTCATTGTTTTTGACAAGTCCTTTGGAAGGGGCTGTAGCAAACAGTAGAAGAGGATACTTTTGTCAGCAGTCCTCAAATTCTCCATGGACTGTGTTAAATCAAAACCCTTAGTACTCTCACCTAGTAAATGAGTGAGGAATTGCTAGTGAGTGTTACATTCATGTCATAATTTATGCTCAGAAATTTCCTTGTGTAGTCATGCTCTTCAAGATCAGACTATCTCTGTATGCTTTCTAGAAAGGCTTTATCTTAAGCTTTCTGGTTTGCTGCGTAATCGGGCTGATTTTTAAGCTTATTTATGGCTTTCCTTTTGGCCTAAGCCTTTCTTAGGCTTTCAATTTGAAGAAAACAATCCTGATGAGCAGCAGATTAGCATTAAAGAGCTTTCCTAAAAGAATGGTTGTTAAATCATCACAATTCTATTGTGATTAGCTCCCACAAATAGTGAGTGTCTCTGGGCTAAGCAATTCTCTCTCCCAGTATGAGGAGTCATTGCCATCCTCTTTTTGATTATGGCAGCCTGAATGATCTTGGTCTGTCCTTAGGTGATGCTGTGATTCTTTCTTGCAAGTGTATTTTTTCCCTTCGCTTTGCATGGTATCATAGTGCACAGTGAAGTGCTGAAGTGTCTGTTTTCAATTCTGCATGGAGGAGAGTCATGTCCAAGGTTATAACTTGTCCCTCTGTTTTGAGCTCCGGGGTAGAATTAGTATTTTCCACTGTTTTCTGGTACAGGTAGCTACTGGAACACTCTGTTGGCTTAAAGATAAGGATGCTGGACCGGTTCTGGCATCTCTCCAATTTAGGGGTTATAATATCAATGTTGGTACCATCTTAAAGGAATGGGTGTGTCAAGGCTAGCCTGTGGAAAAAAACAGTGGATAATTGCTCTTGTTTACCTGTTCATACTCTTATTCTACCATTTAACTGTAGTGGTAAATAGAAAAAGTTGTTCTTTAACTGGATAGTTCTGAGTCTACATCTCAGAGTATCGCATCTATATTTCATTTTTTATGATTCTGCCTTAGCTACCACAATTCTTTCTATTTATAGGGCAACAGCACAATGTCTCGGAACACAGAGAACCACTGAAATTTTGTTGGTATGCGGTATCTGCCCTGTTGTAGTAATGTGTTGGTAGAGGGATTTTGTTTGGGTTTTTTTTGTTTTCTTTTGTTTGGGGTTGTTTTGGAGGTGTTGGGTTTGTTTTTTTAATATTTCTGAGAATAAAGGCTCTCTGAAAAAACACTCTGGTTGGTTTTAGCAAGTTGACTTTCAAACCTACTCCAATAGTGTACTCACCTTGTGCATTAGTCATAGTATGTGAATCGTTTTCTCTATATACTTCTTTTCACTGTGACGAAATGTGATTCAATGACCTTGCATTATGTAGGAAGTCATCTGATCTAAGAGAGTCACTGAGGAGGCTGGTGAAGTTCTACATAATCTTCATGAGTTCTTTAACAGGCACAACAGGGAATAGAGAGTCTCTGGACATCAGTGAGACAAGAAATTTATTTATTCCTGCTTAGGCCAGGAGGTGTACTTTAAAACCTTAGATTCTATAGTAACTTTCTGTGAGGAGAGAACTCCTCTGCAGGACGTCAAGAGTGCCCCTCTGCGATCACTGAATTACTCAGTTTTCTTTAAAACCTACTGAAAATCAGAAACATTGAGCATGGAAAGGTAGTGACAGGAGAAGTTGTTTCATCTCTCCATTAGAAAAAGGACCAGTTGGCAAGTACATTGTAAAGTACCCTTGCAATAGGCATTTTAATATTAATAAAGGTAGCATACAAGTGCACTTTCTATCTCAGTATTGCCAATTAGAGAATGATACTCCTACACATTCTTCCAGCACTCTGCTTTTTTGCAGTGCTTTCACCTGTGCCATCTGTGATGTTTGTATTTCTTTATGACCTTTTCAGTAGTTTGTTGTTCTCATTCTTCTGTCCATGTGAGAGAGATGGAATTCTCCAAGGAAAGCTACTTGAACATATGGCGAGGTACAATGTTATAGCATGTAAACTGGCATTCATTACTGCCTCTCTGTACTCTTGGCTTAATTCAATTTTTCCTCCAGGTTTTTGTTTGGCAAAAAGTTTTATTATTAACAATTCCAACTTGGGAAAGGAGCCCCAGGGTGTAAGAACTGGATTGAAGTGTGAAGCAAGCTCGTACCAGCTGAGGAGCTGGCCCAGTCTGTGGATGGAGTCTTCAGACATGCAAAACAATTATGGGCAGAAGTTAATTTTTAACAAGATGAAATGGAGATGAGCTTATCTTGCATTTTTTTTCCTACCAAACCCTGCTAAGCCTGGGAATAAAAAATGTATTTCTAGGGCAAGGGCATTTGTCAGTCAGTGGTTTCATACTTGAGACTATTAAGGCCAAAAGTGAATGAAAGAAGGGAAGTCACAAGGTGGGAAGGGTGCCATTAGTTAAGAGAGTAAGAGTGAAAATGTCAGGCAGCTTCTCAGAAGAAAGGAGTATTGCAGCATAAGCAGGGAAAAACTATCCATATAGGGAAGGTAATTAAATATTCATCTTGATGAGATGTGCCACAGATGTAGTGAAGGGGCTAAAAGATAGACCTGGTATGGGTTAAACAATGGGGCTATTTTTGCAGCTTGTATTTCCTGATGACCTTTTCAACAGCTGCCTGCTTTTGTTCTTCTGGCCATATGAGAGAGTTAGAATTCTCTCAGGGAGGCTGCTTGAATGCCTGCCGTATCCATCCATTTGTGTGAATTAAAAGGGTATTGTGTGGACATCATAAAAATCAGAAAAGAGGTGGAGGTTACTGAATTAAGATGGAAAACATATGACGTGTTATGATGTTAGAATGAAAAAGAAGTATTGGATAATTTACAGATCTGTGGGTGAATAAATGACAAATCTTTGTAACACTTTACATATGTTAGAAGAAAGATGAATGGATAGTAATCTAACGGTGATAAATCCCCGAGGCAGTGGAGAAAGAAAGAAAAAGAATGGGTTTTGCTTTGGTAGAAAGAAATAATCTGAAATTTGAATAAAGATGTGAAGATGAAGGAAACATTGGTGGATTGTAAGCAGAAAAATGGAATGGGCATGGGAGGACTCACCAGAAGTGAACCAGCAGCATAAATGGTTGATAGGTGAAGGCAGTTTTGAGAGAGAAGCAAAAGGAAAGTACATGAGATGAGATGAGCAAGAGATTAAAAAAAAATAAAACAGATGTAGTTCAGTGACTGTTTCAATCAAAAAATTGTGTATTTCTATGATTCTGTGATTATATTTGCAGGGATATTTCTGTTAACACATGAAGTATAATTGATACTTTCAAATTTAGAGCCCAGACTGTAGTTACTGGAAGTCCGTGCCACAGGAAAACAACCTCATTCTTTTCTTCATAGTCTTCCTCTGTAATACAGTTATTTCATGTGTCTTACCAGTCAAAGAAATTCCTAGGCTGACAGTTATAGACTGAGGTTTGATCTTTAACCCACACAAGTTGTTAGACAAATCAGTGGTGATGAAATAGGATATGTCATGCTGCCAAGTCACAGAAGCTGTATTACACTGTGAAGCATCCACTAGTGTGTGGCACTGTATTTGGTGAGGTTACAGCTGTGCTTAGTAAGACTGCCAACAGATAGGAATTTGGGGTGTGAGAAGTGGGTTGCTGATGCTCTAGAATTGGAGAGAGCTGCACCTGTTTTTTTTTTCAGGTAAGATACTCCACTGTTGGATTTTATCAATAACAATAGAGGACCACCACTGACATAGTTCTGGTAAAAGGCTCAGTTGAATGTTGCAATTCTGAGTAATTAATTTCTCATAAAAATACTTGAGTTTCTGCCTATGCTTACTGTTCAGGAAGCCATCTTTAAGCTTTAATCTTTGCAAGGAAGTCCATCTTCCTTCTTACACTAAAAACTGGCACATTTTTAATCAAGTACTGTGAATAGCATATCAAATGAAGTGGTCGACCCTCAGATCAATGTAGCAGATAACCTAATCCTTTTATTATGTTTGAGAGAATAAGTGCTTTTATCAGCTTTGATGAAGAACAAAACCGGTAATATCTGGAAAGATCTTCAGCACGTTTCAAATGTTTCACTCCAGTTGGCTTCTGCAGAGCTACTAGCACTTCTGTAATACCAAATTCCAAATATTACAATGAATGGGGAGCACGTGCCCTAGGAAAGCACACAGAAGACCAATTCTCTTATTCTGTGTTTACTTACTCTGTGAAGTTGTCTCAGAGCACCAACTACAATCTGCAAAAACAAGATTGCTTCCCTCTGGACCCAACTTGCATAAATATTTCAGTGGGTAGATACATAAATTTTAAAATGCTGTGGTAAATAGAAAGGAGGAAAAAACAAATATAAGATAGACTGATTTGTAAACCAATAAATACTACATCTTTACACAGTAAAATTCCATAAAGGGCGTCAGATTATCAAAGTTATGAGAAACGCTTCCTAGATATGGAAAAGAATGACTCAGTGTCCTAAACAACTTGTAATTTAATTATTGACTTTTTTTGTTGGTAACCTTTAATAGGCAACTTTGTGGCATTGGCTGTTTGATACTTTATTTCTTTATTTTCTTTTATATCCTGTTATCTCTGTCATAATCATCACTAAATAATTGTTCAACTTTGAAAGATTCTGCACTGAGCATTGCTAATGTCCTGTGGTTTCTTTGCTCATCTGAGCTGTCATATGGTGCTCTTTCCAAAACCACATTTGTAGAGTACAGCTTTGGAACTGTTTAATTTTCTGGAGAAGAGTTTATTATTAAACACTAGACTGTCATCAAAACAATTCAATATGCATGACCTAAATCTATTTGTGGTTAAATAGTAAGGTCTGGAGGTTAATAAAAAGAACTGCAGCAAGCTGCTCACAAGATAATTCAAGAAACTTATAAAAGATCACAGAACTCCAGCCATTTTCCCATTAGGCTTAAGATAAAAAGTGAATTTAAAAGGAAGATGATACTTCTATATTAGTATGTCCTTAGCAGTACTGAGAGAGATTCCACTGTTTCAAAGGTCAGGTGAGAGTAAGAGGAACTGTGTAGTTAGCAAAAAGCCACCTTTTTCCTAAATTTAGAAGAATGTTTTTTTCCTTCCCTCTTATGGTAACTTTTCTTTTTTTTTTTTTTAAACTGTCCTTAGCCTTGTGAGTGAGAATTGCTGAAGTGGGAAGGAAAAGAGACCTAAATCAGGTTCTAGTTCAGCATTTAAGCAAGCGCAGTCACTTCTCAAGTGCTGCTGAGTATCACAGCAAGACGGAAAGGGAAGTGGCACTAAATGACTCCTGAAAAGTCAGTAGGCTTATTAAGTCTTACTTAGAAAGTTGATTGGGGAGCTAATTTAGAGCTCCCCTGTCCTGCCTTTTAAGTATGATGAAAACCCTTAAAAGACTCTTGCTGGTGCTGACGGATTGAGAGTGGCATTGAGTGTAGGATGTGAAATGGGAACAGGGAAACACAAAGTTAGAAGAATTGGTTACCTTTAGAGTTCATGCCTGTGCATTTTTCCTAAAGAAAAAGTGGAAGACGGAGGATGTTTTACTATCTGCTGCTGATATTAATATTTTTTATTGTACAGTGGGCTGGAGTCCTACTATCAGAAGCCTCTTTCATCCACTTTGTCAGTGTATAGAAGCCTAATGTGGGTGTAACACATGCACATTCTGATTTCCTAAGAAGTGTCAAGGGACTGTGGGGTGTGTAACAAACCCTGAGTGTATAAGGAGTTCTGTTGGTGATAATGGCATTCTGTTATTGTTCATATGGCAACTTTGATATCACGTGAAGAGACAACCAAGCAATGAAAAGATGGCATTAGAAACTGCTGTTCGTGCTCTAAATTGCTTATAAACTGAGCCTTTAAAACTGAATGTCATTTCATAGCAAACTGCCAGCCCTTTAAATGGAAATGTCAGTCCTTTAGAAAGCTCTTGTTTAGAGGAACCATGTGCTAGACAATACTCTTAATGAAGATCTTCTCCCTTTGTCTCTGCACTTGCCCTCTCTTTTATTTTGTTTCATACACATACCAGCCAGGACTCTTCAATTATGGGAAAAGCTTTTCATTTTAACAACTGTTTTGTAGACATTCTTGCTAATGCATTTTGTACGCCTTTGTTTTCCAGCCTCCCATTTCTATTGTCATCATTTAAAATGACAGGAGACAGAGCTTTTTCATTAGGAAAAGAGCTAAGAGGAGACAGTACAGTTCAGGCTGTGCTTGGAAAAAAGTACAAAGGCTTGACTATTTAATTTTAAACTTAATACAGGTGCATATTCAACAAGATATTATTGTCTTTTAGACATTAAAAGTGTACCAATTAGAAATATTTTGAGAGAATGAATCTTGAATGTATGACATCAATAACATAACCCCCAACAGCATCAGAGGGTATTTTATTATCCATGGAGTGTGTACATACTTGCTTTTAACTCTTGACTGGGAAATGATTAAATACATTAGTTAAAACTTCAGTGAAAGAAGTTTAAGATTGAAGTGTTTTTCACCTTTCAAGTGAAGCAAGCTGAACAGTGCAAGTATAGGTGGTTATGTTACCCGTTGACTTCCTAAACAGACACAGGTATTGTGCATCCTGTTGTTTCGCAGCACCATGCCAACAGGAGTGTTGATGTGGGAACTGACTCTGCTATTAGTTTTGTGCCTAATACTCCATTTATGATAAACAGGGTTCCCTCTGTGACTTCAGATTTATTAGATAAAATGTGTTTTATGTGGAAATTTGTAGGTATTCTTGTAAAGTTTCTTCCTCTGCCCTACTACAGTTCTTGCAGCAGAAAGTTCTGCAGTCTTTTTCAGACTACTGAAAGAAGTGTCATGACTGCTGCTATAAATGCATAAGATAATCCACTATTAGACTCACCATCTCAACTTTAAATCCATACTTAGCAGCCATCAGAGAACATAGAGTATTTGTATGTATGCCTCTACTTTTTGTAACATCCCAGGTTCCTGTTGAAAGAGAAGAACAATCCATAGGAGGATATTTCCAAGTACTATTGAAATCACCATTCCCTGTTATTAAATGAAGTATTAACAGTATAAAAGCTTATGTAAAGATTATTTCCATCTGTCTTGCTTTCCCCAAGGTGTCAAAAAAGCAACATTGTCTGTCCAATGAGTCAATTCTATGTAACACTGCATACGTATATGGATATACACAGAGAGATATTTAACAAGCCCATTACTTGTTAACTTCTTTGTTAACTGAAGATGCAACAACAAGTCAAGTGTGGTGCTATGTGTGATATTTTTGACCACTGAGCAGTATCTTAAATTCTAAAATGCAGACCATTGCAAATATCTATAGATAGCAAATGCATTATTTATTCTCTAGGGTACCAGTAAGGGAAATAACAGACTCATCTCAAAACACAGACATTTCACAAATAAGCATGTTATTAACATTACCACAGTGTTACCAGAGTCTATCATTGTACCAAATTGCAAGTGGAATTCACTTTTTCCATGTCATTTCTGTACTATTAGAGTTGGGAAGTTGAATTGATTTAATTGCTCCAGTTAGAGCTTACTCTAAATGGGCAATATTATTGAACCTGCCTTAAAAGGGAGACAAACTAATTTTATTATTAATGATACTCTGAAATAGATAAAAGAAGCATTATTCTTTCTTTATTTCTAGTTAAATGCTCAGAAAACTATGCTGCATATGCAAGACAATCCTCTAACATTGAAAGAGTGGCTTCCTGCTGAGACCAGTTTAGCATACACTTAACACCTGCTGGCTTACCCAGAGGGAGGCTCCCTTTTGGCTCCTCAGGCAGAGCTGCTGCCAGGGCACCACATGAATCCCATTTTGAGTGTCAGATGCAGTAGTGCATAGGACAAACACACAGCGTGACACCCCGCCAGATGAGGACTCCACTAATTGGTCAGTCTCCCCTGGTTTCTGACCACCCGTTGACAGCCAGACAGACACAATAACAACGTTGCAAAAGGGGGTGTGGTTGTGCCAGGATGAAGCAAACTCTGATGGCTTATGCCAGTGATTTTCTGACATTGTTTCATATATGTGCAAAATAATAATGGTTTGTGGGCCTGGGCCTGTAAAGAGCTGTGTAAGCACTCCATGTTACTGATAATTCTTTAATCCAGATTCTGACAGTGATCTGAAATAAGTCAGTGCTTCCATGAATTGTGTTCCATCATTGTGTTCTGGAATAGGGCACAGTCTAGGGACAGTTAGTTTGTTACTAGTGCCTGACAGACCATGGCAGCATATGATAGAAGTGTGTCAGGCTGTACAGGATGACAGGATTTTTTTCTCCACAAAGTTCCAGAATTCTTTTTTTCTCCAAAGCTTGGCTTGTCTCTTAGTGTCCTTCAGCTTCTTCAGCAGTACCAATTGAAGTTCTGTTACTGTTCACTATAGATGACTGACAACAAAATATGCTGTACTGACCTCATCATCAGTTTAAACAGATATGTCTCTGTAGGGAAAAATAAACCAACAAACTAAACCAAAAGAGTACTTAAGTGAGAGAGCGAGCATGGGAGAACGGCAACACCAATCAAGAAAACACAATGTGTAGGACTAAAGGAGCCTAAATGTGGCGGAACATGGAGGAGGGCGAGAAGAGAAATAGAGACCCAAAGTCAGAGTAGAGACTAATGGAAGAACTTAACTCTAGATCCTAAAATACTAGAAAGGATTGATTAGGGAAGAATAATTCTCCCCTGTGAACTCTTTCATCTGCATGATGTCTGGGGTTCTTGAGCTAAGGCTTAGCCAATACCTATGGTAAAAAGCAAGCTTTGGAGAGAGCCAGAGCCTAGCAATGCAGTTGGAGTGGGACCACAGATGAGTGCCAAGGGAAAATGCAGATTACAGAAAGAATTCTCCTCTGATATTGTTTTGATCCTTTTCCACATCCTGATTTCCTACTTTTGCCTTCTGCATGGGAAGGCAGCTGTAGGAATTATCTGACAAAGTCAGACCATCTAAAGCTAAACATGAGATAGATAAAGGAACTGTAAATGCCAATGTGAAACCAAAATAATTCACAAATAAAATGCTGTATTATATTTCCTGGTCTATACAGTGGTGGCTGGGACACATTTACCAGTTTCTACCGCTAGAGTAATCCAAGCAGATTCCTTTCTGTGTTCACCTCAAGTATATAAAATGGATAATCAATTGCCTATATGGAGGAACCAAGAGTCTTGCAGAACAGTGGCTTTTTCTTGTTCATTTAAACTTGTTGGCAGACAGCAGTGAGAAAGGACAGCAGAGCAGTTGTCTTTCTGGAGGAATGATTTTCAAGGTGTGGGAGCAAATGTTGTATTAAACCTTTTTTAGTCTTTCTTTGAACCTTTTTCAGCCTTTGTTGAAGATCCCATAAACATTAGCTAAATATTAGCCTGGTTACCACAGGGCAGGGTGATAATGCTGTAATATATCCATTTATAAAGAACAATGAAACAGTAAAAGCGAGGGATGTTTAATATTCAACATATTCACCAAAAGTGTTTTATCACTGAACATCTGTTTCACGTGACTGTGCAAACACTTAGCATGAGGGTACAATTGCTTTTTTTCAGAGGTGGATTAGAATCATATGGGTAACTGACTCTCAGCTTGGTGCTGAGCTCATTCAAATGTCCCCTGGCAGGTAGCCAAAGGAAATTTCCTTCTTGAAATGACAGGAATTCTTTGACATAACATGTTCTGTTAGAACATATGTTGAAATGTCTATATCATCTTAAGGATGACCTTCATTTCTGGCACCTATCAATGTATGTTCGTGGTAATCGGAAGCAGTATCTTGTTGACAGCTATCTACCATAAGTGATCCTGATCCACTTTGCAATCATTTTCAAAGCCTCTTCATTTTCCTTGAAACAATTGTTTTATTTAGAAGCATTCTTTCTAATAGGCAAAATTACCCTTAGTTAAATCCACTGTAGGAGCTGAACAGGAATACAAGTATAAACGTTCACAGCTGGAGTACAGATAGCTACTGTGGATGTAGCTTACACTTCTCAATTTTCACATGTAGCATATGCTTGGGGAGAGATGAACAGATGCAACTTGTTTAATGGAGCAAATCACATGCATTTTATCTTCATGAGTCCACATTTGGAGAGTGCACTCCCTCTTTACCTGTGCTTAATGTGACTCCAGATACATGTAAATAGCTGTGGCAGAATATTAGCATGGCTTAGTTTGAGCCAGAATGTAAAAGTTACATGGCCTTCCTCGTTGAAGTTCATTAAAGTAGGAAATATGTGGTGTACAGATGGCAGAAAAAAAATGCAGCCTTATGTGTTTTGACTGGGCTCACACTGCTGGTAGGGAGGGCTTGGTAGCTGAAGGTGCTCCCCGTTATCAACCAGGCCTGGAGACTGTGGCTTTGTCTGATGGTCTGGTCCTGTGCCAAACCCTATCTGGTACCAGTAAAAGTACCTTTCCATGCTTCTTCTTCCAGTGGCTTTCTGGATGCATTGCTGGGTGATGATAAAGTCAATCCTGTTCACACAAAATGTAGAATTTTACCAGTCTGGAGATGAAATAAACAGCTGTATTGAACATTCTGCTACTTTCAGCATCCTACATGTGAAATATTTTCCAAATATCCTAGCATGTACCTGCTTCCGCTGAAGTGATGGCCCCTTCTTTGCTTTGTTTATCTGGAGTGCTGGGGAATAAAAAGATTTATTTTTTTAACATTGCTGCCCTTCTTCCTGCAGTCTTGACATCATAAAGTATTTCTCCTGGCGCAAAACTAGAATATCAGCCTTTTTCTCAACCTGATTGAGATGTAGAGGAGCCAGACAAAGCTGTATTTTCACTTCGCACACTAATTGGGATCAACAGCAAAAAATTATTTATGCGATATAAAATGCAACAAGTCAGTGTCCTCTTCTTTTGGAGTTATGGGCTGATTTTACTAGTGCTTCTCTAGATTATTTTTAACAATAGCTGACTATTGAATCTGATTCCAGCTTCCTCCTCCTTCTCCACTTTCATATGGGGAAAGACTAACGTATATGGATAAATTTACTAAAGCTTTTATGAGGGATGTTAAGTCCTAAGAAATTTGAGAAAAAGAGATAATTAGAATATTTTTTTAGCCAACTATTGCTCTAAACAATCACATTTTTCAAAGTTATTTTGTTTTTAGGTTTTGTTCTGATTTTGTTCTTGATTAGGGGCTGGTAACAGTGGAATACTTCAATGCAAAAATATTTCCTTGGCAGAAGTCCAAACATACATCTCTAGAAAGTTGTATTTTCTCTCTCTCATTTTGTCTTCTTTGCCTTCCCAGTTATTGATGCACATAATAAAACACAAGGAAAAAAGACAAATCCACCCAAAAGGTCAAAATCAATGATCCTTTTACAGATGGCACCTTTGGGAATCCTGGGTACTTTACCATCAGCTTATGTTTGAGACTGTTACTTGAATACTTGTTTTTTGATGACAAAAATCAATGACTTCTTTAAAGAAGACACCCTTGGGGCTAGAGGGATGCAGACTTTGAAATGTTTACTAGTCTGTGCCTGTCTCTGAAAGACTAATAAACATATTTATAAGTTTATGAGCTTCTATTTAATTTTTATGGATTGGAAATGGTGTATGGTTTTGACAAGAATATTTAAGCTAATGTGCCCCAGTGAGACACTTTGCAAATTTGCATATAAGTTCTGATCCAAAACTTACTGAAATCAACAGATATATTTACATTAGGTTTAAATTTATCCCTGTGAAAAAAACACTGAAGTTATTGGACTTATTTTGTTAATGTATTTGATCCAATGGCCAAATACTAAAACAATTCTGAAAACAGAAAGAAAACCCACTTCTATAAATATTTACTTATCTCAGCAAACATTATTTCTTTTTATGTACTTTTTCTGTTTCTGTTGTTACTCTGAGCTGCCGAAAGCATTTTGTTCTTAAAAACATATATGTTTTTAAGGTTATTTCTTTGCTGCTAATTTGGCATTATGTTTATTTATGGAACCATAATTTACTTTGATACCAGGGCAGATATTCCTTGATTTTCCTGAATGAGCAGAGTTATAGCAGTCTCTTGTGATTTAATAGGACACTTGGTCTGCATATCTTGTGATGTGGTATTGAGGCTTTGGTGCTGGAGTTTGGACAATCATTTTTCTCACCAGCTGTGCAGACAAAGACTGCTGGGATTATTTTTTTTTTTTCCTTCCTTTCAGTGGGGAAAACAAACAAACAAAAAACCCACCCAAACAATTTAGGGTTGTTTTAGTCTTGTGTAAGTTGGTTTCCAGGGAATCAGCCACAGAAATTACTTTTGAAAAAGACTGGCAGTGTATAGTAGCCTTGCAGTAATTAGAAATTCATTAGCTATTCATTTTCTATTGACTCTAGATCTAATCAGTACATACAGTGATATAAAATGTCAGGCCTAACCAAACAAGTGCACTGAAAGGCTAATAGTAGATAATGTCATTTGTGAAGTAAAACATGGGAACATGCATGGCATTAGATGATGTGCTACAGCAGACATTCCTTCCCATCACTTACTGATCTTGATTTAAGTTTACTGATTTTGGCCTCATAAATCAGTATTACTCTGGATGTAGGATGTCATCCCATTCTTAAGACAGTAAAAATGCAGAGTCCTGGCAGCAAAGATGGTCAACAGCATGCTGGGCTTTATTAACAGGACTGAGTAGAGCAACTATCGTCCTCTGCTCAGCACTTGTGAGACTGCATCTGGAATAATGTGTCTAGTTTTGGGTCCCCCTGTCAAGACAGACACCGCTAAACTCTAATGACTTCAGCGGAGAGCCACCAAAATGCTAAGGGGCTGGAGCACTTGCCCTGTGAGCCAAGGATGAAGGCACTGGCCTTGGAGAAGAAAAGGCTTCTAGGGGAGCATTAGCTATTAAGCAGCCTCTTAATAGCTATGAGAAGATTGTCCAGAAGAAACTAGGCTGTTCATAGTGGTGCATGTTGAAAGGGCAAGAGACAACAGACATACGTGGAAACAAGAATTCAGAGTTGATGTAAAGAGATGTCTTTTCACCAGGATGACAGTTAAACATCAGAACAAGCTGCCCAGTCTCCGTCCTTGGGACTTTTCAGAACCTGAGCAAACAGAGCAGATCTCAGTGGATGCTGCTTTAAGCAGGCCTCCTTAGGTCCCATCTAACCTGAATTTTCCTGTAATTCCTAAGGGTCTTCACATCACAATATGAATCTGTGTTTTTGTAACTGCCTCTGTAGTCAGAATCACAATACAAGTTTGCTTTAGTTATTTTCTGCCATTTTCCATGAAAAGACTTTCTTTTGAGCTGCTATAATTTTGTACTTTGTCAAGCACCACGTATTTATGTTAATTAATTACCTGTACAGCTTCAGTCATCCAAAAACAAGGGTAGGACAAATGTATTGGTGTACTTCTAGTGAAATGCCACATATCTTTGGAGTGATGTAGGGTGGTGGGCAGTAACTGAGAAACCTGCTGATGTCAAGCTGCTGTTTGATGCAAGGAAGAGGGTAAGAACCTGTCTTCAAACTCTTGCTTGGCTTAATGACCATTAGCACAGAGTTTTATTTTCACACTTACATTAAGATTTTCTTGAATGACTTTGCTAAAAGTCTTAGTTTTCAGGATTTTGCAACTGAGGCAGTATTCTGTTGGGATGTTTCTTGGTTTTTTCATATTTATTATACTGAAGAAATAGAAGTATTACTTGAACAGCTGGGAACTCTTATGTTATTTCACTTTAAGAGGAACAATTGGTTGAACTTGTTTAATGTTGGCAAGAGAGTCATGAATCCCAATAAGGCCATGAATACATTTATTATTAATTTTCTGCTCATTCATTTTTAATTTTCTGTCAGACAGAATCAAAGGCTGAATTGGTGACTTCAGTGTTTTCTACCTTGCTCTATTGGCTTCAGAAGTCCTTTAATAAGGCAATTATTTATTCTGGACATCACGGGGAAATCAAAGGTGAAGAAACCAGTGATATCTAAACCCTTTAGTGCCTTAATTCAAACAGCACTCTCATTGTTGGATGGAGTTCATGCCTCTGGTTCTTTAATGTTGCCTGGTTTGGTATTTCTTTCATTTTAAAGTTAGCTGGAATGTGCAGAATGGAGAGTGAAGGGAAACCACAAAAGAATTTAGCTCATGGAAGCAAGAATTACTGAAATCAGCAGGGGTTCTTGTTTCTCGGTTGAGAGTACGCTGGTTCATTGTACTGAGAGGAAGCAAGTAGAGGATCTTTGAGAAGGATTTAATGCGAGCCTACAAGGCTTTCATTAGGAAGCTGTGGTATAGTAGTGGCTGTATATGCCTTTTATCTCCTGAAAACAAGGAGGAGATCTGACTTCACAGCAACTCTCTTATCTAAGGCATGGTACTTCACTTAAGTCAGTGAAAAAGCTTGCATACATTTTACTGCATCATGTTTTCAAACAGATTATGGAATGTTTATCTAACTCTGCTACATACTTCATATTTCTGGGTTTTTTTAAATGAACAGGAGGTAGGGGAAGAAAGGCACTGGTAAAGAGATGTATGTTGTGTGGTTGAGGAGGAGAGTTACCTGTGCAAAGACAGTCATAGAGTAGAAAGGCTGAATTTGTTTTCTTTTAGCAGGCTTGATTTTAACCTGTACAGACTTCTAGGTCCAGTACACATGTGAAACACTTCTTTGTCTCAATGTATTTTGCTTTTTGTAACTCATAGAATCATAGAATGGTAGGGGTTGGAAGGGACCACTGGAGATCATCGAGTCCAACACTCCTGCTGAAGCAGGATCACCCAGGGCAGGCCACACAGGAACAGATCCAGGTGGGTCTTGAAAGTCCCTAGAGAAAGAGACTCCACAGCCTCTCTGGGCAGCCTGCCCCAGTGCTCTGTCACTCTCACAGTGAAGTTTTTCCTCATGTTGAGGTGGAACTTCTGTGTTTCACCTTGCTACCATTACCTCTTGTCCTATCACAGGGCACAACTGAAAAGAGCCTGGG
Source organism: Todiramphus chloris collaris (assembly GCA_025345505.1). NCBI lineage: Eukaryota > Metazoa > Chordata > Aves > Coraciiformes > Alcedinidae > Todiramphus > Todiramphus chloris. The sequence continues at coordinate 10,124,878 of JANVCC010000037.1, read as the reverse complement.
CCCTTCTACTTGATACCCACCCTTCAGATATTTGTAAACATTAATAAGATCCCCTATAATAAATCATTGATAGGATTTATACCATTGATAGGAATTAATTACCATTGATAGAATTCCACCACAAGCATGAGGTAGCATTTATTCCCTTTTCAGGAAGTATATAAAACACTGTTACTCATACTGCTTTGTTACCAAGATGTTACTGCAGTCTCTTGCTATTTTGTTCTTGCTCGTTCTTCAGAATTCTGGTCTTCTGTGAAGCTGACAAAGAAGAACTGAAAGGAGACAACATATGAAACCTGATATTTTAGGGTTCAAACCTCCAATGTGTTGAGCACAGTCTGAAGAAAACAGTTATGGAATTTTCTTGTCTTGTATCCTGATTTCTTCCTGCAGACGACCTTGGCACTAAGCTGCCTGACTGCAACATGATGTAGTTTAGATAGGATTTAATATTCCACACTGAGTGGGTAACACTTTGCTCTAGTGCTCTATGTTGAGGAAAGCAACAAGAGGCTATTTGAAAACAGTTAGCCACATGCTCCTGAGAAAAAAAAGTCTCTGTTCTTCTCTGTCTAATCATTCTGCTGATCAGAATGCTATCTTAGGAAAAAGGAATATTGTACAAGTCACCATAAAGTTTTATGAGCCAATTATTACAGATATAATTGTCCAAGGTTATAGAGGTCTATAGATGTCTTATATTCCATAGGCCAGTGTCCTTTTATGCGCTTCTTTTATAGTTAATGCAATGCCTCATTTAATAATTTAAAAATAATTTATTGGAGTTAAATTGCTTTTTTAGAAGGCATAATCTTATCACTCTCATTTTTGTAAGAAACTCATTTTAATTTGTTTGCTGTGCTGTTCTCACATGAATTTAAGAATTTAATGGAGTGAAAATTGAAGGCTGATGGCATCAATGAAATTATTAATTTGGTAACCGAAAGATTTATTTGGTTGATTTAGATGGAATTTTCAATACCCAATTATCTTTGGACTCTATTAAAGAATGAAGCCTTACCAAATAACAGTTCTCAGTTAAAGTTCCCCAGCATGAGTTGAAAAGGACATCTTCATTATTGCTATTGATGTTAATGTGGAAATCACTTACTGTTAATAATCCTGAAGGATAGATAAAGGCTTATTTTTACCCTAAAAGAAACTAGGTTCCGAACCCTAAAAATGTTATCTTAGTGAATTAATATTACCTGCAGATAGGAGTCTTGGCCATGCAGAATATTTGAACAGTATACTTTTATCTCTACCAAGTCCCATTAGAATAATTTAGTAGAAGAAAAATATCTTTCAGTCATCCAAAGAAGTTTGTCTGATTTTCTTAATAAAAGTGGCAATATAACTATATAAAGCAACTATCTGCAAACCTAAATATGAGCATACAGAAGAAATACTTATTTTCTGTTATATTCCATAAGACTTTACTCCTAGGGTTTTGAAGAACCCTTCCATAAAAGTCACCATTTCAGAGTCAGATTTTTTTAAGAATTATCTTATTAGTACTCTTTGCCAATATAAATATTTATATATTCAACATCTGTTGTTTAGTGAAGAGATGCAAACACTAATATGGCAGCATACCCCAGTGAAAGGGTCATAGTATCTTTTTTGTTGTTTGAAACTGTCCTCAAGAGCTGTATTTCTCAGTAGTTCTACAGTTGATAAATGTAAATGCAGGAGAAGGAGATACAAATGAAGCATTAATTACCTTAAAGTTGGTGTCAGATGTTACAGAGAATCTTAGTGATTTTAGAAGTCAAAAAGGAATGTATACTCACACATTGTAAAAATGCAAAGTATGAAACTAGTTACACAACAACTAGAGACAGTCAAATATTAATACCAAAAACCAGCCTAGATTTAAATGATCATTGCCAATTCCTAGACATGTTACATTGTTGTAGCATCTGGAAGATTAAAGTTGGGTATTCAGTGATTCTTTGTCAGCGCAAGAACAGAAACTTACTTTGCTTAGGCTTTTTTTCAGTGAAAGTTAGACAGTTTGAGGAAGAAAGTCAATGCCATGAAAAAGTTGGGTTCCCAGAGTGATAGAGGTTAATTGCTTGAGACTTCCACTTCTGATTCTCACAGCATATGCTCTTCTAGTCAGGTAAGATCAATCATATATGTCAGTTATGTGATCTTCTGTATTCAGATTTGGTTTTGAAATGAGGAGATAGGAGATTTAATAATTTAAAATAGGCTTAAAAATAGTTAAATAACTCTTGCAAAAGGACATAAATATTTAAAGATGCAATGAATCAAGGTCTCTGCATTGGCTTGCTTCAGATTTGGGAATGTTCAAGTGCAGCAAACAAACAAAAAGTAACACAGTGCATGGGATACCCACAGAGCCAGACCGAAGCCTTCAGTCTCAATAGTGACTTACTTCTTAGTCACTAACCAGAAAGGTTACCCTGTGATTCTGGGTATCTTTTCAGTGCTCTTATTTCCTCAAACTTCTTTACGTTCTGTGGATGTCCTTTTCTGTTGTCTTCGTATCGCAGTGTAGATTGTCCTGATCAAGTTATACCTATGCTCAGAAGAAACTGCTTTGGCAATTTATGCTAGTTTGGTCCACATCCCATTGATACCAATATGCATTTTTCCTATCAGTATCAATAGACATTGATTCAAGCCTTAGAGACAGATAAAAAAATACACAGATGTGATTATACACAGTGAGATAATGTCTGCATTAACATTAATCTCCCTTTGTCCACAACGTTTGTACTGCCAGCAAGGATGGTTGAAGTAAAAATGTGTTTTGCTGAGGTAGCCTGAGAGAGAATGAGTGATACACATGTGTTTAATTAAACTTTCAGCATTTTGGTGTTGGGTTTCAGCTGAGGGGGTAACTTTGTGTGAAAGCTGCATGTCTTGTTGCAGCTCCCAGCTCTTACAGAAGTTAGAGGTTGTAGCTTAATCCCTGATGTATAGACCTCTACTTTTCTGTGTTATATTTAATTTGTGTAACTGGGTACAGGTGGTATTCTCTGATCAGGAGACAGTTAAGGAGAACTAGCATGAAGACTAAAATACTTTTCTATTCTAGCAGACAATATTTCTCAGATCAAAGGGTAAGGAGAAGAATAGGTGCTGTCTACAGTATACCTGACCTTTGTATCAAAGCCTCCAGCTTCTTGTAGTTCCAGGAGAAAAAAAAAAATTCTACATTTTAGTCATATGACAGTTGTGAAAAGAGTTTCCATAACATTCTCCTCCCTAAATATCATGTGAACTTTTGATGGATCCTCTGACTCTTGTAAGATTGTTAAAGCTGTTCAGGGGTGAGCAGAAGGGGTACAATTTCTCTTCCTTTTTCTTTACTCTTGCCCTTAGTAAATCAATTTACAAAACCTTTTAAAATACAGTTGAAAAGCTGCCTCCATTCTGTCATCAACAAAACATCACTTGTAATTATTTTTACCAGTTTATACTATGTACAATAAAGAAAAATGCCTAGAACTATCTCAAACCAAAAATCAGGCTCAATTCATTTAATTATCAACAACAGGAAGTGATTGCTCCTTCTCAAATTGCTCTGATGTAGACATAATTAGCTCATTTAACCTCAAAGAAAAGACTAGTCAACTTGAGAGGACAAGAAAAATGAGTTAAAATGCCACAACAACATATTACCCCCTCTTTTACAAACAAAACTATTATCACATGGAAAGTAGAGCTATATGAGACTGATTTGCCACATTTTTTAACATAATGAAATATTCAGGTGCAAAAGAAGCAGAAAAAGCTCCTCAGTTCCATCAGCTAACTGAAGAGCAACAGGTTCATTCAGACACTTTTCAGTTCTGAGATGACTTTGTCTTTAGGGGCCTATATACATTTGTAAGTCTGACCCTTAGTTAACTGTCCTACTAGCAATATAATAAAGGTGTCACACTGCAAGAGACAACCACAAAAACCAACAAAAATCCAAGTGATGTAAAATTAATTTTCTAGTCCTATATATGACTTCTTTTTTAGCAGGAAAAAAAAAAGAAGAAAAATATTTAGATTTGAATTAATTCCCATTAGTTCAGTAGCTCTGAGGCAAATAGTAAACAACTTGTTTTATCTAGAACCTGTCTTAGCAGGACTCCAGCAGGCCGCCGCAGTGTGACTTCATAGACAAATCTCAGGGAGTTCTTTATTCCCCCACCTTTCCTGTTACTCTTTGGAGCACTTGGATTGCTGTGGTACTGCTGCTCATGTAATATGTCAAAGATCCTTTGTGAGATTTGGAAACCGATTTAAGTTGCAATGGAGGGAGCATTTTAACTTACAGTGAAAGTAGCTTGACCCTAAAAACTCTTAAAATTTCATCAATAGTTCTACTAATTAATTACACTTAAAACTGTACAGTAAGTAAACTGATCAGCTAGGAGAACTTTTGAAGCCTTCCAGTCTTTCTAGTAATTATATATTCTTAAAAACTTGTTTTATCAACACAAACCAGGAAAGTATGATGAAGGGGCAAAACTTTTTTAGAAGTTACCAATAAAAATGTTGTACCTAGTACCGAAGCAAGATTTTTTTCTTAAATATCTGCAGAGAGTAGCTGGTTATTTTTGCTGTAATAAACATTTTAAAAATTTTATTCTTGATTTTTGACAAGTTAAAATGGATGCTTATTGTTTCAAACAGCAGGTTTGGAAGGGTTTCAAAATGGTGTTAAGGTGTTAAGCATGCTTCTTGCAGAGCTGGGAGTTCACAAGATGTATACATAGGGTTTACCCAAGGAACCATAAAAACTGAGTGAGACTTCTGTTTCAGACAAACAAGATGCTTTGTAGTCATGGTAAAAAGAAGTCAATAATGAAAGCACTGACAAAACCTTAGCTGTAAAACCAGGACTAAGGTGTGTTGATAGTAACATCTCCAAAGAAACAAATTGTCTATGGATGTATAGTTATGGCTTTCTCAAGGACTTTAAACTGTGTGCATATTTCTTGTTTATATTTCACTCAAGCAGCTAAAGGACCATTGGCAGGAGATTGTCTATGTTTAAAGCTGCAAAATCTTTCAAACAGCAACAGCCTGAGGCTTTTTGTGTAGTGCATACTACTTTTACTATTCAGTGAAGATCACTTCTACATGGTGCAAACAATGCCAAAAATCAAAGGGAGCAAGTATTGAATAGAGAGGAACAAGAGTGTTGAACAGACCTGCCATCCTGGGGACTTGATACAAGCTCACTGATACTTGTGAGAGTTAGTTCATTATTGAAAAGTATTCTTAAGACAGGTCAGGTGTTGTATTTGGCTTGTCTTCTATATAGGACAGTGGAAAGTGGAAAAATGTATGAGGGTGAAATTTCTGTTTTTTCAAATCTAACAACATTAGCATTTGGCATCAGCCATGCAAAACATAATTGGTGTTGAGTGCACCTGTTTGCCCATGCAAAACCCTATGTTCACAAATGCAAATTGACTGAGCATAACATTCACACAAGCAGAGGAAGTGTGTAGTGAAGCTTGCAAGTGTAAAATAGAAGTTGTAAGCAGTTTCAGGGCTTTGTGTGTGCAATTAAAGGTAGACTTATAATGTATGCCACAATACAGCAACATTTATTACAATTTATGTACTATACAGTCATGTTCACAGGTAATGCCATTTGCCTATCAGGGACCAGATTTTTCATGTATTTGAGAATTTAACACCATACAAATGCCTAGTGAGTTTTACAGAAGCACTAGCTTCAGGTACCTGAATACCTTGGCAGCTTTGACCCTAGGTCAGTTCATATAGAAATGAACTTCTGAAGCTAACCTTACCTTAAAGCATTTATTTTTTTCTAAGTTCTGATTGTCAGGTGTAACATTTTCATTAGCTAGTTGACAAAGTGGCTGTGCTTATAACAAAAGCATGGGAAATGTTGCTTCTGTTTCAGAAGAGCATGTGTTTTGCAAGTGGCCACATGCTTGTGGTCTTTTTGTTGCTGCCGATTGTTCTTTAGGGTGAGCTTGTGAAATGGTAGTGTTAGTGTGGTATTTATTTTTGTGTTCTCTGAAAAGGGAGGAGGGGTAAATGTTGAAGGCCAGCACAGACTGTGAAGTGCCTCAATAAACTAGGAAAGCTATCTCTGAGGGAACAGCACATTTCTCAAGGGAATGTCCTGCTCTTCAGGAAGAGTGTGATGAGTTTGAGAAATGATGTTAACATTGGTATTTCAGACATTGTAAATTATAGTTTGAAACATGGGGCTCATGTTTAAGAGACCGTTAACCGTAAGGTAGCAGAACATCCTCACAGTGTAACTTTGGTGTTTTATGTGATGGGCCAAACAGAACACAGTGGTCAACACACTTTGTACTGTTACAAAACTGTTAGTGATGAGACTATTATTTAGCCAGTGTAAACAGATGCCACCAATGTATGGTCACTGTTACTGTATAAATTATAGTAGCTTAAGAACAGGTGAATTAGTACAGTTCTGTGTGATGACAATATCCGAGGACATTAATTGAGATTTGTAGAACTTGCCAATACCTGTAAGTGGCAGTTTTGGAAGACAGAGTCAAAAGAAATGTCCATTTAGTTACGTCAGTATAAATACAGCACAGAAAGTTGTCATGACAAATCCACAGTCATCTCGCTAGTTCCAAAAATAAATGTCTGCAGTCAGTGAAATAGCTGGGTAGGAAAGAACATTCCTAAGATGTTGCATATTTCTAAACACTGCCTTATCATGAATTAAGTATTTGCTAAGTATTTGGTAGCTTTGATTCAAACATATAGCACCACTTGATACCTGATACCTGTTTTCCCAGTTGCTCAGAGGAATCACTTTAATACTACCCCTGCTACTATAACTGATACATTCTGGGAGATTGTCTTTCTGGAGATGGTATTTCAGAGCCCATAAATCAGCATTTCAATCAGTGGAACTTACATGCCCTCCACATCAAGTAATCTTCAGGAATGAACCCTGGAAGGTGGTGTGCGAATGCCAACACTAATAACAGTTATTGCCATTATTGCCTTCCCTGCTATTGCTGTTTTGTATTGTTTGAAAAGAAGGAGAACCAGTGCATGAGGTTACCCTTGTCCACTGCAGGACCCTTGCAGTTTTTGTGGGTTTGGATACTGGTGTTCATCAGAGATAAGATACTGAAATTGGATGGATCCAGCATGGCAATTCCCCTGACCCAAAAGTTCAAGACACTGCAAATATCATTTGGGGTTTTTCATATCCATTTTGCACATGGCTGAACAGATTGAGTAGCTAATGCTAGGGAAATCTTCCGTAGCGTTTCTGGTCTAACATATGTATGGACAAAACCTTCCTTTATACTCAGTATGCCCAGATAAAATGCATATTGGCTGTGTCCTTGAAGAGGGAAGCCTTGTGTTCTCTCAAAACCTGAACAATGGATTTAATAATAAACCTAACCACTATTTCTTATTGCTATAATGTCAAGCATCAAGCTATTTAAGAGAATAACAATATTTTGTTTCTTTCTTTTGTTATGTTTCTCTTCTTGTCTCAGAAGGTAATTTTTAGTTCAGGCAAGGCCAAAGACAAAGCAAATAGATGTACTGAAACATATGAGTACCAGGAATGTGATTTCCTTGGCAATGATAATCCTGTCACAGCTGTCAAAATTTACTCCTTTATCCATATGACATTTTAACAGGATGGGAACACCATGTTAATATAAGCAGCTATAAAGGACTCGGTCCGTAATTACTAACAACAGCAGGCTCTCCCAGACAATATATTGTTTACAAATTTCAGATAAATTGTTTTACCAATATTACATTTGATTTTGATGCTCCAAAGCTTAGCCATAACTCTTCTTTTTATTATAGTGAAGTTAAAACAGGCAGTTAAAAATGTTACTTTAATTTCCACAGGGAGCTAGAGGAAAAGATAAATCTACAATTATTATGCCAAAAAAATAAACAGTACAGGAAATGTAATTCCTTATGCTTCATGAGTAGTTTTGAGTTTTATCAGTTTGTTGTTGACAGAGAAATCAGAAACAAATGACAATATTTGGTCCAGTTTGTCTTAGCTCAAAGAAGAGTAAATTCTGGAATTTTCATGTGTATAGGTGAGATTACTGATGCCTTCAAGACCTTACCCCTTTGTGAAGTAGTTTGGCAGCCCTGCAGTAATGTTGCTATATTCTAATAACGTTGCAATACTGGCTCTAAACGTTAAACACTCAAAGCATGGTAAATGTCTTTTAATGGGTAGTGCAAATAGAAGTTAAGACATATAGGTAAGGACAGAGTCACCTTCTCAGCCTCTGCATCACTTTGTAACATAGATTTTATGTTTTATTTTTTTCCTTCCTGAAGTTTCTAGATATGCTAATTTAATAATGGAGATTGCATAGGACTTCCTTGGTAATTCTGTTCCCTGCCAAATCTGTAAACTTTATGCTTGTATTCTCTGTTCTATACAGTGTTGTTGATAACATCCAAGTATAGATGTCCTCTGTGATCTAGTTTATACTCAAATGGAGTTTTAAATATATAGCAACTGTGCAGCTTTCTGACAGGTACAGAGGAAACCAATTACTGTCTCTTCACCATCACTGCCCACTTTCCTTCTTGGCTACCCTTTGAACAATATGATGTTTGCTGTGTTTCCCAGCAAGGTCTTTGTTCAGTATTTTATGCAGAGCCTTTTTAATGTGTGGATTAAATACGGCACAAAGGTGTAATATTATCATCAGAAGAGCTTCTTCAGGCTATGAATGACTATGCTGTCTTGGAGGTAAATCGAAAGTCCTGTTCATGTATTTGTCACTTCTAGCATGTTTTATCAGAAAACTTTCACTGGGGTCATTGTCAAGCTACCAGAAGAACTTTATATTTAGATATCTTTGTAATTTCATCACATTAAACTCTTCACCTTAAAAAGACACCTCTCTGCACATCTTTCAAAACAAAACAAATAATGAGTCTGTAGGTCAAACTGCAGGTAAAAAAGGAAATACATATTTTTAACATCATGATAGAGGACATATTTAAAATCAATAGACTAGATTTTCATGTTTTAAGTTGTTGCATCAACTATGCAACTGGTTTATTCCTCCAACTGTAAATATGACTCAGTTAAACTAAGCAGTGTCTGGGGTGAGCTCTGTCTTGGGAAGTTTCAGTGTCAATTTCAATGTCGCAAAGGTAGCTTTAAAAACTTCCAGCAAATAGTGATTCAGAAAGTCCTCCTGGCAGAGGCAGAATGTAGTTACATCCATCCATTTCCAGTAGTGCCTAATACTGGAAACATCCAAGGCTTAAGAGACTTGCCGCTCCTCTTTTTGTCCCATGTGGTCTCTGAAGCCATGGTATAAGTGAGACATGACAGTGATTGGAGTAATTACTATTCAGGTGTTCAATACATCTTGATAATCCTGCAGGGTTTTGATAAAAATGTGTGGTTTTTCCTGTCCTTTAGTACCTGATCTATATTGTATTCTAATTATTTCCAGAGTGTTCTGTCTGTTGTATTTCTCCTCATAGATGCAGAAAAACTGCTGTGCAAAACTAATCTAGCATTAATCAATAAATTCCAGTGCACAGTTGAAAACAAAAATAAAATCCTAGTCTGTCTGGGTCTTTTAACATGGTTCGAATAGTACTTGCCCAGTGCTAATGCAGGGCAATGACAGTTATATCAGAACATTCAGTCTTTCTTTAAATGTGTCAGCTTGATGCTCTATTTTTCAACATTGATTTGAAAATAATGCTAGCTCATGATGTTAATGTTCATTTGTACTTTACATATTATGAATATAAAGAAGACATGATGTAATATTTGAAGAAATTGTTTGAAGGTGAAACATGACCAAATAACAAGGTAAAGTATTCTTACACTATTAAAAATCAACTTCCTTTAAACTTTATACAAAGCTGTTTTATACAAAGATGTTTCAGTTGATAGTGAGCATTATGTTGTTAGAATACCTCCTGAACTTCAGCTCATCTTGTTTGATAACAAAAACCAAGAGATCTTATGAAGTTGTATCTTGACAAAAAAAGTATTTCATTAACTCACCTATGGCTTTAAGGGAAGAGAGAAATAACAGAAGAAATGGGAGAGAACCAGTGACAGTATGGTGTTCCAGGGTAACCTTGTTGCACATCTAAATGCAGAGAATATGGAAACCAAACCATAATTGCTTAAATGTATGGCATGTAATAAAATGCCTCTGACTTTTCCTTCTTCTCTGGTGAGAAATTCCATTTGTAACAGATTCAGAAGTCTTTCATTTAACATGTCATTGTGTATTTAGTTACCCTGACTGACATTCTCGCAGTCTGTGCACCAGCAAAATGACTTTGAACTCCAGCAGGATTTCATCCAGACTTAATAATGTGTGAACCAGGCCCTTGATTTGGGGGCATATATAATCACAAAATAGCACAAGATGGAGACTCTTAGGCTGTATATGGAAATCTTGTTAACATTAGTGATCTCTGTATCAGTGGGACCGACTGTAAAGCTGGAAGCTTGCTGATTGTCTTCAGAAGAATTAGTATGTGAGTTAATAATGTTTATGATTTTATATAAAGTAATGCACAGGATTTTTTTTATGTTGATGATGTAGAAAGAGAAGCAAATGCAGCTGTACTCTGATCAATGTGCTTGCATTCAGGCATTCCTGTGTTGTCAGAGTGTTGGTGGTTTGTATGTCATATGTCTAAAGAGCAAATGAAGCTTAATACTGGCTTGCAGGATAGCCGCAGGATACTTTGTGCCCCTCCTCTGTCACATTGTGCCAAACATTTTCATTATTGGAAGAGATGGGTGGTCTGCCACTTAGGAGACGCTTTCATTTGTATTTTCACAGTGATTATGTCTTCTCTCTTTAGCGTACACGTAAGAGATAAAGGACATGCAGGGAGAGATGGAAGAGACACGCACACAGGGTAAAAATCTCACTGGGATTCTCCCAATGCCATTATAAAAAGCCTAGTTACCTCTGGGCATAGTCTGAAGGTCCAGAGTTGCTAAACACTGTATGAATTATCCCTGAAGAATTATGATTATCCTCAGAAAATACAGAGATCAAATGGCTGCTAGACCATTTGTGATGACAGCAATCACTAAGGGTAGACATTCCTTAATGACTGGAATCCCAAATTACTGTGTTTTTTTACATACTACTCTGAATACTTCAGAGTGTTATTTGTAAATGGTAATTAACTAAGTTCATTGCGAGCTTTGGAAACTAGAAGTGCTGTCATGTAGTAATAGGGATTGAACATACTATGGTTAGCACCAGAATGTTTATGTATGGTCTTCTGCGGCCTGCTGTCAAAGGCAGCTTGAGAATATCACATCACCCCTATGCCATCCTCCCCAGCTTTAAAGTAAATTATGATACTAACCATCTTAAATGTTTTGAGAAGAAACCTATGAAACAAGGCTTTCTTATTTTACCAGTGTCTTAGTAAACTTTATTTGTTAGTCCACATCTGAATAACGTGGAGGTAATAGGTATCTTATGCTGTGAAGTGCTTTGAGGTCTACAGACGAAAGGGTTTTATGAGAGACATTATTGCAGCTGTTTTACCTTCACTTCTAAATAAAGGAAGATTTTGGTGGTATTGCTCTGAGCAGGAGTTCATACTCAGATTGATTATGTATTTAGTGGATATGCTAGATAGAACGTGCTTTATTCTTGTTATGTATTTCTGTTATGTTCCTCAGTGATGGGGTCAAGTGGGCCCTCTGGAAGGACAAGGAGGGCTTTTTATATGCTGTTGGCAACAAATAATTCAAGGCAGAGAGGATTCCAGAGACCACAATGTGAAGCAGGTAGATAGGTACATGGAGAGGGTCACAACAAGGATTTGTGAGCATGTAGATCAAGTAGAGAGACTTAAGAGGAGCAGACAGCAGGCATCCAAGGCACAGAAAAGACAGAAAGAAAGATTTCAAGAGTGTTAAAGGGGATGGGTTGCAGTTCCCACAATTCACAAGTCATTAATTGATTCATCTAAAAGTCAGGAGGCAAGGATGCATCTCTAGAGACAGTGTTAACTAAGAAAGAGTTACTTATGAACCTTTTAATTTCTGCTCTTTTTTTTTTTTTTCCTTATATTCTAATAAAATCTGACTTGTTTCTTTTGAGTGTGAATGTTCTCTACATTCATTGGAAAGCTCAATGCAGGAGAAGGACATCATTCTCCAAGTTTGGGCCATTTTGAGTCCCAGGATAGGAGCTCTTTGCATCTCTGCACTTAATGAAACACTTCAGATGAAAAAAAAACCTCCAGAATGGTTGCTCATTTTATAAAAAGATTTTTGCTGAAACTATGATGATTTAGTGTCTTGTAGATCTGTCTGTACCTGATATTTTTTTTCACAGTGCAAATCTGTTCCAGTTTTGTCACCATCACCCACCAACACTGGAGTTCTGTGAAGCGCAAGTCTCTTCAGTCGAGACTTGAAGCACATTCGTGTCTAAACTGCTCAGTGAAACTTGTCTAGTCAGCAGAATAATGGGTTCTGTGAAGGGTCAGACCCCTGGAAGTTGAGCACTGATGGAACATGTGGCAGCTACCCACAAACCTATTATAAGTGGTGCTGAATTAGTCTGGTATAGTGATTCCTATGATTTATGGCTATCTGTTGGGCTGGAAGATAAAGCTTTCAATTAAGGAAGCTCTAAGTCATAGTTAAAGTAATGTAAAGTACTCGCTAGCAGTGGATGAGAACTGCTCATTTTTAAAAACTTGCTATTGATTTTGCAAAAATTGATGTCATCAATATGATGGGAGCAAGTCAGCACCATTATAAATGCAGCATATATTCTTGATGTAAACAAGCCTGCAACAGACAGAGAAAAATATCTATATTAGTTTGCAGAGGGAGCAATCATTATAACTAGAGCCAAGTTTCACAGAGATCATGGATGATTTTTGGAGACATCATGGTGATGGGTGTAATTGCCTTTAAGATAAGCTTTATGCTACTTAAGACTGATTACTGATGGTGTTATTTTTCACCTAAGAGTGCTTGGAAAAGGGCATAAACTGTTTCATATTGAACTTGTTAATTCTGGAGTCTTGCAGTTGGCAAACCACATTTCCAATACATGCAATTCATCATCTGAATATTCAAGTACTTTAAATATTTCCCTATTGATCCAAATTTCTTTGTGAGTTATGCACAGGCTGAAAACTCAGTTATTTTCCTTTATATTTTCTTAAATTGCAAATAATAAGAGAACAGCAGCTTAGAAGTACGTACATAATTCATCATAAAATTGCAAAAGAAATATCATACTTGCACTGACCAATGCCTTTTCCTAATAGAAGGTGTTATCTGTAATTATATAAACAAGCACATGAGTCTTATGAAGGAAGCTTGGGTTGCTGGAGTATTATTTTAAATCTTTCCTAGTGGCTAATAATTTCTAATTTAGAGTTCTGCAGTGGCTCATACTGGTATGGGTGGAATAGTTCCTACAGGGCACATTTCATTGCAGAACTGGAATCTGGTTTTATGGCTAAGCACAAAAGCTGTTTGTTTTTTACTGTGTGATGAGCTGGATTCTAGAAAAGGAAATACTCCCAAATGGAAGGACTTAGAATGAATTACCAATGCAGATCTATTAGTCATTGAACCTAATCTGCCTTTGCTCTGCCATATTTAAGTATGAAAGGACAAAAGGATTTCAAGGCAGTTTCAAGCAACCATTTTACCTTGTCAAGCCATAGAAATAAGATAGATAGGCAAAATAAAAAGAGTAAGGCTTCACATTTCTGATGACTGTTCCAAGCTTTCATATCTACTTTTGTTAAACTTGCCGAATAAAAACCAAGTCCTTGATTCTCCATACATATAAGAAAATCTAGTACAGGATGTAGTGGGGAAGAGATAGAGTATCCAGCTCCAAATAGTGACCCAGCTTCTTCATACTGTAGCCTTGTTCTGGAAACAAGTGGATGCTGCTGGACTGCAAAGATTCTGTGGGCACTGGCCAGACACAAAGGACTGTATGTTTCCTGCTTCAGACTCATTTTTAAGCGAAAAAGCAAGCCTCAAATGTACTTTTAGGAAGAGAAAAATGATCGGTGATTTTCTTTTTAACTTACAAAGGAAATACCCAAGGCTGATTTCTGACTGCTTATGACTGTATGAGTAATACATCTTTCCATAACATAATTTTCTCAGTGAACATGAACTATATCACTGTAATTGCCAATCACAGTGAAATGAGAGACAGTAAATTTTTTGCATGATCTGCTGAAATGGTAAATTGCAGGAACCAAGGACGCCTTACAGAAATATTTAAATCTTGTCTTTTAGGAAATACAGACTAACTTAAACTAGTTCTATGTCCTGTCTGCATGTTTTATCTGATTATGAGAGAATTACTACATTAGACGGCAGAATGTATGTAGGTTCTAATAGAGATTTTTGCCCCCCAAAGAGCACTGAATTAGCTTTTTTTTTTTTTTTTGGTACTGTTATATATAGTAACAGGAAATCTATACACTAGTTTATGAGCAATAGATACAGTAATAGGAAGCACTTCTTTCTATAAAGAGCCTCAGATTTTAAATTATTTTCTATACAATAGCTATCCTCAATGATAGACACTCAGAAGAATAAGATCATAGTTAGCTAAGGTTTATGAGTCCGATTTCCTAGAGAAAGCATTTCCATTTGAAGTATTATTATGGACTCTTTTTCCTACTTGTTATGGGAAGTAATCTTTCCTTCAGCTAATGCTTTCAATGCATTCACTTACAAATGCAGTTCAGGTCTTCGGAACATCAAAGTCATAATGACACTATCTTTTTGAAGTCTTTTATCAAGCTGCTGGGGTTGACCTATTTAATTGTGCAGCCTAAGATGTTCTGGATTAACTAGAAGAACATATCTGTTCTTTTAGAGATTTTATTTGTTCACTGTAACGGTTTGCATAAATTAACATCCTTAGCAGATGTAAACTAGTATTGCTTAGCTAAATTAGAGACAGGCATCACAGTTTCAATGACTTGGGTTCTATTAGTCCTTAAGAGAAGGCAAATGTATTAATTGCTTATGGTTTTCCTTGCTGCTTTATTTTGTAGTACTTCAATGCTATAAGCAAAAGGATATGCTAAAAGTCATGAGTGGTATTTATGACCATGATCAATGCGTATAGAACTGGTATTAGAAGGTTACTTCCTGTATGATCTCTGGCATAAAAGTGCTATTGTCTATTATTTTGTAAAATGAAAGTTTTATATGATTTTTTCTTGATGAGGTTTACTTATATGCAGTAGTTTACTGGATGATCAAAGCATGAACAGGATTTGTATCTGAAACCCATTCGGCATCCCAAAGGGCTGTAGTCACACTCAAGTCTTATGGTCTACAGTTTGTCATTTCAAATCAAACTTAACTTGAATGTCTTCCAGAGCTTTGATCTCAGTTAAATTGTGATTCTCTGAAATCCTTCAGGGATATTTTGCATAGATTAAGCGTATCAGAATTCACACCAAAAAAAAAGCAAAAAAGCAAATTTTATCAGAATTAACAAACCTAGTGCAGACTTATTTGAATGAAACTGAATGAATGAGAATCATCTACTTGAGCTGCTGGCAGGAAGAAAATTTATATCAGTCTATCTTTAGAGTAGAGAGCAGAGTCAAATGTCTGATAGATTGGGTGCAGTGGCAACATACATCAATGCTCAACTGATATTTTTTTATTTTTTTAAATTAACGTAATGGTCAAGGAAAGTGCAGGGATTTATAACTTATTCATCATTTCAATTTTTAACCAAGTTCAGCACAGAATGGAGGATAGTCACAACTGTCTGATGGCTATTGAAGCTATATGAAATGAATTGCTGGTCCTAGAATTCCCACAGACATAAAAACTCATTAAAAGAATTTGGACAGATATTCACAGAATGATATGGTGGAGCTGTATCAGGAGTCTCATTTGTCAGATGTAATTGTGTGAAGTGAATTTGTATGCATTTTTCAAAAGACATTAAACAGTTTATCTAGCTCAGAAAAGGACAATAAAATCTAGGTGAGA
This sequence comes from Todiramphus chloris collaris, assembly GCA_025345505.1. Lineage (NCBI taxonomy): Eukaryota > Metazoa > Chordata > Aves > Coraciiformes > Alcedinidae > Todiramphus > Todiramphus chloris. The sequence goes on along the minus strand of JANVCC010000037.1, from coordinate 10,108,851 downwards.
ATGAGACCTGGTTTACAGGGACAGAAAAAAATGGATAATAAAAAAACTACCCTTGGTAGCTCTTTACACTTTTGGCTATTGTGAGTAGGAAGAAAGAAGGAAAAGCTTATCCCACAATACAGGATGAAATAGCTTGTGATGGTCTGACTTTATAGTTCTAAAGTTACAGCTTCAGTCTTGGAAATACTTTTTTGATGTATAAGTTCACAAATCTAAATAACCTACTGAGCTTCTAGGGACTAGTTGTGCAAATGAGGTTCAATACATGTATAATTAATGTGTTGACCGTTTTTCTTATTTGTCTTTTACCAGTATGTATGTATGCATGTATTTTTAACCTAAATAAATTCTGCATGATCTCCCAGTATTTTATTTCAGACCATAGTCCTTAAACATTTGTATTTTAAGGTCTGGATGTGAATTGAAGGATACAGTCTGTTGCCTCTATGGATTGGTCAAAGTGTTTGCCAAAGGCATGTTTTCTTACAAACAAAGGCAAATCAAAGGAAAACAGTTTCTTGACTTCTAGGAATAGAAGCTAAATGTGCAGGACCCAAATGAGGTTTGTATTGATCTGGCAGAACATGAAATCAAATGTAGAGACAGAAAATGAAGTGAGGAGGGTAGTTTCCCTGAACTTTGTAGACTATGATTAAATTGTTATTGAGTGTTAGAACAGGTTGCCCAGAGAGGCTGTGGAATCTCCATTCCTGGAGACACTCAGAATGTGAGTGCACTGTCTTGAGAAACTTGGTTTAGTTGATACTGCTCTGAGCAGGGGGGATTGCACTGTGCAGTTGCTAGATGTTCCCTCTAACCTCTAGTCTTCTATGATTTTATGGATTGCAATAGCTGTGTTTGAACTAAAATTTCTGGGTATCAAGCATTAGCATTCTTGTCACTTTAGACAGAGCAATCAGTTACAATTTTGTCACTTGCCCTTTGGAGGTCCCATGTGTCACTTAACTATGCTAAGTACATATCCACAGTTTATCCAAAAATCTTTCCTAGGGCTTAGGTTTTTCTCTGTGAAGATCAATTTTAACAAATGATGTGCTCAGAGGTAGATATCAGCAACTCTCAATGTTGTATCCTGGAGATGAGAAACATTGTGTCCTACTAGGGACGACCATAAAGGCAAGCTGGAACTCTTGCAGCAACAGATAAAATTCACTTGGTTATTTCTAAGTAGATTCAGATAACACATGTTAAAAGGTATGTGCAAGCTGACTGGCTGTCCCATATCCCACCTCTGAGTAATATTTCTTAGCATGGAAATGGCAAATGTCTATATCCAGTACATGTGGATGCTAAAAAGCTGCTAGCAGAGGGATTTTCTCAGGCTCTCACAATATTCGGTGAGAATCCTGCCTTTCTCACACATATTATGAGAAACAGTAGGATGGTTTTTGTAAGCTGGACCAACACCTGGTGTTTTGTTAAGTTCTGTTTATGGTACATTGGAAAAATATTTTGAACTGGGTGTTGTAGGGCTTTAGCCAATCACCCTAGGAGATGGGTGATCACTGACTAATCGCCCTATGGGGCTAGGGGATATAAAACGGGGTAATAAATTAATAAAGTTGCTTCTTTTGCCTGCTTGCTGAATTTATATGTTGATGCATCTCTGTGCTCCTGGCATAAACAGTGACAAGTACACACTAGCTGTGCCACTCTCAAATGCTCATATTCTTCTCCATGATGCACAAGCATGACAGGATCTCGAGCCTGTGTCTGATCTAGCAGTCTGTGGTCTGAGGTCAGAATATCTCAGACTATAAATTGTCTTTTTCTCTGAGGTGATTTATCATGACAGCCAAGAGAACACTTGACAGAAAAAATATTACTCTGCAGAGAGTGGACAGTGTCCTTTTTGCTACTGCTCTCCTGGGGCTGCATCTCTCCTAGGGCATTCCCAGCTTACGAGCAGAGTGGAGTTTATAAGAGTAAGGAATATGTTTATATTGCAGTACTTGATTGTAATCTGTTCTTTTCATTGATTTTTCTGTAATGTAAACAGTGAAGGGTGTGTTGCTGATGTTCAGAGCAGAGGAAAGATCAAAGAAAGGTCTGGGTATCTGCATTTTTTGTCTAGCTGGGTAGTGAGGTAAGAAGAGCAACAGTCGAGAGAGAAGTGCTGTCGGTGAAACAAAATCAGTAACAAATTCACAAAGCCGACGGTTTTCAGTTCTTTGTCGTTTAAAGGAAAAATAGATACGGTAAAAGTCAAGACTTCTCTGAGATCTGTAGGAAACCAGTGGAAAAAAATGCAGCATGGTATTAGGGGCAGAGATATCCCTGCAGTTTAGAAACAGATGCACTTAGTGATCTAGTGAGGGACTAATTCCTGCCTTTTGTCATTTCATTCAGGTACTTACCTCTTATCTTCTCCTCCATCTATATGCAAGTTAAGATGAATAATGAGCTATTCTGAAGGCCAAGTACACAATGTAGCCCTTAATTCTGCCTTTTTTTGGTGTAGTACATAGCTTGATGCTCTATTTATTTCCACTGTGAGAATTCTGAAGCTGCAGCATTCCGACCTTGTGCATTGTCTTTCCCAGAAATCTCATTTTGACTACTGCCTTTGTTTCAAACAATCGAAGATTTCTGTTTGAAGCAGATAGAGTTTTGAGGTTTTTGTTAAGAAAGCACACTTTTCATCAGGACCCAAAGGACAGATGGAATTTCTTGACTTACTCTTTCTTCCAAATCCAGTGAGTAAACAGAAATTAGTTTTGTGTGAGACTGTTGATTCCTAAATATTAAGTACTGGTGTTGAGAAACCTTAGCAGTTTTCTACTGTGTCAGCTAGTTTCTGAAGACTCCCATTTGTGCAATGGAAAAATCTTCATATTCGTATTGTACTGGATGACTGTGTGTTGTGATACCTCGTGTCCAGTTGGATCCATCATACAGTACTGTATCACTGCTCGAGATCTGTCAGCTCAGTAGAACACTAGACGTTCTGTCCAGTCTTGTTGCAGTAGTATACCTCTATGATGCCTCTCTGCTTTATTACTCTGGAGAGCCAAAATTCACTTATTGTTTGGTATATCGTTTTATCCAAGGTACTACTACTAATAGCTAGCTGAAGTCAAATTTAATTGAGTGCATTCCCTGTTGAATACAGGGAATTCTTTGTTAAAGATAAAACGTTAAACCAAGGTATAGGACATTTTCATTTTGTGAGAGAATTAAACAGGGTATCTACAGTCTGTCTTCCTTTCTTTCTCCATATCTTTAGATATAAAAATGCACGTGCCAAATTTCATTTGCTGATGGTCAGTTTAGGAGGTCAGAGACAAGTTTTATTTTTCTGCATGGTTTCTTCTTTTTGGAAATTTTTTTGATGTTTTGTTGTTGTTGTTTCTTCCCCACTGTGGGAGACTGAGCTGACTAGACAGTTCATTAAATTACTCTGAAAGAGTGAAGTTTGTGGGCTGCTCCCAGATGGCCCTAAGTATCTCATGTGGCAAGCATTCGGGATGTTTCCTTTTGCTGATATATTTGTATTCTTGTGACTTTTTTTATAAGCTAGCACAGTAGCCACTCATCAGTTATGATGGGTGTTTTTAATAGCCAAATAATGCACAGATGTATTTTAATACCATTTGTAAGGATAGGGTCTGAAGGGTTTAATCAGCATGCATAGAACAGAAGGGAAATCTGTACCAAACCTGAAAGGTAACCTAGACTTTAGTCTAAAAACTCCAAGCACAAGATCTCTTTGCTTCAGTCTCTCTCTCTTCTGTAATTATGAGAGGGGGAAATCCCAGAAGGACACAAAATTCTTCTTGAAGGATTATGAAAAATGAACCATGTTCTGAATAGGATTAGTTAAGAATGTATGAGAATTTGGGGGTTTGCTAAGTCATCATCCCTTTGCATATCACTTTGCGTATCCCTAAATCTCTACAACAAATTGTTGAGGAGAGAGCTTTCCTAAAATATTAGTGTGAAATTTCAGGCTCTGTAGAAGCTATTAAAAATTTTCATCCTGTCCCTAGCAGAGAAAACTCAAAGTGTCATTATATATATATAAAATAAATGATAAATGTTTTTAGCCTGTTCAAGTGCTTAAGTCTGAATGTAATGTGCGCTTCTTGAGTGAGAGAATATGACTGGTGGCTCCAGACAATGATTATACATTTATTTCAAGTCACAAGAGCCAAGAAACTGTAAGTCCAAAACCCCAGTGGGATATTCTTTATCCTAACTACTTGTGCAGTTTCTCTCTTCAGCTGCTAGTGACCTTGGGTCTCCCACTGGGGCCTTTCTAGCTGACAGCAGCAAGCCACGTAGCTTATATTAAAAATTGTAACAAAAAAAAAAAAA
>JANVCC010000037.1:10050414-10095576 GCA_025345505.1 Todiramphus chloris collaris | reverse complement strand
AAAGAAAGAAAGAAAGAAAGAAAGAAAGAAAGAAAGAAAGAAAGAAAGAAAGAAAGAAAGAAAGAAAGAAAGAAAGAAAGAAAGAAAGAAAGAAAGAAAGAAAGAAAGAAAGAAAGAAAGAAAGAAAGAAAGAAAGAAAGAAAGAAAGAAAGAAAGAAAGAAAGAAAGAAAGAAAGAAAGAAAGAAAGAAAGAAAGAACACTGATGAACAAATACCTCCCTTATGAAACCCAGAATTTTCAAAAGGCACAGGGAGGTTAAGAGTGATTCCCTCGAACCACTTCTGAACTCCTAGCAGAAGAACATCCAAAATTGGTTTCAGGCACAGTAATGGGGAGAGGATTACTGATTGACTATCAAGATACTTTGGTGGTGACAGAAAAGAGCATTTTGAAATATATTTTTATCAGGCTATGCACAAACCGTGTACATTTTTCATCCTTATATACTAACCCTGGTTTTCCCCCTGTGGTGTTTTAGCCCAGTATTTCATGCAGGTTTTTATGTATCCTTTCAAATTTCCTGCTTTCATTACCTGAAAAACAGAATAACCTGTGGGCGGAATATTTGGGATACTCCAGCACTACTTTAACACCTGGCACTGTCAGCACCTCCGTTATCCTTGTTTACTATGGTGAAAACAGGGAAGGAGCAGCTGAGCCATCTTTTGGTCTCTTCCCTGTAGCCAGCGTCATGACTGGGATTCAGAATGGAGGCTGATATTTACAGCTACTGAATGACATCATTTCTTACAGGCATCATCTGGCAATAAGTGCTTCTGTGCCTCTGTTTATTTGACATTTAATTTCCAAATATTGACATTACTGTCTCTTTATCAATAAAATTCCTCCTGAGGGAAGATATCTTTTATTCCATCCCAGAGACACAATGGGTCTGTTTTTACCTGTGTCACAGTTATCCAGCTCACATAATAGCATTTCACAGCTCCCCACTGCACTTATCAAGGTGTCTCTAGTTTGTGGAGTCTGTCAACAAGCTCCACATTTAATTTAATATACTAAAAAAGAATCTTGTGATTTCAAGAATGTATGTTCTGCTGATGTCACTTAATGTTTCATTTGCCCGACTCCCAACAAGTACAACATGTCGCTAAAGGACACAGTGTGAACAGCAAGGCACTTTCATTGACCTTCACTATTGCCTCATATTGACATTCAGGCAGGAGAGATACTCAAACAGTTAAGGTTAAAAGAAAGGAGACTTTGATTAACAGCAAAGTAATGCATCGAGATCCAAACTATGTAGGAGTCTGTTCAGGCTACAATTGTCTTGTTTGTTTTAATTTTAGATTCAATGTCAATGCAAGATTTTAACTCTCTGGCTGCAGTTCTTTATCCATGTAATTCATAGAATGGTAGGGGTTGGAAGGGACCACTGGAGATCATCGAGTCCAACCCCCCTGCCAACACAGGATCACCCAGGACAGGCCACACAGGAACAGATCCAGGTGGGTCTTGAAAGTCCCTAGAGAAGGAGACTCCACAACCTCTCTGGGCAGCCTGCCCCAGTGCTCTGTCACTCTCACAGTGAAGCAGTTTTTCCTCATGTTGAGGTGGAACTTCCTGTGTTTCACCTTGCTACCATTACCTCTTGTCCTATCACAGGGCACAACTGAAAAGAGCCTGGCCCCTTCTACTTGACGCCCACACTTCAGATAATTGTAAACATTAATAAGATCCCCATTTTCTAATGTGATATAATCCTCAATTTTATTAAGAGCCAAATTAAAGAATAAAAAAAATCAAATGTGTTATTCAGAATATTACCTTCACTGGCAGTTTAAGGTAGTATAATGGCCTAGAACTACTTTTCTGAGAAGAAAATACACACTTTCTTCTAATATAGGGGACACCTTCAGTATTGAAAGGTGATGTAAATGCTAGTGTTGAACCATCACCAAAGCTACAGAGTCAGAACACTTCATTAGTACAGCCATAAATATAGATTTATGCTAAAGTGTCAGGCTCTGCATTGTAAAGGCTGAGGATAAGACATACAGTTCATTCTGCAGTGGGAGTGGTAAACTGGTAGAGTGGAGAGGGCAGCTGGGGAAGTAACTTCTAAACCCATCATAATAGGATTTGTGAGAGCTTGAATGTCCAACCATTCAGCTCTGCAATGTCCACCACTGTAGCACCTAATGCTTTTGTGGGTTGTGGTTCTGTAACAATGACAAGAAATCAATACTAATTTTCATTTTACTGCTCTAAAAAGCACAGCAAAAACTGGTTGGTAAAAGATTTTCTACAAAGAACAGTTCACATCTTCGTTATGAAAATTGAAATCCTGACAGGCTCTGTTGGACATGGTGCTTTGTTGCAGTTAAGCTATGCTGGCCCCCAGTCTGAAAACAGTGCTAGCTTGAGATGTTAAATGCTAAATTCTTTCTCTTTTCCTGGTGGCTTCCTTGTCCACAGAATACATGCAGTGATATTCCAGCACATGTTACTGAGAGGGCTGCTTCTCCCACGTTCAATTTTGATCCCAAACAAACAGCTTGAGATTTCATGTTGGATAATTGGGTTTTACCTACATTTTAAACAGAAATCCTTGTCCTTTTTTAAACTGCTTGAGTTAGAGGACACGCAGAGCTTTTGCTGAAAGAAATGCATTAATCCTTTTAAGTTTGATAAAAGGTTCTTCTGTATTATACTGTATAGTTTCCTGCTGTGGGACCATATTTGTGTAGAATCTCTATTTGTGGGCAAAGAAAGACGCAGACTCCTTCTAACGGCTTGAAGAGGAGATGGATAAGGGAAAATAATACACACCTGGATTTAAAATTGAACAAGATTCAGGGGAGGTTTATTGCATTAATTGGAGCTAATGGACACAGTCTGCCCCTTTTCTTTGTACTCCCCCAGTGTGTTCCCAGGAGCTGTAGGTGATCACGTGTTCTTTGAGGCTGGTGGTGTAGCAAGTCCAAAATGTATTTCTCTACAAGGATTTGAAGGCCCCAACATGTACTGCATTTTCCTTGTTCTTCTGCTGTGTCTGCTACAGGCCTAAGTCCTGTATCTGGATATGCCAGTGTAAGGAATTTCAATAATCTGTCAAACAAACAAAACAAATGTCTAGTTTCTGTTGTTTCAAACCCCATCTGGCCTGGATTTATTTTGTCACCTCTGGTATTTTGTTATTATGACCAGACTACTGCTGGTCATTGCTGGGCAGCATGACATTCAATATTCCTGACTTACTGTATCCCACACATCAATAGTGAGTAGTGTCAAGACATTTAGACTACTATTGTTCATTGATTTGGTATTATTATTGTTTTTTTATTTCTCTGTCTCATTTTATTTAGAACATTTCACTGTTACCAACCTAGTGGAGTAAAACATTTTGACCTTCCCTTTGGACAAGTCATTATGTATAGAGCAGCTACAGTAAAGCACAGTACAGATCTTCTAGAAACAGTTCTCCCTGGAAACCTTTGTACTGTGTATTGAGCTTGTATCTGAGTCCAAACTCAGTCCTATTAAGCGTGCTTTCAAAAAAGCAAAACTTTTATGGTTAACTTCCCATTTTATGGTATGAATTTATCTAGCATATATAAACAACAAACTCGTCGTTCTAACACAACCAGGAAATGAGATCCCATTTCCACCGTTCCTTTGATTGTGTGTAGAACATTAGGATTCCATAAAAATGCTCAAGAAAAGGCCAGACAGAATGTTGGGAAACAATCCTGGTCACAATGTCTGCTTCATCAAACAGAAGCTAAACGTAAGCAGATGTCTGCTGTACATTGTAAACAGCTAGTGTGGGATCTTCTCAGATGTCTGCTGTACCTTGTAAACAGCTAGTGTGGGCTCTTCTCCATCCGCCTTTTGGTAAATGGGAGCCTTGAAAAAAGGTGTCTGTGTGTCCACCTACTTTTACAGTGTTGATTCTGGGCTGACACAGTTTTGTGCAACCTCATAAACCAACCACTATCCAATTTTGTTAATTTTTCTGCTAACACAAGGTATCAAAATTCCTAACTGCATCCTGAGCCCTGGGATCATCTCTGAAGGCTTAGGTTTAAAACATACCATGTTTTCCATGTGTATTTCTGTGCCATCTGTATTATAAAGTCTCAGACTAGCACACACAGAGATATGCAGTCACATCACATAGTATTATGATCTGTAATTCAACATGGACAAAGTGAGACTAGGTTTGACAGATCCTCTGGATTGAAGCTTAGTTCAGAGCTGAAGATAAAGTCAGTGTTTTAGTATCTTGCTAGTCTCTTACATTTGACAGTAGCTAACCTATAAGGATATAAACACATCATGACATTCTTTTAGGACAGCCAGTGGAAGTATTAATGACAAAAATTGTACTTCTAATAAAATCAGCAGAATTCAGTTCAGATGCTGTTATATACAAGAGGAATTTAATGTCCTGGCCCATAAAACTATGGCATGTGTAAATTATAGTTTCTGTTGTCATCAATGCTCTTCTATTATATCTTAAATAAGACCATGGCCATATTTTTTTTCTTTATAAATATATTAAATTTATTATGTTATAGATAATGATATAATTTGCACATTCTCTCTAGCCAGTTAAATGAGTCTATAGCATTATTTATGCAAAAAGGAGAGTTGTGACTTCATTAGAAACCAAACAGACGAATAACAAGACACCATTACATTGGTCAGGGGTATGGCTGACACAGTAATTAATCCAAAAAATTCTGAGGATCAGAAATCGTGATGTCCATTTGGGGAACAGTCCATTTTTTCAGAATACCCCAGGAAGTGTCAACCAACTACCACAAGTGTTTTGTAACCTCTTCCTTCTGTTGAAGTCTGTAAAAATGTTCCCAGACAAACAGAAAAAAAAAACCAAACCATATATTTTTTTATGTAGATGTTAATAAATTCATATGAGCTACTTCCTGTTGGGAAAAAGGCAGAAGTAATATGAGAAAAAAGTGAGCTTTTAAGTGTTTGAGGAAGGTGAGAGAAGCATTGATGACAGGCAGTATCATAGTCTATGCTGATAGTGTCCATGAATTTACACTTTTAAAGAACCCTGTAAGTGGATCTTGCATTTTGTGTGTGTTCAGATATCTAAAGGTGTCAATCCATTTATAAGGTGAAATTGCATGGAAGTATTTCTGAGGTGTCTCATCATACATTAAAAACAAATGAAGTAGAAATATTCGTAGAGTCTAAACACCTCCAGTTTATGAAAGCTCCATGGGATGCACCTAACACAGGCATGGCCTTTTGCCTTTATGAGAAATGTCCTTTCTCCACAGATAGTAATCACGCTGACTTACATCTTTGGTGTGTTGAATTCAGCCTGCCTTAACATCACAAATAAATTTAGTCCTTGAAGGTGATACTAAAAGACTGCTGGCCTTATCATTTAGATTGCAGTGTTCTAGCTCAAGCTAGTTTGAACATTTTTCCTTTATATGTTTTCAGTTGAAAATGTGACTTCGGGAAAATAAAATTAAAAAATATGCATGAAAAAGTACATTTTGTCAAAAGGTGATCCATGAGGGAACCCGAATGAATTTCAAAAGCAATAAGCTAGCTTGGTATTTAAAGGGGTTTTTAATTATTAAAACCATGAGGGACACACATTTTTGCACCATTCATTGAACTGTGGGTGCAATTTATTTAATAGGCACACATTTTACCAGGCAGCTTATGCCACCAGGAAAGGATTTCAAGCCTCAGCCAAGTGGAAAATACATCCCAAGGTATCTGTGTTGCCTAGTAAAACTAGGAGATTTAAACAGTCAAGATACAAGCTGACTGTGAAAGCACCCACCACTAATATAAAACTATGCAGTTCTAAAATGATGCTGACAACCCTCACAGACCTTTAAATAGCCATTTCCAAGCTGGCAGATCTAAATTGCTGGAAAACAAACTAATCACTCAAGGAATTCTTTGCAAATTAAAACAGTTCCTTCTTGTTGCTTTGTGTTCTGGAGCTTCACAAACAATAATACAGTCTCAGAAGCCATTTTCCTCTTTCCTTTTCTAGCAAGTACTTTCTCTGTAAAAATAAATTGTGGGTAGATAATGCTAAGCATAAACAAGAACCATACATTTTAAAGCAGATTTAAGAAATACATAGTATATTTGTGTGTAGCTTATTTTTATGTAAAATAAAAAGAGAAGTTACTTGTTCTTCTAATACTTCTGGTCCACTTTAGCTGTCTGAATAACACCTTTGCTGGGTTTGTATTTGTGTGAAAGCCTAGTTCAAGGTTAGTACACCATGTGCAATATTAAGTATGCTTGCAAAGGACCCAGGCTTTGTGCTGCCTCTCCATGAAGGAAGACATATAGATAGCCTCTTCAAAATGGAAAGGGGAGAGTTCCCTGAGTGAAAATACCCTTGCAGGTACTTATACAACCTGGCATTTGTGGTAATTATAAAAATAAAACCAAACTCTGATACTTGTCTTGAAGGAAAGAAATGCTGACAAACATTGTAATTCATTATATGAATTAGAAGTTTGTAAAACAGCATAACACAGTATGAAATTAGATTGCAGAGTGAGTGCAAAATGCGAGCTTCAAAATCCCAAGAGCTCTTTAGATATTCATCTGGCAAAGAGGTTGAGCCCTTGTGCAAAGTGCATCATGGCAACTGCCTGTGCCTGAAAGTAGCAGCCATCCTCATATGAAGTGTCAGTGCTTCTTGGATCTCAGCACTTACATTTCATTGGCGAAGCTGTTGATGATGTCAATAGTCTTAGTGCTGGAGTGTTACTGCTACACACACACACAACTATGGACCTGTTGATGTCTTTCTACAGGAGTGGAGGTATTACTCAAATACTACACAAATGTTTTGAGTGTTTGAATTTTTTTTGTAATATTCCTGTGAAGGACAGTCTTAGTTCACCCATCTACATACTTTGCTACTGAGGTAAAAAAAAAGCCAATTTCTCTTCAGGGATAGAAAAACAGGAGCTGTGAGGTGCTGATGTCAAAGCCTTCCTGTGTAGATACAATTAACTGCAAATTAAGCTGGCAATATGGTCTTAATGTTGTATGGCAGGAGTGACTGAACTTGTAGCAGTATTGCTTTTCAGAGGTTCAAGACAATTAGGCACTACCAGAGTCAACATCCACTTGTAGCTGTGGAAACGAAGACCCTCCAGAAAATAATCAAATCTGTGGTACTCAAATAGCACTTGTGGCCTTTGAGCCCTGCTTCCTGAAACTGAATGGCAAATGGCCAGGCACTGGCTGTAATGAAAGGCTTCTCTCTGGGTGTCAATCCTTCCCTGAAAGACCTGAGGTCATAGCATAACAGATTAGCAGAAAACTTGTCAACATTGAATTTTAAAATAAAAGGAGTTTCTGTGAACAACTGTTTTAATCCCTGGTTATGCATATTAATAAGGGCACCGTTAAAATTCCAAAGTTAAAAAACAAGTGTCTGCACAAGTATTTTCCTAGGGTTCCATTGAGATGCAATTTCTCTATTCATTACAATACTAGAAAAATCTGACTCTCATTACAGATGGTAATTTTCAAATAATCCAAAGGTGAAATCAGAGGTAAAGGACATACTCAACATCTTCACTGAACAAAAGAGTGTTCTAGACATTGTAGCATATGAAAAAATCTCATATATGCAGCTGGTAACTATCTGGTCCAGTTGTATGAATAGCTGAAACAAAACTGATCGTGTTAAATGTTAAACTGGGATCAGCTGTGCTGGAACACTGTCTGCCAGCGTTAAAATTACTGGAATAATAAGCAGGAAGTGAAGAGAAAGTATTGTATCAGCTAATATATCCTGAGATATTTAAAGGTCTCTGAAAACAGTGCATTTAAGGAGCCAGCTCTGCTACCTTCTAATTGTTAAAAGCAAATAATCTGGGCTGGAAGGTCTGTGTGTAAATAATTTGTGAATAAATATACGTTACCTGTCTGGAAGCTGTACTTTGTGGAAGTACACAAATAATAAGCATCCAGGTTTTTGTAACAAAGGGAGATGTGTATATATATACTGTTTAACATTGTAATTCACTGACACCTGACTTAACCTGATCTTTAATGTACCAGATAAAAAGCCAGGCATATGGCATAATTTGGTAACTTTCTCTGAGCTAGTATTTCAGAACATGAAGTGTTCGATGCTTGTACTAAGAAAAGGACAAGGCATCTTGGGTCTGCCTTATTCCTGAACATAGTGTGTGGCTGGGCATCTACCCAATTTAACTGCATCAGCTGGTAACAGTAATGTCATGATGACTCTCCATTTTACTTCTGTCCTTTTGCATTCCTGGCTGCACTGAAAAGATTTATTTTTTTTTTTGTCAGAAACTTCACCTTGCCAGGAAGATAAAAAACAGTGAAGAGGAAGTAAGGGAGGCATTTTACGATATGACCTTCAGCCCTTTGTTTTTGAATGGTTTCTTCCTGCAATTTTTGTCAATTTGAGTATAAGTATGTTTTAATTCTGCCTTTGAAATGTGGTGCAAGTACTGACGATAACAAATACTCATCTTTGGCAAACATTTCACTGAAATGAGGGACTGACAATTTATTTAAATTAATTTCCAAAGTCACATCCAAATCTCTCACCATTCATTCAGCAAAATATGTAGTAGTTTAAGATAAGTACCATTACAAACCTTCTTTTAGCATTATTACTCTTTTCACTAGGGGGACACCGTAATGAAACAGATGGATTTTTAAAGATGTGCATTACAAAGAGTACAGTAGTATCAGTGGGATAGCCTAAAAATAAATGTTTTATTACTTGGCAAATCACTGTTCTGCCAAAGATGAGCAGTTGAGGGACAGTTTATTAAATTAATAATACCAACTAATTGCATCAGTTGCTCTCTTGAATAACTTCCTAACATGATACAAGATTTAGTAATGGAGCTCAAGGCAATGTTCTCTGTTCATCTTGAGTTTAGCATATCTGTGGTGTAGATGTTGCTGTAGGTATGTAGCTTGTTTATCTTTGAGCTAGGTTCCCTGTAGCTGATCTAAGAAGGAACGCAGAGCTCAGGAAAGGAAAACTATTTGAGTATGTACCTAAATCCTCACTCAGGTTTCACAATGCACACCAAGTTCTCTGCTGCCACTGCTAGACTGTGATTGACCCCCCCCAGACTCTAAAGTTTAAAGATATCATCCCAGGAATGTATATATTGTGATACAGTACATTTCACTCTACATTATGATGCAGGAATGACTGTCAAACATTAGAGAAACTATATGCTTGGAAGGTTTCTTCAGTGGAGATTGTGTGTTGGGAAGAAATTCGTTTTATTGCTGCCAGTAGTTAAAAATCTGTCATCAGTTTGGAAGAGACAGAAACACGTTTCTGAGAGAATATAGTTTTCCACATGATTCCAAAAGAACCATTTCAAACCTGCTTAATAAAGCTACTTGCAGAAACCTGTGCAGGTGATAGTAACAGTGATGATAAACTGCTATGAGAATTGTTTTTCTTATATGGTTGCATTTTTATATATATGGGGATACAATTCAACATGATCCATTTGGCCATCTTCATCAACAACCTAGTATGCCAATGGAAAAATGAAACCCTGAAAATATGTAATGAAAGATAAAATGGTACGTAACTTCTGATAAGTGTAGGGTAGCTCGTTCATCTTGGGGAAACCTGAGTTTATGAACTTTTCTTAGTGACATAAGTGCTCTGACTGATAACAGAAGTTGAGTCCAGTTTCTCCCTTCACAGAAGATATGTAATTTAAAATTATCTGAACCAGTGGACCTGCTTCACATTGCAGTCATTTTAAGAACTGCTTTTTGGAAAGCCACATCCTGAACATGAACATTATCATCTTCAGCCACTAATCTCCATTTCCAAAGCTCCTAGCTGAGCAGCACAGGACCATCAATATCATTATTGTATATATATTTCCATTGACACTCTACAGGCTTTTTTCAGCAAGTGAATTTAATCTAAGTGTATATTGTCAAGGTTGTTGCCTCTTTTGGTTTAGTCAGAGGTGTGTAATGATTCTTTTCAAATAAGAACAAAAGAACAATCTCCTTAGTCTCTTGTCCTTCTAAAGAGATACATATGCTTACATACTGTTTTTTTTAAATGGATGTCCTTGTTGGAGATACAATTAACATGTCACTGAGCTGTCCTTGTTGTGTCCCTTGAACTTAAAATGCATCGCATGAGATAAACTTGGAGTGTCACCTGAATGATTGTGAGGCTGTATTGTGTGACATTTTAAATTGAGAAGGCTAGATATGTGTGGCTGGTTGGGGATTTTTTGTGGGTTTTTTGAGGTGGGTGGGGTTTTTTGTTGTTGTTTGTTTTTGGGGGGGGGGGATGGTTGTTGTGGGGGTTTTTTTTGGGGGGGGGGGTTGGTGGGGTGTTTTTTGTGTGGTTTGTTTTTTTTTTCTTTCCCTTTGGAAGAAGAAACAAAAATCAGTTTACAAGCAGCAAATATTTTCCTTCATGGTGAGGACACCTCTGGCCTTAATTTGGGCAGCTGGCCAGACAGCAGCTCCTAGCTGAGATTTATAGCTGCACTTTAATTTCCTTGAGTAGCATGCACACAGATTTTTCTATATGAGCACAGATTCTGTTCCTGTGGGGAGCTCTGGTTTAGTTAATTGGGCATGGCATTTGGAGGCAGGAGAGCTGGTTTTAGTTCTGGTTCTGAGACTAACTGTCACTTTGGGAAAGGCACTTTGTGTTTGAGTGTCTGAACTAGAGACAGTAGTATCAATGTACTTTACCTGTAAATGAGCAATTAAAAAGTATTATCATCAAATAACTGTTGCCACTAATTTGACTGTAGCTGTGTCTTTGCCTGATTATAGATAATTATTATCCCTGTATCAGACTCTGCCTCTTCTCCTTTTTACTTTCATTGGCCTTGTCATTTTCTAGATGTATTTGTATGTTCTGACTCAGCTTCTGTTAAACTCAGTTTTCTAGTAGATCTGTACAGTAGACCTCGTAACACTTTGAAAGCATTCTGGTCTGGCCTGTGATTTGGATAGCTAGGCAGATGTATTTTCTGCTAGAGCAGATCACAGTATAGGATTAGGGCTATACTCTGTATTGCACACTCAAACAATGAAACAGTTATGGTACGAAAGAGGCTCTGTAGGGGTTTTATTGTTTGCTTAACTGCAGAGATTAATGTGTTCAAATACTGCTAGTCTTTTTATGGCTAGATGCAAAAAGAAGCATCATTAGATTAAAAAATATTCAATGGGAATTTTACTTAGAAGAAATAATTTAATTAGTTAACAATTTTGATGCCAGAATAAAGGACAAAGTATAAGTTGAAGATCAGAGAAAAATTCCATCCCCCCTGTGGCTTATGTTTTAAAGAAGATTCTGTTTGTTTAAATCCTATTTCATTTTCCTCTCTGTCTTATGAACAAGATTTTGCTATAGGTCAAAGCTTACAGCTTGAGAAACAAGAATAGCAAAGACCTAATAATTTATTAGACTCTTTTAGTGCCATTTCTCGTTTAACTATTTGCTCTGCTAGATTTCACCATTGTTGTAAGCTTAGTCTTTGTTTTGGGAAGGACTCATTTGCTTCCTCAGCGTTTCTTTGTGCCCTTTTAATGCAGTGGATTTCTTTACAGTGAAAAATAAAAAATCTGTTGACCACACCATGTACACTATTTAAAAAAAATTGCAATTTTAACGAGTACTGGGTAGGTTTGCTTTATCCTGTACTTTGATGTAGATCAAGAGCATCTCTAAACGCCATCTTTGCAAAGTTATTCCAAATGCAAAATGACAATATTTGGCCTAACTGACAATGTTTCATCACTTGTTATGTATCAGTCACCTTCTGGATACTGCTATAAGAATCCAATAAAAAACAGTTTTGCAAGATGGTTCTCAGCATCTCTGCTGCTGTCTGCCTAGAGACAATCTAAACTGGCTGATTTAATTCTTCTACCTTGATGTTATTTCGAAATACAGTCTTTACTGATGAGGACTGGTTAAACGTTTTCCTTAAAACTATTTATAACAAGGTTGATTTTCTGATACCAATTTGTCTGGAAGCTATCCACCTTCCATATGAGAGAAATTATTTTCCATGGGTAAACAAGACGGACTAGTCATTGAGATTTGCTTTTCAAAGTATTATTTTCCATTGAGTTATGTTGGTTTTTTTTTTAATTTAATTTGGAGTAATAAAATAATTTCCACTGAAATTCAATACTAATTAAGCCTTTTCATCAGAATAGATCTGATTTTATGTCAGTGGTGTGTGTGAAAGTAGAACTGGGATATCGGTTTTCTTTTTACCAAGATAAATGCTCTGCTTTAAGAGCTCTGATGAATGTGGGACATAACCAATAGCATTGGAAGAATAATAGGGAATTTTCAGGGAAGAAAGAAAAATGGTTTTATGAGAATCTCAAGGAAAAACTTGAGAAATGTTCATAACAACTGTCAGTAGAAACTCTTATGCTCATTCAGTTTGTTGTTGCTATATTTACAAAGTTTTATGATGAAATCTGATAAACTCCCATTGACTCAATGAGGATTTCACACACTTTATTGGGGAAAAGTGAACAGGACTGGTGTGGGGAGAGCTGTCACATAAGTTGCATTTTTTTTCCCTACACTCTGAGCACTGAAGCCACAAAGAAGTGCCAAAATTAATGTAGCTATTACAAAGGCTAGCTCCCTCGGTCACAAAATGGCCTTTGCAGAGGTTTAGCATGTCCTCCCATGATGTAAACCTTCCCTAAACTGTGCAACGCAAAAAAAGTTTATATATACAATACTTTTTGTTGATTTAAAATCTAGCTTGCCAGGAACTGCAATCCAGTATTTTCGTTGTAATTGTTATATTTTTCTAAACTCATATGCCTTATTGAAAGCTAAGTGAAACTGGAATAAATGGCTTTGTCAACTCCACAATCCTTAAGTAAGTTTAATGTTCACTAGTACCATTGGTATTCAATATCACTAGATATTTTACCTTGAATAATCACTGATGGACATTGATTTTGTCTTTGCTCTTCACAGCACAGCAAAATGAATGTGAAAGTCAGAGTTAAATGAGTCCCAGTGGTGTCCTGCACTCTGCTGAGAGTACATTTCAGATACTGAAGAACTGGCAGCCAGCTCAACCCTACAGTATCTTGTATTGTAACAATTAATGGATATGAATAGTCCTCACAGGGGGGGATTTGGGTTACCTTTGTATCGACTTTAGAGGTTAGACTCCTGAAGCAGACAATGAGGTTATTGTATGGTGCTGTTTGAACTGATTAATTCTCTTCTTTAAATTCAATTAAAAACCTTCGTTCTTTTATCTTCCTTTCTGAAAATTATTCTGAGTCACTTCTAAAGTGTTAACAATAGGAATTTAAATTATTCTCAAGTTTAGGGTAAGAAAAATATTATGTACTAAATTGTCTGGTTTTCTAATATTAATGAAGGCGTTGGCAAAGCAATATTTGCTTCTCTATTTTTTCCTCTGTCTAGAATGTATAGGCTTCATTTAGGTCATAATCGCATCATACAGCACAAAATCAACGGTGTCTGTGAGTCCAGAGTTAGATATGTGGATATGGTAGCCAAAGGCAATATGAAAAGTAAACACATAACCGAGAAGAGCGTCTGGTTAACAGCTTTGAAGTCAAAGTTGTGGTATGTGTATGTACGCTAAGGGACTTTTGCTTCTCTGCTGTAGTGGTGAATGGATTGGCATTATGTCAACTGCAGGAGGTTTCCTGAGAACAGACCAAAATGCCTCAGGGGAACCAGAGAGCAGCAATCCTTGTAGCACTCTTTACAGCTGCTTTGTAAAGAGCACGTGTTGTCAGATGCTCATTAATATTCTGAGATAGGTACAGAGGCCTGCTTGTGTGCAGAGCAGCCATTCTGCCTCACAACTACTCTGGGGAGCGGTGGAAGAGTAGGCACACTGCTTAGGACTGATTCTCAGTATTGTCAGCTAGAACAGGTCAAAAATTTTAAGTCAGCTCCCCAAAGACTGAAATTTAGAAAGAAGACAGACAGGACAGTTTAGATTTTCAGACTTCTTTCTACTTTTTTCTCCTTTTTTAAAATTTTTTTTTCCTCAAAATATATAGTAATTTCAACCCAAACAGTTGATTTTTGGGGTATACAAAAGTGCATACAAAAATACATTTCTTTGGTTTCACAGTCCACACAGCAAAGCCTGCAACATGAAGAGAAGTTACTTAGATACAGGAAGAAAACAATACAAATGGAAAAAAGAAAAGTAAGGAAGAAAGGCTACAGGGTTTGGTACTGCAGCTCCTGCAGTAGGTAGTCTCTGATTCTGCTTTTCCTGGCTTTGTGGTGCTCAGCGATCTTCTTTGCTACTATCAAAGGATCAGTCCTTATACAAAAGCAGTGGCTCAGGATGGAGCAAGGATTCTTGCAAGGACTTTTATCCCACACGGGAGGCAGCCTTTGTTCTGAGAGGGAAGCCTCTTTTGCAGAAAAAAATTCATTTCAGTGAAAGAATCCAGAGACATTTTCAGGTTCTGACAGATTTTTGTAGCCTTGATTAAAAAGTTTATTGAAATCCTGTTCCTAAGAGATTAGTGCATTTCAGTTTGAGATCATCTAGACATGCCAGTGCAGAAAATATCCTGCCTGCCGGAAGCACAATGAGCATTAAGGAGAACACATGGAATATAAACTCTTGTTTCCAAAGTTCAGTTGTTCTTGACAACCTCCTACTTTGGCAGAAGCTAATACAAGGCGACAGGATATTTCTGATGTTTCTGTCACTGATTTCTGCTTGCTGCCTGCACAGAGTAGGGAGAACTTAGTTTTCAAACTTCTCTACAAGTAAATGTTTGGAAAGTTAGTGATATGTGCAAAGAACATTTTTTCAATTAGCAATGCCCATTAGCTGAATGAGTATGAAGGGCTGATATTTTTCCCCCTGAATTAACAGGTACACATATGGAATTTGGGCTATAAATCATTACTTAATAATTCACTAGAAAATAAATATGACATAAAAGATAATTAGAGATTTGTCCCACTTGCCTTCACCTTAATTATAAATGAAGGATATTTGGCATTGTCTGCAGGACTGTTAAATTTTGTTATATAGAGATGGGTCTGGAAAAGGAAGATACAGCAAAGTCATTTCATGAAAGAATATAGCTTCTGGCAGAGTGGGTCTTGTACATCATTGCAGGAGAGGTATCCAACGTTACGATCTTAAAATCTAAATGCAATGTGCTGGAACAAGACTGGCGAACAGGTTTGTTTTGCTATTTCAGTAATGACCTGTTGCCTGGCTCACAGAAACACATATGCCATCCAATTTCATTGGAACAAAATTAATATTATGTCTCCATGCTGTAATAATAGTTAACTTTGGCAGAGCAGAAACAATTGGATATACTTTTCTTTTCTAGGATTTGCTGGAAATACCTGACGATGTTGTGTATGCTAATCATTTAAACTCACAGTGGATCGAATAGTCTGCTGTAACATAAACAACTACATTATGAAACACAGCATCTTTCTTTGCCTAGGCTTTGTTAACTTTAAAAGAATGGACAGACTTTAGTCCTGCTCTATTCTCTTTGCTGCTGTTAAGCAGTCAGAATTCCCCTGGCATAGCAAAGGGTGTATATAAAGGTATTAGAGTTGCCTATGTATTACACTTTATCTGTTGCTGATCACATCCTCTCCCAGCTTAGGAGATATGCAGGACACATGTTAACAAACCCAACAAGAATGTTGGACCTCAACATTCACTGATGGTGGAATGACTGATGACTTACTGCCTGAAGAAATTAGAGCAGCCTTCAAAATGTCTTCTCTTGCAAAAACCAAATCATCCCTGCCTACTCCAGAGATCAGAAATTACAAAGGTATATATATGTCAAGAAGCTGTCTGGGGTGTAGCAAGATCTTCAAGTGTGATGGTCTAGTCCAAATAAACTGATGTGAATGCGCACTTTTTGTCCAGAATTCAACGCTATGTGTTGAATTTGCTGTTGTTGTTTGCTCTCTACAACTACCTGAAGGGAGGTTTTAGTCAGGTAGGGGTCCGGCTTGGGCTCTTCTCCCAGGCAGCTGATGACAGGAGGAGAGGGCATGGCCTGAAGCTGCACCAGGGGAGATTTTGGTTGGATATCAGGAAGCATTTCATGGCAGAGAGGGTGATCAGACATTGGAATGGACTGCCCAGGGAGGTGGTGGAGTCACTGTCCCTGGATGTGATTAAAGAAAGGCTGGATGTGGCACTTAGTGCCATGGTCTAACTAGTGTGGTGGGGTTGGGTCATAGGCTGCACTTGATGATCTCATAGGTCTTTTCCAGCCTCAGTAATTCTGTGATTCTGTGTTATCCAGGATAGACAGAAAAAAACCCTTAAATTTATCTGCAGTCATCTCTACATTTCCTGTAAACAGCAGCTGTGAGGTGCAGGAAATAAAAGGCTCTTTCTGCTATAGGTCTGTGTTCAGTAATACATTTCCTGCTTTCCTTTAGTTTGGGACACTTGGTACTCAGAAGGCTGTTCCTTTAGCTCTGCATGTTTATGGCCAAGCTCGTCCAATCACATAGCTCCTGAAAACATGACTTCTAAAAAGTACCTGTCTGTTCAAATACTGCCTACTTCAGGAATGGGCTAGAACTTTGAATTGAGCCTAGTGAATGGGGAGACACTGGCAGACTCAAAGATCTGCTATGTTATACTTTAACTCTTGCTGCATCTGCACTGAACCCATCTCTTGCCCATCTGCTTAGCCTACTGAACTCTGGTTTATCTGCAGTTTTCCTAAGAACTTTGGATTAGACCCAAACACACTGAATGAGAGTGTATCAGCCTGGAATAAAGACAATCCAGGCCATCATCTGAGAAGATTAAAAAGAGCCTTTCTGCTGGCTGAAGATGAAGACTTTTCTTCTGATGATTTTGACAGTACAAAGGCAGTGTGATGCCCAGCATGAACCAGTAACAATTACTGCTTTACCTGCAACATCCAGAATGGATGAATGGTGATATTATGCACAGGTTCTTTAAAATACATTATTTTTGTCAGGCTTTGATTAATTTGTTTTTTCCTGATATTTTTCATTTTAATTATTTATTACTGAGACTATATCTAGTCTTCATTGAGATGGCACAGTCAGAACTGGGTAAGAAAAAAAAACCAAAACAAAAGCATGAGTGGCCTGTTAAAGGCATGTTGGCAGTTGCTTTCAGAATATCCCTTGATGGTTCTGTGGAAATGTTGAGTAGTGGCAGGATTGAGCCATGGCAGTTCTGCTTGTCAGGGCAGATCACGTACTTAGGAGTGATAGAAATAATAGACAATCTGCTTATCACACTACTGGGTATCATAATGGAGATAGTGGACAATCCCTAGGTTTTGCCAGTAATTGAAGATATAGCTTCCTATATTCGTTAATACATTTACAGCTCAAACCACAAGTAAATATTCTGTTCTTGTGAGACAATGCTATAAGCACTACTTCCTTTTTAAGAGGTGGAAATACTTTTAAAATTAGAGAGACAGTTGTGTGCTAAGGCAGACAATATTCATATGGACAAGTAACAGACTCTAAAGCCCCAGCTTGATTTTCATTGCAGCTACAAACAATACTAACATGTTTTTGAATCTGCAGACTTCCAAGAGCATAACAGTTGGGAAGTAGGAATAGCAGAATGCCACAAGAAACTCATCTCCGATGAGCTCCCAATACGTATTTAAAGTAATAGGTCTCAATTTATGCAAGGTACTTAAGCGTTCATAGTAATTGTAAGCATGCTAGTAATCCCACCGTTTTCAGCTGGTGTTTACCATTAAACACTTGCTTAAGTATCTTACAACATCAAGGTTTCAAGAGAGTTTTGTTATGATCTCAGACTTTAATGTTCTTTCCCAAATCCAACTCTATTTAGAAAAATTTTAAAGGTTTTTCCCCTCATTGTAAGTGAAATATCAAAGTGATAAAATTATATCTTTTTTGAAAGAGGTTTAGTCATACACAGGCTTTTTGAGATGTAGATTCAATGTATGATCTTGCTTCTTCCATTTGCTACCCCTAGCTCCCACAAGATACTGCTGGTTCATACCAATCCTTAAGAATCTGCTCTTGGGCTTTCCCCATGTCATTGGGTTTTCACCGTGGCACAGAAAGATTTCACGTCTTTGT
Source organism: Todiramphus chloris collaris (assembly GCA_025345505.1). Taxonomy (NCBI): domain Eukaryota; kingdom Metazoa; phylum Chordata; class Aves; order Coraciiformes; family Alcedinidae; genus Todiramphus; species Todiramphus chloris. Next base: position 10,077,427 of record JANVCC010000037.1, on the reverse strand, counting down.
CCTTTTTCCTTCCAAGATCAGCTGAATACTATGCTTACAGTGGCTGTTTTAACATCTTTGTAGTTCTGCCATTTTGGCACTGATCTTCACAAAATAAGGGCTGAAAAGCCCTGGGCATTTCACATCTGCAGTCAGCATGTATTTACTGCATTCGTGTGTTTGTGTGAGTGCAAGTACACTTGTCAGTAAGTAGGAAGTCTGAAAGTTAGTGTAAAGGTGTACATGGGTTTGAAGGGCTCAGACTGAAAACATCACCAGCTAAATCAAACACTTAATTCCTGTCATCTTAACTCTTTTCTTTTTTGACTTTTTGTCTTAATGACATAAGGAAACAACAGAACTGCTGAAAGTCCCCCATATATGATTTCTTCTGCTTTAATTTGTCCTACGGGAAAATGTTACCAGGAGGTTCTAATAGATTCAGCAGCTTTCAGGAAGCAACATCTTGATTTCTGTAAAGCATAGCATTGTGAATCAATCAAATCATAGATATCTTGGTTGTGTGGGCATATGCTGGTCATGTATCCACCCTGGAACAGCCTTTTCCTTGGCTTTATCTAGGAAAGATAAATCCAGATAGCATCAGCTCTTCCAGGTAAGTTCTTACACCTATGCTCTGCAGGGCTTCTGCCAGGCATTAGAGCAGATCATTTACCATGCGGATTTGTTACTCCATCCTTGATCCAGTCTTCCTTTTTCTTTCCATTTGCAGGTGGCCCTGCAGTTCTCAGAGAAGGCTTCTGACCAAAATGCAGGGTGAAAAGTAAAAGTAGGTAGCAGAGCACAGGCAAGGACATGAGAAAACTATATTGGAGAAAATAAGGCTTATTGGTAGTTCATATGTCTAAACCCTTATTTCACAGAATAAAGAAGATATCTATTAAACGTTTTCTTTTTCACCATCGGTGTCAATTTTGCCTGCAGGGCAACATGTATAATTTAAGTTCATCCCAGCAGCAAGGCACTAGCAATGTGGGTTCAATTCATGTATGAAATAATCAAGGTGAGAAATATACCCCACATCACAACTTTCCTATAATTGATTAATATTTAACATGCTTCTTCCAAAGTAGGCAACTTACCTTGGAACCCTAGTGGAGGTGACATTTTCTTTATATTCTGTGTGGACCTTCCACTCCTCCCCACATAGGAGTAGATAATGTCTGTTCTTATAGTTGGCTGCAAGGAGCACTTTGACATCTTAGAAGGCAGACAGTACAGGCCTGATTACACCACTCCTCTTTGTACTTGGTGGATGAGCACTTATTTTCTCTTTTAAGGGCTATATTCACACTTTGGTTATATATGCTATTTATCAGGTACATGCGTATATATCTAGCTTTGGATATAGGACTTGGAGTCTACTTTAAATGCAGTGATGACTGCTCTAGGAGTATTTTGGTGTGTACATTTTCCCTTGGAGAAGGTCACGTGCTCACTAGTAGGGCAAGACACTCAGATGAGCCACCTGTGCCTCAGTTTAATGGGCCAGATTGCAGTTCACTCACTGATACTGATAAACAATTGTTTGTGTGAGCAATTCTGTTATCTAAGGGTCCTAACTGTACCAACATCACATTTCTAAGTCTGGCAACTACCACCTGTGGGCTTCTTCTGTGGCTTCACAGATTCATGTCCTTTCTGCATTCTCACCCTGCCCCAGACTTCCTCAGTACCCCTACTTATCTTCATGAACATCACTTGCATATAAATGATCCTGGGCTGACATCATCAAGAACCCTTTTCAGGGTGCCTGCTTCTCTAGGGAATATGTGATAGTAGTCTCAGCTACAGTCACCCCAACCTTGGAACTTCCACTTTTCTTTACTTTCCCTTTCTTGAATTTATCCTGACTATTTATCTTCTTTTTGCATGGTGGTCATATTTCCTCTTTACCTGTGCTGCCAGTATGGTTCTCAATATATCAGTGTATCAAACAGCAGAGGTAGAAAAATCAACCCTAAAATGAACATGGTGTTCTGCAAGGAGCTACATGTGGCATTCTCTGTAAATAATTTCTTCCTGATTTTCTTTTTCTTTATATTGCTTTGCTACTGTTTGGGTTTATTATATTTCACATCATATGATCCTCACAGTTTCTGACATAAAATAATGAAGTGGGACAATAGTTGGCATGGCAGACACCCTTTGATTTCTCTTTCAGTAAGCTAATTCCCAGTGTTCCTGACAGTGGTTTGCAGAAGCTCCTGCAATATATGTTCTAAACGGGCAGAGCATATGCTCATATATGTAACCAGCAGCCTTCCTTTTCTATTTCCTTTAGCATTGTCCTGTGCATTTGCAACAAGTAGTAGAAGGATGATGAGAAAACCCATTTTCTATGAAGTGCTGAAACACAAAAGAAGTAACTATCAGGTTTGCCATCAGTAAGAAAGGGCTGCCAAAAAGACTAGGACAGAAAATGATCTCTGGAATGATTTTTCCATTTCTGCTTTGCTAAAAAGGATGCACAGTTACTGCTTAGTCTTAGCTTATGATCTCTTGCCAGTACCAGCTGATTTTCTGAAATGGAGGATAAGAGATGCTGACAGCTGTGCCCTGTACAGAAACTGCCAAACTGCAGCACAATCTTGTCAGGCTGCCATGTGGCTTTAGGCCAAACAAGATATTGATGACACATATAATGAGATACTAAAAGAAATAGCATGTATCATAGATTCTGAGGAGAACTGGCAGAGCATAGTTCCTAAAAACAGTATAGTGTAGTACTAGAAGGCTAGTTCTTTATTATAACTGAGTTTCTGAACCTGAAAGGAAAAAAGCATAAAATGTACCCCTGGTAAAATGAAAGGAAGAATGAGTTACACTAGGGTGATCATAGAATTATTTAGATTGGACAACACCTTTAAGATCATCATGTCCAACTGTTAACCCACCACTGCAACATCACCACTGAACTGTGTCCCTAAGCACCACATTTACATGTCTTGTAAATACAACTGGGGTTGGTGTCTCCACCACTTCCTTGGGCAGCCTGTTGCAATATTGACATCCAATCAAGCAAATATCCAATCTAAACTTTCCCTGGTGTGACTTGAGGTTGTTTCCTCTTGTCCTACTACTTGTTACTAAGAAGAAGAGACTGACAACCTCCTTTCAGGTAGTTCTAGAGAGCAGTGTCTCCCCCTTGCCTCCTTTTCTCCAAGCTAAACAATCCCAGTTCCCTCAGCCACTCCTCATAAGTCTTGTTTTCTAGACCCTTCACCAGTTTTGTTGCCCTTCTTTGGACACACTCCAGTACCTCAATGACCTTCTTGTAGTGAGGAGCCCAAAACTGAAGACAGTATTTGAGAAGCAGCCTTACCATTGCTGAGTACGTGCTGCAATGACACCTGACTGTGGTTTGCGAGTAGGGAAAACTGGCAGTGGAAAAGCAAAGGCGTGGAGAGAACCAAGCAAAAGGTACAGAGCAATGACAAAGCATCAGGAGCATGAACAGGGGTTAAAGGAAAGAAGGGGGAAACAGAAATTGCTGTACTACAGTAGATGCAGCAATCAAACAACCAGTGCTGAAAGGATAAATGGAACAGAATTAGTTGGGTCAATTAGGAACATTAAAAATCTTGCAAATGTTAACATGTCACGTAAGATGTTAGTTTTTATCTAAGTTAGATAAGGAAGGTATTGAACTCCTGACAGATGGTCTGAAGGGGATTCTGAGAAGTGCTTTGGAAGTGAAAATACACTGGAAGTGTGATGTTGTCCTTGAAAAAAAAAAAAAAAAAGCTCCATTTTTCTCTGTTTATATTCAATCTACACAGGGTCAACAGCATTTGTAAGTAACCTGACTTGGAATCCTGTCCTGTGGCCAGATGTAAACAAGGGTCTTTCTAGTTGTTGCTACCCTTGCCGTAGAAATAGTCAGAGCCTCTCTGTCTCATCCTGAAATGCCTTTTGACAGCCAATGGCAGGATTCTGAGACAACATGCTTAATTTAATACCTGTGCTCTTTAGGTCTTTACTGTTAGGACATTCCAGCAGTATGCTTCCCTGGAGTGTTTTAATTCCTTACTGTCTCCTTAAAGTCTGAATTTCTGCCTAGAAATTTATCTCTGAAACTTTACTGTCTCCTGAGAGATCTACAAGAATTGTACATGTACTACTAGTGTTGTAACCCCTGTGGTATAAGAGACTGAATTGGCTGTACTACAGCTCCTTCTAGCAGAGAAGATAAAAAAAAAAAAGAAACACTGCCTATATCCTCATTGGCAGTGGACCAGAAGCCTTGGCAGTGCTACTCAATCCAATGGGAAATTCTCATGAAGGGAGCACTCATCCATTATTGCAGAGTTTGTTTGAGTTGGAAAGAGGCTTGTAAATGCCATGGATTTCTTTCTGCTTTCAGTAGTCCATCCAATTATACTTCACTTGCACACATGCCAGAAGATCACAAAATAATCCAGTCTAGTTTCTTCTGTAATGCTTGTTGTTATGATCTCCCTGCTGTAAAAAGTCTGTACTGCATCTGGTAGGAGGAAAAGGGTCCAGAAAGCATGCTAGAGTTTCTGTTCTGTGCAGAACCCAACCATGAGCAGATCTAGAATTCTATTCTCAAGTACTTTATTGCCAAAACAGACATCTCTCTTGTCCTGGTTTGAGTGATCTACAGATGCCATGAGCTCCTTTCTTTATAATGTTGCAATGCTGGCCACGACTCAATTCAGATTATATCTTTTATTTATGAATAAGCATTCCCATCACAAGTGCCATGTTTTGAGTCCTCTGACTTGGGCTAGATATCTTTGGTAAGATGCCATATCTATAATGAATGTAAGCAAATAACTGTCCCCTTTCTGCATAATTTACTCTTCATCCTAACTAGGATCCACATGATTTTGTCATCTTCTTTTTTCAAAAAATTTGAAATCATGGTGTCATCCATAAATGGGAAAATCTACATCAATGGGCATGCTACCGCTACATTTATACTGTGCTCATGCTGCAGCATTTTTCCTTTAGTAGGTTGCTCTTGAGGTGGCAATTCAGAGCTGACAACAGGCATAAAATTTAAGACTTAACAAAGAACTACTATAAGGCTCATAGCTCTTGTTCTGCTTAGAAAAAAAGGTGTCTGAACAGGATCAGTTAGTCCAGTTTGTTGGAACAGTGATCCCCATCCCTTCTTTATAACCTCTTCTTTGTTTTCGAGTCTCTGTTTACCTTTCTTCAGGGCGGTCGTGAATTTCCATTCTCACACACGCAAACACCCACACACTTTTTAATCTGGAAACAAGCAGAAATAATTTACATGTCTTATGAATTATACATATTGCCTCTTTTATTCCTTTTGTACCTTATGCATTTGAAATTCTCTAGGTATAAGAGAGGTTATGGAAGGTACAGAAAGCTGTTTGTGCTGCTTCACATGTTACAATGGCTTCAGAATCTCCTCATGTTTTTTACAGTAAGCTTTATGTCCTGCAAATGGATTCCTTGATAGGGATCTATGCATGCAGTTGGAGGCGGTATCCTTACTGCAGCTTAATGTGGTTAAGCAGTTACTGCATCCAGCTGTTCACTACTGGTCTCTTTTCTTCCAGTGGTTGTATTCCCTTTGGTACTAATTAACCATTAACTAACAACAAGATATTTAACCTGGTTCATTTCTGCACAAGTGGGTTAGGGGAACTGTTTATGTATTTAAATCATCTAGTATAAGAAAGAGAGTGAAGAATATAAGTGATAGATGAAGATGATGAGCAGCAGAAGATGATGACTGGGGTAAGCTCTAGCTGAAACAGACACATCTGGCCACTGCCTGAACCGTCAGAGCAGTTTGTTTTCTGTGGCAGAATTCTTTTGTTGTGTTATTAATCTCTCTTTTGTGTAAAACCATGGAAGGAAGCATTAAAGGAGCTTCCTGGTAATTCTAATGTAGACTTTGGGCAAAGCATAAGCTGGCAGAAAAATATGCATTGGAAGAGATCTCCGGAGGTTACCTGTTTCTACCTCCTGCCTGTTGCAGGGCTACTGCTAATGAGGGTCAGGACAGCTGCAGGTTCTTCTGGCCAAGCCTTGAAAGCCTTCACAAATGATAATTCCACTTTATCTCTAAATAACTTGCTCCAGTGCTGCAGTACCCTCAAAGTGAAGAAATTTTACCTCATCTCCAGCTGGAGCCCCCTAGGCTGCAGTTTGTGGCTGTTGCCCCTTGTTGCCTGACACTACTGAGGTTTGGCTCCATTGTCATTGTAATTTCCTTTGAAACAGTTGTAGGCTACTATTAGATTGCCCTTTAGCCTTCTCTTCCCCGGACTAAACAAGCTCAGCTGCCTAAGTCTCTCTTTATATAAGTCATATGTCAGAGGTAATTTTAGTAATTTTCTGTGTTTCTCCACAGTTTCTCAACAACTGTCTTGAACTGGGCAGCATTCCAAAATCTGTCCTTCCACAGCTGGACACACTGCTTCAGGTGTGGTCTTACCAGTGCCAAGCAGAAGGGAATAATAACTTCACCCCTTCTGCTGACCATGCTTCTGCTTATACAGCCTTGTATGCAGCTTGTCTTATCTGCAGTGAGAGCAGAGTGCTGGTTTGTATTCAGTCTGGTACTATGACCCTAGTCCTTTTATCAGGGCTGTTCCTCACCCAGTTGTTTCCCAGTCTCTAATGAGGCAGGTACAAAATAGGATGATTCTGCAGGTCCAGAATTTTACATTTCTTGAACTTGCTGAGGTTTCTGTTGGCTTCATCATCTGTTTGCTTAAGGTCACTCTAAATTGGATGTCTGATGTTTTGCATGCCACCCAAGTCCTCCAATTTAGCATCATCTACAACTGATTATTATCCTTTGAGCCAATCTGTCCAGAGACTTTTCAATCAACCTAAAGTTGATTAGTTCAGTTCATACCAAAATAACAGGAAAATACAAAAAATACTGAATAAATTATTTGGATTAACAGAGCATGGCAGCACTGTCTAGTATTCTGTTTTCCATGAATTCCAGCTTTTAAGTCTACCTTTCTTCCATCTAAGCTAGTGCTTAATAATTATTATGTCTGTGACCTCTCCTATTGTTAATGTTACTTAAGCTTAAACAATAAAGATTAATGAGTTTCATTTCCCCTCTTTCACATAGCTCCTAAAAATGTGAATTCTAACTTTACTGTTTTGGTTTTCTCCTTTCTTTGAAGATCTGCCCTTAATGCAGAAAAGTAGTTTTTGACTTTGTCAAAGTGATCTGTCTGGGAATGAAGAACTTCCCAAAGAAAAGGATCTCCTCGGGGGGAATAACTTTTGGCTGGATTGAGAGGCTCTATATTAAAGACAATAAAGAGGAAGTTTAGATTGGACTGGATTTCAAGAGCATTTCATCAGCTTCTATAATGATGAGATACAGTTCTGGGAGTGGAGACACCCAAGTCCGGTTTTATGAGATTCAGTGTGTGTCCAGGTGAAGCAAAACAACTTGCAATAGCAAACCCTTTATTCACAGCACTGGTAAATGTTGCCTTAGAATAATCTCTTTAATTCCTGTTACCTAGTGCTCAGAGACTGCTAACAAACTGGAGAGGTTTTGAGGATGAGTAATAGAAGCTGGAAAGGGATTAACAAGGAAAGATTATGAGTACTAAATATGCATTGCTTGGTCAAAGAATGACTAAGGGGGATATACTAATTATCTTCCAGTATTACATAGCTGTAGACTTCAAAAAAGGAAAGCAATTGTTTAGCACTGTCACAAGGTATATAACTAGGATTAATGAGGTGAGATTTAACAAAGGAAAACGTACGCTCAATATCTTCCAAATAAGAGATTAGTCAAAAGAATAGGTTGCCAAGGAATTAAAGCAGTGGAATCTTACCTTTATCATCAGAAGAGGGCAGAGTTAGAGGCAACAAAATGAATTACTTTTCCCAAAACTGAAACTTTTCTCTAAATTCAAGGGCCCTGTATTCAATCTGTTTATTAGAAATCAGGGAGGATTATGAAAGTTTCATTATTTTTAAAATTTTCTATTTCTTTTTTTGATAAGAGTCTATAATAATGAAGTGCTTAATCCTAAAAGTCTATTTCTATCTCTATATCTGAAATATATTATAAATACATTAATTACATCCCTAGTCTTAAATAAAATGCCATTGAGACTATTGATTTAAAAGAAGGTTGTATTTGGCCTATTGTATGTGTAAGATAGATATATAAAAAAGGAAAGGAAAGGGGATAAAATAAGTCAACCTGTACTACAGTGTTGCATGTTCAATTATTTCATAATATTCCAGTCTCATGTAACTGGTATTTCTGAAATGTACGCGGCATCTAATAGAGTATAACATAAATCTCTGTAAAAAGCAAGTTTGGAAGGTAGTGACATAGCAAGCTTTGTTCCTTAGGAAAGAGAGAAGTGGATTGCCTACTCAAGTCTGGACATAATGACAGCATGAACAAGAATCTTGGCATCTGCATGTGAGAGCACATATTTTAATCTGGTCACATCCCTAAAGTGGTAATAAGATAGTTTGATAATGTGTCAGATGTCAGCCTCAAAGCTCTGTTCCTCATTGAACAGTACATCTAGGTGTTTGACCAAGCAGACAAGTGCCACCAATTGAGATGGCAATGTGAGAAGCATTTCTGAGCAGGTGGTGAGAGCTAAGCAGAAGGACATCAGACTTACCAAAATTAAATCTATGGAAGTTAAAGAACATCCCTAATTGAAGCTCCTACAGTCATTTACTTTCTTAGAAAATGATAATGTGAAAGCTGCCAGTGCAGGCAACTACATTACTTATCTTTCTCCTTGCGATGACTGTTCAGAGCAAAGTGCTTCAAATTGTGACAAAGCAGCAGATACTCATGTATAAGTCCCAAAGGAGAGTGCTGAGGCCACTGCAGTACATATGCCAAGAAACAATGTAATACTTGTGTTTGCCAGGATAATTGATGTAAAACTCACCTTACTTCTTCAAGCTGCAATTGTCCCCTATGCAGTGATAACTCTGCTTTAGGCATCTACTACACAAGAAACATGTATTCTAAAGGGGTCCCCCAGACCCTTTATGTGAATGAGGAGTAAGTACTTCAAAATGTTACCATGAAAAGGGCTGGAGTACAGTTGACAGGACAATTGAAAGTAGTAACAGAGTAGCAGAGTAATAACTTTGAAATGTTTGATTTCATAGCCTCAGCTTTCCTTAAATATATTTTGGATAAATGTATATGAGTATGTACGTGAAATATTTATTATAATGCACTGATGGTATATAAATCATCAATACCACTTTTACAACAGTGATAAGAAGTTTTTCTTATGGATGCTGAGTGTTTATGCATACATACATCACTTTGATGTACAAACACAAAGCAGTCCTGATTTTAAGAGGGGTAATGAAAAAAACATAACTTAGCTAGTTGAGAGTACAGAGAGAAGGAGTTTGAAATGATTTACCAGGATGCTGGAAAGTAATCTGCAGAAATACTCAATTTATATTTAATACATTGGAGCTGCTGGGACTTGAGTTTTACCCAAAACGTTACCTTGCCAGTGAGTCAGTGCTTGTTAATAGTTCATAGAAATGCTGAGCTGGACAGAGGGACATTTCTCCATCTTGAACAGCAGTCTCTCACTTAAGTGGATGACTTGCTTTCTTTGATGGAGAGGGAAATTAGAGAGATACCACTAATCATTCATTCAAGTTGACTTCAAGTGAAATGTCTGGAACAAAAGGAAATGGGGATATAAATATGATGGTTGTGACTAGACCATACTATGGCTAGAGAAAGTGAGCTCCTGTACTCTTTACATAGGGCACTTTTCCTGGTTTGTAGTAGTTTGCTTCCTCTTCATCAGAGAAGGCATAGACTGTGGATAGGGTAGTCAAAATAACAGTCTGTGGGCACAAGTACTATCCTAGAAGAGACCTAAAGATTAACTTGTTGTCTGAGTATTGATTAGGAGCTTCAGTTTTAGATGCAAACATATAAATAGGTCTCACACTTTCTTCATTGTGAACACGTTTCACTTGTGATTTTGAAATTAACTTGCTGACCTGTAAAATACTTCAGTGTGAAAGATCCATATACAGTAGGAATTACACTGTGATCATCAGAATCCAGACACACTGCATAGCCAATAACATGTGTCAAAGTGGAATTGGCTGGCTGAAACATTTTCATAAAGCTGAAGTAAAACAATAAGCTGCTTATGGTTAGAGCAGCTGAAAAATTCACCTGAATAAGAGCAAAATCTCATTAGATGGAGATAGCTATGAATAGAGAGAGCACAGACCATGTCCCCTGAGCTTAGAGGGCTAAAATGCCAGTTTTGATCTGTCGGCTCACTCTTGCTTTGTACCAAGATACCTGACTTCAGATGGAGTAGGAGGCTACAAATGACTGCAGAAGTAGTGTAGTTACAGTAATGCTGCCTGCTGCCTAGGCTAATATTTCCTGCTGAGGAGGAAAAGCACTGTGCCATGTAAATATACCCTAGGAAAGCAAAGAAGTCTGATTTTCTTCTAAGATAAAGCATAATTCCCTCTCTCACTTAGAAGATCTGTGGATTATTTCCTCTAAATTTGGCCCTGAACAGCATAGCTTATTGTATTCATTTTCAACAGAAACTTCATGGAAAAAAAAGAACTTTTGGGTTTTCTTCATCTGAGAGATTTTATACCAAAATCATAAAATCATGGAATCATCAAGGTTGGAAAAGACCTTCAGGATCATCGAGTCCAACCATTAACCCTACTCTACCAAGTTCACCACTAAGTCATATCCCCAAGCACCACGTCTATATGGCTTTTAAACACATCCAGGAATGGTGACTCAAACACCTCCCTGGGCAGCCTGTTCCAATGCCTGACAGCCCTTTCAGTGGAAAAATTTTTCCTACTGTCCAGTTTCAGCCTCCTCTGGTGTGGCTTCAGGCTGTTCTCTATTGTTCTGTCACTAGTTACTTGTGAGAAGAGACCAGCGCCTACCACTCTACAATGTCCTTTCAGGGAGTTGTAGAGAGCGATAAGGTCTCCCCTCAGCCTCCTTTTCTTCAGACTAAATAGCCCCAGTTCCCTCAGCTGCTCTTTATAGGACTTGTTGTCCAGGCCCTTTGTCACCTTAGTTGCCCTTCTCTGGACCCACCCCAGCACCTTGGTGTCTTTCTTGTACTGACGTGACCCAAACTGAACACAGTACTCAAGATGTGGCCTCACCAATGCCGAGTACAGAGGGACAATCACCTTCCTGGTCCTGCTGGCTACGCTATTTCTAATACAAGCCAGGATGCCATTGGCTTTCTTGGCCACCTGGGCACACTGCTGGCTCGTGTTCAGCCACTTGTTGTTCAGTACCCCCAGGCCCCGTTCTACCCAACAACTTTCCAGCCACTCTTCCTCAAGCCTGTAGCTTTGCATGGGGTTGTTGTGGCCCAAGCGCAGAACCGAGCACTTGGCCTTGTTGAAGCTCATACAGCTGACCTCAGCCCACTGATCAAATTTGTCCAAGTCCCTCTGCAGAGCCTCCCTACCCTCAAGCACATCAACACTCCCACCCAGCTTGGTGTAGTCTGCACACTTACTGAGGGTGCCTTCTATCTCCTCATCAAGATCATTAGTAAAGCTATTACGCAGAAGTGGTCCCAGTACTGAGTCCTGAGGAACCCCACTTGTGGCTGGCCACCAGCTGGATTTAACTCCATTCACCGCCACTCTTTGCACCTGGCCATCTAGCCAGTGTTTTACCCAGCAGCGCGTATGTCCGTACAAGCCATGAGCAGCCCTGTTTTTCATGAGAATGCTGTGGGAAACAGCATCAAAGTCTTTACAGAAGTCCAGGTAGACAACATCCACAGCCTTTCCCTTGTCCGTTATGTGGGTCATCATGTCATAGAAGGAGATTGGGTTTGTCAAGCAGAATCTGCCTTTCATAAACCCATGCTAACTGGGCCTCATCCCCTGGTTGTCCTGTAGACAGTGCACTATAGCGCTCAAGGTGATCTGCTCCAAACTTAAAACTGTAGATGTTTGTTTAATGCCTGAGGGTTAATTTGTATCCACACTGCTTTGGTGTTTTGCAGTATGCCACAGGCCAGCTAGAAACTGTAGAATTGGCTACGTTTCAAAAGTTATATTCATGTGTAGCTTAGGAAGTACTTAAGGACCTTCTGAAAGAAAAAGCTGTGCATAAAGTGGGTATTGATATGTGAAACTTCAAAATGAATTCTGTTTTTACAGCTGAGCCCTAAACTCTGACAAATAAGGGCATATAACTGAAACAGTGACAGTTCTTCACTATTGCAACAGGTGATGAAATAGCAAATGTAATGTGAAATTTATCATAAAACATAAAACAAATAGGAATATGGTAACATGCAGAACTAGTTTTAAAAATTTAGCACACTGCTAAATGGTTTGGGGTTTTGTTCAGTGTCCCCACAACACACACACACACACACATGCCTCATGGCACTATCTTCTGATAGGAGTCTTAGTAGAGAAAAGAAAAAATCACTGGTGTGCTTGAAGCACAAATGGAAGATCACTGTAAGTAAATACTGTCCTATCTTTCGATTTTAAGTGAATGAATAGAACAGATAAACATCAAATGAAAATAAGGGTCTCAGGTTTTTTTTCAGTGTGAGAGCTGAAGCTATAGAGCAGATTTTGGATGAGGTAAAAGGCTTGAGCTGTCAAAGATTTCTGGCTTCCCAGAATTCCGCTCCCATTTCCCAAGGTTAAATGCATTGCCTCAAGGCAGCTGCTTAGAATGATAAAAGGGGCACTACAGGATAGCAATGCTCTTTGTAATGTTAATAAACCTTGATTTTGATATCAGATGCAACCCTGGGAAAACCTGCCAGTTTTAGACTTAAAAATCTAACACTATTTAGCAGAAGTTCGTGTAAAGAAGTAATAGTTTGGGAATGGTGATGGACTAGTTTGAGTGACATATGAAAGCAACAAATACACTCTCTTCCCTGCCTTGTCAAATCTTACTGTTGTTTACCGAGAACAAAAGGAATTGCCCAAGTGCTAATTAAACTGAATGCCGTATTAAAATGCACTGTGAAGTTTCTGCTGTAAATTCAGCTTTTGAGTTTAACTGTCAGCTGAGCTAGAACTCCCCGGGAAAAATGAATGGGGTGCGGTTTCCCTGAGCTACTCTGTGAACTCTGACTGGAGACAAATCAAGGAGTGTTTTCTTGTGCCAGTTCTCTGATAAACCTCTGACAAGAAAGTATGGAAATAATTTATTGCAGTAAAGGCAAAGCCACAGGACTGTTGATTAGATAGCGTGGAATTTTATCCAGAAAGAATGTAAACCTTATTAAATGCTTCTCTTCCTTAAATTCTGCTTAAAAATGACAAATGTCTAAATTGTATTGGCCATTAAGCCACACTGTCATTGTTAGTTTGGTGTTTCTGAATCAACAATAAATATGTAAGTTAAAACTTCGGGGGAGTGATTCGGAGTAAAGTAAAATGAGACATATTTATGATCAAGGCAGCTATAAATGAACAATGCATTTTGGTCATGTGGAGTCTGGCAAAATGGAGCTCCAGCTTATCCTCGCAAAGAAGCTCTGCCTCTTTGAACCCCTGACAAAACTCTCAATGACTTGAAAGAGGTTTTGATTTCACCCACTAAGTTGTGCTTAAATCTGAACAAAAGCAAAAAAGACTCTCAGAGTTCATGGGGTGTGAAGCTGTGTATTCTCCTCCTTCAAATTCACCAGCAAGACCCATTCCTGTAATGGGTACTGAAGAACAGTGTCCCAAAAATGCAAAAATAATATATTAAAGAAATCTGAAAGTGTTAGTAGTGCACACTGTTAGCTGAAGTAATCATACTCTCTTATAGCTACCATCCTGTTACCCTTTTCTTCTGAAAGATTATTCCTGTGTGTCAGACTGGGATATCTGGGGCACTGCTACACTTGGCATGCTAATATCAAAACCTCATGAAGTTCAGTGGCCAGCTGGAGCCCAGTCACAAGCTCGGTGCATACTGGCTAGAAGTGCAATGCATGGCAGCTGCATGTGCAGCTAGACGAACAGAAGAGAGCAGAACAGAGCACGGGGCTTTAGGGTGTGGTATGAGGGTGGTGTGTGTGTGAAAAATGGGGTCTTGGCTTATTGCCAAAAATTCGTTCAAATTTTGGATAATTCTTCATTGTTTCCTTAGGAATGTACTTACAGGTTGAAGTATATATCACATAAAATTATGTGTATTTTAAAATCATTTTTTTTGTTTAGGAAATTATTGCTATACCAAGATTTTTCACCACACTTTTCCAAAGGAATAGGTAGCAATAGGAAGAGAATCGGGGAAAACACTATCATTTATATTATATACTTTCTGAATTGCCTTCCTCTAATACTAAATTATTTCTCTCCGTTTTTTACATAAAACTTCACAATGGAAAGAAAGTATGGGTAAGGTCCAGACATTCTAAAAGCATTCTTGAAATGTATTGTTTAAGTAATACTTCAGATTTAATCTGATTTTTCTTCTTTTGATAACAGTAGCAAAAAATTAATAAGCAATGGATTGCTATTACCTAGTGACCTGAGATTGGATTTATAAAGCCAGGTTTATTCCTTTTAACCACAGAAGTGACTAAGGCTTGATTAAATTAATAGTTTCATTGGGTATATGTGACAGTCCATTAAGACGGTGTGTATTGGCTACAGGTATGTATTAAGTATGTGTCCAAAAGTTACTTTATCATAATTAGTAGTATGCCATCTTAAGTAAGTACTAGAGAGGTTGCTATTTTATATTTAGTTCCTAGCACAAACAGCGAAGGCTAGTGACTTAGCCTAGGCGAGTACACCGTTTCTTGCATGGTATGTTTGGAGTTTTTTTTAAACTAAATCTATCAGGTGGAACTCAGTGTTCCCAGAACCTGATCTGATGTTTATAACCCTAGAAACACTTGAGCATTGTTTTGTAATTCCCCTTTTGCTCCAGAAAATTCTGACTGCTCATTTCTAAATTCTCTTCTCTAGTATTATTTGAGGTTTTCCTTGTTTTCTTTCCAAATCCATTTTTTTTCATCAGAACATAGCTTCAGCTGTGTTTTTGGGGCTCCCCCCCAAATGCCTCACTGTTGTACGCTTATATCACCCTGTCAGGAGTGCAGCAGGTTAGCATCCAGCGATAGCTGTGTGATCCTCTTCAAAGAAATGATGGAGCAACATCAGACAGAAACAAATACATTAGAATAAAAGCTCCTCCTTTATTCTAGAAAAGCTGGAACTTTGGTTCAAATGAAGCTTATACTCTCATCTCAAGCTATTTTCTACTGTTGAAACAGCAGGACATTCTGGTTAAAGCTGCTGTGCTGTTTATACTTTACACAGAGCAGCACTTTAAAACATGATCAGTACAGTAGTGCTGCCTCTCCTTGTCAATATCCACAGGTGAACTGTGCTTAACAACTCCTTTAATGTCTCAAAAACATCAAAGCCTTTTTCTCAGCTACGCAGCACTTTTCTCTGAGCACCTCATTTCTCTGTTACTGCAGAATGCTTTTATAGGTATATACATACACATTGTGGTATATATTCTTATTTATCTGAGGTTTTCTACATCTTTTGCAAAAGTTTACAATTGAAAAAGAGCTTTTTTTTCCCAGTCACTCTGAGAATAGTTACCATGTAGAGTTTCAGTACTCCAAGTGGAAGATAACTAAACAGCACAACAAAACACCCCCACCTTTCCCTAACAATACAACAATCCAGCATAATGTAATACAGTTCACTCCCTACAGAAAGGAGGAGGACGAGGAGGAGTAAGAGTGACGTGCTTGTGACATTGTGAGTGCTTGTGACAGTATTTAGAAAGAAACTAGGCATCATTCAGATATTACAACTGCAAGAGAACTTGCGGACCACAGAACAGAAGGAATAGCAAATTCAGGGCTATCAGGAGTAGTCCTGTTTTGTTGCAAAAGCATGTGAGACAGCTCCACTTGTGGAAATAGGCAGCTGCATTTTTACATGTGACATGAATATATATAATCTTATTTGCTTCACCATTGCTATGTCTGTCAGCAAGTCTGTCCGGTGTGGAGCTTGTTCTCATCCTGTTCTTGCAGGGCTTGCACTTTACTGGAGTGAGAAGCAGTTCAACATCTAAGATATAGGAATGATCAAGTCTGAGCTTGAGCCTCGGGGTAATGTCCTATTTCTCCAAGTAAAATCTCTTTTCTTATGAATTAATGGTTTGTCTGGTCACCATCGATCTTTCTTCAGCTGATCTTTTCTTCATTGATCTTTTCTCAGAAAGAGAAATGCCAGTCAGCTAATACACTGATCTCAGAGCTGAGTGTAGAGTCAGTGTCTCATACTCTTTCTTAGAGGGTATTTCGTAGTCTGTTCTTTCAGCACTTGTTCATCTCTTTTTTTTGTGTGTGTGTGTAGAATAGTCCTTGAGCAGTGTCACTGATTTCAGGAAAAATGTATTAAAGTATCTGATACTTTGTTGCATACTTACACGGTCCTGGGGTTTCAAAAGGAAAAGGAAAGAGTGGGTGCCCGGAGTTATCTCAAGTATCTGCAAGTTTCAGCCTGCATTTGAGTTTTCCACCTGTTCCGGACTACTTTACATGTTGTTGTGGGTGAAAGCCCCAAGTTGTTCTAAGTTAAAGGTAACAAATCTATTGAGCCAAGTCCTTGATGTACCTTAATGCTCTTTTGTGTATTGAAATAAGAATAAAGCACAACATTATTTATTCACATACACCTTTCTTCACCTAAAATAACTAAACAATTTGAATATGCTTTATATTCTTTTATTTCTAAAAATACAATAATAAATTAGGAGATGTTTTAAGAACCATCTCCACATGCAGTATTATTCTGTTCATTGGAATAAAGATCTGTAGTAGATGTATGGAGAGCTACCATATGTATCAGTGGTACAAAGTAACAATCATTCTGTACAACTGAACTCTATTTGACCATCAGAGGAAGAAAAAAGGTATAAAGCACCATTATAACAGATCTTGATTTCTTTCTTCTGTTCCAACCGTAGTACTTTAGTACAGAGATAGCACCATCAATCACTTAAAACCACTGACCATACCCTGTACCAGCTATCAGCCGTAGTTCATACTGAGCTTTCTGTGTACTCCAAATGGCTTTACATTTTATGTGGAAAGCTGGGTTGAAAATTTATAGTTACTTTCCTTCTGACACCTGGATTTCCCACCTGGAAAATAAACTCCTTTAACTACTTTAAATCTTCATGAATTTCTTGCTGTCTTGATCTCAAAGGGCTATATCGTGACTGCTGCTGCCTGCCCATGCCATGAAGTAATAATCCTATTCCACTGTGTGTGAGTCTATCTGATTCATAGGCTCCAGACACAAAGCAATAAGCAGACACTGTATCCCCATTTAAACCTAGATTCTCAAAACCAGTTAGGAATCTAACAACTCAATTTCAAAGGGAATTTGATGGCCAAATGGATTGGAGAGTCTGAGCTGTACTCCCTGCCCCAAGGTAGATGAGGACAAGAGAAAAGTGCAGGTGAGTTTGTTAACATCTGTTCTAGTCATCAGAGCGTTGTGATTTGTCATTAGTATAGGCTAGGAAGAAACAGTTTGGGTTTTAGTATTGCACAATGAAACCATTTGTTTTCTAGTATTCATAAAAACTTTTATTAGGTTATTTAGTTTCAGGCTCAGAAGATAGCTTTTTTACCTTTCAATACCTGTCTATCTATAGCATTGTTAATGCTACTAGATACAACCTAAACCTCACTTACACAGCTATATATATCTAGGTGGCTCTCTTGAAATTAATTGTTTAGAGGCACCAGTGTTTTTAGATGGGGTTGTCTTTGTCACCAAACCTGCCTCAAAACTGCATCTACAGTACAAGAAAATGCTCACAGACATCCCCACGGGGGAGTGTGCAAACATTAAATAATGTATCAGAACTGTTGAGTTATGGAAAAGCTTTTGACCTTAATAATAAGCTGCACAGATCTCTGAACTGAGATTCTTTCTTGACACATCTGCTCATGATTCAATGATTGCATTAGCCCATTCTCAGCAGATCCAGAGGAAGACGGAAGAAATTTTTTATTGTGAGGGCAGCGAAACACTAGAATGGGTTGCCCAGAGAGGTTATAAATGACTCAGCCCTGAAAACATTCAAGGTCAGGTTGAACAGGGCTCTGAGCAACCTGTTCTAGTTGAAGATGTCCCTGCTTAGTGCAGGGGGCTTGGACTAGATGACCTTTAAAGGTTCCTTCCAACCCTAAACCATTCTATGAAGTGAAGGAGCTTGACTCCCAAATGGCACAAAGTTTTCCATCTTTCAGGGCCAGCAGTTTCCACTTTCTGTGTCTGGTATCTCCTTTCATACTTGCAGGGGTACTGTGTAACAGTAAGGAAAGGCTTGAAAGATGTTATCAGAGTTTTGTGGATATTCTTCCACAAAAAATACCGGAGCTCGTTCTTACTGCAGAACTTCAGACCTAGAAGGTGTACTAATCATCTCCCTTGAATGGTCATAAATCCACAGCATGTATTACAGAGAACTAAGTGAAGTGCTTACTAGGATACTGGGTGTTCTTGTGTCATATGCTTTGAGAATTTAAAATGTTGCTTCTAGAAGTACCTCCTCCAAATCTCAAGTATTATTTTGTGCTGGTTTTAGTTAGAAGGTCACCTCATTAAGTTCAGCTGGAAGTCAACCCAAATCAAATGCACTGGGCCACTGTGTCTAACACAGTTTACCTACAGCTTCATACTATAGTAGTTAAAAATAAACTACGGCTTATTCTGCTTACTGAAATGTCAGTTAAACATGTCATGGGGCTTATTAGCACACTGAGAATGTTCTTCATGCCTTAATACTAGGGCATGACTCTGATGTAAAAAAAGAAATGGAAGTATTTAAATTGACTTGGATACTTATTAAGGAGAGGGTTTCATTTAATTCCCTTTTCTGTTTTTCTCTCCTTTATAGAAGCAGCCATCTGGGCTTGATAGGAGGTATGGCAATGACAAGTCTATTCTGTGAAAAACACTATAATTTTTAAAGGACTATTACCAAATGAGACTCAATAGATGGAGTGTGTAAGTGAAAAGTGATTTGTCTTGTAGAAAAAATACACTCTAGTTGTGTGCTATAGGGATCTTATGATGCCAATCAGAAAACTCAGATTTGTAGACATTTTCAAGTTGAACAGGTGACAATAACTGGTGATAACCAAAGACTAATTATCTCAACTAGGAATTAATCATCAGGTGTTCTGAGCCAAATAAGAGGGGAGGGAAAAATTGGAATAGTAATGTGGTCTATTTATATTGAAAGAATTAACAGGATTTTATGTGGGATTAAAAAGAAAAGGTTAAATGAAACAAATACTCTCTAGGCTACTACTGTGTGTGACTACTGTGGTTCCCTTTCTTAAAGAATATCAGAACTTGGACCAGAGGGAATGGAAGAAAATAATAATGCAGAGCTGTATGATTTGCTTGCTAAAAAAAAAATCTCTTTGTTCTCTTGTGAACTCTGATAAAGTGAAAAAAGAAGTAGGTTAGCAGTTCTTAGAATTAAAACTGTTTGCTTGAAATTATTGTAATCTATTATTCTAGTTAGAGAAGTACACTGTGATGTAAGACTATGGTTAGGAAAGATTAAGCTATTACAGGTTTCTAGAAAAAACAAAGGCAATGAGATATGAAAACTAGGTAGTGCAAAATACACAGCAGCTAGACGTGTATGTATAGGAATACCTACTAGAGATTTCAAAAATTCGTAGCTATATGCAATATATATAAAGTGCACACTGTTAATTCTGCCTTGCCTCTAACTTCCTTTACTTTAATGCTTATTGTAAAACTTAAATTCTAATGAGTAGGGCTGAAACAAAATAGGCCTCTAGAGAGGAACAGGAAAATGATAAAACAGCAAATGAACTATAGCAAACTGATTCCCGAGTACATCACCTTTCTCCTTCTTTCTTACCATCAACAGAATTTTTTTATTCTTACAGCTTCTTTTTCTGACACACCATGTGAACAAAAGTGACAGCACTTTAAATATAATACCAAATTCTGAAAGCAGTCAGAACCTTAAATTGGAATTTCAGTCTTTGACATTGGAAACAAACATACAAGACAATTGTTAGTATTCTGCATTGTGCAGATAAAGGCTTAGACTAGTAGCAAATTCTTTTGAGAGACATGCCTGATAAGATTATAAATTAGGTTCTACAGAGAAAGTGCACTTAAAGAGAGATTTAATTGTTTGCCAATGAAAATCTCATGTTGCATGGAGATTTCAGAGCTCATTTTAACAGTTGTTACTATTCAAATGCCTTGTTTTAACACTTTAGGGGTTTGTTTGGTTGGTTGGTTTGGTTTAATGAATTCATTGTTCTAACTCAAAACTCCACTGTTCTGACTTCTGTATCTGGTTTAAGATTTTACTTCTATTTGTAAAGTCTTTATTACTGTACAATAGATGGAAAATGTGATATGTAAGTGCAATTTTTTTTGACTTGTCAGACTTAAAAAAGCTTAAGTGTGAAGGTCTAAAACTGTATGCTCAAGATCATACACCATGTACTGTTGGGAAGCTTACTCGTGGCAAGTCTGTTTGGACTTGTGCTGGACAGTGTTGAACGCTTTGCACATCATCCTTGTTTCTAAATTGGAAAGACAGGGATTTGATGGCTAGACCACTCAACAGATAGGGAATTGGCTGGACAGTCTCACTTAAAGAGTTGTACTCAGTGGCTTGATGTCCAAATGGAAAGCAGTGATGAGTGGCATTCCTTAGGGGGCAGTACTGGCACCAGTGCTGTTTAATGTCATTGTCAGTGACGTAGACACTGGCATCGAGTGCACCCTCAGCAAGTTTGCTGGACAGCACCAAACCGTATGATGCAGTTGACATGTTGGAGGGAAGGGATGCCATCCAGAGGGACCTAGACAGGCTTGAGAGGTGTGCCCATGCCAACCTCATGAAGTTCAGCAAGGCCAAGTGTAAGGTCCGGCACATGGGTCAGGGCAATAACAGGCACAAATACAGGCTGAACGAAGAATGGATTGAGTGCAACCTCAAGAAGGTCTTGGGCATGTCGGTTGACAAGAAGTTCAACATGAGCCAGTAATAGTCATTTGCAGTCCAGAAAGACAGCAGTATCCGGGGCTGCATCAAAAGATGTGTGACCAGCAGGCTGAGGGAGGCAATTCTCCCTCTTCTCTCCACTCTCATGAGACCCCACCTGGAAATAATGTGTCCAGCTCTGGAGCCCCCAACATAAAAAGGACATGGGCCTATTGGAGGGGGTCCAGAGGAGGGCCTTGTAAGTGATCAGATCTAATCAGATTAGAACATAATCTGAGAGCATTGTGTTGTTCAGCCTGGAGAAAAGAAGGCTCCAGGGAACACCTTATAGCAGCGTCCCAGTGCCTAAAGGGGGCCTTCAGGAAAGCTGGAGAGGTACTTTTTACAGGGGCATATAGTGATAGGACAAGGGGTAATGATTTTAAGTTGAAAGAAAGTAAATTTAAGATTAGGTGTAAAGAAGTTCTTCACTGCGAGTGCGATGAGGCACTTGAACACATTCCCAGAGAAGTTACGGATTCCGCTTCCCTGGAAATGTTCAAGTCCAGGCTGGATGGGGCTTTGAGCAATCTGGTCTAGTGGAAGGTATCCCTGCCCGTAACAGGGTGGTTGGAACTAGATGATCTTTAAGGTCCCTTCCAACCCAAACCATTCCGTGACTCTGTTTAGGAGTTCTTTTTTGTGAATATAAACTCTGATGTTAGACTTTCATGCTCATTCAATCCATTGACAAAATCCAAACAGAAAGGCAGGAGCACGTAAGAATGTGTTCATTTTCATTCAGTTATATAGATGCCTTGATAAGATAGTTTGCAACCTCTGCTGTTTCTGAACTGTACCCACAAATGTGAATAAAGCTTCGTCAGAAATTTGGAAGAAGTTCTGAAACATTTTCAAGTTAATGTTTGTATACGTTGCATTAGGCATCCAAGGATTTTTATCTTTAGCTCTGCTGTTCAGCTTTCTTGAATGCTTAGGACAAAATATTTACTAAACTCTCCTAGCCTGAAGTAGCATGTCGGAATGTGTGCAACCTGCTGTAGAAGTTTGAACCTATAAGTGTAGGTAAAATGGGTGCCCCTTTATTGAAGATTGACATCTGAGGGTCTTGTCTGAATCTCATTAATATAATGAAAAAAACACTGACAGGTCTTTGGATCAGGCCCATTACAAATACCAATTCTTCAGGGTTCATATACCACAGATTGCTAACAATTCAGCTTATAAATATGATTTCCATATACATTTGCTAATCAGCATTGGTAATCTGTTGAAATCTCCATATCTGTAAACTCACCGTGAATGACAAGGTGGATTTCTGCTAAGAGGTTAGCCAGATTCCCTTCACATTGTCACTTCAGCCTTACAGTTTCTACATATTTAACCTTTTGTTTCTAACAAACATTATCCTTTGCATCAAAAGGCTTTAGGACATCCATTTTTTTTGCTGACACACTTGTGCTTTGCTTTATTTATGCATCATCAAAGTATGGTGCTGCCCAAAAGGTGAATGACCTCTTTCTCCCCTTTAACTCCTTTTCTGAGTAGACCAATATCATCTAACTTCAAACACTGACAAATGTAAATTGAGGTCTGTGAAATTAGAAAAGTGCTGAACTAGAGTACACAGAAAAGTGTGACATTCTCATGTTGTGAATAACAATCTAGTATGATATCTCCCATAATGAAAAACTTGGATGTTGGATATGTTTTACCTATTTGTGGTGTAAGTATCAAAACCTTCCTAACGCTCTTAATGCACAGAGAAATATCCCATTCTGAATTCTATTAATGCTACTTTTATCCAACAGTAGTAGGAATAGACTCTTTGCAAGGTTAAACTGAGGGTCAGACCACTCTTTTGAACTTTCTTGCAGTAGTTGCTCATAGTATAGCTACTGAGGTGGGTGGCTAAGATGCTGAATTCCTGAATAGATATTTAGAATTGGAAAACAAAAGTGTAAGCTTCTTAAACATCTCTCATAGCTTTCAATGTAAATTATTAAAGGATGGGACTTCGAAAATTTCAAAAGGTAGCAATTTTTTTCTGAGTTTGTAGATTCATAAGATTTATAGGAGGGCAGCCGTGCCTTATATCCATTTCAGAGAATTCCTGATAAATTTTCAAATAGCTCTTTTCTGTTGATTGTTTACATATGAGAGTCTTTGGTCTATGAGAAAGTGGCTTTTTATTTTGGTTTTTGAATATATCATTACACAGTTTTCAAGCATGCTCTGCAATGTTTGCAATTAGCTCAAGTTGAGTGGAAAAGAAAAATGAGTGTTAAAGAAACCACTCTAATCTTTTTCTAGTCACATTTTTTTCACTTTTTACTGAAAATGGGCTGACTTTCACTTGGAATTTAGTAGATATTACTAAGCTGTGGTGAAATTTCAATTTGATCTATATATAGTTTAGGACAGAAAAAGTAAATCAATTTAATCTTATTCATGTGTCTTTACACACTTTTTGTACAGTGCTAATTAGCAGTATGTTCACACAAGCTAAATTTGCTGTTAGAACAGTCTCTTGTTCACTGTGAGAAAAGTAAATGTCCATAATATGTAGATTAAATAAGTAAACACCCAGTACCTGTTCTTGATTCTGGGAATACTCAAGGATATCTATAATTTAATATTCATGAGTAGTCCATCTCACTTTAAAATTACTACTTCTGAAAGTAAAATTATTATTTTGGGGATCAGTCTTGAGGTGCATTTGTTTAAAAGATGGATTTGCAAAAATGTTGAGTTGCTTGTGTGCAGTATGTCTACAGGACCACAGGCTGAGTTTGCATCTGTCACTCACTAGTCTATCCAGTTGTACCTTCTTCTTCCCCTTACACAGGGGACTTCCATTTGGCACTTTGTAGCATTCCACCAGAGGTTTATGCTAGCCAGGGTAGCAGGTGACTTGACACAATAGTGTTGTAATGCGTGCTGTATCATCTTTTGATGCCCTGGATTTTGGTGTTCAGTGGGAAACAACAATAAATTCATGGAGCTTTACTGCCTCTGCCAAATGTGACATCTTTCAGAGCATAACATGCTGAAAAGCTTGCACAATCTGTGCCAGCTGCATGATTTAGCTGCTATAAAATCCCTGTGAATCAAAACCACTTTGAAATAAAGAAGAACCAGACTGAGAATTTCATTGCTCTGTTGGATATCCACTCAAAGATCAATCACCTGTCCTCATTCTGTATTCCTGCTGTATTTTTCAGCTTAATCTTTTCTGCAGCTTACCTATTTCATTAAGGCTGGAATTCTAAAAGACTAGCAATTGCATGCAGAGGCAGAGAGTCAAGAGTGAGAAATGTTGAACCTGGATAGCACAGTTCTGTTCGAATTGTACTCTGCCATTAGAAAAGACAATCTCTTTCTTCCTTTTTTTGTTTCTGTGGGACTTTGTAATGCCCAGACATGCTCAATAGATGTGTTCCAGGATTTAGCATCCTGATGCTCCTGAATTTTATCCCACTCTGAGACTAGCTTGATGCAGAAAAACAGGGCTGTCTCTGAGAGAACAGGTTAGCCCACCTCATTCTCTGCAGTGTTCCCATCCAGGTAGAGTTTCATACAGTACTCACATTTCAAACCTGTGGATGTCCAACGTGGAATCCCAACCAAAAAGTGACTTGTTCAGAAATTAAATAAAAAAGAAAATCAGACACTTTTTTTAGAAGATTCTTTTGAAGCTAAATCTGACCTCCTAAATGTTAATTTAAAAAAAAAAAACAAAAATAGTAAAAAAAAATTAAACACTACCTTTGTGGACAGTACCCGAACTAATTGATTATGTATCAGCAAAGGACTTTTTGCATTTAAGAAGGATACTTCTGTTGCACTGAAAGGGTGTTTAAACAACAGAGTGATGCATAATATTTGAATCAAGCAAAAGGGTTATAATTATTACATTAATTTGTTGGTTCACTCTGTGAAACATTTCTGAAAAATACATTCTAGAACAGACTATTAAAATGAAAAATTATCATTGCAACATCTGATCAAAAATTCAGTAAGTTAATTAATGCTGCTTTTCTCCTAATAGCCTATATAATGAGGAGGAAGTTTGCTAAATTAAGCATTATTAAAAAAAATTGTCACCAGTTTGATGCAGGTTGATTTCATGTAGCAAAAAGGTTGTTGGAAGATTTAATAACATGGAAACATACTTTTGTGGACTGTTCATGTGCACATGTGTGTGTGAAGTTCTGCTGTTATACTTGTGAGATGCCGTGGATGTGATTTTGGCTCCTAGCCGTCTTTACCCAAATTATTTGTCATCACCTGTTTAGAATATTTGATTACAAATTTACATAAGAAAGGCAACAGCCTATAATGAGAGTATAAATCACCTTGGAATAGTGCCTTGACTGGAATGGGAGTACCCCTTGTATTCAACCTCAGAGCATGCTGATAGCGGTGAGTGTTTATTTCTAGGCCATGTAATTAAAAACAATTTGAAGAAATAATATTCCAGCAAGTAGGATAATAACTGGAGAGCAAAGTATGGACAAAAATATCTTCTTCCTTTTCATGATGAACCAATTGATCTTGACGTGCCATTTTTCTAAGATTTAATTTATGATCACCTGGTCCTAAGTCTGTCAAGTACTTCTCAGAAGCTAATCATTGTCTCCTTTCTCTTTATTAAACATGTGTTCTGTTGAAAGAACAAGTTATTCTTGTGACCACAACAGAGAGAAAACATAGGTGAGACCAGTTGATGGCTATAAATGGCAACTGAAAAGTACTTATGAAAAAGACCTTAAATCAAGGATCATAGAAGGAATGTAGTGGTTGCAAATGAACAAAAAGGGAACGTGATTTTCCATTGATATAGATGCAACAATAAACACTGTTGGGAAGACACTGTACTGTGCAAAAGCAGACCAGTTGCTTGATCTCTTTATGCACCTCCATCAACTTAGTAGGAATTTTCTTCGGAGTGAAGTGAGGGGAGAAGAAGGTGACATAAAGCAGAGTCTGTCGGAGTGTGAGCCTTTGCTCCTGTGACATACAGCTTCAATGGAGAGACTGCAGTAAAAGTCCCTGACTACAAAATGTTCTGATGCAGACCCTGATAGTATTATGCATTTGTGGGGTTGCAAAGAGAGAAAGGGAGAGAAAAATTAATTACTAACTTATTTCAGCTGATGTTTCAGGAATTAGTTTCAGCTGCTTCCTGCGGAATCTACAAAGGTTCATTGCAGCACAGCTCATCACAAGATGTCTGGCAGGCTTCTGTGTTTATTAATTTGAATTGGGTCATCACTACAGTTCAGCCTCAGGGCTAAAGCAGACCATGTAACTGGTTTAGGTATTGAGCTTCTGTAAATCTTAATTTCAGAAAGATGGTAAATGTGCAGCTATGTCTAACTAAAAATTTGTTGACTAATTTAAACATATTATGGCCAAAATTTAGGCTGCATGTATAATTTACCCCTATTCATAATGTCATTCTGCTTGTGTTGGTGCGTTAATTACAAGAAAATACATATAGAGAAAACGCTGAAATTCTTCGTTTTATCAAATCCATTAGAAAATTCCACAAGACATTTAACAACAAGATTCCCAGTGAGGAGTCCTGGCTTGGTCTGCATGTGTATTTCCTCATGGGGAACATCCTGAAGCCTCTGAGACTCTGGCTCTGGTCAGCCCTGGCCTCGGGTTGGTTTTGGCAGCCATTTTGGTCCCAGAGGGCCCATGGTTAGGGGCACAGTAATACGGGATTTTCTTCAAGATATGTCTTGGTGTGTCCAGCATTCACACATGGTATGATTGTGTGGAACCAGTGTAGCTGGCTGTAGCTTGGTTATCAGTCTTGGCAATTTTCTATGGCTGTTTTTCTTATTGCGATTAATTTTCCCGGTAAGATTTTGAACAGTGCTTAGTCCAGAAGCAGTAATGCGGTTTGTTTCTGGTATGGCTCTGGATTTAATCTGAGACAGT
>JANVCC010000037.1:9831942-10050014 GCA_025345505.1 Todiramphus chloris collaris | reverse complement strand
TTTTTTTTTTGGTTTTTTTTTGGCAGCTAGGTCAGTACAGAAAACCAAAAATTGATTTCTGGCACCCAGAGGAGTAAATTACCTCTTATCTGCTCTGAAATCATTGTCATATTGAGTTCTGATTCCAATCCAAATTGATTTTCAAATTAGATTTTGGATCGATAATAGCCTTATAATGGAATGACACTGTTACAGCTCCTACCAGCTGCTATGACCCATAGAAGCTGAGGAAAGAGTCTCATCACAGTGTATAACCTCAGAAAAATTAATGCACATCCAGTTCCATTAACTTGCTGTTACCTTTTTCGTCAGGGCAATAATGTGCATGGGGTCAGTCCTGCCTTTAGCCGCGTTCACACAGCCAATTCTTCAGTTCAGCTGTGGCTCCCTGGCCCTACCCAGAAAGCTTTGTAAGGTTTTGGCAGGGGATTAATGTTGTGTTTCTAACCTTGAGCCTTCAATTCCCATTAAGTGCCTTCTGAGACATAGTGAAATGGCCCTGCAACATCAAGTGAAATTAATCTAGAGATTAAGTAAAATTTTATAATAAAAATTCACAATTTAAGGAATCAGAATAAACATTTAGTGAAGAAAAAGAAGATCCAGTATTCTCCAAAGCCCCTCCAAGAAGCAAGAACTGTAGTTAAGGTGCAATTTCCCTCCAGGCTTTTCCAGGCACTTAGTATTTCCGAAGTGATTTATCTGGAAATATGTGTGAGTTATTTTGAGGCTGTTATGATTATATCATTTGATGAGATTTTTTTCTTCTCTTTTCTGCACTGAGGACTTTAAAGTGAGAGAGACAGTCTGGAGATAGCTTGTGATTTGTTTAATTAACTAGCTTTCTTTTTATGGATCGTTGCTTGCAAGGCTGCTCTTTCATTTGGTGATTGTTTTTGTTATTAATGGTTTTAGACAGAGCTCTTCACGTATCAAGTGCAGGTTTTTGCAAAGCCAATGAAGGAATCACACAGGAGGGGTGTTTTTTTTCTCCTCTTGCCTGCTGCTCATGTTTATTTTCTGTGGTGTTACTCTCGATGGTCTGTTGTGGTTGTTAGCACTTTGCATTAAAAAAAAATGTTCAGGAGTTCAAAGCTTTTTATCTCAAATTTGCAAATTGATGTTTGTTTTGCAAAGATGTCAGGAAACATTTTAAGTTTTTTTAATGTACGCTAACGTAGTGTGTTAATAAAAATTAATTATATTCTCATTCCTAAATAAGAGGGAGGGGCAGTCCAGGAGAAGAAATTTTATTATCTTCTGTGTCCATTTAACTGAGGAAATAATAATTCTGAGGCTCTCTCTATTTATATATGATTTGGGGAGGTCAAAATGGATAGAGACTTCAGTAATGTAGGTCCTGATTAATAAGTGGGGTGTATGTGAAATAAGTGTTATGTGCCTCCCCCACATATTGCATTATTGTCATGAAAGGGAGCTGAAAGAAGTTATTCAGGTCAGCCCCTCTTGTTAGAGCCATCCTGTGAAGGACCAGGTGGTTCCCCAAGGAGTCACCCATTCTAATGACTTATTTTCCACCTGTCCACAGTTAGACATCCACTTTGTTCTGACAAAATCTATGCCACTGCTGAAAGAGGCAGCCTCACCATCTCTCCTTTCTCTGCCTGTTCATTCCCAGGGCTTTTCTATTGCTGTTTATACTGGGAGCGGAGAGTTGCAGCAACACATAAATTCAGCAAGAGAAGGCAAAAGAAGAAACTTTATTAATTTATAACCTGTTTTTATATCCCCTAGCCCCATAGGGTGATTAGTCAGTGATCACCCATCTCCTAGGGTGATTGGCTAAAGTCCTACAACACCCAGTTCAAAATATTTTTCCAATGTACCACAAACAGAACTTAACAAAACACCAGGTGTTGGTCCAGCTTACAAAAACCATCCTACTGTTTCTCATAACATATGTAAGAAAGGCAGGACTCTCACCAAATATTGTGAGAACCTGAGAAAATCCCTCGGCTAGCAGCTTTTCAGCATCCACACTTTTCTTCTGCTGGAAGATGCAGCCACATCATGATTCCAATCAAAGATATCTTTAATTTTCAGAAAGATCAGCTCCTTAATCTGTCTCAGTTCATGTCTGTGTGAGCACTTACATGGCAGGACTGAGAAGAAGGAACAGGAAGGTGAATGAGGCAGGACTGTATTATTGGTGGTAAGTAAATTTCTGTAAAAACAGAGATAATGTAGCTAGAGTTTCAGGTGATTGCTACACTGCCAAAACAACAATAAAGGAAGTATTGTTTACCATAGTATCTATGAGGACAGAACACATCGATGGCAGCAGTAGCTCATGGAAGAGGAAAGGGTGGTACAGTTTGTCAGATCACAGTAGGAATCTCTGTATGTTTCTTTCTTTGGAAGTAAGGTACTATTCTCTGAAGTATCTACTTCCCATTCAGCTCAATAGGAGTTTGTTTCAAGAATGCCTTAGGATCTTTGTGTGCAATGCATGCTGAGTCTTATTTTCTTCTAGCATCGTGCCTTTGAGTATTTTACCCATTGCATTTATCTCTTCTGCTGCTAAAAATTTTTACCTTGTTAACTCAGTATGTGTATGCTGCAGTTTTCAGACAGAAGGAGGGAAAGTAAATACAAAAATGAGAGCATAGGGACCATTTCAGGAACATAGGAATGGTCAGCTTTTTTATCTTTCCTTTCTGATGGGAATGAGGTGCACATTTTCTGACAAGAGACTGTTCAATAGTTTAAGTTTGTTTAAACCCAATCATGTGGTTTAAATCATGTGGTTCTCCTGAGAAGTGAATTCTCTTATCTCTTCTCATGGGGCTGAACCATTCTGTTGTGTTTCCAGGTTCTGGCCTTTAACATTGCTTTATAGCATGAGTGCAAAAGAGCTGAATCTGCTTATGGTTTCTCATTGGAAAGCATTATAAAATCTTTTGTAAATGTGTGAATGTTCCATGCAGTTACAGGGATCCAGGGTCCCATTAAAATAAACAGAATACCCCAGTAACTATTGTACAGACGCTCAAAACATCTGTTCCTTGATGCATTGTGGAGCTTGCACTGGGGAGTTACTTAATAATGGTGACTTGGATATAGAGACAAGCACAGAGGATGAGGGTAATATAAATTTAGAGGCATATAGAAGCCTTACAGTCATTGCTGCTGTTGGTAAGTAGGATTAAATTGGTGAAGTAATAATCAAGAGAATGTGAATAAACTGTGACTAGAAAAAGTAGAAGCTGAGGATTTCTGCTCAGGTAGTGATTTGAAGTAAAACTGTGATACAAAATTTCGCAGGAATACAATGATTTGGAAAATAGTAAAGAAGCCTTTTCTTTTTCCCCATATATATAAGAAGCATTTTAACGTGACAAAGAGCAGTGTCAAATTGCAGCTCCTTTGACTAGAAATATAATACTTAATAACCCAGAAGAACTTCCTTTATTAGACTATAGAGAAACCGCTATTATTTGTTATTGTCATATTTCAACAACAGTATGTGCACAAGTGGTAAAATTTCACTAGCCTTCGTGAAATAAAATGCATCTTAAGAAGGACTACTACTGTGCTGATTTGTGGGAAAGCATCAACTCAAAAGCCTTGTCCAGCCTGTACTATTTCCTGATTATAAAACTTTTTAATAGTTTTCTTTACCAGTATATAAATGAAAAATGTAAATGTTAAAGGTGATTTCTTACAGTAATTCCCTCATTTACAAAGGCAACAGCTGCCATAAGCTGTTCCATCAGTAGCTGAAGTACAGCATACTTTGAAACACAGAAAATCAAGTTCCTAAAAATATTTTCTGACTAGTAAAATTCCCCTTTGTCTTACACAGATCCAGCTGTCCCCACATTGGTTCAAAGGAGAGGGGAAGAGTAAGACTATCAGGATTCTGAGGGTATAGAATTAAAAATTTGGTACTGAATGGTTGGTGATGTAGTCTGCTTGCTAAATCCATCAGCTGACAATTTGCTGTGTATTTCAAGTGGACACTCAGTGGCTGCATAAGTAAATTTGCACAGTACTAGTGAGGGAAAAGAGTATTTAGAGCCCAGCAACTCTTCTGAGTCGAAAGAAAAAACGTCTCATTTTAAGTTAACCTCCTCTGTGGGCATACCTACAATTTCTTTCTTTATCCTGAGAGTGATCCATTCATTTTCCTTATTTATCCATTCCTCTTTAAAAAAATCCAACCTAAACCACTCTGTCAAAGTCTCAAGTGAAACGTATATGCAAGCTGCTGCAGCTTCTAATACTTTGGTCTGTACCAAATCTTTCTGAAATTTGGTTGATCTTACTTGCTAAATAATTGAAGCCTTCCTTAGAGCATAAACAAGGTCCAGGAGAACAAGGAGTAAAATCACTTACTAATCCTTTTATGCTCTAACTTTATAACAGAGTTGTTTGTTACTAAATTCTAGGTCTGTAACAAAATAGTGATGTTGGTTGTGATTGCCTGGGTGGAAATATTTGAGGGAATGCCTTCTCTCATTGAAGGAAAGTGTGATTTGTCAAATGCAAGAAGTTTGAGAGACATAATTGAATGATGTTTCATTTACTTTGAGCAGCACTCTCTAACCAAGTGGTGTGAATATTCTATTTTTTTGCTTATAGAATGGAAGAGTATAATTTTCCATTTCAAAATTAGTTTTGATTTTGTATTTCCATTTTATAAAAACTAATTTTTTTTTTAAATGCGTTTAGGTTTGTTTTGGTTATTTCCTCAAATTAATATTATTATCTTTTTAATTAGAAAGAAATAGAAGTTGTACATTGGAAAACCTGCACAATTCACAGCAGTGAATAACTGTGAGAGTAGTAG
The DNA here is from genome assembly GCA_025345505.1 of Todiramphus chloris collaris. NCBI lineage: Eukaryota > Metazoa > Chordata > Aves > Coraciiformes > Alcedinidae > Todiramphus > Todiramphus chloris. The sequence goes on along the minus strand of JANVCC010000037.1, from coordinate 10,045,201 downwards.
GTGACTCATTTGTGAAGTAGGTCATGAATTCACTGTACTATACAATATTATTCCAGCTATCTAGTTCCTTTTTCATTTCTTTTTCACCAGTGGAGCAGTGTATAGATATGTTTAGGCACTGTGTGTGCTAGCCTTAAACCTGTAGAACAGTATTTATTTCATTTGGTTCTTGTCCAGCATTTACATAATCTCTTTGTGAGAATGTGTAAAGAAAACAATAAATGTGGGCCTCTGCTTTTGCTGGCAAGGTGAAATACACTTTCTCTTTACCTTTATTTCTTAGTTTGAATTTTTTTTTTTCTCAATTATATTAGTACATATTGTACAGAACAGGGAGAAACAATATGCACATGTGTGGCCCTGGGCTTTCAAAACAAATTCAAGGTAATCTGAAGAACATCTGGATATTTGTAAACAATCCATGGCAACATGCCTTACTAACAAGACTGAGCCTTTAACATGTCCATTCTAGTTTTTACACTGCTTGATTCCAAATGTATTATGAACACTATAATAAATAAAACCTGAAAAGATGCCAAAAGTACATTAAGTTCTTTCATTTGTAATTTTCCTTACAAAACATATTAACTGCCTTTGTTTTCATAAAAGCAATACCGAAAGGTTACATGAAGTACTGTGTTCCTGAGAGTAATAATGGGTAGAAAAAAGTCTAATTGTAATTACATGACTGAAAAAGAGTGTCTTGTCATATTAAGGTGCTTAAAAGAAGGGAAGAAAATACCATACAGAGAAGGAATTTGTTCATCAGATTCAGAAGTAGGTTTAAAAGGAGGTTGCAATAAAAATGCAGGGTAATCAGAAAGTAACAGTGGTTTATAATTACTCGCTTCTTGATCAACTTCATATTTCTTCTGTGATTCAATGCATCATGCAATGAATGTGTGTATGGAATAAATAGCCCCTGTTACACAAATTAAGGACAGGGATAAAAAACAACTTCATGCTAAAGCACAAAGACATTGTAAAATATCTACAGAATTATTAGCTCTGTCTCACCACTAAATTGATTACTCTTTTAGTGAATCCTAGGAAATAAAGCCTTAAAATAAAGATGCCAGACTGTAAATTACCTTTTTGAATTGCCCATATGAATCACTTATATCAAAAAAGGCTATAAATAACATAGAGGATGGCCACGTGTGTTTGATACACACATATATTAATTTTATGTATTTATTGCATTAAAGAAATGTGGGTTAATCGTTGTTTTGGATGGATCTCTGGTTAATTCTGAGAGAAAAAGAATAATTTCCAGAATTGGTAACTGTGATGACTTGGCCACAAGGAGAATTCTAGGGTAAGGTCAAATTAGAAAGTAGTTGTTAACTTGGGAGCACCTTTTCCTTCAGTAGAAGGTTAACTCTGAATTTATTTATTCATTTATCTATTTATTTTGTAGTATTCATTCTGTGACAGAGTTTGACTGTGGATGCTTTTGAACATACAATTTGGAATTATGCAAATTTGTATTTAGATAAGATGGTGGTTTGGTGTTTTTTAAATAAAAGAGTTACAAACACCATCACCTCACCATTTGCAGTAATTCTACTGTATGAAGTTCTGGGTTTTTTTCACAGAATAGAAATGGTGTCAGTAGTATTACATAGCTAACTTGTGTCTTAATACTGGGCAAGATAAATTATAACTGGAGTGCCAGTGAAGACAAAGGGTACTTCTTGAAGTACTCTGTATGTAAGCCTTTCTATTCCAACTTGACAAACTCTTGATACCAAATCATGTTGATAGCAAGACCACACCAGATGTCAAAACAGAACAAGATCTTTAGTATCTACACTAGTATTGTCAATAATACTGTTCTTCGTGTAAAGATCTATGAAAGTTTGGGTTTTTTCACTGAAGTAACGTGGAATAGGAGTGTCAACTCCTGTGATCAGCTAGTTTAACACACACAACACATCCCAGCTTTGTTATCTGTGCTTTCAAACCCTTCCTTGTTTGGTGTCAGACACGGTGTTTTCTTCACATCCCACTGCCAGGATGACAAAAACAGCTTTACAGTTTTGAGTCATTCCCCTAGCAAATCCACAAATTGAAATACCATACTGTTTGTGCCATCAAAGGCCAAGACAGAAGACATGTTGTAAAGTAAGTGTTCGTTAGTTCCACTAGCAAAAGTGGTTTGTCAAAGTTTCTCATAATTTGAGCCAGGATGATTTGTACATTTGTAAAGAAATCTACTTTTGGAGGCATGACTTCAACTTAGGCAAAAGGAAATTGAAGGTAATTTGACATTGTGAGTAGCATTAATAAACAGTTGATTTAAAATCTTGCCCAAGAGATATATAAAGGGTTAACTTCATGAAGTTTGGCACCTGTCCTTCTACCTGGGGTGTTTTATATGGAAGTCAAATTGCAGACAGTGGGGAAGAAAGCATTGTCTTGTCTCTCTCTGCTTTTATGCCAGGACTACATTCAGCATTTGGAGCTGCTGAGGGATATGGCTCCACGGTGACTGTGCATGCAAGTTAGATGAAGGATTGTACATAATTTTGAGCATTAGATATCTCTCAAAAGAGTAATTTTTGTGCTTCAGACTGGGAGCCAGGTCTCCTGGAACCCTAATTCTGACGCTGACACTGACATGGGTCACTTCTGCTGGCAAATCCTCCTGAGCCAGATCTCCACAGGGACTTAGCTGTTTTCTTGGCTCTGGGAATGCACAACCCTGAGTGAGGCAGCCCAGAATGGGCTTTGGCAGAGGCAGTGCACTGAGTGGGTATGTTGCTTAAAGTAGCAGTAAAGGCTAGAATGGGAGAAGTTAAAACCATCAGATGTGTGTTATGCTTAAGCATGTCCTAAGATTGTTATCTGTGAAGTAAATCTGCGTCTCAGGATGTCTATTTAGACATACACCTTTTAGAAACATAAAAATGGGCAATATGACTCCCACCATTCGATAACTAAGTCTGATTTAGATTAATTTCCAGAGATGAGTCTTAACTCAATACCTCATCTTATCTGTCAGAAAATAGAAGCACAAATTCCTTGTAGTACTATGAAAAATACTTGCATATATTTCTAAACCTGACTCTTAGGATGTAAAGAGAAATATGGGTATGAGATAATAGGAAGACTTTTCAACTCCTTTTCAAGGCTTATTTACAATTTAGGTTGAAAAACATAGAAGCTGTTCATCAGCCATGGCTCACATACTAACATTTGATGGCCCTTTTTAATGTTTTCATTAAGACTGAAACCAGAGCTCCCTCTTTTCTCCCGCGCAACTTTGCCCTTTGAAGTGCAAAGGATGAGTATTAGTGGAGTACAAACTAGAGACATTTTTCTAGTTTTGTTAGGCACTTTGCTCGCATTAATTAGGAAAAATGTTTGAACCATTTCTAATAAATCAAGTCTCTAACTTTAGAAGAAACATTCCCATTATTTTGAGCACTGCTTCATTTCAGTGCTTTTTCAAGCCTACATGCTCCGTGCTTAGCATACACCTGCAGAATGAGTGGATAAAGTGTGAAGTGGTATCAGTTCTAAATCAAAAGGAGATTAACACTTTAAAAATGTAATATAGAAATGATGCAGTGCTTATTCTTTTCACTTGGCTAGCTGAAATCCTTCAGTAGGTATTAGAAGATAATGCTCATTTTTGGTGTTCCACATGAAAGGTCTCTTACAGACAAAAGAAGTGATGGTATTTTGCTGCCTTAATGTTTGCTTTCTGTACTGCAGTCTTGCTTGCCTCCAATAAATCCAAATATTATTTGTGAAAGTAAAAAATTGTCATTGAAAAACAGCATCTATGTACTTGAAGATAATCTTTTTTCACTGAAACATTTGAAAAAAATGTGTTTAATCCTAAAGATGCATAGTGGGAAGGTCTGAAATTTATACACCAGCATTTGTGCGGTTATCTCCTCTGTGCTGGCTACAGTGTAAAAAAAAAATACATACTTTAAGATTCCAATCTGAGGTTCTGCATTTGGCAGAATATACATTTGGCATCTGTACACTGCTAACTGATCATTTATACAAATTCTAATCATCATTAGCAACTAATTCCCTATGTACTAATGCAACCAAGAATTCTTGTATTTCTAAACTGGTGTGTACTCTAGTAGACAATATTGTGGGAGAAATGGATGTCTTGCAGGTGGAGTAACTTAGGAAAAGAGTAATGGTTGGATGAAACATCATTTCTCCTTTATGCATACTGTACATGAAGATGTTTCCCTCCTGTCTTCTCACCTCTCCTCACCACATTGTAATTTCCCTTAGTTCATTGTGCTTGGTGCAGATCTTGTATCTCAAGCTTTTGTCTTCAGCTTTCCCAATGATTCAACGCATTTTCATGTTAGGTGGAAATTTTGAAATGTCAGCCAAAACAAGGCATCATGTTGGGAAGTGCGCTTAAGATGACTTTCAATGCCTGTATTTACTGCAGAGCTACATAATTCTCTGCTGTATCACACAAAGACATAGATTTGCAAAGAGCAGGCTACGAAGAGCATATACCCTCTCAGAATGAGATCACCTCATACACTGGTAACAGTGTTTTTCAAAGTAGAATGCCAACTCTTTCATAGCAAAAGATATAATTTCTCTAGGAGCATATGTATTTTTGGCGGGTTTTGTATTACATATTAGGACTTGCATATCTGTGTCTGAAATGAGAATGTAAGGTCCAGCTGATGGTTAAATACGTTGCAAGTGTAACCTTGCTTGACAGCCTATTTATCAAAATCAAGAATTTCTTTGAGTCTTCCTGGAATCTTTCAGAGAAGGCTTGATTAAGGATGTTGTGAAATACCATACACAAAAGCAAATCTACTAATCAATAAGAGATGCTTCATCATGCACTCTTGTTACAGACAGTATTTATATGGGTCAGTCATTCTTTCCAACTGAATTTGTTTTTGTCTGAACTAATGGAAATGTTTCATTTCCAAAATATTACTTGTGATTTCTGAATGCACGTGTAGCAGGAGATTTTTCTATGCTGGAGGATGCTGAGAGGTGTAAACACCTGTGCAGCAGCTGCACACACAGGCTGGGTTTGCCACGGCAAAGAAAAGGTCACTTAAGTGGTACAGACATTAAGGATTAATACTAGTCAAAAGAAACTACTTGCATAAGAAAAACTCTAAAAACAGAGAATGACAGTACTCATAAGGACAATGAGCATTTTGTTTTAACCTTGTCTTTGACTGAGTATTTGTTGTTATTTTAGTACTAAAAGGCTACCATAAACAATTACAAGCTGTCAGTGAAAATGCAAGGGCCATGACTGAAAGTTAGTATTTACACCGTCATCTATCAGAATCTTTAGAGAGCTGAGATATTCCTGTAAGACTTTGACTACTAAAGAAAATGAGCTGAAGTCTGGGCAGTGGGCCTTGTAGTGAAGGCATATTTGAGCATATTCTTTTGGGATTGCTTGTTGTACTGTTGTTTCTAGAGTTCAGTATCTGTGGAATGGTTTGCAGCCCGTGGTCTGGCAGCATGCTGGGGATCGGCTCAAAATACCTTGGGGCTCTGCCAATCAACAAAGATTAGGCACCACTTAAAGCAGTTTCCTTAGCTCATTTGTGCCTGTGGCGGGGTTTATTTATGCTTGCAAGTTTTATACCTCGGTTAAGTACTTCCCCAAATGGGAATATTTGTTGGAACAACTTTTGAGGTCTCTTGGGACCTGGAAAATTACAGTCTCATTTGCTGTTCTGAGTGAACAGAAACCAGTCTGAAGCAACAGAAGCTGTTTCAGTGTTTCACAGAATGTAACTACTGATGATTTGTGGGAGTACAAGTAGCAACTTGAACCAGGTTAGTATTTTCAGTTTTAGATTTTTCAGTTCAATGGAAAATTTGAGAGGTTGACAATGACCCAGAATGTGTGGGAATTACTCATTCATTTAGTGGAAACCAGCATTGATTGACTGACTAATGACATTCTATTTAGTGTGCTCTGCTAATTAGCTAATTCACTTCTCACAAGTTAATTAGTACGCTTTAGCCAATATTGACAGTGTTGGTGGATTGGATCGTACATACTTTTTCTCATGCAGGACATCAGTATTTGTCACGTATCCTAAAGATGGATAAAATGTGAGGTAGCTGCATAGACAAATTGAACCCAGATCTTTAGCTAGTATAAGCAGGCTTAATGCCATGAAATAAAATGGACAAGCTGATTATGGAGAAGTGAGAAGCTGGGGCTAAGGAGTGTCTTGGGCAAATTTATTTTATTAACTCATACACCTGTATATCACAGTCCTGTTGAGCTGCAGCATTTCTTGAAGTGTAACCCAGAGGTTATACATGTCAAAATATAGTGCTTTTAAGAATTCACCTGCCTTTATGATTGATAGGATTTAAACACCAAATATAATTAGAGAGGTAAATTTCTATATGGTAGTTTATTGATGGAGAGTTGAGCCTGCAGGCACCTGTCAAGACACGGTAAGGATTTCCTTCCTTTATTTTTCATTTATTGGCTTTATTGGAATCACTTCACAGTAGATACATATTAAATACTATACTTTTCAGCATATGATCTGAATAAACAGATTACACAGTCTAATCATTTTAGTTCCTGACCATCTGTATTTCAGAACTAAAAGTCAACCGAGATCAGGAAGTTTGCAAACAGAGCAACAAACTGCATAGTCATAATAATAAAATTTTATTTCTTAACAAGTATTTACTCCACAAACTGAGGGTAACTTAATCTGGGTAACTTCCAGGGGGGCCTATTTGCCCTTCTTGCAAGATTTTTGTTGCAGTCATAGCATCACAGCATTTTTGAATTATTACTTTCCCTTCATTATTTCAATGAATATAACAGCTTCCCATAAATTCAGGCCTCAGAACACAAATAGGTATACCAGACACCCTCATTACTGCAGCATCCTTATCCATGGCTGAAAGCGTAGTAAATACTATAATGCAAGAATAGGATCCCTTTTGCTTGTTATCCCAGCCTTCTATCCTGCTTTACTTAATGTGGCCTGTTGTCTTACCTGTTGCCTCTTCTCATACTGAAGCTCACACTTCATTTTGCTTTAGAACTGTATCTTAAGCTGTAGCATCTTCTTTTTTTACTAATACCACAGTATACTTGTGAAATGTAAATATTTCAGGGTTTTTTGTGTGCATCCTCTCTGCACTTTCTTAAGATGTAAGAAACAGTCTTGACTAAGGAGGCATCTTAAGGCATTGAGATCTTGCAAGCTTGAAATAGGCCAGGTGTCCCATTTCTCTAACATCTTTTTAGCTGTAGTAGCTAAAGGTGGATTCAACAGCAGGGAAATCTCTATCATACTGGCATTTCCTTTTGGAGTTGTTTTGGCTGTAGTGACTGAGAGGATAGCTCAGTACGATTTCCCTTCTAAATGGCATCTTGACATAGGTAACTTGAGGACCTAGCAATCTGAATGATCCAGATGGTCATGACTGTCAGCCTCCCAGATGATATCTTGTCTCTGTTTTCCAGTGGAATTCTCAGTATTTCTGAGACTGCTGCAATATTTAATCAGTCATATATCAAAAGAAATAATTCTTGTACATAGATTTTAGAAGACAAATAACTTTCAATTTGCCTTCATCTTTTTGATGGAACCTACAGGTGACACAACAAAGAAAATGAACATGTCAGAGTATTTCTGAACATCATCTCTCTTCTCATGTTTAGTTTTGGAGCTTTATACAGGGTGAAGATCCTTGATTGTTGTTCCTACAAATTACTGCAATATAAATAAAACTATATTGAGACCAAATACTAGCTTTCATAATTCCTCTGTGTGATTATGAGCATACTGTAGTTTCAGAAAATCCCAATAAAGTATTATAAATACATAATTTGTTCCTGCAACCGGGAAATGTTTCTCTACTATTTTGTTTTCAATTTTTCACTGAAAGAACATAGAGTATCACTAAATGTGATAATTTTCAGTACTTCACATGGGTTTATAGCTAATATTTATGAAACACTGACGTTCCAAAAACTTTTCACTCTACACTTTAATCCATAATGCACAGCTCTCACTGTCTTTTAATTGTCTGTCTTGTTTAAATGTTGCCGTATCCCTGGATATTATATAATATATGAGTATTTCAAAGAAGCTGATTCCAGACTGCCCACTGGACACAGAAACTAGCTCAGCAAATGGATTTAAAGTGAATGCTAGGACAGAAGCAGTTCCAAGAGGGAATAGTTGGTGTTCTTTTCACCTGGTCAGTTCTTGCCAAGGAATAAACCAGGCTGGAAATGCATTTCACATGACTGTGCTATGAGTTTTTAAATCTGGCTAGCCACGCTATAGCACCAATGCCAAATCTTTCCATCATGATGTTTTCTGCTGCTTTTAAGTTTACAGAGGATTGAACAGCAATTTATTCACTTCTGTAGAACCCATAAAAATAAGAATTCATACATAAGCCTGAAGCAATCAAATCAGGCCTACTCTTATTATAAAATTCTTTAAGGTTTGAGAGAAGAGGTAGACTTCTCAGAATCAATTTACAGAATTTAATCATAAATTATGGATTTCCTTTAATATTGTATAGAATCGCATAAAATATAATATCTAGGATATACAGGATCCTCCCTTAAAACTGTGAAAGGCTTTTAAGAAGAGATTCTGTGCAAGTACAGTTTAACTTAGTTGTAATGCTTTCATTCCTGATGGTTGCTGTATGGCAAACCTCTTGCTATATGTAGAAATTACCTATCCTTTGTATGGAAGAAGGGATGATCTATTAAGTACCATGTCAGACTTGTTTCTGAAGGAGACATACTTGAATCTGTGCTCGCTTTGTGATATTTCCTGAGCCATTTAATCTTTGGTACATTCAAAATAATGAAAATAGTATTTTTTTTATGCCACAGAAGCTTTTCTGAGTCCCGAAGACAAAGGAGCTCTTCCAAGAAATGTATTTTTTCAGTTCTCATTTTCCCCCTGCAAACAACTGCATCAGCATTTTAGAGCAAAAATGTCTCTTCCCATGGTACCCACTGTCTACACAGGGATTTTTACAGGTGTAATATGAAGGGTTAGCTAACATCCTATATCTTGTGAGTCTTTCTGTTGTGTTTGAGTGACAAGCACAAGATCTGGATGCCAAGGCACAAAGAAGATTGTGTAGCAGGAGCAGCTGGCTGCTTGGCAGATGTATCATATAGCAGCTTTGAAGCTGCCCATGGGTCTGTCACATGTTTTAGCTACCAAGAGACTGCCTTGGCTTCTTTGTCCTTTATAGATGCCATTTTCTATTAAACATTCTTCGGTTCTTTGGAATTGTTTATGTTGTGCATAAGCTCTTAGTTTGTCAATAAGGATTCATAAGTTTCATTTTCATGTGAAAGGAAGGACTTCGATCTAGAAAAAGAAAAGTGCCACAAGTGGCAGAAATATTGATACAAGATTGTGCATAAAGTAATATATTCAGAGAAATGCAATTTGAAAATATTTGCTAAACTATCATATGAAGTTACCTTTTAAAAATAGGAAACAAATAAAATAGCTCAATCATGTCTGGTACTCTGCACTTGCTGAAAAGCAAGCCCCTGCACAGATCTCAGACTGATTTCTAGAAAACTTAAGTGTGGCTTAGAAATGAGTCTACTTTGATTTTACATAGCATGTATGTTTCTACAACTATTTTATTGATTATAAATAATTTTTAAAATACATTATTCAATTTCTCTTTGAAGCAAAAAGCAAACAGGAAAGCAATGCTGGTATACTTAAGCCCATACTTAGCCCAACTAAGGCTTTCCACCTCAATACATATGCTATTATTTTAAAGTAGTTCATAGCTTCTGCCTGAAGATTCTGTCCTGTAAAGGTTTCAGGACTAAATTTATTTTCCTAATGGACATGTGCTTTTATACATTTGAATTTCCATTTCAGATTATTTTCTGACAGTTCTTATTTCTAAGTACAAAATCAGCATAAACAATATCAAAATTTTCATTTTTATATTCCCAAAGTGAAGAGAAATAGAAGTTGTTCATATGAGCTCAGAAATTTAGTAGCTGTGAAACAGCACAGGTTGAGAACACAGGCACATTCATTGGGATTGGGTGCCTGGCTTTCAGTTTGTCTGAAGAGTTAATGCCAAATTTTCCATGTAGGTTCCATTGCCTTAATTTCAAGGTATATGCTCATCTAATAATGGTCATTGTTGATGAAACAAAGAAAAATTACTCCCATCAGAGTTTGACCCCTATAGTTTAACTGTGATTAATCCTGCTTGTCCATATACTAGACTAAGAGCCCATTTTCAAACTGATTTGTCCCTCTTCAGTAGATTCCCAGCACTGCCATCTCAATGTTCCAGAAACTCAGATTAAGGTCTGTATAATAAGCTTAAACTTCAAAAATGAATAAAGGTTTCAAGGTGGGGTTTTGTTGAATGCTGTTTCAGGAACCAAGGTAGGAACTGGGAAATAATGTGGTAAATGGCATTTCTTGCAAAGAATGGCACTGATAACAATGAGATAACAGAAGGGTTCATGACTGCTGAGTGCAAATGCATTATATATTGCCCTTGAATTGGGCCAAAGTAGAGTTCACCTACCTTTGCTATTGTATCACCAGTCCTTCCTCTATCAGCTTATCTGAGTTTATCCATCCAAATATGCATGTTATAAAAGAAGAGATAAGGAACATGTTGGGTGAAACTTAAGTATAGGAGGGTCAGATTCCTTGGGAAGAGTGCCAGATGAAAAAGAGAAGCAGTTTTTTCTGTGTTGTATCATTTCTCTCTGACCACCAAGTGCTGGGTTAGGGATAGGTTTTTCATCTCTGTAATATGAATGATAATTTAAGTGTTTCTTTTTCATGGTTTGTAGCAGTAATAGGCCTCATATCATCTGAGGCCAAGAAACAGCAGAAAGGAAAATTTAGGATTCTCCTAATTCTTTTCTTACAGACAAAAATGGATGATTAGAAAAAGCACCACCGGTGTCAGGCCCATATAGCAGAACTTCATCCTGCATTCTCCAGGAGAAGGAAAATCATGGCATGGACATTATTAACCCAATTTCCCACCATCTCTATCTCCTGGGTTTTGTGAGATTTTGGTTGTTGTGTTTGTTTTTCTCCTGGCTTGTAACATGGCTCTTAACAACAGACTCTGGAAGATGAGATTTCCCAATTTTTGTTTCATGTCTTTTAGTCTCTTGTTTCCTTGGACGTGTTCCAAAAAAAGGAATATTTAACCATCCTAGTGTACTGAATTCAGATGGAGCTCCTTCCTCAGACACAAATCCCCTTGGAGGGGCTCATAGAGGGGTTTTCGTGGCACTGACAGATGAAAAGGAACATGTTTCAGGAGTACTTAAAATTCACATGCTTAACATTAGTGAGAAGATCCTTCGTTAAGGGAATAATGGAAAGAAAATCTTTTGCAGAGAAATGTGCAGTATACAATGTGTTTTCACCTCTGTTCATTTTTGCTACTCTTATTTTCATCCACTGATCTTGAATTTTGTTCTCTGATAATCCTAAAAAATTACCAAAGTGATTATTTGAAATGAAATCTTATGTTTTAAGTAGCATCATAAGGAATTAGTCATACCAACAGTGAAGTTGTGATCAGCAATGATTCTTGTTATGTTTCAGTTTACATTACATTTTCCTCTTTAAGTGCATGACAAAAGGTATTGGTTTAATTATCTGCAATGTTACTGAGTAGAGGTGAAAGCTTCTCAGTTTGAACTTGTTAATAATAAGTAAACATGCTTTACGTTTACATTTACAATAATGTAAACCACTTTATTGTCTTTTCCCTTGTGGCTGACATTTATGAATTGCCTTCACAGGAGCCTGGTTTACATTTATCATGTATAGGTAATAGAATATATGAACTACAAGTATAAACACTGTCACTGATGCTACTCCTTGTGATTTTGTGCCAAGTGTATTTAGAAATATGGAAAACTACATGGATTGCAAACAGAAAGGTGGCTTAGTTAGTATCTTGCTTTATATTCCTTTCTGGATATGAAAGTGATTTTAAATACCATAACTTGTAGGAGTGCTGTTGTTTTGCATTTGTGCTGCAGATTTTGCCTTTGCTTTTACATCTACCTGAAGTCCTTTAGGCTGCACCAATTTCAAGGAGGTATGAGAGGATGTGAGCTTTGTGTCTTTGTCCTGTGTTAATTTTTCAACAGAGATCCACATTTCTAGGGCAGAATTAGTAAGCAGAAATAAAGCAGTCAGCATCACCTTACTAGCAAAGGGTTCTGTGTCTATTCAGATAAGGTTACAAAGAACCCCTGTAGAAGAAAGTAGACCAGATACATAGAATGGTGAAAAGATTCTCTAAGCTACATATCATTAAGAACTTTTCGGAAATGTCTGCTATAATTGTATATTTACTCTCAAGAGGCTTTACCACAGGAAAAAAAAACCCTGAAGTTATGTTCAAGAGTCATAAATTTCTTGCTAAACTTTAGGCTAAAATCTTTCTTACAGAAGTGTAGTTTCTCTTGTAGATGAGCACTGGAACTCTGTAAAGCAAGCTGTAATGAACCTGGATGCCTTGAAAACAAGTAAGCATGAGTTTAAGAGCTTCCTCTCTAAATGGGTAAGGAAGACTCTTCTTTGCTTATGAGTCTTCCTCTTTAGTTCTTTCCTTCAGCAGTGAGAAAAAAAATATGACAAATTATCTCTCTGTTAATGCACCTTTCTCTTCTCCTTGCTTCTTTTTCTCCCCTATATGCCCTGTTAATGTTTTAATGTATTGTGATAATGATTGCATGTCATAATTTACCACAGATTAATAGAACCCAGGTGAAAATAGACACTCTGGTAACTATTGCTACTGCCTGCACTTAGGAGACCTTCTTAGCTTTCCTGTACATTTCTGTGATAGCAGATAGGTTCAAAATTGCTAGCCTGGAAACCCACCAACAGTGAAGTTTGGGCTTTTTTTTCTGAATTGAAAAAAGAAATAGAAGAATGGCAACGTTGTTTCTTTTGTTGAAGTTGTTAGTGATTTTTTTATTTTTATCTGGCCAATGACATGAATCATAGCATCAGTGTAAATTTGATTTATACTGTAAATGATGGGATTTTAATTAGGTGAGGTGGTTGTAAACTGCTGATTTTTTCCTTCAATGAAAAGTGGTGCTTAAATAAAACCATTAAAACAGGCCACTTCTAAGTCTATTGTACCAGAGAAAGCTTTCCAGTCATAGCACATTGTGTTTAGTATCACTTTAGAATTCCATAAATCTTTGATCAGCTTTTATTTAATCTTTGTCTAAATTGGAAGATAGCGATGGTCCCTTAAGATTTTGTATGGAATTGAATGAAATTTAATAAGGCGCCTGACAGTTATTTGATTGTGGTTTGTAGCACTTTCATTTTACAGGTTTAAGCAATACTGACCTCAAAAGGACTGTAATTCAGAGTAGGTGGAGGGCGGGGAAATAAAGTATTTTATTCTTCTTTGTTCCAGTCCTTTTTACTTGATAAGACCTTAATAAAAGTTGAAATGAAGTCCATGCCAGTTCTTAGACTGATTGTCTAGTTAGAGATAGCGGATTCATTTCTGGAACATTTTAGAGTAGGAAATGCAAAAGAAGACAACATCTAAATGGCTTTCACATTGACAGCCTTGTCGGGCTGTATAAATTTGGAGTAGAAAAGAGCTAGAAGACGAGATGACACGGGTTGTTTCTCAGGGGACTATCTGGTGAATTTTGTAGGTCCCCAGAACAAAGTGTGCGTTACCCTGAACTATAGGAGGGTACTCGTACCTACTCAAGCAGAAACTGTATGTTTTGAAACAATGCGTCCAATTATTTCAGCTTGATGCACATCAGAAATAGCTGAGAGAATAAATCTGATCTCTTAAAAAGTTTTCATGTAAGCCTTTCAGATCTTCCTATCTCACAGGCTCATGTAGATGCCATCTTGATCATTGAAGCACAATTGCATTAGTAACAAGCCGCTTCCCTCAATTAGTTTTGACACAAGGTAATCTTATGGCTTTAAGTATACATATCTTTGACTCATGATGTATTTTCCTGTGTCCTTGTTTAGTTCCTATACCTTTTATTTTTACATTTGTATAATGCACTGGTCAGCATTTCAATCACAGTTATGTGTTGTTTATTATTTGCATTACACTATTACCTAAATGTCAAGGCTCCATGGAATTACACACAGTAGAATATATAAAGTATCTTTTTAAATAATTCAGAGATACTGCTGCAATGTCATTTTACTTAACAAGATTTTGGTTAATAACAATGAACAGTTTATTTTTGGTTTGCAAATGAAATAATGAAAGAAAGAGCAAGGAGAGTGGAAAAAGTTGGTATTAAAGAGAGATTTACTTGGAATCAGTGACTGAGTACTTAATATTGCACTGGCTTGGAATAGTGGAACTTCGCTGAATATCATGAGGGTATGTAAGGATGCTCATGAGGCAAAATTACTGTAGGAGCATAAAAGCTGTCATCTGGCCCAGATTTTAGCTACTCTAGTACCTAGTTTCTGACCACAGCTGCCGTGAAAGTATGATAGGCATATAACATGCCCAGCAGAATTTTCATCCTGGTTTCTAATAGTAGATAAATTTATGAGGTGTAATATCCTGTATAAAACACATGCTTGAGAGCTGATTCTGGCATACTGCATGAAAAAGGATACTTTCAGAAAATATTTGGACAGGTTATTTACATCTATTTGCTTATATTTGTCTATATGTTATGCTAGATTTTTTGAAAGCAACTCAGTATCAGTCTTCAAGGTTAGAATTCCTTTTGTTCTGGGTACAGTTCTGGTGATAAGCTCCCCATTTAGTGAAGTGTTTCTATTGCTGTTAACTTCAATAACATGAACAGTTCTGTTGTGCTCAGTTTGACCTCTCCTATAGATAGGACAATATCCGAGTACCATCTTTAGATGTTTTTTGTGTACACTTGGAATAGCCACTTTGAATAAGGTTTTCAGTGCTACTTAGCTGACAGGAAGCCTACTTTTAAAAGTGAGCCGGACACTTCTGGATGGTTTTGAAAGCTTTTAAGTGCCAGTAAATAAAGATAAGTAACAATGAGAATTTCTGAAGTGCCAAATGACCTCCTTTCCTTTATTCTGCTCTACACATGCATCTGTATCTCTGCAAATCTGGATCTTGGGAATTCATAGAGGAAAATAATAATGTAATACAAAATAGGTACAGAGGGAGCCCGAAGTGATCATCTGGTGCATTGCCTCCATCCCCAGGTAGGATCAGCTCTGTCTAAACAATTCCTTGTAATAGTTGATCTGATTTGTTCTTTAATTTACAATGCTAGAGTATGCTCTGCCTGTCCACACAGTTCATTCTAGTTGTTTGCCAGCCCTTTTGTGATAGTGGTATCATCCTCCCCCTCTTGTTGCAATGTAAGACTGTTGTTTATTGCCCTATTCCAAGTGTGTGTGAAGAATAACTAGCCCTTTTTCCTCATTAAATGTTTCTTCATGTGTTTGAAGACAGTTATTTTATTGCTGTCTTTTAATGTCCTCCTTCTCTAGACTTAACCCTTCTTTCAGCCTTTCTTCACAGATTATGTTTTCTGGATCTCTGATCACTGAGAAGCTTTTGGCAATGTTAAGTTGCCTTTGAAAGTAGTGTTTAAGTATCTTCATATTTGTCTTTTGTCTTTTTCTGCTTCACCTTAATGAAATGAAAGTAGAAATTGTGCTACTTGTGGTGCTGAAATTATACCTAAATATTGAGCTAGTCAAATTGGAAAACTGTAATCCAAAGATTATAACCAGGTGACAATACCTGTAAACTGACTATGCCAAACTTTGTATACAATTTATTGAGAATGCAAACAATTTATAAACTAAAAGCAGCAGAAATCCTGCCCTCCAGGAAACAGTGAAGAATAATTTACACTGTTACACTGTCTAACCAATCATAGGTGTTCATAGTCACAGTGACTGCAGTACTGCACAAGCTGAATTACGTCATTACTGAATAGATACACAGGGTGGGTGTAGAAATAACAGAGAAATAAAGGGAAGAAGAGAGATTTACTAAAATGCATGACAACCAACAACTTGTGTATTCTCAATGAGAGCTGCTGTGAGTGTATTGCTTTTGTGAACCTGGCTGAGAAAGGATGACAGTAGCACAGTGTTACAGCATTGGAAGCTTGTCTGATTATGGCATTGGTTCTTTATGGTATTGGTTCTTTTTTGGGATCAGAAGAAATGCATTTGGTTTTAGTAGTATTTTAGCAATGTAGATTGTACTGAATTAGGAACTGGACTTCGGTTGCTGGCTTTCTATTGCTTATTGCCATAGATCTGTTTTACCAGCAAATGGCCCAGAAATTCTGTAGACTCTCAAGTAAACCTGAACATTGTTTTCTTTTTGGCTCTTCTTTAAGTGGAATGGTATTACTAGAGGAGGTACTTAGAATAGTTTCTAATTCAAGTATTTCAAAAGGTCTGTTTAGAGATTCTGTTCTGTTTTAAAGGATTTCTGAGTCTGATTTCCCTTGCATCAGTTTGAAAATGCACCTGACTTGTTAAAAACTTGTCTTCACCTTTTATGACACTTGCTGCATATGACACTTGCTGCATATGCTGTTTTTTAGGACTGTGGTACTTCTCTGTGGGCTGTGTTTTTTCTTTGCAGAAGTGAACTGCCACCGTATAATTCCCCAGACTACTTCTGTGCATTTGAATACCAAACCTGTTTGTAGGTTTCTGGGTGGCCTATATTTTGGGCAGAGTTTCCAAATTATTGTAAATGTCTGCAAGTATTTTGAATGTCTGACATGAAAATAATCCATCTACTTTCCTTTCAGTAAACTAAGGCAAACTAAGACTAAAATTCAGCAATTCATGGAGGGTTACTGTACTTCATGAGAACATCCACCCAGTCAAAGGAAGACAGATACTCTCTGGTGTCATATCTAGCAAGGCTGTTCTTCCTCAGTTTATTTCTGACAAAACTTGATTTTACCTATCTCATAGCTGGGCAGATCTGGAACTAATACATAGAGTTGAAACTAATATATTTGGAACTATAGGCCATAAGATTTTGAATGAAATTTATTCAGAAGTCTCAGTGTTCTAGAAACTGAACTCAGTTCTCCTTTTCAGTGGTGTTCCTTCAGAATTGTGAATATTCAGCTTTGTTCCTCATCCAGAGAAACTCTACAATAGATCTGTAAATATGCACACCTGTTTGCCAGTGATATTAACAGAAATTACACCTGTATTCATAGGAAAGAACAGAAACCTTTGTGTCTTCAAGTTTGCTATTTCTTAACAACAGTAATGATGTTTTGAGGGCAGTAGTACTTTAAGAAGTGAGCCCATTTAATTTGCTTGGACTTTGAAATCTTCTGGTAAAGAGTAATTGCCTGACACACAGCTCCTAGGATGTGAATTTAAATGAAAGACATTTTCCAAGCTGCAAAGCAAAATTACGAAATGCATGATTAGAAGGTCTGTGTCACTAGTACTGCTTCATTATGAGAACTCTCTTGAAAATTCTGTAGTAACACTTGCCTTTCATAGTCCACAGCCTGATGCCTGTTAAGACACAGAACAAACTTTATCTTCTTACCTGATATACAGTGGGATATAGATCAATATGAACTGTTTGTAGCTATACCAGGAAGCCATCATGTCCAGAGAAAGCATCTTTGGCATGGCTCTGGGGAGGTACTTTGTGAAACTTCTCAGGTGCGGTAGCCAGCTTTTCTTTTCAGTACTGTGGGAACATATTTTAGTTGTCTGGGTTTTTTTTCTTACACTAAAAATGCAGGATATAAATGACTATGACATTTCAGCTTTCAAATAAAGGAGAATTAAAACACCTAAACATGAATTGTAAATAAGGAAGTGATTTCTGCACAGGATCAGAGTTATCACTTAAGAGACATGACATATAAAGGATTTCTCTTATTTGTTCTTGCTTACTCCATTTTTAATGCAGTCTACCAAGCAACTAATCTTTACTGCCTCCTTATATAGTTACTCTTAAGGCAAGCCTCAAAATGTTTAGAATAGAATAACAAAATGCCTTGGGTTGGAAGGGACCTCTAAAGGTCATCTAGTCCAAACCCCCTGCAGTAAGCAGGGACATCCTTAACTAGATCAGGTTGCTCAGAGCCTCATAAAGCCTGAGCTTGAATGTCTCCAGGGCTGGGGCCTCCACCACCTCCCTGGGAAGACTGTTGCAGTGTTCCATTACCCTCATAATTAAGAATTTCTTCCTAATGTCCAATCTAAATCTGCCCTTCTGTAGTTTAAAACCATTGCCCCTCGCCCTATCACTACATGCCCTTGTAAACAGTCCCTTTCCACCTTTCCTGTAGGCCCCCTTCAGGTAGTAGAGACCACCGTAAGGTCTCCCCACAGCCTTCTCTTCTCCAGGCTGAACAACCCCAACTCCCTCAGCCTGTTCTTGCAGTCAATTAATGAAATTGCAAATGTAGTGCTAATTAGTGGTCATTTATAAAAGTAGTATTTTAGTAATCAGATAACCAGGATTTTGCTCACCATAGTTGTATTAATTTATAGTAAAGAAAGATCAGTTTGCAACAGCATGTGCAATTCATGTACTTGATTTCTGATAATCTCTAGAGAATCTCAGGTGAGCGTCTCACTGTCTGTATTTTGACTGAAAAATTGGCTAATTAACATGAACTATAAGACACTGATATTGCCTGAATCTATTTCCTAGTTTTCTTCTGAACCTTTTTAGTAGGGGGAAAGGGAACTGTGTTATCATAATGCAGTAGGAGGGCTTTTTTTACAGCGTTGCACAATTTTTTGTAATGTGAAATTATTCAGCAGCCTCATTAAATTCAGCTCTACAATGTGTTGCGCAGCCATGAGCTTGATGGCTTCATGGAACATGGTCTGAGTTTAATTCCTCCTTCTAAAAGAGAGTGCATCTTGCTTCACTGACTATTTTCTGGACTTTAAAAGATGCAACTTTAGAAAATATTCTACAGCTCCTACTCGGAGAGGATAGAAATTGGCTCAGTGAAAGACTGCAGTGGAGACTGTTATGAAGCAAGCCAGTCTGTAATGGGTTAGAGCACACCTCTCACTTCTTTAACTTTCTATTCTATTCATTTCTGTAATGCATAACTCCTAAACCCTCTGATATTGAAATCTCAAAACAGAGCTGTTCACCCTGTGCTGTCTTGAGTTTCTTCTATATTTCTCCTCCCATCACGACTATGTGTCCTTTTACTGTATATTTTTCCAAATTGGCTTGTCTCTGCTAAAGGGAATTACTAGTAGCAATCCAAAAGAAATACTGTGCTTTTTTACTCCTGCTTGCCTGTAACTGCAGTTATTTGTTCAGAATCTTGAAGTTGCCACATGCCCAGCCCACAGGCTGTCAGTAGCCTCATGCTTGGAGGGGCCAGTTGAAAGAAATGAGCCAACTTCATATAACCTTGTCTGGATTTAGTAGGTTGGAAATAAGATGCAGTGGCACTGGTAGCAGTGATGTGAGAAGAAAATTGGGCCAAACTTACTAATATGTCCAAAATGGGGAAGTTCCCAAAATGCATATTTGTGGTTCAAATATACACTCCCAAACATTTTTTGATATTTGACATTTTATTGACTCACAGAAATTTCTTTCTGTGTGTGAAGAGTGGTAGAGCTGATTGCTTGCTTATTTTAATGGCCAGGTCTGCTCACAGGAACATAGTTAAGCCACTCATGGGATAAGCACCTGTCATCTTCCCAAAGTCAGTTTCCATTGTTGAAGAAACAAAAACTTAAAGAGGATATAAAATAGCTAATTTAATAGCATTCTAATTCCTAAATTTCCTTAGAGAACAACAGCATTTATCAAAACTACTTTAGTGGTTTTTCTCTTCTGCATTTTTCAAGGAAAAGGAATGTCTTCCTTGCCAAGTGCATAGCCAGGTCTCAGTATTTGTATTTAAAACATCAAAATCACTTGTTTCAAGCTTGATAAAGCTGCTGGATTTTTAATGTTATTCTGCCTTTGATGAGGAAGTTGTTAGCTCAGGAAGGATTTGGAAAACAGTCTTTGTGTATTAAAACAATGGGAGGTTGCTTACAGACCTTCAGACTGCTTTAAGAAATTCTTCAGTGAATAAGTCTATTCCAATGAGACAAGTCATGAAGTAAGGTTTTGCTTGGCTTCACTATGGGTGTCAGAATTTACCCCTTCAGGAAATCTAGATTTCCATAATAGTGTAATACTCTGAGAAAATACTTCAGTTAAACTCTTTATTACATCCTAAGGTTTATCAGTAACTTCTGTGAAGTTATAGAAATAGCATAATTCTGCATGGTGGTATAATGCTAAAGTATTCCCTAAGTTCCATAATGATTTACTATGAGATGTGTCAGACAGACAGCTCTTCTTCCCAGACAGTAGGTCTAAGGAGACTTATTTCCTGCAGTTTTTCTATATATGCTTATTTTTGTTAACAATCCACGGCATATATTTCTTTGTGAACTGTAATGCTCATTCTCTCCTTCCTATGTATCATGGCTGTGAAGCGTCACAGATGGTGATGTTAGTACACAATGTGTGAACAATATGGGACAGACCTGAAAGGCCTGTTAGGCTTTGTAAGAGATTCATAAAGCTTGAAGTGGACATATACCTCCAGGCTTGAGAAGTTTTAATTAGTATTTGTCATAAGGAATGCTATGTCTTTGGATTTTTAAGGCAACTGTCTTTAATACAGTCAAAATGGCTACATTATGAAAATACCTGCTTATTTCTTCTTTCAGATGTCAGCATGTACGGGACTATTTTTATTCCTGCTCAGCAGAATACATTTGTCTGAGCTGTTCCTGTGAATTTAGTACAAGTATTCAAAAGAAGAAAGGTCTTTTTTAAGATTATCTCTTGCATATATCCTGTCATATACAGATTGTTACAGCTTTAAATCTCTTTAGAACTTTTTAAAAATCATCTGGTTTACACTCCTGCTATCCTTGCGTAATCAGAACAGCAGAACTTACCCAATTACAGTGACTGAGAACTCATCCTTTGCTTATGGCACTTACGTGGTCAGAATTCTAGAGTTTTGCAAACTGCAGTGTGTTGAAATGTGTCCATACTTGGGGTTTTTTTAACAGTAATGAGAGAAAAGCTTGTATTTAATTTGTTTTAAAGTAATCCAAACAACCAAAGTCCAGGTTTTACAGAAAGTCATTTCAAAGCTCAGTGAATACCAGTGTATGTTATGTGCAGTTACTGAAGAGATTGAAAATATTTCAGGTTGCTTAATGGCAAGGAGCCATTCAGTTAGTATCTGATAGGCCAGGGTTTAACTCAGCAAGTGGAAATAATTTGTAAATTGACTTAAAAATTTTTAAAAAGAGCAATTATCCCAGAAAATGTGATTTCAAAGGAAAATCCAATTTTTAATCTAATATATGCTCATTTTGAAGTCTTTCAGTGAGTTCCATTAGTGACTGTACTCTCAGAAAACATGTCTTGAGACAAGATACTAAACATGAAGGAGCATTGTTCTATGAAATACAGCAATACAGTGTTCATTGATATATATCTAGAGAATAATAGAAGATCACGTCATCTGCTGCTTCTCTGTTCTGAACTTGAAGGGGGAAATTAAGACCACGTCATCTGCTGCTTCTCTGTTCTGAACTTGAAGGGGGAAATTAAGTCCATGCTGCCACAAATCAGTTACTGAAGCCTTAGACGAGACTTGGTAATTAAATTAATATCTCAGATGCTATTTTGTTCAATATATTTCTACTCTTATTCCTTAATCTTTCAATCTTCATTAAGTATTTAATGCTATTTTAAGTCTCTACTTTGAAAATCTAAGACGATTTCTTTTATGAATGATGTTAAGCAGTCAGAGTGAGCACAGCAAGCCATGGAGAGAATGGGACAGATCATTTCTTAGTATGTCAAAGGGACTAAAACCCATTCTTGGAAACTATTCCACTTAGCATCTCTCCATTTTATATTTCGTCTGTCAAATGGCTCTAAGTAACACCTCCGTCAGAGGAATGCAGTGAGAAAGTTACTAAACACTGCAAAGATGATCTGATTATTCACAGAATTTTATGAAATTATAAGCATCTCCTAAATATGGCAATGAAGATGTGTAGCGTGCAGGGACAGACTCTGACAGCACAGACAATATGGTTGTAATCAGAAGTCACTTTATTAAGTGCAACAGGCTATATTTATACACGAGACAACACTGATCATGCACCCAGGTCACTTCTAATTGGCTCCACACTCAAACCCAGAGTCTGTCCACGTGCACTTACAACACTTTTTATTGGCTGGCGATTCTCTTGGGTTTCTTCCTTCAGCACCCTGTTTTTCTCCTCTTATCCTCCTGTTTTGACAGGTGCTTCTGCCTTTCTCATCCTTAGTCTTATCTCCTCAAGGTCAGGGCAGTGTCGGTTGTTTTTCGGCCTTGCAGGCCTTAGCATAACTACTTCTAGCTAACAACTGTTTCTGTCCTACTCATATCAATCCCTACAAAGACGTCAGCATTACTTCAGTCCTATATTCATAGCCAATACTTACTCTTTCATTGGCACAGACATTGACCTGTGAGTACAAACACACTAATTCGTGGGTTTTTAAGTGGAAAAATGTGCATGATGACTTTGTAGCCCATCATAGCAATCCCTGCATTTATTGAGAGATTGACTGCTCTTTTGAAAATCTACTTTTCTGAATCTAACCTGCTCAATGGCAGGTGAACAGTGACTAAATGAATCAGGAGACATCGTTTGAAAGTAAAAGGCTCTTGCTCTGCTTGAGGGAAGATTTCTGTTCTTAACAGTAATTCTGGAAAGCCAAATGTTCAGCTCTTGTCACTGCTGCCTGGTCAAGGGATAAGAAGGCTGCACAAAATAAGTTATGAACAAAACCAGAAATCCTAAATTATCAGTATCACATAGGATGAAATCTCCACTGTCACATACATAGAAGAAAAATCCAGGTATCTCCTCTTATGTTGAGATATTTCCTGACTGCATTTTTCTGAGCCATGGTGAAGGTCAGGAGAAAGCTTCTTATTTTGAACATTATCAGGGATTTAAAGACTGTTCCTTTTTTTTCTTCACATCTAATTCTTCCACCTTTTTAGACAAAGCAGATACCAAATGCATATAAAATATTTTCATCTCCTTTTTTTGGTTGATCTGCGTTATTTTGGGGAGTGGCCCAGTGTCCTATGGACATGAGGATCTTATTAATGTTTACAAATATCTGAAGGGTCTAGAAGGGGCCAGGCTCTTTTCAGTGTGTGATAGAACATACTGTGGTAGGACAAGAGGTAATGGTTGCAAGCTGAAACACTGGAAGTTCCACCTCAACATGAGGAAAAACTTCTTTACTGTGAGAGTGACAGAGCACTGGGGCAGGCTGCCCAGAGAGGCTGTGGAGTCTCCTTCTCTAGGGACTTTCAAGACCCACCCGGATCTGTTCCTGTGTGGCCTGCCCTGGGTGATCCTGCATTGGCAGGGGGGTTGGACTTGATGATCTCTAGTGGTCCCTTCCAACTCCTACCATTCTATGATTCTATGATTAGAACTATAATATAGCTTTTTGCCATTAATTTAAAATGTTGCAGTATCTATCTTACAAATCCACAATCATTATCCTAACATAGCAAAGCATGAAGCTGATATATTTAGAGAAAAAAAAAATTGTATTCTCCTACTGCTATCTCTTGTTCACCTAACACATGATTAATTACCCATCTTGCTGCAGGTTTTATAAATCTAGGTCCTGCTAATTTTCATAGACATGCTTTTTTTCACCCCTGTGAGTTGCCCCTTATGAATCACTTTATATACTTCATAAAGACCTTTAAATCTTGACAGATTCTGTTTTTGACAGTTGTGGAAACCCTATTTCTCTATCTTGGAGATTCCATGTAAAAAATCCATCATAATATGTCTCTGCTTCTCTAGCACATTTGAACACAGTCAAGATTTCTTGTCTGTAGCATGTTTCTCACCTGTAAAGTAATTCATAGCTATGCTGGCTTTACATGGGTAACCAAAGCACTTGAATGCTTAATTGTAAGTGTATGCTCAGGCAAATTAAGGAACTATTACCCTGAAACAGCAAACTTTAAACATTAATCATAGTTATTAATCACACAAAGTTTTTCTAGAAACTTGAATATAAGTCCAGGTTTAGAGTAATTGCCACATTAGCACATATTCAGTGCATATGGCAAAGCAGATTTACATAAATCATTCTGCAATAAGTGTTTTGCAGTCTGATTCAATTTAGTTTCATGGCATCAAGTCTTTCTGATTTTTTTTTTAAAACATTATAATAAAAATGAGTAGTTTCAAGGTTATAGAAATTCCACTTTCTTTCTGAATTGCTTGAGAAGGTCTTTGCTGGAAGTTAACTGACAATTACAGATTCTTGGGATTTCTATAGTTCTTGAATGTATTTGTTATATACCATTAGTCACCAGGTGAAGCCCATCAGCAATGGCAATACCCTTCAGCAATAGCTCGGGAGAATTTAACACTGATTGATGGCAGGTCACCTGGAATTGCTTGGCAGAATTTCCAATTTTCTGTTGGGAAATTGCTTATTTCTCGGAGTCTATTCCCATTTTTAAAAGTGGACAGCAAACTGAGATTATACATTATTATGTGTCTAACTATAAAATTGTGATGGATCATGTCACACATTTAAAGAGAGTTAAACATTTCATTTAGGGATGATTTTAAGAAGAAAAAGCTAAGTAACTTTAAAATATAAACTGTAATTTATCTTTGGCTTTTAGTTGTTCATCTAGATTAGGAAAAAATGTGTTGCATCTTCACTGTTTTTAAATAGAGGATTACTTGCTTTATTTTCATTCTTTTAAGTATTCAATAAGTATTCAATATTTTAAGTATTCAAGATATTTTTGTTGTCAACACATTTTCGGTTTCTAAGGTTTATCCAGGGACTGACTGAGCAAATTAATGTTTTACTTTTACTTGTGGGACCTTGGTTAAAATTCTGGCAAAACTGCATTGACAGAAAATCAAAGCCCTTTCAGCAAAGCCTTCCTACAGTTCTTTTAAATCATAAGGGAGAGCAGCCAGTAACAGCCATTCATTTTCTGTTTCCAAAGGGATACATGTTAAAAGCAAGTTCAGACTTTTTATTCCATTAGTGTACAGTATGTATTATCTTTTTGAAACCCAGCTGAATTGTTTTGGAACAAAGATCCTATGCCCTACCATAATCTAATGGAAAATAGTGAGCCTAGGAGTAAAAGCTGATGCTGTAACTCGAGCAAGAAGATGCATTATATATTTATGACACTCTCAAAATAGAAACAAAAGAAAATGGCTGTGGGTTGGAGACTTAGAGCCAAATTTTAGGAAGATGGGCATAGCTAAAATGAGGCTGCCTGTGTGGAGCTCAGAGCTCGTTCTTAAATGAAGAGGTCCCTATACAGCAAACAGCAAGAGCTGGGTGCCTTCAAATGGGACTCAGGGTAAGAAAGATACTGACTTGGCAGCTATTCAGAGTTAGCCATTGAGATATGCTGAGTGTACCAGTGGAGTTATACATCTCACCATCTTTCTTACCTTCACCTGTTAAGAATCATATTTCATGTACCTTCTTTCTGACCTATTTAAACTTAATTTCTTTCCTACACTGTGAAATCACTGAAGCACAGTTGGGTAGGTATGACTTTAGCTTGATCACTTTGATTTTCTGGAGGGCAATAAAGGATTTCAGCCACTCTGACAGAAACTCTTTCCTTGCAGAGCGTGTTAATTACTGGATTGAATATGAACCACCTCTCCTTTAACTGTATTTGATAGAATGTGGTCTCTACAGTATCGTTTGATAGTGTATTTTCTCGTGCTGGTTTATGGTCTGTGTATTCTGAATCTCTCAACAGTTTCCAGTTCCTCAGATGATTTTGAGATCCTTGCTTCTGAAAGCTGATCAAGAGTGGACATGCCTGAGTGCAGAGGTGCCTTAGCCATGTAAACAGTGGGATAACTAGGCTCTCCCTGAGATGAATACAGGGAACCTCCTAAAAGTGACTTAAGTGAAATGGTTTAGGCAACTACAGGTAGCTGTACTTCTAAAAGCAAGAACTTTCCTTAAATTTCCCCTTAAGTATTTAATATCTTGTCTGGATCTGGTCTTCTTGCCTGACAGGTCATCTTCACACCAATGTTACAGACTTAAAGTCTTATTTCAATAGTTTAACGAGAAAGGATTCCAAGGCGGAAGCAACAGGTACTCAGGGTAAGGCCTTCCCTTTATGGGCTTCAGAGTTGTTAAAATTTGGCCCTACAAGAAATCAAAGATAAACTTTTTAGGAGGTAGTTCAAGTGCACAAGAAAATCCTTGTAGAAGATGGGAATTGTCAGTACTATTTTAGAGCCTTTTATATTCCAAAATTTAATTAAATCTGCTCCCCTAGAACTGTTGGAAAATATGCTTACTGCTTTTAGATCTTCTCTCTTGTGAACTCCTATTATGAAGAAGCTCTTAAATATCACACAATTGTCAGGTTCAGAAGTCTATCCTACTAGGAGCAGCCAAATGTATTATTTACTGTTTCTCTCAAATTATACTTCTTACACTTATTGCACAAACAAAGAGTGAATTGGTGGATTTATTTTTCTTGAACTAAAAATGCATTGAAGATCTGTCTTTATTTTCGGTCTACTCAGTTTGCACTAGATAATCTTTTTTTACAGAAAATTAACTGATCCAGAATTAATTTGTATGCCTAAACTAGAATCTAAACAAAGAACCTACTTATCATTTTTAATCCTCTGAAAGTATAAAAAAGAAGTGTTTCTGCAACATTTGGTGTCATACAAGCATTGCTTTATTTTCTCAGACCTAAAAGCCAATACTTGCATAACTATTTGATGCTTTTTATCAGAAGCATTAGTGCACAGCAGTGAGAACTTTCTACCACCTTGAAAATGACTTTTAGAATATTTCATTAGCAGACTGTCTTTCAGAACTCAGGTTGACATTCATGTTTCTTCACACCAGTCTTTCATCCACAAAACTCTTTGTTCTGCTGAACAGTTTCGAGACAATATGGGCAATCAAAAAAGCAAAGGCTTATGACCTATCTGCATCTTCCATTCCAACATTTGATCAGTCTTATTCAAATCTCATCTTTTAATACTCCTTTGAGAACTTTCTGAGAATTTTATTTCCTTTCTTTCATTACGATTATATTATTTCAAAAACTTCAAACTTAATGAAATGGTAGCTCTCTATAAAGTGAGAGGCAGGCGCTATTGGTGGCTACACATTTATCCATTTTCATCTCTTTCAATAGCCTACGTGAAAAGAATTTGAAATCTAGAGTAGTGGGAAATGTCTTTTATATGTATATTTCTCAGTCTGAGAGATTTGTGGTTACCTTTGCAGTTGTGCATTTTCTTCTTAAGAGTAAAAGCACAGGAGCAAGCTGCTTAGCAGAGTAGAAAGCTGCTATGAAATCAAACACAATGTATATATTTAGAAAGACAAAGTTCTTTATTACCAATCAATATCTCTACCTCAAATAATATGACATTCCTATAGACTTTGCCACTTACTGCTCTGCCAGCTGTCTGCATATTCATCTGTGTCAACTATTTGTGCTTTCCAAGGGGATTACTGAATGCATATAGTCTTTATGCCTGCAGAAATAAGGATTCACTCACACAATCACCTCAGAAAAAAAATTGGAGAAGCAAATTATGTGACTGATTTAGGAAGGTAACCCAAGGCTGAAAAACAAACCAACCCAGACACATTAAGTTAAGGCTGCTTTGGGGCTCTTCGTTTCTCTTTTTGTGTGCCAGTCATCTTAGTACTCCAGCCTATGGCAATAACAATTAAGCATCCTTCTTTCTACATGACTACTCTAAAAATGAAGTCATTACAGTGCTGATATTAAATTTTTCATAATAAGGTTACTTCTCTGGAGTTTGCTGCTGTTTTGGCTCCTACTCTGAGATGCAGTGCTTCATTTTTTGTGTATAATACGTGACTGGGCCAGATTCTCAGATGGTGAAACTTTATGCCCCAGCAGGTACTGAACTGATGAACTCTTTCCCATCATGAAAACACACACAAGCTTCATCAGCAACTCTTTTTTTTCTTAGATTTTATCCTACAATGGTGAAAGAAAATTATGTGCGGTGTCTGACAGAAAAAGTTTTATGTTTCTGAGAAGTTCAACGGCTGATGAGTGGAGTCTTCGCTTGTAAGTAGTTGCATTTCACTACCAAGTAAAATCTTTTCTGTTTGCAGGCAGATAAAAATCTACTTTGGCAGTATCTGTGCTTCTCTGCAGGTAAAATGTTCTACATCAGCAACTATACTTTCCACTCAGATATAATTTTCTCTATCAGAAGTTACTCCTCTGTGGCAAAACTTCAGAAGCTTCACTCCTATTAGACACAAACTATCAAAAACATTAGAATACTCCTAAAAAGATATAAAATTAATTCTCAAAAATATTGTTAAATGAAACATTTAAGCTTCTGCCTATAATGTTCTTAATGCCAAAGTTCATAACCCAGGAAAAAAAAAACTTAAGCCACATTTTATTCCTTTTTTTTTTTTTTCCCCACCCTCCCCTCCCCACAAAAATTCACTTTACCTCTGCTGCAACTAAATTGAATATAGATAGTACTGGATGTACTTATTTCTCTCTTTGTGATCATAAAGAGTTGCTTGTAGAAGACTTCCATCCATAATGATGATATATTTCTTTTTGTTCTTGCATTATTTACAGAGGATAATTTCTGTGTGTTCATTGCCAGGGTTATTCTCAGAATGTGGTTAACACTTGCTTCCTTCGTCATTCAGTGATTACTGATCACATCTCAACTTCCATCACAGACAATGAATAAGGAAATGCATCATTGTTACTTTTACTTAATAAATTAGATAGTCAATTTTAACAAACATTTTAGGTAAGTAATGGGCTTAAATGTAGATAAAACAGCCCCTAGAACTGTAGCAGCTAATGGAGTGACAAGTACTTGCCAGTATTTCCAGTATATTAAATAGGTTAAACAAATTAAATGAATTACCACATCACTGACTCCCATGATACTTGTGAAATAATAAATACCATTTAAAGCAATGTGTACACATCAATATGCAATCTGAATAGGCTTTGTCATTCATGATCTTCAGGGCATTGCTGGGACAGACTGCTTTGTTGTGCAATGAAACAGTAAGAATACTTTTCCAAATGCACCGTAGGATTCAAACTGGTATGAACAATGCAAAATTATAATCCTATCAGTCTCTTTGCTATTCATATTTAACTTGTAAGGTGTCCGTCTGTTTGTGTTTGAATCTGTCAAACTGGATTTGTTGGTAACCTGTTGTTAATTTGGAGTTACCTACTTCTTTGTCAGATGTCACTAAAAGGACTGGATCCTGAAAAGCTTATTCCCTTTTTGCAGTTGTATGAGGTAGAAGTACTCTCTTGTTTCCCCTACAGGGAGAAAGACACTATTGGTGACAATCACTATAACAATTGCTCTTCAGAATTAAGCATGCTGCGGTAATGTATGAAGCATACTGTGTAATGCATAATAGTAAGTGTTCTAACTACTTTAATTAATTTAACCTCCCGTGGCTAGGGGCCTTGGGTTAGTGCCCTCTTTCCAGTCTACCAGCTCTTTAATAAAAAAAGAAAAAAAGAATCCCAAAACCAAACAGAAGCAGAAAAACACTTTTCCTCTGAGTTGCTTGGGTTGAAGTAATTTCTCATTGTTAGGGTCCTAAAGGACGTTCCGAAGAAAATATATTTGAAAGCCAATCCCTACTGTAAAAGATTAATAGGTCAGTTGTGCTCTTCTCAAATCTCTTTTATACAGCTATGATTAATTTTATCCATGGACTGAAGACAATCTGCAGAGATCCCTTCTTTTTTTGAGCAAATGAAAAAAATATCTGTAAACATTGTCTTAAGAAACTTGTTATAGGATTGGTAATGCTACACTTCAGAACTCTAAACAAACGTGTTTGTTTTTTCTTCTTTGTTTTAACCCCATACAAATACTGCTTCTTTGCTACTGTTTCTTGCATTAGCACATCTTTTTTTATCTGTAAACATCATTTAGTGTCACTTAGCAGACAGTTTAGCTTGGGAATTTGGAGATTTACAGTGTCTTTTCACTGGCTTAGAAGTCAGGTCTTGCAATTATTATCATCAGTATATTTTTCTTCTGTTGGTAATAAGCACAGCCTTGATTATTTCATGTACACTGCTAGAAAATTAAGTTAGACCTTGACATTACACTGCTGAAAATTCAAGCAGGGGGAAGGGTATTCTAGGTAATACTATCATAAGAGAAACTGTAAACACTCTTAGCAAAGGAGAATAGTCTTCTGAAGTACTAAGCACAGTATCAGTATAGCCTCTCTAAACTACTTGAAGATTTCTTCATGGTAGGAAAAAAAAAAAAGTTAAAAAAAAAAAAGTTTCAAAACAAAAAAGATCTCATATTTGTAGTAGTAAGGAAGGGGAAATGAAAGGCAGAGTGAAAGAAAGAATTTTTATTGGGGTTATTTTATGACTGTAAATTGCTTGTAGAAGATGAACACTTTGGGTCTGCAAACAGAAATGAACTGGCAAGGTTTTCCCACCTGCCCAAAAGTTGAATCTGAAATTGTCTCAGTCAGAACTTTCAAATGTGAACATGGACTAGCAATTCGTAAGAGTATCTAAACAGCCACTTCCAAAGGTGATACCTTTTAACAAACTTAAAAATGAAACCATGCCAAATCACCTTGGGTCAAACCATCAATATAGTATATTGATAAAGACATTAGGGAAGTAAATTGGAGTACTTAAAAACTAAAGGAGATTGTTGTTCCAAGTGTATTATCATTTAACAAGCTTATTAAATATAATTATTTTAACAATTAATAGAAACCTGTCTTGCTCTAGGCTATCTTGATAACCATTAATTAAGTATCTACAAATTCCTTACAAAGTCCATGTGCTACTAAGAATGAGATTAAGCATTTCTTGCTTATGTAATTTTGAACTAATTACAAAACTATTAGTTTTATCTTCTAAATGCTCAGTAAGTTCTCTTTTAACAATCATATTTAATTAAAAAGCAGTATCTGGCTTCCTAAATTTTAATTATATGATTGCTGGAGATGCTAAATTAAAAAGTGGTAGTAACATTTTAGCAGTGAAAAAAGGACTATATAGATATTTTCACAATTCAAGATAGTTATCCAGAAAGCAAATAAACAGAGAAGGATTTTCAAAGGCCTTGCATTCCATGGGCTTTTTAGAAAATTCTTGAAATAGAAAAGGATACAGACTGCCACTCTGCTACTTCTTAATCAAAACTGAATTGTCAAAAGCATACGCAGAAGGCATGTGAAAATTTAGTGGAAAAGACTGTATCCTTTTATAGGGATAAGTAAAAGAAGGCTACCACAACTGAAGTAATAGTTAAGTACTTGTTTATAAACAGCCAGAAAATTTGTTTTGTTTGGCCAATGAGTATGGAAAAACAAACTCATCAAATTTTTCATGCTTAGAGAATATTGACAGTATTAGTATTTGATTTTAAAAAATATTTGCAAAACTAAAGTGAGAGGTTCCAGTGTCTTTACTCTAAAGGCGAAAAAATTGTTTTCAGAGAGTGACAATGTTGTATGTGTGTAATTTTAATTTTTTTATAGCCCTGTAGCATTGTCCATAGGAAGACATTTTTCCTGCCTCTTTTCCTTCACCAATCAGAATTTTAAAATGTAAGTTAAATGTGGGGGGTTTTTAAGAAAATTTCTGCTTTGTACACTTGTTGTAAAAATGACAGTGAAAAAGTACTATCAAGAGAAATTAACTTTTGCCTTTTGATTTCAAAAGAACTAGTAGTGGTAGGGACACTTAAGTTTTCTGAGAATGAGTTTTAATGTTTAAATACTACTCATGTGAAAATTCCTTGTCCATATATATTCATGACAAGTTCGTTGTGCTTAGTCAGTGTCATGGAAGGTCACAGCATTTTTGAATCACAGAATCATAGAATGATTTGAGCCAGAAGGCACCTCTGAAGGTCATCTAGTCTGACCCCCCTGCAGTGGTCAGGGACATCCTCAACTAGATCAAGCTACTCAGAGCTTCGTCAAGCCTCACCTTGAATATCTCCAGGGATGGGGCCTCAACTACCCCTCTGGGCAGCCTGTTCCAGTGTTCCACCACCCTCACGGTGTAGAACTTGTTTCTAACATCCAATCTAAATCTACTTTTCTCTAATTTAAAACTATTGTCCTTCGTCCTGTCACTACAGGCCTTTGTAAACAGCCCATTTCCACCGCCTTCTTGTAGGCCCCCTTCAGGTACTGGAAGGTCACTATTATGTCTCCCCAGAGCCTTCTCTTCTCCAGGCTGAACAACCCCAGCTCCTTCAGCCTGTCTTGCTAGGAGAGGTGTTCCAGCTCTCGATCATTTTCATGGCCCTCTGCTGGACCCGCTCCATCAGGTCCATGTCCCTCCTGTACCAAGGGCTCCAGAACTGGACACAGTACTCCAGGTGATGTCTCACCAGAGAAAAGTGGCAGAATCACCTCTCTCGATTTGCTGGCCACACTTCTTTTGATGCACCCCAGGATGCAATCGGCCCTCTGGGCTGCAAGTGTGCACTGTCTGCTCCTGTCCAGCTTCTCATCCACCAGTACCCCTAAGTCCTTTTCTGAAGGGATGCTTTCTATCACCTTATCCTCCAGCCTGTATTGATAGTAAGGATTGTTCCATCTGAGAAAGGCTTAACTGGGAGAACAACATATTACAGAACTGTTGTCTTTGAATCATGGAAACTTAGTAACTGAGAAGTGCAAAGAAATAGAAAATTAGGTGTGGAAAGAACTCAGGATGTCATCTTTTTTCACTCTCTTTCTTTGTTATTCTTGATTAATGGTTGTCCATCCTGTTTTATGTACCTCCGAAGGTGGAAGTACTGTACTGTGCTCTGGAAATTTATTTCATCATTGTTTCACTGTCCTTATTGTACAAAAGCTTTTCTAAAGTTTAGCCTGAACATTGTGATGCAATTTGAGCCCACTGCTTCTTGTTTCATCTTTCACAGATGAACTTCACAAATCACTCTTTTGTTCTTCCTTGCAGTTTGCCTTTACATATGAAGGCCATTACTATATATTGCCTCACCCTTGTCCTCTTCAGGCTGAAGTACCCCAATGAATCCAATTTTCCTGAAAAGTCAGGTCTTCTGTATTTCTAATTATTCTTCTTGCAGCGCTTTAGTTCTTGCCATACTGCCATCCAGTGCCCAGTAGAGTACTCTAGCTAAAATCGTAGTACTGCTAAAAGAATTGGAGGGAGCAATGCATAAGTCTTGCAGCCTGTCCTCATCCTCCTGTGACATGCTTTTTATAACAGCATGCTATTTTTGACTTGTATTCAGATTGTGATCCAGTGAACACCCCTAGATTTTCTGCTTGTGTGCAGAGGTTTGTTCTCATCCCTAAGCAACTGCACTTTGCTTTGGGGCATTTTTCCAGTTTGATATTACCATTCTTATTCCTCCAGCAGATTTGCAGTCCCTTCCACCCCAGTTTTAAGTGCAAATTTAGTATCTACTATGTTAGCCAAGTCGCTAATTTGAAATTATTTAATGATACCAGATCCAAAGCAGATTGCTATGGAGGATCACCTGAAATATCCTTCCAGTGATGCCATGGAATATTCATAACTAATCTCAGGCTAAAGTTTTCATTCTGTTTTTCCTCCCTTTGTAATTGTTTCATCTGTAGGATGCTTCTACAGGTTTAGAGAATGTTGTGTGAAGCAGTGTCAGAAGCTTCATGGGAACCAGTATGAACATGTTGTCTTCTTTAAAACTCTGGTATCTTAGCTCTTTCAATTTCTTTTTTCTTTTTTTCTTTTGAATGTTACTCCTGTGAGGAAGAAAAGAAGATGCCTGCCACCTTCTGCCTTCCAACTGTCTTCTAGCAGTACCTCCTGTAATAGCAATGGCATTTCTAAAGAAAGAAGCCTGACACCATTGCTTATATGTCATCTCTGCTTCATTCTTACTTTTTTTAATTTCACCTGTGTAGGTGCGTCTTAGACCTTGAAAATATTTGACATCAGACTTTGACAACATCAAGAAATACATAATTTCCCTAAAAAAATTTCAGTCCTTACCTGATACAGATTTACAGCTAAATGTTTCAAAGTACCAGGCAAGAAATGGTAAATTCAGTGTCCTCAATGTGACTCAGCAAGCAACAGGCTTAGCAGTGCCTAGCATAGACCTATGCTAATCAGAAATATCCGTAACCTTAGATGTTACTGTGTCTTTGTTACTGCCTTGCAGCTAAGTGCAGAAGCCACTCTCAGGATGTGTCATTAAAGGCAAGTATTATCTTAATTACAAGGTAAAGATAACAGAAGGCTCGTTATATATTCTTTGTCCCTGTCTAGCTGTGTGTTTCCATCTTTCAACTGTACTTTTATAATCTTGATTTATATCCTGACATTAAATGTTATCACAAGTCATGAACTGTTCTCATTTAATGTTTATTACTGCAGATAACTATTATCTTTCACAGTCCTGTTGGCTTTATCTTTATCTTTGTGCATTGCAGTGCCTCTTTTAATTATTTTATTTTAAGATGCTTTACTCTTACCTCTCTACAGTTACATATGATTGCAGTCTGCAAATACTCCTGACAAATCTAGTAAAGGACTCAGTGTGAAACATCTAACTTTTAAGCATTGAGTCCCACAGTGAAATTCTGAATTTCCAAGTGAAGCACCTTGGTGCATCTCTGGATTATAGGATGAGTCAGATACCTCTTAATGGAATCCAATATTTTGTCTAAGGAAAGGTAAGCTACCAAAGGATGCTCTGCAGCTGCTTAAAGTCACCCAGCAGACAAGGTCTGAGGGTGAGCAAGGGACCTGTCAGTCCTGTTGTGGAACTGTGGGGAAATACCTGTTTCACAACCAGAAAACAGCTACTGAATTTAGACGCCTCTTTCTTTTCTCTCAGAAGGCTTTGAAACATTCAACCCATGTCTGCTTCTGTGTTGC
Organism: Todiramphus chloris collaris; assembly: GCA_025345505.1. Lineage (NCBI taxonomy): Eukaryota > Metazoa > Chordata > Aves > Coraciiformes > Alcedinidae > Todiramphus > Todiramphus chloris. The sequence continues at coordinate 10,010,133 of JANVCC010000037.1, read as the reverse complement.
TATTGAGTGAATCTGTCTGTAGTCTGGGAAAAGTTTATGTAAATCCACCACAGCACTGGGTAAATAAGGAACAGTTTGATCAAAATGTGATATCAGGACTGTATTTTCAGATGTCTTTCGTTTGTCATAGTAGAATTTAATGTTAGCATGTCTTTTCCTCTTAGTGCCTTAGCCTTCAGCTGTCAGGAGTTGTAGTATTACCACAGGCATTATCATACATGTACATCTCAACATCAGGCTATTTACTGTGCTTTTTAATGGGACTGTCTCAGCACTTAAGAATGATTTGTTTTGGCCTATGGTAAGGTTTTTAGTACATGTCTTTGAGAAGCTTTGAAATTTTATTACTGCTTCAGCTTTTATTTTGACTGGCTGATTATGGAAGTGGTGAAAGCATGATTAATTTCAATATTAATTCCTGGGAAAATTGAAGGAACTCACTGCAAGGAAACCCAACTCTCTCATCAAACTAGTGACATGCTCTATTGCTTTGCCTCTGACTGTGATTACAATCATGTTTGTCACTTCATCTACTTTATAGGACTCTGACTTGTCTGTAATAATGAGGTATTTTATGTATGGTTTGTTGATAGAAAAATCCTGCTTCTGTTTTGGTCTGGGTCCTGGTGCTACAAAAGTCATTTGTTTCTTTCTGTCTTGAATTCTTTCGTAACTACTACATCCATACACTAGACCTCAAATATTGCTATTAATCTTAGTCCAGCATGTGTAGCCTTCTGGATACAAAATTTTGTTCTAGATCATTGTGTTCCTGAGAGAGTCTTTGTATTTGGCTATGTGGAAGCAGGATTGTGATTTTTATGCCTGTTTGTTTGAAGCAATTTATCTGTCCAAATGATCACAGTGATTTTCTTGTTGTCAGGTGGCAGGTGGAGCTACTCTTGCAGTGCTTAGCAGTTTGAATGTCATCATAGATCACAGCACATGTAAATCTTTGTCTATAGTGGATTCCTGGATTCTTTCCAAGCCCTGTCCTGAACCTGGAGTATAATTGACTTGGACGATACTTCCTTTTTCTATCATGTTCATGATCCTACAGTGCTGTTCTATGCAGGATATGCAGACAGCCAAATAGAAATTGATCCCATTCTGGACATATATATTTCTAAGCCTATTTCTTGAGCTTTCACTAGCATAATCTGGAGGTCTGGGGAGTCCTTAGCAGTGTTGTCATAAAAACATTCTCCTGGTGGCTTTTACCAATGACCAGCAAGGGCAGACACTGCTCCCTATGGGAAGGCTGGGGCCTGAGTGTGACAGCAGGGCAGGAGTCTCACTGCCATGGGGACAGTCTCACAATGCCTGAGCAAGGAGACCAGAGCAGGTCCAGTGACATCAGACAAGCTAATAGAGAAGAGACATGTCTGAGGTCAAGTATAAGGTCTGGGATCAATGAGGTGCATGGGTAGGGATGGTTGTGGTTGCAGAATAGCTCAGGCAGTGGTCAAGAATGAGAGACTGAGCTCAAAAGCAGCTCCTAAGTGAGCTGAGACTATTCAAATGGCTTTTCCAGGGCAAACAGCTGCACTACTGAAGCTTGCCTTGAGCCCAGGCAGCCAAACCCCTAGTGTGGGAAGGTGGAGGAACATGCTCAAGGTACTGACAATTACATCATTTTCCAAAGATTCCAAAGATTCTCCATCCTTAGCATACAGATTGAAGTTTTCTCATGCAAATCCATTGAACCACTGGAAGTACTGATCTTAATTAAAAACAACTACTGTAGCCTTTTTTCCTGGTATTCTGTGTGTTCTTGCCATGTCTTTGGTTCATATTTCAGTAAGTTGATACTGTGTAGAGTGAACAGTGATATTATTTATATTGAATTTTGACCAGAAAATGTCTTAAAGATGAACAGGTGAGGTGGTGGAAAGAGTGTTTTGCATAAGATTTATGAATCTCCAGTATTCAGACTGAACTGATTTCTTTAGTATGGTCTGTCAATTCCTGTTCTTTGTTTAAGGAAGGATTTTACAGCCCTTGCAAAGCTATTAATTAATATTGCTTACTTACGATTTTGTCCTTATCTTATTTAGTTCCTTGTTTAACTTCTTGACTCATTCTTACAAATATGCAGGGTTCTCTTAAGAACCTGTTACTGCCTGCATAGTGCTGTCTACTCCATCCAGAAATCTTTCTTCCATAAAGTAGAGTACTATCAAGAACTGGTAGTCTTTTGCTACTTGCCACAGAGAATCTGTGTTTCTGTTGGTGTATGGAGAGATTACTGTACTTCTAATCCAGACATATGTATCTTTAAAGTATAATAAGTTTTGTTGACTGAAGCAGGCTTCTGCAGAGGTGATAATTTGATAATTGTGTCGGCATAATACTTTTTTAAACTACTTGGACCTTTGCAAATTCACAGCTTGCCTTGAGTTCTTAATGACTGCCTTGGTATTTTTTCAGCAGAGATAGGGTGGTTGGGAGTTTTTCCTCATTTTCTTTATTGCTCCCACTATTTTGTTTGTTTGTTCGTTTTAATGCAATGGGTATTCTGCAAGACAGATGTACAGGCTGAATTGTTCTATTTATTTCCAGGTGTAACATCTTTGGAAGTTGTCCCAGACTTTCAAATACAGCTTGGTAATTTTTAGCAGCTGTGCTATAGGGATATTGTAGAGAATTCCCTGCTCTGAGTTATTTGTGTTTTACTCATTCTTGTATTTTATTAATAACTTCTCTAGGTTCGTAAGTTCACTGTTTCAGGTGGTATCTATGCCTCATACATTTTTACAACCCATACTTTAGTCTGTGTACTTTACTTTTGTATTCCAATTATAAATTACATTATTGTAGTAGCATTATGGCTTTGCACCTGTGATATTTTAATTTGGTTCAGTGCAATTTTGCATCCCTTGGTTGATTTGGGTTTTTTCCTTCTTGAAGGCTAAGCAACTTTTTATGGGCCAGCAGAGTCTCCAATGCTCTACTTTCTCACTGACATTGAGTTTTCTGGTTGTTTTTGTGCCTGCCCTTGAATCGTACGCTAGCCCGAGCTTTATAAACCATGTATTTATTTTTGTGCTGCCTTAATGTTGGACATGCAAAATCTCATCCCCCGAGTCACTGCCTGCTTCCTTGATATAGTGCCTTTGTACTTTGTTTTTTTCATCCACAACCTTTGACATGATTTTCTCTTGCTACAATTATTGCCTGTGACCTCATATGCAGGCCACTTTCCATTATCATATTTTTCCTCTACAGTATCAATAGGTCTTTTGCATTCTGTTTATTTCCTCTTTGTGAGTTTGCTTTTGCACTTTTGAGTTTTGGCATATTTTCTCTTGCATTTTCATGTTTTCCCTGTGCCCTGTTGGTGAACTTTCTCTGTACCTACTCAACTCAGTATTTTGTATGGGATGCTGTATCTGCTTAAATCTATAAAGACAGTTAGCACAGGTTCTATGAATATTCTCATATGAGTTCCTGAATCTTTATTCCCTAACACTAATATACCGCAATACATTAAATTTTTTTTGTCTGGTATATGCATGAATTAGCCCTGCTATGCAGTCAGGCATAACTGATGTATGTTGAGAACATACCTTAGCTCCAGTATCATTTTTCCAGAGCATCTTCTAGGATTTCACAGAGCCATCTCAATCTGCTGCTGCTGTTGTTTGACTACATGATATTATTAAAAGATGTGACAGCATTTTTCTATGACAGCTTGAAGTTAAATGAGCTTTTTTAAGCTCATTTTTTAAGCCTTTTTTAATCCAGATCCACTGCAATTTAGTAATTTTTTTTCGTATTTACCCTTGCCTTCCCTTGCATCTCAGTTGCTATGAGGGTGGTAGCTTTTTTCAAATATTCATGATTTTTTTTTTCATGGGTCTTCAGGAAATAAGTCATTCTTGATAGCAGGTTCTAAGTATTTGTAAAAGAAAGAAAGGCAAGACAATACAACATCTAGTCTTTATTCTTTCTTTCAAGTATCTTGTGGAGTTCTTGAATTTTCTAGACATACTCTTATGCATGAAACGTTTACCAGCTTGTTCACCTCTGTATGCTCAGCTGGGAAATTGTCTATCATAACAGTGAAGAAATATCACAGTATTTATATGTAGCAGCTAGTATTTAGATTTTATCAAGAATACTAATGTTAGTAAGGAAAGGTCACAGAGATGATGAAGCACATCTTTTTCTCAAGTAATAACAGTGCAAATTAATATTAATGTCTGCCTTATTTCTGAGAGAATGTGTTTTATTTTCCTTTTAAAACAGTGGACATTTCAGTATATGTATCTGAGAGTATCCTGGATATAGGTCACTGGAAAATATAGATACCAATTTTTAATTAATTTGTGTTCTGTTTCTCTCCATACAGATGCCTGCTATAACACAATAGTTAGTGAATAGCTAAAGTCTTGAAATATAGCTACTGTCAGAAGCCATGTAAAGAGGAAAATGAGATTATCGAAGAGTGTGGGATAGAGACAATAGTTACTCAAGTAGAACCTTGAAAATATGGAAGCAGCAAAAGTACAGACTAACGTGCACAACATCCCTGTAAGACAGCAGCTGATGCTCAAGGCCTGTGACAAGAATTGATAAGAAAATCATTTTGTTATGCCTTATATGGCCATTTTTAATGAGCCGAGTTCTACTTGTTATCTTTTATCAGGAACATCCCAGAGTCACTAGGCCTTGAAGATGTTACAGTTGTACGCTGTCAACATGGCAGGAGAACTAAAGGCTCGTGTAAGCTTTAGATGAATCACCTCCATTATAATACTAAAAATTCACACCCATAGGTCAAAAAACCCTGGCCCAGGGTGCATTGGGGCCCTTAAAAGCTTGTGCAGTAGTGGAAGCACAGAGTCATCAGTATTATAATTGTATGTAAATTACTAACCAATCACTATAAGGGGATGTGGGTTCAATGAATTTCTAATTCTGTTAAGTTTGTGTGTAAATATAGCATGGAGAATTCCATATGGCATGCATGCTAGGTGGAACTATCTGCCGTGCATCTGTCACCACAATAAAGAATGCCTCCTTTCTAAAACTCCAAAACGAGTCTTTAAGAATTTTTCTTCTCCAGATAGGTATGGTATCAATATAATTTGGATTAAATGTCTTTTGTAATATTGGAGAATGTAATTGGTGACATCCATCTTTTATTCAGCTCTACTGTTTATGATAGACTTCAAAAACTATTAGAATTACTACATTTTGTTTCTTTGATTGTATTGATGTCATCAGTAATCAGCAAGCTTCATTGGTGTCATGCTGGGCAAATATAGAAACTTTTCAGAATCATTCTCTTCACTTCCTTCTCTTACGCAACCTAAACATCTGAAAAACTTTTTCAGTCATTGAGTCGCAATTACCTGCAAGTGTGCATGGCTGGCTGACCTTATTAACTCTTAGTTAATAAGTCTTTGCAACTTTTTTCCTGTTATCCTGACTTGAAAATAAATTTCAGTATTTGCTAAACCACTTGTATTTCATCTCTCCATTGACTTTTCTGATGCTTACAAAATGACAAATAAAATGGTAGCATATCTTAGCAGCACTGTTGAAAGAAAAGAATCAGTGTGAAAGGTCAGTGTGGAGCACCTCACCCCATCTAAGGGAACAACTTGTGTTTTGTCATTTGAGGTAAGCAAGAGCTTTCTGTTTGATGTGCTTTACTTCGGTTGTCACTTCTAGGCAATCTAAAATAAATTGCACAGCATACTTGACAGAAGTGTTGCTAGGTGGTTGATTTTTCTTTACCCAAGCGAACAATATAATATATTTAGATCAAAGCACGGTCAAAAATGCAAATTTGCAGCCTGGACCCAAAGATGTAGAAGACTGTTAGAAAAACTGAAGTTGTTAGGAATATTGTCATCAGCTACAGTGAAGATGAAATTCTATTTTGTGTTTCTGTCACACAAAGAAGTTGACGTGCTTACCATTAAGTACAGCACAATCATTGAGATTAATAAGGAAGTTTATATCATTGTAAGAAGGCTAAGGAAAGGGAAGGCAAACATGCTGACCTTTTCCACACTTTCTGTTCACAAGTGCAGTATTTTCCATTGTCTTAGTTAAGAAATTCGTCCTGTTCTGCTTGTAGAGATTTAGATTATATCTCGCATTTGTTTGTGATCAGCAGCAGTATTTTTAAGTTATTCACACATAAATAAAAAGCTGGGCTTACTTTTGAAGATAAGATTAAGAGATTTGTGAATTTAAAATTAATATCTACTGTGCCTGTTTCAGTAGAGTGGATCTCAGGGTTTTTTTCACTTACACCAGTTTTACATTAGTAATAATGCCAATGTCTTTATAGATTTATCATTATAAAGTGCATGAAAGGAATTTGGTATCATTTTCAAAAAAATCTAAAATAGTGTATTGACTGGGAAAAGAGACAGACCTGTAGCTATAATAAAATAATGCTGATCCTGTCATTTGGGTTTCTTTACAACATTAGCATAAACTATCTATTGCAAATTGTTTTTCTAGTCTTTTTAAATATCACAGAATTGTAATCTGTGACAGAGCTGTAGAAATTGAGATCTAGAAGTCATTTAATAGGTATCATTGTGTCTCCGAATCTAATGAAAAAGCTGGTAAATGTAGACTGTCACTAATGAATACTTCCTTAGTTCATTTTTTAAAGCTTTCCATGAAGGGCATTTTCTGGACTCTCTAGATAACTTCTTTCAATGCTTAAGTGCTCTTAACAGTTAATATGGTTCTCCTACTGTCTTAACTTAAATTTTCTATGTGAAAATTAAACCTGTATCTTCTTGTCTAAGGTTCAGTTTAGAGAGCAACTGTTCACCATCTCCTCACTTGTGAAAAGATATATGATGTCCTAGTCCTTTTTTTCTGTTTGGATGAATCCAATTATTTTAACCTTTCATGATAGGTAATGTTTTCTAAAATCCTAGTAACTTCTGTTGCTATACTCCGGAGTCTAATTTACTGTATGTCTCCTGGTGTGAAGACTGGGTATTCTACATGAGGATACCTACAGCCTTCCTACTATGAATGTAGTGCAATAATTTTCTCACTGATGTTCTGTAGGAGTATCTCGTAATTACATCCTGATTAACGTTTCTCTTCTTTTTCTTTATATGAGGGTTATATGAGACAGTTTGGTTTTAATCAGGCTATGTTTTGTTTCCCAAAAATACCAATTTCCTAGTCACAGTTTTGGTTCTATCCCAGCTCAAAATGCCAGCATAAATCCTGTTTCTGAGCTGATATCCTAAACATGAACACTGGTGATAAAAGTAATTCTGTTTAAGAGGTATTGTAGTCCATTGTCCATCTGTGGTCTGGAATCTTTTTTAGATCAGCGGATTATTCCTAAAAAGTGCCTAAACATCCATTGCTAAATGCCTGCTCACATAGCTAGACTGAAATCTGAACATGGAAACTGCCTTGAGCAATCTGTATCTCTTGCAAATAAATTCTGTGTAGTCGTAAGTCAGAAAAGGCTGAAAGTTCCTGTACTAGTTTCAGAAAAAAAATCATTTCAGTCAATTTAAGCTGCTAATGGTCTCAGACAGTGGTTGCTGCCGCAAGTGTTTTAAAAACACAAACACTGATAAGGTTTGGAACCGTTCTGCTTTCTGAAGTACAAGTTGAATGGGAATGGTTTTTACTTTGCAACACTAGCTGTATAGTGTGTGCTCTGAAGTGTAAAAATGGACTCCGTTTCATTCATGTCCTGTTTAATAACACTGCAGCTGAGACTTTTATTAATTTTTTTTACCCCTTCTTTAAACTGCATGTATTTACAGACAGTCCTGAAGAATAGCCATTAGTTAGTAAAGGATAAAGTTTTTTGAGATAAATTAATAAAAATAAATGTAATACAATGTATCAATTGCATACATATATATATACATTATATATATTCACCACTCAATGCTTTTTAAAGTTTTATGAGAAAGCCTATTAACTATTTTAAATAGTATAACCACGACAAGTATGCATAGTGTGCTCTGAGTGACATTATGTTTTCATTTAATATGCTGTTGTTTCTGCATTTGGCTTCTGTTCTGCAGAGCTCTGCCTTGTTTTCTGTTTGATTGTGGCCAGCTATGTTATTTCTAAGTTAATCAAAATGACTAACTGGCTACAGTTGTTATCTAATTTTCACAAACCCCCAGGTTTTTTTATCTGCAAAAATAAGGATGTCTGTGATGTGGTTGATTGTTGTTTTGTTGTTTGTTTTTCAAATAGCTGAAAGTTGAATGACAAGAGAAATGACTGTGACTGGGGTGATGCAATTTAATACAGAGATCCAGGCAGCTAACGCTCTGTTACATGATGTCATAAGTTTCGCATTAATTGTAATTTGCCATAGTATATCAGAAAGAATTGAGTAAGAAAGAAAATGGAAAATATTTGCATGGAAATCAAAGTATCTTTTATATCTGTTTGTGTTTTTGTAACTCCCTGAGGATTTCCCTGGGAAGCAAAAGGCTTAATTTCTAGGAGGAATTCAGGCCATAGGTTCGCCATAGTTCTTGACTGACTTTGAAAAGGCTGAGTAATGTATGTCAATGTAGTCAGGAGAAGACAGCTGCAAGCCTCACATCCCTCTGTTCTCATGCATAAGCCTGTCTCAATTTGGAAGTCCGGACTAACACAACTTTGTGTCTTTGAGACCAGAACTGGCTCTTTTTATACCAGTTCAAGCTCAGGAATATTCACCCTTATCATGTAGACAAACTCTCAGTTTCTGTCTATGCTGTGGTTCATGGTCTGTAAACTGTGAAAGAATAGTAGTACACCTCAGCCTCACCTTGTTGCTATAAGAATAGAAGCACTGGCTTGTTATAATATTAATCAAACCTGTGAGGGTACCATAGAAAAAGATTTCTGAAGCCATCTCTGGAGGGTTTAAAATAAAGAGCTATCTATATTCAAAAGTAAAGAAATTTACTGTGGATCTTTGGCTGGCTAGACAATGTAATAAGAAGATGGCAGTCTCAGCATGTGGGAAATACAGCTGGATTATGGGTTTCTTATTACTGGGCATTGTAAGACTATAAAGGATTGAGATCAGCTGCAGCAAGCAAGTAAAAAAAAAAATCACAGAACAAAATATTCAGTGTGATGCTTTGTGTCATGGGGGAAGAAAAGTCTTGCTTTTCAGATGTCTGGAACTGAGCAGGGTATTTTTAAGTGCAGCTGTTCAACATTGCCAACTACTAATGCTTTGTTCTAGGCCAAGATTTAGAGCCTTTTTCTTTTGTTTCTGAGTTTTTGTTCATATTTTAAAGTTTGTTTACTGTAACAGCTTATTGACTATACTCTTTTCTCTGCATTTACAGGCCTGTCAGGCTAAGAACATTTTCTTCAGGTTCTGCTTTTTCTTTCTTCTGGACTCTGGTTTTCTTACAGCTCTGACACACTCAGAAGCTTGTTGGTCACATGAATGTGTATTCCTCTGCTGTGTTGTGCGTGGGAGTGGACTGCCGGTCAGTGCCAAGGGGACTTTGTCTTCCCTGCCATTACTGTCATCAGCCAGTCCATCGCAGGCCTCTGGGTCACATCATCTAGGCTGGCTAGAAGGCTGCACTGCCCTCCATTCTTTCTGTAATGTTGACCCATCCACAGTTATACACAATGGTCAGATAGAAAAAGAAAGCCATGTGTTAGTAGGGACGATTAGTGCCTGTTGTTATCATCCTTGCATGAATTTTCTGCAGGATTTTCCACAGTATACTTTGATTTCAGCGCAAAACTGAATCAGATTTCTTCTGAAGCTTAAAAAAAAAAGTGATTTCTCTCCCCTTCCATCACTCCATCCTTATACACACAAAGGCATACATACACTCAAATTACTTTTTACGCTTCAGCTTTCTGGTGGCATTAGGAACCAAAGTGCTTTCTTTCCCTGAGAATACAAACTGGAGTTACTTCTCCTTCTACATAGCTCATTCTCTTCCCATGAAACCCATGCTTTTGTATTACAGCCCCAGGATGTTGAAATATTTTGACTGTAGCCCTAGGCATGCAGGTGATTATTCACTGCTGTTTATGAAGAAGGGTAGAGGACATGCCTGTATTCAGTAAAAGAATCCCTGCTTTAAGCTGCAAATAAATAGACAAGACAGAAAAAAATATATTGTGGTTCTTCCTAGTTCACTAAGATGAAGAGGAATTAAGGGCTGGAATTTTTTATAGGCAGTTGGAAACTTGGTCACATGGCTGCTGTGGTGCCATGTGGGATTTTCAAAAGTATGAAGATGGCCATTTCCTACATAAAGTATTCTCATCTCTATTTATTTCCTTTAGTGTGGAAGCGTCTTTGAAATCTGGTTCAAAGGTACTTGCTTGAAGACACACACACACATTCTGGGTGAGAACACAGACCTAAATTCAGATCTCATGTATTCTTGTCCTGAGTCTTAACCCAGGACCTGGGTTTTTCAGTTCCCCTGAAAAACAGTAGAACTCAGTGAAATACATGAATTTACTTAAAGTTTTCTTTATTACTGTATTCTGAAACTACAGTATTCTGAAATACTGTAGTATTTAAATTTATTTGGTTTTGAAGTTATTACCTCTCCATCAGGAGAGGTTTTAAACATTTGTGAGATAAATATCAAGGACTTCTGTTTCCATCTTCAGCTCTTATTTTCTGGATGATCTACTTATAAAAAAGCAAGAATAAAATACTGAGATTTACATTTTTTTCCTGAAATTTATGAGATTTGTGGTCATTTAATCCCTCCTGGGAAGAAGCTTCCTGGTATGTCTTTCCAGTCTGATAAATAATTTTCAGGTAGAAAACAATATTTTTGGATGAATAAAGAATCTCAGGGAAAGCAAAGGAGAGCCATTAGCAGCTGTGGATAAATCTATTTCTCCTACAGGTTTTCAATTATACAGTGGGCACTTCCTCAGCACACCATGGGGAGAAAGCATGATTTTAAGCCATTAAATGCTGCACAGTAAATATCCCCAGTGCATTACAAGCATCAAATGTAGCCCATGGGAGAAGGCACTGAGTTTACTACTCAGATCTTTACTTGCTCTCTGTTCTCTTCCATGTTTCCCCTTAGACAATGTTCTGCACTAAAGCATTGCAGCAACTTCCATTAAAGAAGCTATTGCGAATCAGCCACAAGTTTGTCATGTGCTTGCCTTTTCTCATTCTCTTATCAAGTAAAGTGTCATGTTTTGATAATTTTATCTCTTTTTTTTTTTTTTTTTTTTTTTTTTTATTTAATTTATTCATTCACTTTTCTTTTTTTTTTTTTTTTTTGTCTTTATTTTTTTAGTATGTATAGGCTGCTCTACTAGTTGATAGTGTGATCTGGTGCCTGTAAAGGGAAATACTTTGTAGCACATTGGGACTCTTGCTGCACGTTTTGTTTAGGATTTCATGCTCTCCATTGCAGCTGTACTTTCATATCTATCTGGAACACTACCATTCTCTTCCACTCCTCTTTTATATTGCAAACAAAAACAATGAAATTGAAGTTATTTAGGCTGTCTAGGTAATTCTGAGCAGTGAAAACTATGGAAAGAAGAACTGGGATTAAAGTTCTTATCAAGAATCAAAGATGAACAAAAAATGAGCAAGAACAAAGATCTGTGAGAAAACAGTAAAGAGGCAAATCTTAAAGGTCAGGGCTCAGTTTCATAGTTTCTTTGGGCTTCAGAGGCAGTTGCTGAGCCTGTCCCTGGACTCTCTGTCCCTGCAACGAGGTTATGAACCCCATGGCAAAGCCAGCAGAATGGGAGTTGTAGCAAAGGTTCAGCTGCTGCAGTATTCAGCTAGGCGTATTAACCCATCATCAGTTTCAGTTTATGTTAGTAGACCAGGTTGTGAACTGCAGTTTCAGAAGAGCAGACACACCACCCACTTTGCCATTCTTGTTCTAGGGGAAGTGATCTCCAGAAGGACAGGGTGGACATAGGTATAGTAACTTCTTTGGCCAAGAGAAATAAAAATAAACTGGATCATCATTTGGAGACCAAGCTACTTAAAGCGAGCCAACATTTAGCAGAGCTGCCTTTCAGGGGAAGAAAGGAAATCTCTAAACTACTTGTTTGTGCAGCTCCAGTAGGAGTGCTGAAGAGGAAAAAAAAAAAAAAAAGCAAAAAAAAAACTTGGGAAAAAAAGGAGAGAAAATCTCAAATGAACATAGCATCCTAATCTGAACAACGTTATTGCTTGAATAGCTGAGAAAAACAGGCAGTTCAGATATTATTCTCAAAGGTCTGAGAAAGGTGAAGATTTCACAGAAAGTGTGGATTTAACTTCAAACTACACATTGTCCATTTTTTAAATTCCCTTGAGAAATCATGTAATGTAAAAACTGTGGTGAAATAATCCACACCATGTATTTTTTAGATTTTAAGTAATTGAAATAATGTTAATATAATCTTTTATATATATATTTCTTCTTAAATAAAGCATAAATCACTTTTAAAGTGTGACTTGCAAATGCTAAACGTAGCTGAAATCTGCTTTATACATTCTCTGTGTTTGAAAACTGCTATTCCACACATGAAAAGTGGAGTTATATTTCTGGCATATCAAGATAGTCCCACTGTCTCCTGATAGATCTCATATTATCCTGCACTGCAAAGAAAGCTTCTGATTTCAGTTATAAGTTATTCTTTGTAGATAAGTGTTGTGTCCCTGCTTCCACCACAGTAGATCAAGGATAACCAGGTTGACAGAGTTACACCAGTGTAAGGAGGAGAAAATCAGACCCAGGGCCATCGTAAGAAAATAAGTTACAAGTGATCTAACAGTGAATCAGCTTTTCTCTTTTTGATTTTGTTTTTTTTTTGAGTGAGTTATAGTTTTGCCCTGCTTTAATATTTTTGCTAAGTTTCCCAGAAAATACAAATTAAAATAAAAAAAACCTATTTAAATTACTTGGTTTTTCTTCATCTACCAGCTGAATGTATATACCTCAGAAACTAATATAACTTTGATGGGAATTGCTTATTTTCTGTTGACAGCTTTTTAGTGGAAAAGATAGAAATCAGATTGAATTTCAACAGTGAGAAATTGAGAGCTTGTTCTGCCAGCAGGAGTCTCAAGGCCTCTAATTTTACCTCTGTGAGCAAAGATGAACCAAGAATATCAGCAGCCTACTTTCCTGCCAGAGAAAGCACAGCATCCTAAAATCACACAGACAATCTGAAACTGAGATTTGTCTAAACTTCAGTGATTTTTACCTTGGTTTAAATAGGGCAATACATAAACACAGTAGAGATACTGGATTGTATTATTAGGGACCCAATAGTATATTACAGTGAAAGAAAGCACTCCCATCCACATCTTGTCTTTGCTCACAGAGATGGGGGTCAAGTGTTGCTCTCATTCATAATCCCAATCCTAGTGATGCATGAGTCATGCATGGTGATACAGGACAGGGAGCAGAGCTTTCGTGCTTGTAGAGAACTTCTGCTGGCTACTGCTGCCAGCACCTTTAGATTATTTATAGCAATATCTTCAATTAAGTTAACAAGTATCCATATGAACACTGCTATGCACTCCAGCTCCACAGAATTAGAATGAGATCATTAAAGTATAAGTACCAGAAAGCTTTGTCTTCTTTCCAGTCTATGGCAGCATTCTTCTGCTTTGTCCTTTTATTTGTTATATTCTGTGTAATCCAACATTGTCTTTTCTTGCTGCTGTATATCATCATAACACTTCTTCCTACGCGGCAGCATCAGTAAACACATCAGGCTAATTTTTTTCCATCACATCATATTTTGTTGTGTCCTCATGCTATTACCTTATGCTCAGTTCTTTCCTCAAGATATATTTTGCTGTATCATCTTTCATCTTTATCATAGTATTTTACTTCCTTTCATCTTGTAGTTTTTTCTGTCCAATAATTGTGTTACCTCACCAATCTGTTACTGCTCTGTCATGGTTGCCTCACAGCATGTTTCCATCTGAAAAAACAAACAAACAAAAATCAAATATTCTTACTGATCTATGATAAAATAGTAGTTTTTCTACTTGTGATGGAGTACTAATTTTTTGCTTTGTATCAAAAAGGTATATTTTGGTCATAAAAACCCTGTGAAAGTAGAATAAGGATCCCGAGTACTGTACAACAAGAAGAAATGTAAGGATTTCTCTTTCTTTCACAATTTCTATTTTACAGACTTAAGTAGAGATTGACTACTTCTAAAAAGCCTTTATATAACTCAGGAGCAAAATTTTCAGCTCTAGAAGTGAGTTATACAAAGCTGAATCCAGTAAAGAACTGTGGCTCCTACAAGTTGGGCCTCCCAGGGAATATGGAGGAGATCTAAATCTGGATCATGATTGTGCTTAAATGTAGCTTTGAACAGACCAACCCTGTCAAAGACGGAGCTGTTGTTGATAAATTAGGTTACTGAGGATTTTTGTATAATGAAGCCTTATGTAAGGTACCACAGAAGCTGGAAAATAAACTAGGAAATATTATGGTAGCAAATTAAAAGGTTACTGCCCTTGGCTCTCTTTCACATCCATCTGCAGTAGAGAGGAGTGTATCTCCACATGTGAGCATGCCATTTTCTTTGAGGAGGGGTCTTACAAGTTGCAGAGATTCAAATTGTGCTCATGAGAGAGATTGACATCTGCACCTGGCCTTCCTGAGTTTGCTTTGGAAGTTGCAGCCCCGTGACAGAGGTGGCTGCATGAACATAGATATTCCAACCACTGGCTTAATTTACACTAAAATATGGAAGTGTGTGAACTACAGCAGCTGAGAAATTAGGTGAGTTTACCTCTTGTGGTATCTACAAGGTCAGTAGTCCCCGGAAGGCAAAAACTGTAGATATTAAGCTCTTAAATCCAGATGTAAAGCAGATGAGACAGAGCCTTCAAGGACGAGTAAACTGGCAATGTAGGAGCTGGGTAGCAGGTGCAGCTCCACTGAACTACATCTCATGTCTCACAGTGTTGTGCTAGGGACATAAACTTTTAGTCAGAGAGACAGTAGCAGCTTAAACCACCTTTGAAAAATTTCATTAAGGGTTACTTTCTGTCTACACTCCCTCTGCCTTATTTGGGGAGATAGAAGTGCCTCAGAAAGCAAGCTGAATTGCTCAACATGAAGCTCCATGGTACCCCTCCAAACAGATGATGCCAGCAGAAAACTGGGTTCCAAATTTATGAACTTAGTACACTAACTTTAAAGTCAGCCTTATTCTGCAGACAGGTTTTCCCCTGTTCTCACAGCTCTACTTTTAATTAAAATGCTGACAATCAGGGATAAGGGGAACAAAATACAAAGGTAATCATGTACAGAAAAACATATTTCACCAGAGCATAAGCTATTAGCACTTTCTCGGCTATCTGATCATCTGACAGGCTTAAGGGTAAAAGTGATGTGAATTTCAAATCTCTAGCTGCTCCCTGAGGAGGCTCTGTCTCATCAGTTTGTAGTGAAGTGTTGCAGTGGAATGCAAAAATGAAGGAAGGGAAAAGATAAGCAGGATGTATAAATGTAGAAATGGGGCCAAATTCGACCCTCTTTAAGTGCCACTGACTTTGATGCATTCAGTGGCTTAGAACATCTGCCTCAAAATGGCATAATCCCCCACCTAAACTAATATTTGTCATATCTGTATGTTTAGCTCTGTAGGACTCAACCCATTCAGGAAATTAAGTCGATGTCTAATCTTGCAAAGAAGAACATTTTTACTGAAGTCAGAACAATTACACTTGGGTGTTCACCAAAATCCCTTGCTGAATTAGGACCCAAGTGGAGTAGCTTGTTTCAAATGGTTACCAAATGCCTGGCCCCATTGCAAACCATTCATTTTTAACAAGATGCTCCAAGCTGGCTATGCACTTCCTCTCTCAGGCCACTTTTTGCCCTCCATACCTGTCTATGACTACCATTTTTTCCCCCTCTTCCATTAGATATACTTCTGTCACTGATCTGGCAGGTCTAGTTAACTATGCATGGTCATCCCTTAAGAGGTCATTTGTACAGTTGCTTTTCATTAGTTCTCTTCTTCTACTCATGCAAGACCAAAAACATGGGTTTATGCCCAGGAAAGTTGTGGCCTAAAGAATGAAATGAGACCTAACAGAAAATACCGGCTGCTGGAAGGATGTGGTATTGGAAATGTTACTTACCAGCATGACAGGCATCTGGCTCAATGCACTACAGCCTGTCCTCCTATAACCTTTTCATAGGCTTTCAGAAGCGGAAAGGTCCAAAGGAGGAAGGATAATGCAACAGTTTTATGTGTATTTACAGTGAACTACCTATCAAGTGTGAGGGTATCATGAACTCCTTTGTCAACAGGATTTAGCACAGTTTCAGGTTTCTGTTTTTCTGTTCTTACACCTAGCTGAGGGATGTGGTGCTTGCATCATCCAGATAGTACAACACACTAGACTGAGCATAGGTCAAACATAATTTTGGTTGTCATGTTTGTTCCCTGCCCTCATGCCACTAGTTAACTAGGTTTTTCTCCATGTGGAAATGATTTCCACCATCTTTGCTCCTGGAACAAATTGAAACAATGTTTTAATCCCATCTTTTTTTGCTTAGAGTATCCACAGCCTATTTACCTTTTATTACAATTGTAAAGATAACCTAATAATTGCAGACACACACATTCGGGATATTATAACTGGTTTTGTTCTGTTTCTGGTTAATGTGCATGTTTGGGCATACTTCTGACCCTTAATGTTTGCCACTGAGCTCATTGCATATGGTTAGATGTATGTTCTGCTGCATATGCCTTCTGCACATTGAATATGAGAAATGAATTTCTTGCAGCATGCTGTCTTTCTTTTCCTGCTTCAAAAGCCCACTGAGTTTTGCAAATTGTGCACTGAATTCTCCTAGATTCCAGTGGCAGTGTACCCCTGTTTTGCCTTTCTACACATCTCTATTACATCTTGATTTGCAAAGCATACATATGATTGAAATAAAGACAAAAGGTATATTGTCAAGTGTTACAGCTGGGACAGTCCCTAGATGAATGACAAATGCTCTCTATTAACCCCTCTCTCTTCACAAAGGGGAAGAGAAAGGGAATAAGGGAAAGACACTTCTGAATTGGAAAAGAAAACTAATCCGGCTTTAGAGAAAGAATAAAAAATAAAATTAAATATGTACAAATATGTCTCTTAGCTTTATAATGAATATGACATATATGGGGTGGAATATCTCATTGATCAGTTTAGGGTCACCTGTCCACACCATGTCTGCTCCTCCCCACAGGTGTGGGCTTTTACTTACCACATGCCCAATGTGGTGCACAAGATTTAGCAATGACCTTGATCTCTCCATAGGAGCAAGTGTAAGCAAGAGCCATTCTGCAAACCGGTCCTTAGTACTAACTGTAAGCATCCAGCATTATCACTTCTGGAAGCAGACACTGTCTGCAAAAGTATGCTGTTAGATTCAGAAAGTGCAGTTAGTTAGAAGAGACTGAGCTGAAAAGTAAAAACACTGAACAGAATTAGTTCTGTTCTAGCTCAAACCAGGACATGCTTTCATTATGCTTGTCCTTTCATGATAGAGTTTGTAGAATGTCAAATGGGAAAGCACAAGAGGTTGATAGGTTAGCTGTAAGTCTCTAAGCAGGGTAGCTTCCTTTTTTATGTCCATCATTTTTCATGCCCTGTAGTTTAGGACCTGTCTTTAGAAGGAGGATGAATGGGATGAACTCTTAAAAAAGGCTGGTATATCAAATGATGATATTTATCATGAAATATCTCTGATCTATGTCATTTATAGCTTTAATTTAATTATAATTAATAGGTTTCCCTAACTGTGATATTGACTATTTTATAGGAATCAGAATGATCCTTTTGATCATCTGTGGGTACAACTCCACTAATAGGCATAAATCAAAATGTCTTAGATCAACTTTGTACCCCTAAGGCATAATGTAAATGATGAAAGGATGGGACTTCATTCTGTCATATTCTCTTCAAATATCAAGTTATATTAAAGAAAACACTTTTCTTAATCACAGGTGCATGTACGAAGAATGAGTGACAACTTGATATCATCTCTTTGGTAAGTCTTCTCCCGTGGCATTTTTAGATGTACTTTCATAAACGAGTTTCAGTTTGTCTTGCGTGGAGTGGAGCTGTATCTTGCTGACTGCAAAGCTCTATTTAAAAATGTGCTTAATACTCCATAATGCACAAAGAAGTGGGGAAGGTAAAGAAAAAAAAATTATTTGTGTATTTTACTATAGACCAACAGGGAAATGTGCGTATTTGTTCCTAAAAGTCAAAGTACTACAGCAAGGAAGGCAAATGTGAAATCTGTGCTGTTCCACCAGCAGTCTGGCAATTTGTTATGTGATGTTTTTTCATGCCACTACTCAGGGGATGATCCTGCAATACCAGAACCTCTCTGTCTGCCAAAAGAAAAAGGCAAGTAGAGAATATTCAATAACTGGAGCAAGTATTTTGTACAGCGGGGTGCATCTCTATATGATTGAGACAAGCACAGATGCATGCATAGTTTGAGACAAATGTACGGTCTGGATGTTATTTGCACAAGGGATGTATCAAAACTATACCACTTAGTTGAAAAAAATAAAGATTTTTTTGATAGTGTAAGGATAGGACCATTTTTTAGCACTAAGGGAAGGTCACAGAAGTAATTCAACATACTAGATATGTTTGTGTATATATGTTACCTCTTGCATATATATCAGTTAATATAAGTAATAAAACATGAGTAAAATCTTCATCAGATATTTATTGTCAAATTCTATTTGACATCTTGTATGGCTTTTAAAGTTCTACATCCACTGAGAATCTGCCCCATTCAGCTTTTGAAATGACTAACTATGGCAGCTTCTATAGCATCTGTAGAATCAGACCCATCATTTCGCAGTCTTTGGAATCTGACAACAGTTGCCTGCCATTATTACTTCTTTGGATTCTAATCTAACATTTAACCTAGCTGGAAATGTATTGCCTCATTTACTTTTCTTGCTCTTCCCCCTTCCATTTACTTCTAAATAACCTTTTTCTTTAGATGATTTAGATGAAATTGCCACTAAAAAGAGTCCTGTTTGAGCTGCCTCATTTGAAAACTGTAAGATAGTGCAAGACATCTGAAGATGTCACTGTAACACATGAAAAACACTTCAGCTAGCACATAAACACTATCAAGTAGAATTTGAACTGAAGTTATAAGCTAGGCTGAAATGATACGTTGTTAATAATTGTCAAATATTCCACAAATAGCACAATTCTAAATAGCACTATTCTGAGCAATGAGGGCAGTGCTGAATTTTTAAACAGAGCTCAAGAGAATATAGAATTTCTGTTTGGGAAATGTGGACATCTTGAAGATCGGTTTTGTTTAGAAATGAAACAAATAACTTCCCTACAAAAGGAAAAATCTAAATAGCAGCTTCAAAAAGTAATGTGCATTTCAAACAAAAAATTTTTTTTAAATTTTTTTTTTTTTTTTTTTTTTTTTTTTTTTTTTCTTTTTTTTTTTTAATTTTATTTTGATGTCACAGTCTGGTTAAAGAAATGACAGTGTATTGGAGAATCTGCTGAGAACAAAAGCATCATTAGAGACTTTGCTGATTTCTTTATCAGTATAATAAAGAAGGAGCTGTTTTCAATATCATTATGTATGATACATCTAGTACTGACAGATCATGAAATAATATGAATAAAAATACATAATACTTTAAATTAAACTTTAATGTGGAAACAAGTATTCAATTTTGATAAACAAGGTGAAGTTTTTAATAAGAAACTTCAATGAGCAATGTTTAGTAAGAGATTTTAGTAAGAAATAAAAACAAGTAAAGCTCCATTTCACTGATATCTTCCAACAGAAGATTATTTTGTTGGAAATATACTAAACCAATTCATTTGCTTATAAGGATACATTTGTATTCGATCTCAGTCAGCAGGCAGTGTACTGATGTTACAATATCCACTGTATTCTTTGGCAGATACTTTGCTCAGTAATCCTGCTTCTAAAATTATTATTTGTGCTATGATGCTACCCATGGGTACAACCAAGATCAAAACCCCCCTTCTCCTAGAGCCCTTGCTGAGTTACAGAGGAGACGGTTCGAGCTCCAAAGAGCTTGTAGTGTAGCTAGATGAGACACAGACAGAAATACAGAAAATATGGGAAGACATTAAGGGAAGTAAGGTCTGTATGAGTAAAACAAACCAAGTGACCTGAGTCTTTGCCCAATACCATTTCTAGACATCCATGTTCCCTCTTAATCCATTACTGCAAATTACTTACTTTAAAAAAATTCTGTCGCTCCCCTATACAGAAAAGCAAACTCCCTTTTCTTCATGGGTTAAAAAGACCTACAGCCCAACCCTACAAGAGTAAGCATGCTACTTGCTTAATTATGAGCAGGGAATAGGCAAAGTTTGGTCTTTTGTACATACCTGATGCTGCCCTTAAGGGTCTCTAGTAAGAGTGGAGTGCAGTAAAGTAGGAGGAATGATGCAGTTTCTTTTAGGTCTGGCTAGAATTAAAAGACAAGTGCCTTAAGAGTTATTCATAAAGAATAAGGAGGAAGGAAAGTGAAAACATGACAAAAATCTTGGAAACACCTCTGTTTCCCAAGACTGCTCCTGTTAAGAACTGTCTTACATACCACCATATAGGCATGCAACACAAAAACTCTGTTGGCTCAGGGCTATGCTTCCAGATACAGCAGAGTCACTTCCTTGGTCAACTGTCACAAATGATTCTTTTCTTGTTTTTCTTTCTTTTCGTGATAGCCCAAATTGAATACTTGCCTTGTCTTGTATCTGTCATGTTAGCTTTTTAGCTAGTACATGTTATATTCTATACTCCAGTGGTGTGCTGTCCTTCTGTAGGAGTCTGCCAGGCTTATCAAGTGCCTCTAATGGTGATGGCCTGAGGGAAAACAGTATACACTTTGCTTTTACCTTTCTTCTCCACTTGAAAAATATGGGATATATTAACAGTACAAAGAACAGTTCCCCACTGCTTTGATGTCTACAACACTGCTGCTCTTTCAGCCTCCATGTCACTACTGATGCCATGATACATTACTATTTTCATCATTGTTACTTCCAGCCCATAGTCCATATTCTTTTCCTATCTTACTGTCTGCTTTAACCCCAGCTGTGGCTGAACTTCCCTGGAGGAGAAGGGGGATCAAGAGGATTGGATGTGCTGTGGCAGGATCCCCTGAGAGTTGTGAGTGATTGAGGGGCTGTATCAAATCTCCTGGCACTCTTGAGCAGATTTATCTTCAAAGATAGTTGTTGATCAAAAAAAGATAAGCTTCTATCCCCCCTGGAATAGCCTCAAAGGAAATGTGCCTCAGAGACATATTCCCTCCTTGCTTCTCCTTTGCTTCAGGGCAGTAGTAATTTGCTGTAAACCAGAGGCAGCAACAAATTACACTATACTGATGACAGGTCAGTTTGCCTGCCCATCATGTAAGATGGAAAAGAAAGCACAGCAATAACTCCTGTAGCTTCTCAGGGTATGCAGGAGGAGTATCACACTATAAAACTCACTGATCTCGCATACCTGTGTTCCTCATGGTTGACATTTGAGGTGAAGGGGGGAGGAAGCTTAATTTTATTTGTCCCTGACTCAGCATGGAGTCAAAGTCATTATCTAGTTTGAAATGTCTGCTTTTAGTGACAGGTTACTAGAAGCTCCAGGAATTGTTTACTGTTTTCTTATATGATGGAACATCCAGCAAGAGGACATAGACCTCATATTAATTTATTCTGTTACTGCATGATTAAAACTAATATAAACATTGTAAAAAGCATTATAATAAAGTGGTTTTATTTAGAAGTGCTTAACAATATACAGTAAATCACCAGCTAAGACATGATGGTACAATTCTTTGTATGTGTCTTTGCACACAGATTCACACCATTTACAAACTGAAATACTGGCATTAGAACCATGCAAAGTCAATTACAAAGAAAAGTATGTTCTTCTTGTTAATTAAATAAATTCATAAATAAATAAAAGGCAATAGTATTACAACATAGCATTGCAATAGGCAAATTGTTCTTCAGATCCTGAATAAGCCATTACTCAGGGAAAAGCACTGATAAATACAAGTATACTATGTCTTCTCATTAAAAAATGCTTTTTATATACAATGAACAAGAAAAAGTAACTTAAAATGTTATTTCCTATCTTTATGGAAAGCTCTGCTTCCTTTTGGAGAAAATGAGCCATGTTACCTAAAGAACAGAGCACTCAGCGGGACACAGCAGCCTGGGTTTTGTCTTGGGCTTTGTTTCTATCCTGGGTTTTGGACATAGTCAGGTTATCATCTGTGACGGTGGTAATTGTGCTTCAACTACAAAGCATTCAGACGTCCATCATTAAATTACATTGCAGATAGGTAAAATTATTATTATGATGCAAAGAAATACATTTTTCATTGTCTGTAGTGCAAATCATTGCACACACAATAAAAAGGGAAAACAAAGTTGTTTGCCAGTGCCTGACTCTTCTGAGAAACCTTATCTAAGGAAAATGAAGTTGTGTCAGACAGGTGAAGGACTCTCCCAAGTTATTAATTCATTTTGAATAATTCATTAGCTAACACTCTTAAACTCTGATAGTCCCAGGTAAATCCCAGAGAGAGGTTTTGTGGTCCCTCAGCCATGCTCTTCATCAAATGTGTTAAGGTTTACATAATAAGAGGATGTGTGAGTGTTTTTAAAGAGATATTTAGTCTAGAATTTGTAATTAGTGCATAGTGTCTAATTCTGTGATGAAAGTGAATGCGTATGGTAATAGAGTGCACTCTGCGTGGAATGGCAGCAGAAACTGATGTATGGTTTCTATTGATAACTAAGTTAATGTGTCTTCTTCCCTTTGAAAGTGTACTGCAGTTTTTGCTTGCATTCAGATTTCTGGAGTTTAATACATTATTAAGGAAACATCCTTTATCATCAGCCCAGTGTACTCCAACACATCAGTGGGCAATGCAAAGTCAGAGTCTTACCTGATGTAAACTGATGTATATTCACTGAAATAAATTGATTTATATGTATTATGAGCCAAGTGTTAGCAAAAGTATTGCTCAGTTACAATGAAGGAGGATCAGTCTTTCAAAACGCAAAAGAGATGTGAATACAAGAGTGTGTTTAACAACAAAATTCAACTTGCAAATTCTCAGAGGCATTAATATGCTGCAAACGTATTGCCCAAAATCTCCCTCTCTCTCTAATATTATTACAGGAAAATGGAACAAGTCTGTCACTATTTTCCCTAACTTCTTATTAAACCTAAAATGGTCGTTGAATTAAAGTTTAACAAATAGATCTTTTTAAAGCTAAATTAATAAACTTCCTTATTTCTCAACTATCTAAGTTCATAGCCTTTACTTAATGATGATGCACTTGATTAAATAAAATGAAAGAAAAATGAAAATTCTTTCAGATATTAAAATGAATAATGAGTTTAGACTTAATCCAAAAGCGATTTAACTTTAAACATTCATAGGAAATTAAATGAGCCATTGAATTTGCTATATAAGCAAGCATTAATCTTATCAATCTATGAAGACTGGAATGTTATACAGTGACCCATTAATTTCAAAGCCTAATACAAGGTCTGTTTAATGCCTGCAGTCTATTAAAAAGTCTGATCCTACAATATAACTGCTTTTTTATAAAACTTTAAACCCCAATTCATTCTTCTATTGCTTAGATCATTTGATAATCTGTTGTGATGAGATTATGGTTCAAAAAACCCCCAAATATATAATTTCCATGCATCTGCACTTGCTTCGAGTTTGAACTTGTAAAACCAACAAAAAAATTTATTAGAAAATCTAAGAATTTGAACAATTGTGATACTAGTGCATATGTTTGCTGTAATAAGTGTTCAACAAAAAAAAAAACCTTTTATCAGATGCCATTTATACTTACAGTCTTACCTATATACTGAACAATAGCTTTTCCAACTCAGTGGAGATAACTGTGGCAGAAACCTACCCACTGTTTATTCAAAACAGCTCTAAAGGAAAGATTTTCATTATGACAGGTGCCTTTGCTGTGTTTTATATCTATTTGTAATATGTGTTGACTATAGTGCTTTGTGCAAGCATTGATAAAGCCCAGAAATCTTGCTTTCAAGATTTCTTTACAACAGCAGAAGTCACGGTGATTTGGAAAAATTAAAAAAATTAGTTTTTGAAAAGTGCCCTTTTTACTTAATGAGATGATTCAATAGCAGAATTTAATGGCACTACATGTTAGCTCCTGTCATGGAAGGTCATGGTTTGCAATTTCTGTTTCTAATCAGTAGTTACCTCTACAAAAACCAATCAGAGAGAAAGGTTGATATTTAAATATGTTTATGTT
The DNA here is from genome assembly GCA_025345505.1 of Todiramphus chloris collaris. Taxonomy (NCBI): domain Eukaryota; kingdom Metazoa; phylum Chordata; class Aves; order Coraciiformes; family Alcedinidae; genus Todiramphus; species Todiramphus chloris. The sequence goes on along the minus strand of JANVCC010000037.1, from coordinate 9,985,814 downwards.
ACTAAACAGGTGTTCCTGTTTGAAGTACTGTACCTAATTTTACCAATTTTCACAAGTCTAAGGTCAATGAGAAATTATTCTTAAAATAAGACAAAAACAGTTCCAGTGAGGCTGTTAGATGTAAAGAATAGTAATTAGATTGATGAACTCTATGTTCCTTGAGCATACACTCCCTTGACTTATATCTGTTTGCAGAAGTCTGTGAAATATGGATCTAGTAGTACTGTATCCTTGCACAAATAAGTGGCTGTTATTAACTTTTAGGAGCCTCAACATTTTGGTCCTTTGCACTAATTAGGAATGCAAAGGTATGAGCAGATTATTTGCGCAAACCCGTGGAGCTCTTTGGAGCACTTCCCAGTTTACACAGCAGATTGTATTAAAATCTGACCAGCTAAATGGTAATATATTCCTTTTCAAACTTATTTTCTTGCATTGAGAAGAAAGGGATCACTTTTCAAGGGACAGAAAGACAGAATAAAAGGCTGATAGTGTATTTTTGTGTTATGGTAGTTTGAAGAAATAGTAATATGGTACCTCCATGAAGAAGGACCTTGGATTCCTGATAGACAAGTTATCCACAGGACAACAATGTGCCCTTGTGGCCAGGAAGGCCAATGGTATCCTGGGGTGTATTAAGAAGAGTGTGTCCAGCAGATCAACGGAGGTTCTCCTCCCCCTCTACTCTGCCCTAGTGAGACCTCACCTAGAGTATTGTGTCCATTTCTGGGCTCCCCAGTTCAAGAGGAACAAGAGATCTACTTGAGAGAGTCCATCAGAGGGCTGTGAGGATGATTAAGTGACCAGAACACCTGCCTTATGAGGAAAGGCTGAGAGACCTCGGGCTTTTTAGTCTGGAGAGGAGAAGACTGAGAGGGGATCTAATTAATGTCTATAAATATGTGAGGGCTGGGTGTCAGCAAGGCAGGGACAACCTCTTTTCACTTGTGCCTAGTGATAGGATGAGGGGAATGGATTCAAGCTTGAGCACAGGAAGTTCCACCTCAACATGAGGAAGAACTTCTTTACTGTAAGGGTTCCAGAGAATTGGAACAGACTCCCCACAGACATTGTGGAGTCTCCTTCTCTGAAGACTTTCAAGACCCGTCTGGATGCATTTCTGAGGGATTTGCCCTAGTTTTGGTCCTGCTTTGTCAGAGGAGTTGAACTTGATGATATTTGGAGTTCCCTTCCAACCCCTAACAATCTGTGATTCTGTACTCAGACAGCAGCTGAACTCAGGTAATTACACATATAATAATAAAATCATTTATATTCCTAAGATTATTCATGTCAGGATGTTACTCAAGAGAATACAGGCATCTTTTATTCCTGGTAAGACAAATAAAGGTAGGTGAAAGGAAACATCTCACACTACCACACAGAAGAAGGTGGTAATGGTATTGTTCCTTGGAACATGAGCAGGAGCACTGAAATGCACTGTCCCGCAGAGAGCTGGGAAGAGTCAGCAGCAGTTAAGGCTTAACAGCAGGAAGTGGTTGGAAGACTTTGAGTCTGTTGCCTCTCTTCAAGGCTGACTCTAATCATCTCTCCAGTCCATCGTAATCTTATCCATGGTTGTGTTGGAATGCATTTAGGATGCAACCGACTGGCAGTATAGTACCACCAGCTGCAAGCTGTGTCTAAAAGGACTTTTGTCTCTGATTTGGTATTTCAGGTATACTCTGAGGTGGTATTTCAGGAACTGATTGATCAGAAAATCTCCCCTGAGGTGTTTTTCAGTGTTTTTTGAAAATTGTATTGAAAAGTACGTTTTTGTCATATTTAAATGCTTTGAAAGATTTTAAGTTTTTTTGAATTTGTATTCTGGTTATAATAGAGGCATGTGCTGGTGAATCACTTTCTGACTTGCCCAGCTTTTATATTTTCTAACAAAATAGTTTTCTTTTTCCTTTCAAATGAGGTCTTTGTTTCAAATGTGTATTTTGTATTCTGCACTAAAGTGCAGTTGCAACGAAGTGAAGCATTTTGATTTTTGTCAAAATAAAATCTGTCAGTATCTGACCTGAGACAGTATTTTGGTTTGTTATAGTTGGAATCTTCCTTCATGGGGAATTTTCAAGTGATGGGATTTGCTTCCTGATGGGCATGAAAACAGTTTTGAAATTACAATTTCTTTTGAAAAGTCAAAATTCCATTACTGTCAATGCTCTGGTACTTTCCGAGTTGCTCCCTGCTCAATTGTCACATGATAGAAATAGGATGTTGAGAACATTTGCCACAAGTAAATAATAAACATAAGCATAGCAGATTTCCTTCATGCAGTTCTGCTTCAGTTAATATTGTGCCCTGATTTGGACTGGCTTTGTTAATCTGCAGCATGTAAATCTAGGCACCAACATCACTATCAGCTGTTGGAACTGTCCTAATTGGTTTATACTAACAAAAAGCCTCACAAAGAATTAAACTTCAAAAATACACCCCACCTTGGTTATGTTTGTCCTCTAAACAACACTAATCTAAAAACAAAGGCCATATCTAGATTTTTGCTTTCTTTCAGACATTTGGATACCGATTCTTCTCAGACCCTCAGTGAAATACAGGTCATCAGCAGAGGATCTTAGTCATATTTTGACTTCTGAAGAGTAGTAATGTGTAAACAACAAGTGATGCAGTGCAACCAAACAAGAGAAAAATAAAACTTACATTTGGATATAGATTCAATATTTTGATTTTTCAGTCTGCAAAATGATCTTGGTCTAAAGTTCCTGTTTGTTGGGCCAGTGGCACTGTCACCAATCACAGCAAGTTTTCAAAACAACAGATTTTTGTGTGACTCCCATCTGTCTAATACAGGGTGGTATTATTGCAACTAGAATATAGTATTTGAACTGCAGTGTTCACTTGTATGTCTCAAAAATGACTTCCTGATTGTAAGCTTGCTGATTGTACCAACAAGCTTACAAGGAACCCTGTTTTCTGTAGGGGTTGTGCAAAATACCATTTGGAATTTGCCCAAGGCATTGAGCTGGTTCTTTTACATACGAAAGAACTATAAACATACTAAAAACCTACAGTTTTATCGTATTCTCTTAATCTTTCAACTCCTAGATAACAGTGGATTTCAAACAGTGCATCTCTCAGGATTGTAACCCTGGAGCTTTTACTATTCATTTATTTATTCTTTGTCAGCTTTTTCTGCTTTAGGGGTGGGTAAGTTATTACTTGTTTGGTTTGTAGCCTCTCTTTTTGAAAAACTCTGAAGCCAGAGTTAACAGCCAAAGTCCAGTGGTCCATGGAGCTGGGAATTACTTTCCAAAGTGAATCTGATTTCACAGAATTAGGGAAAGAGTCTGGTTGCGAGGCATACAACCTCTAAATTCAGATGAGGGCTGTCTTGAGAACTTCCACATCTGGAGACTCTTACAGCCGTATTTGACTCCTGTTGGAAGTGCTTAATTATTCTCGTTATGATTTTTTCCTTCTTATATCAGGTTGGAACTATTTATGAACATATCAGCTATATCATGTTCAGGAAAAATATTTCCAGACCAATATTGATAAGCAAGAAGTGCTCTAAAATACAAAAGGGTAAAAAAGGATGAAATAGTCTTCCCTGCTACCCCCTGTAGGATTCTAAATTGTAATACTACTTGCCTGGAAAAGAGTACCATTATATCACATAACCAAAGCTGAGTTTAGGACCAAGCCTGTCATTTGCAGATCCCAAAATACCACAGTCACAGCCCATCTGCATTTCTTTAGTGTGAATGACATTAAAGGTAGTGATTCTTTTCCCTCTTGACTTGGATCATACTTCATAAACTGTTAAAGTAGGACAAGTACCTAACAAAACTTGTTCCCAACACACCACAGCAAGGAACCATTTTTTAAATTATTTGTATTCTTTTAACTATTAGGTTTTGGTTGTAATAAGAATTTATAATAATAATTGTCAGATGTATTTACTTCCATAAATGTATTTGCATAGCACACAAATTTGACAGATGGATTTGGGAAATTCACTTTCCTATGCAAACAGAATACATGTACATCATAAAAAATAGGCCTTTTAGATAAACACTAAAATGAGACATTTTCTAAAAAATTGATTTCTAAGCCAACAGTTGAACTCACATAATAATTACTTTGAATACAGGAGATAAGGTACAGTTACTATCGGTTCCATTTGATAATACAAAAAACTTACATAAGATGGTCTTTCTAATAAGAAAGTGAGAATTACAAGCCATACAACCTAGCATGGGATGTCATTATCATGAGACAATAATATCCTTGGGCATTTTGCTATGTAAAACCTGAGTCCTCATAAATATGTGTGTTTCATAGTAACCACACCTCTACAAGTTGTCTGATTGATACAAAGTTATGGTTTCTTTTTTTTTTTTTTTAAAAAATAGAGATACATAATCTCAGTAAATTGCTTTGGGTTTGTATATTGTAGCCATGAGATTAATAGAGTTCTGTGTAGGAGATGCTAATTGCTTTATTTCTGATGAGTGATATTTAGACCTCTGCACCTCCATTTTCAGGGAAGTAAAATGGTAAGCATCACAGTGAGATAAAATGAAATAATCCTTTCTGAAGAATGAACAATCAATCAGAATTAGAATTGTGCTGGAGCTGATGCTGTCTCTCATTTCTTATTTCATTAGTTACATTGCCAATATGAGTAAGTTAACTATCTTTGAAAGGCTACAAATGAAGTGGCATATTTTTCAAGTTAATTCCCAAACTACAGCACAGTTGGCTGATAAGCTTTTCAAGACTTTTTAGGAGGCAAAGAGCATTATGAAGTCATTTTTTAAGAGGAATGTAGCATAAATGTTACCCTCACGTACATCACCTGTCATCCTTTGTCTTTTTCATTCTTTGTGTTTTATCCCATATGACCTGCCTCTTCCAATTTTACATCATCCTCCATTTTCTCAAACCACTCTAAGCTCCCTCTTCACCTGCATTAGCCTAAGGGAATGATAGGAACAGGTTGTATATCTTTATCCTTTACATAGTAAGGACAAGATGGAAATATATTGCTTTACAAAGAGAATTTATCCTGGAGTTTATTCTAAGAAAGGTGTTTCTTCAGTCTGAGTAAGGATTAGTCAGTCCTTTGACCTGTACATCTTTTGTGTACTAAGAGAAAGGAAATTTATATTATTTTTAGCACAAGTCACCCAAGGCAGGAAGGAGAGGCAATTTTCTACAGCTTTATTTTGATAGCATACAAATGATGTGTAGCTTGGGAAGAAATATTTCATGGCTTTTGCTTGAGGGGTTTTTATGGAGGAAGTACTAGTGAGCATCCCAGGAATTTGTCATCTTTATCTTTCAAACTAGAATCCGAGCTCGAGGCAGAACCAAGCCCTAGGTACAATCATAGTCATATAGGGCAAGGTTGCTGAATGACATGAGTAATCATGGTCATTTGGAGCAACATTGTTTCCCAGATTGCTGCATACAGGACTAAAATAATAAGCTGCTTCAGGAGTATTCCCCATATTCCATTATACTAATTTCTCTTCCACTGAGAATCTGACCTGCCAGATCCCCAACATCTGCAATTAGGGCACAAAATTCCAACAATATTATATCACAATAGGTATAATTACAGCTGAGTCTAAGTGCCTGCTGTCACATTTGTTGCTTTGTGCATATTAATTGGTTAACCTACCGATGGCTGGCCAAATTCTTTCCTTGATCAAAAGGCACGCTGAAACACTTAGCAGAGTATTCAAACAATGGACTTTATTAGTACAGCTTCAGTAGCTCAGCCCTTCTTAGAGAAACAAAAATCTGTATAAATTCTTACTGGAAATCTTTCTGGAATAACAAAGTATATTGTTTAATACATCAGTTATCTTTTTCACAAAAGCCTGTTTCTAAAAAGAAAGAGAATGTTATTAAGCACAAAGAAACAGAATTTCTTAATTTTTTTTTCTATCTCAAGAGCAGTTCTGATCAGTGAAGGGATATGGAAAGTAGACAATTTAACATTTTTAGAATTGTCTTTATCTTTTGGTATATTTATTTTACTGTTAAGCAGAAAATTCTAGCCTGGTTGATGTCAACTCACATATAAATTAACATTTCCCCCCTAAGTATATTCAACATGCTTTTAAATTAACAAGCTTTAAAACATCATTAGCTATATGTTTTTTTGTGCCTGCTTAAAGAGTTCTGGAATATTAGGTCACCAATCTAGTGGACATAAGATTATGATATAGCAATACATTAACTATTTGCATAATTTATTATGTATTGTAAATTAGCTTGGAAGAAAAACTACAAAGAACATTTTCTAGATTATCAAAATTATATGCAATGTGTGAACAAGCTGTGTAGAAAATTATGTACAGTGGACCACCTCCTGTTTTCATTGTATATCTATAACATCCATAACATTCTCTTAATAGAAATCTAATTAGAAATAGGGCCAGTGGAGTTGTTCTAGGTTTAGTCACTGCAGTGAAAATGCTGATGCCCACAGATGTGCAGTAGCAGAGAGTGGCATCTGGCCAATGTATTTCAGTCACTGTTTCTCAAGTTTTAATGTCTGAGGCTCTGCTTGTGTTTTTACTGATACTGGGAATTGCTGTAATGTACATAAATATGTTGAGGAGGAAGAACACTTTCAAATTGTCTCCAGGCCCTCAGTGCTTTTTCTGTTGTAGTTTGCTATTATGTCATTTTTTTAAACTTTACAACATTTCCATGTTCTTCCCATCAAACACACTGGTTTCAGTCACAGTCTTACAACCTATAACTAGTACAAGCAGAACCATTCAGAGTATTACAATAGGTTCCTAAGAATAATGGTGCTCACCTTAAAAAGAGCAATATTTTCTCATTTATGTGTAGCTTACTAATATTGAAGACCTGTTTGGGTCCATGGCCTGCTTGTATAACTTCTTCAGTGTATCAGATAAATATGTTAGTTTTATTTTGCTTTTTAATGATAAACTGTAACAGAAAAATATATTAAGTAAGAGTTATATTCAAAAATACTACCCTTTGTCTCTTGAGGAAATGATTAAATTGACAAATTTATTAATACCATTGAAGAAACTGTTTTCTGAGGAAGAATGATAGACATAAATGACTTTATGGGGACTCTGCTTTAGCTATGGGAAATTACATTTGCACTCTGGGGATTCTACACTGATGGAGTATGTTCAACTGGGAAAAAAAAATATTATGGGAAAAAAAGAGTTCAGGCTTTCAGGACAACACGTATTTGTTCTGTCTGTGTGTTGACAATCTATCAGCTTGGAAATCACACAGCTGTGAACAAAGCCAACCATTTCTCAAGAGTGACATTCTCTTACTGTCTCCCAGCCACTTTCCCTCAAGCACATGCTTCAAAATAAAGCAATGGCACATTGCTCATACACTCTTTGCTTTCTGTGACAAACTTCACATTTAATGGCAAAATATACATGCAGATTTGTATAAAACATTTTTTGTTGCTTCCTTTGTTTAAAGATTAGGTAGTTTGTACTTGTCAGGGCTTTCTGCTGATAGCCTCAATCATGCCCTTCCCACCTAGCCAGTTTTAACTTACTGGTATGCCTGGGCTAGATAATAGGGGCCATGGGATTTATAAAGCCAGAAAATCAAAGACAGATGCTAAATACAAATTGTACCAATCAAACAGAGCTTACTGTAGAATTCACTCCTGTAATTCAATTTGACTAACATGTCAAATACAAGAGCTAGGAGAAATGCCATCTTCATCAGGTCCCACTCTCATCATCTGCCCTGCTTTTAATCCTCTCCCTGCTCATCAGTGGTATTCCTCTGTTGTAAAATCACCTCTATAGATACAATCAAGTTTAACAATCCTTTCCAAAGGGACAGAAAGCTCTGAACTGCCCACCAACAGCTGTAGTGTTGCAATTTCCCTGATGGCCCCTTCCTGACAGATTACCTTAGTAGCTCATTCTGATTTGCTTATGTGCTCTTCTCCAGACCACTCTAATCATCCAGTCAAAACTGTAAAATCTTCTGTCCTTCGTAGATAAAAATATTATAGAGGGTGGACATACTCCAGATGGATCCCAAAACCTTCCTACTAAGATGACATTTGTATTAGAGATACAATGACAGAGAAGATTCTGGAAGTCAAGGCTGTTCAGAAGCTGTGTCCATGTATATGTTGATTTCCTGGTCAAGGTTTTATAAGCCTCGCAACCTATTGTCTTGAAGGGTGCAATCTACTTTAGCAAATTTAAATTCTAAACACAGTTCCTGTATTCTGGGACAACATAGGAGGCTTTGCCTACTCAATGTCCTCCAACTTGGCATTTACCGATTTGCTAATTTGTCTTCTCTTTTCTAATAATGTTGGTTTTGCATCAGGTTATTTATAATGAGAATATTATTTCCCCATAAAACTTACTTTAGTAGCTTATTTCAGCAAAGAGTCGTAGCTGAACTGATATATCTGGCCTTTTTACACCGTGATTGAATTAGTGTGGTCTTCAAATGGATAGTTTAAAGTCTACCAAAGTCAACAGAAAGGTGGACATTGAGTGTAAACAGAGCCAAGCAGTGAGCTATGAAAACATCTAAACATTAGGATGACTCCACGTATTATATTTACAGCATTTCTGAGAATTGTATTTGGACCTGCTGGATAAAACAACAGCTTTTTGGCTGAAATACATTAAAAATGTAGGGGTTTTCCTTAACCTGAAGAATTGACCTAATATTGAACAAAAATTATTGTCTTTAGAAACGAGAAAGACAAATCATGACTGTTGGCTACATTTATTAAATATAATGCCATGTGAGCACTGTGTCATGGAAGAAAGTCTAAGCTATTCTACATACGTAGGGCTATAAAAATAAGACTATTATTGTTTCATGGGATTACATTGCATCCAAAACTTGAATTAGTGTTCCTTTAGTGGTAATAAAAAGAAATTGTAAATTCAATTGTTTTTGGTAATATGAATGTTGCCTGTAAAGCACTTCTGTTTTATTAAAAACATTTGCTAAAACAAGCAGAAGGAAAATGCTTTTCCAGAATGACTGTAACAGGAATCTGATTTTGATCTCTCTTATAGTAGCATTGCAAACTATGTGATTTCAGTAATCCCAGTTCTCATTCTACCTTGATGCAAGTGTAGCTCCATTTATTTCAGTGGAACCATCTTGTTTTGTCCTTTTTACAGAAACCCAAAATCAAGTGAGGCAGAGAATTTTAGAGCTTTATTCAGAGCTGATTGAAGTCAATGAGATACTAACCCTTGACATAAAGCTATCCAAATAATTTCAGAATTTTTTCTAATAGGTGATACTGGTTACACCAACTGTATGCCGGCTGAACTTCATTGATTTCAAATGCATTACTGAGTATTAGGCTGATTATTTTTAGTGTGAGGCAAAGCTTTCAAAATCATCATGGGAAAAATAAGTTCAAATGTAACAGAAAACTGTAGTTAAAGAACAGGTTTCTCAATTCTTCTATTTAGCATCAGTCCTCATGTGACCTAGTCCTCTCACTTAATGTACTTAAAAATCCACTCTGGTTTCCCACTGATGAAGGCAAGACAGAAATAGCATAGCATATCATAGCTTGGCTTCAGGTCTGGTAAAGGCAAATAAAGAACTAAAAGTGTTGTATTGAACATAGAGCATTTTTCTTTTTTCCTCTTTATTGTTTGAATCTTGGTGATAGGTATGAGCTAAACCAATGATAGCTCTTAACCTCTTACACTTTTAAAAGAAATAATGTCTATATGGAAAACACTGCTTCTTAGAACAAGGATGTTTGGCTTAAGCTAGGTATCAGCAATCTGATTTGTTAGCATTTTATAGTAGTGGAAAGATGTCTGAAATATTAGACATAATTAACAATCACACCAGGAGAAATTTGTGATATGCACGATGACAGACATATAGAACCGGCTACTATACTGGAAGTACATGTCATAGTCTCCTTGGTTTATGCCATATGAGCTAAGGAGTCTACTTAAGGTATTGCAAAGCACTAATCACCATTTTCAAAGGCAAAAATAATATATCTGTAAGGTAAAATCTGCTCATCTACACATCACCCATTCTTACTTTAGACGTGTGTAAAACTTGCCTAGATTGATGCGTCTGCACAGTTGCTCATCATAATGCTTTGGATGCTTCAGACAGTTACATAGAAAATAGGGTTGATGAAAATTTGATTGAAAAATAGCATTGCAGAAAATCTCCCCAAACAGTAGGATACAATCTGCCCACCTCAGATCCTTTCCTGCCAATCTCCTGCACCATCCTCCTGTGTTCATACCCAGATATGCCTGTTTCTAAAAGTATGTAATGTTCTTAAAGAGAATACTTTTGCATTAGAATCTTAACTGTATATAGTGAAAATTGAAGATTTTGACCAATTGCAAATATGCTAGGCTACATTTGGAATGAGGTGTTTTCAGAATCACATAGCAGTGACCCAGCTTCATAAGAAACCAGGTAAGGCAAATGCTGTGCATTTTTATGTCTTCTGAAATCAGCACATACACAAAAAAATCTTGATTCTCTGGGCAACTTCATATCTTACCTTCTTTAGCTTTTTGTAGCTTGCCTGGTAGAAGGTGTCTTGATAATGAGGTAGGTAACATTTTCCTCCATCATAGAAAGTGTGAATGTTCTTCCTTGCCATTTGATAAAGGTAAACATTAGGTTAGCCTGTCTAACGTTAAAGAATGGGATTTTTGTAACCTGTTCTCCATCTGCAGGTATAACTTCTCTTGACTTTGGAAGTTTTTCTTCTGCAGGCACCCTGTGATTTTTCCCTTAAACAATGAATTGTGCTCTGTTGAATGTCAATTAAATGGTACTAGTATTTAAATAATATATGTTCAAATTTTTAAAATTTCAAATGTGTCATACTGGTGATTCAAGATTTACTTGTCAGATAGTTTAAAGAAATTAATTTGCATGCAGTGGTTCATTTAAATTATAAGTACCCATTACTCTGTATTTCATTTTTAACAAGTTCTTCATTCTCTCAAAGAAACACCAGACAGCTCAGGTTGGAAAGATGATTCATCTGGCATATGCAAAGATGGACTAAGTGCAGTTGGGGATTCATAATCAGAGAAGAAACATATTAAGGGTAGGTGTCATATTCCTTGATGTTTGCAAAAACTGTCAGAAGCCTGCATGCATTATGGACTCTTTTTTTGTTATATTACAATTTTTCCATTCCCAAAGCAATTTATGTGCATATGCAGACCAGTTCCTGAGCTTTTAACTCAGGTAAGCCTTGTGGATTTCTGCAGCATCTTACCTAAATAAGGAATTCTAGATTCAACTGCTGAAAATAAAAGGAAAAAATCTATGAACTGAATCTCTTTTACAGTGAATAATTATTTAGGGAATTCAATATTTAAGATACTGTTTTATTACTGTATGCACTGCTGGAATACCAAAACAGGATCTGGCTAAGCAGTATTTGTGTTAGCTTAGCATTGCTATTCCTATACACCAAAGAGATAAGTGGTATCGTTCTTTTTTTTTTTTTTTTCTTTTTTCTTTATGCTTCCTCTAAGAGTAGTTTCTCTCAGAGGGCACTAAGACAGAAGGTATTTGTTTTAACCTTTGATAATATGATCCTTTATGTTGTAGGTTTAAGGAACCCTAAATCATTAAAGGAAGAATTTGAAAAGTATTTAGCCTCCAAATTATGTTACTGGGCCCCTCGTGGGGTTTTCAAAAGTGCTGAGATGCCTGACTCGCAAATGTTTTTACAAAATGCCCATCGTCACTGATTTGTTACTCTCCTTCTGGAAGCAAGGTTCATCCTCTGCAACTTGCAGCTGATGGTAGGGCAGGTCCTGACCTCCTGCCACTGAAATGTATGAAGGAGCAGAGTAAAACAGAATTATTTTGGATTCATTGCAAGAAATGCCTGCTGATTGTAGTTGCACTTAGCAACCTGCAGGATTTATCTTGTGTCAAGGTTCAAGGAAAGTAGCACGTTTATTGTCAAAGAGGGACCTATAATAAAGTTACTGGTAAAAAAAAAAGTAAGTTGAATTTTCATTAAATTTTCAATCTTCACAATGAAGGTTCACAGTCAAACTTCATAAGTGCCTTCTCTGGCCAGGGTAGCACAAGACCACAAGACAGCAGCAATACATAACCTAATCAGATAATTCTAATTGTAACTGGTTATTGTACTAGTACTGCACATGATAAAAACACTGCCACTGATCAAGCTGAAGCCTAGATTTCTGGGACTTAGGTATCCTTGTTAACATAGTTTCTGGTTTTCCTGTCAATGACTTCAGTGTAACTGATGGGCCATATACTCATCCACATAAATGGGTTTCTAACTATTCAAGTTAATGAAATATGCCAATTTTCGTAAGCTGAGAATGATTTCTTATAAGTAAAAGCTTATCTAGACTTTTATTGCTTGGAAGACCCCCTAGGAGAGGATCAACCACTAAACTCATACAATACCCTGCAACCTTTAAGCAGAGCACTTCACATTTCTCCATCTTCAGTTTGCTGTTCAGACGTGCAATCTGGACTTAAATTTGCATCACAATCTTAATTTTCCCAAAGTGCAGGGCTTTTGCAATCAGCTCCTTCTGTTTATGTAGATGATAACAGACATCATCAAGGAATAACACTTAAGCTCTCTTTTAAGACAGATCTACTTTCAGCTGTTGCACAAAGAACTGCTTGTCACCATCTTTCTGGTGCTTTCCAGGAGTTCAGCATTACCCTACACGTTCAGAAACCAGGCAACAATGGAGCCAATGTGAACCAAGAATTGTCCTGTTTGTGTCAATGCGTTACTTTTGTTAGGAAGTACTTTCAGAGCCAGGCCCGATTTTAATTGAAAACACTATAAACACAGAAACATGAATTCTGCAATACTGAAGGAGAGCCCAGTACATTTTCCACTCAGGATATATTTAATATGCAAGTAGTACAGCTATAAAATTATCTATAAAAGACTATGTGCCAGATATTAGAATGGCCTTCAACTGTGGTGCAGAACTTTTCTAAAGCACCAATTAATCCTGCAAGGAAGCTAACTTGTGTACCTCTCCACTGAATAGCAACCATGGTTCAAATTCATACCTTACATGTGCAAAAAGCAGTGTCTGTTACATTGATTTATATGGGTGTAGATGACAAAGCAAGCATGCTTGTCGTGCCTGTCTGTCTGTCTGTCTGTCTGTCTATCTATCTATCTATCTATCCATCCATCCAACTTCCTCTTTGTCCCTGCCTCCCTCTCTCAAAGGAACAAATCCACAAACAATGTATGCAGTATCACAGATGAGCTGTACTGGAATTCTCTTTTTTTACAGTTTGTGATGTACTAGGCAGTCATTGCTCTTACATGTGAGAATGATGCAGAATGGACAGAAGTTACCTGGCTGTCAGTTTCAGATGGTATGATTTTGGTATGTGTGAGTTACTATTTAGACCTCCACTGTCTTGATTTAGGGTATGTCCAAAACATATGTGCAATTAATTAGTCATCATCTTACACCTTCAGCTACCAAGTAACTTGTCGGGTTTTATTCTTGGGCAATATATCAGGAGTAATGATATTCTATGCATAAGATTAAAACAGGATAAATGATATTTAATAATAATTTTTAAAAATGTCTTCTGTGGGCACAGCTTCTGTTTCAATCTGTTCTGGTTTTGGTTTTGGCAGTAAAATTTTGTTGTAGCTTAGGACTCCTCTTCTGAAACAAATAGCCTTATTCATCTTCCCTTCTATTGGCAGCACCAAGACCAAGTTTAATGAGTAATGCAGAAAGTTAATTTCAGAGAGGTTATTTAAAAAAAAAAAAAAAAAAAAAAGAAAAAGGAGATTGCATTAGAAAGTCAGTCCCTTTTCAGGTCCCTTTAGATAAAGTCACCATGCTTCTGCAGGTCTATTGCAGCTGGCTCCTTACCAGGCTTTCCTGTCACTTCTTTGGCAAAGGAGGCGCTTTTTGGTAGCCATGTTCACTTACAGAACAGAGAGGCTGGTACTTCACAAAATCCTGGGCAAATAGGGGTCTTCTGAGGTCTGCCCATAGGTTAACTTGTAGGAAGACTGAATAAAAATGTCATGTGCTCACTCTGTCTCTAGGACTGCTATGAAATTTTCTCAGCAGACTGAGGACATTCGTATTTTGCTTTAGATAGATTTCATTTCATAGTATATGCAGAAACTCTTGAAAATCCATATAGTTTTTGTGTGTGAACATTCAGGGAAGGATTAGAGAATAATGACTCATCTGTGATGTCTCTAGACTGATTCATTTCAATTTTGGCAGAAGGTTTCGCTTACTTCTGCTTCTGAATAACTATTACACTTTCTGTGGAAAATCTGTTAACATGATTGTTAATAAGATATTGTTCTTTTTCATAGTCAGTTTTTCAGGGAAGGGATGGATACTTGATTTTTTTTTTTTCCTAAAGTCTTTCTAAAAAAGTACAAATTAATGTGGAATCTATGAGATGAGAGGGAAGTTACAAGTGAAGGGAGTGAAGTTAAAGCTTCTCAGAGTAGGTTTTATTTGTCTTGCAAAGAAAGGTGACAGCTAGGAAGGGAATAGCTCTGGGACATGATCCTTAGAGGCTGTATATGTAACACCTGCATGTACACGAGCACAGAGATATCATCTTGAACAGCCTGAATAAAGACCAAGCTGATCTGCAGCCTCTATGACAGACTGACTTCAGTATGAGCTATTTATAAACCATTCTTTCATTCTCAACAATGCTTTGGCTGGAGCCAGAAAGGACAGAACTACTGGCAGACTGGCCCCTTGCCTAGTGTGCTGTGACTGACATGTATTCTGTCACTCCCCATCATCTGTGGAGTGGTGATAGGAAAATAATGCTCCTCAGCTAGCCTTAGATCACATATTACTCTCCTGAATGCAGCTCCCTAAAGCTGTGAAATGGCATTTAGAAAGTGTCTTTGTTCATTTTTGATATAGGAGAATGGGAATAAATGATAAACAGGCTGGAGGGAAGGAAAGCAAAACACACATTAGAGACCTGATGAGAGAAATTGGCTATGACTGAGATTTCAGTGTGATCCGATGACCTTTGTGTGAAGAATACCCATGGTGTATATCAGAGGCATATAGGGTGCAAGAGCTGGGTTGTGTACTGACTAGAGCACTGGCTGTGAATGGCATTTCTTGAGCTTTAGTCATAGTTTAACCAGCCATGTTCAGTATATCCCTGGGAAATCAGTCTCCTTCCATTTCTCTGCTCTAGAATATAAAATCCCCATTGTGACTTTCCTCTATAGCTGCCATGTGACAGAACAGGGTCCCACTCTAATCTGGTCATTTGAGAGTTCCAGTAATACAAATACGTAACAGTAATAGTGTAATATAATAAATACAATAACCATATACCTTAGTTACACAGATCTTTTATTAAAACAGAACTTTTTTGATTAGTTAAGGATCATCTTTTAAAAAAATGGCACTAAATATTCTTATTTCAGGCCATTATCTTTTGATGACTTGTTTACATTCCTTTTCTGCTATGAAAACTCTCTAAGATTTACAGAAATGCCAAATTAGCTTTCCTTACTCTCACTCCTCCAGCACCCTCCAGTTCCTGGGCACCAATCCTCTTTGTTTCATGGTTTGTATACAGTGAAGTTGCTGATGATCTTTAGAATATTATTATAATGCTCTCCCTGAGGTGTAACCTTGGTGCCTCAAATGACATTTATATAAATTGTCACCAGAACTTTAGGGCACATCTCTTTTCTTTCTTAATAACATGTCATACTGATGTGGCTTTATTTGTATTTCATAAAGACATGATTGATTAAAGAGGCCAAAATTAATTTAGATTGATATTCACTGGACTTCTTGTAGTGACACTGAAGTATGACTCCCCCCCCCATACTTTGCATTTTAATTTGCTTCTCGATAAACTTTATGACTCCACAGTCTCACTGACCCCTCTTAAGGCTTGGTAGAGAAATTCCTGAATGTAGTCCTTCAGTCTTCTTACCATCTTTCCCTCTTACTCAGTCGGTATGTTACAGGGTAAATGGAGCTCTAGGAGATAAGATGCTGTGTTTGCACCAGTCTGTTCAAGCAGAAATTTGCAAGTGCGCTGTAGGTGGTATCTCAGTTTCCCATTCTCCCCTGTACAGACAAGGTGGTGTTGCCATTGACTGTGGTGGAAGCAAAATCAAGACCATACTATTTTATTCGTGAAGATGAGTGTAATGTCTACTGAAAACATATCTCAATTATTCATGTTTTAGTCTACTTATCCTCTGAGCTCCTTTCACATTTGTTACTGTTCTCCCCATGCAGGTAGGAAATACATTTTAGCTCAGATTTATACTGGCACAGACTTCAAAGCACTGACCCATGAAACCCAATGTGACAGGTTGTTTCTTTTGTATCACAGTAAAAGACCCTGATTTATTCTAAATTTACCTAGAAAATATGGAGGCTAGGACTACTTGGGTACCTTCCAAAAATGTAACTGATTTTTCTCAGGTCAGTATCTAGAAGCAGTGCTTCAGGTACTACTAATTTATGGTCAATGTCCCTGTAACCCAGCACAGAGCTGGAACATCTCAGGTGGTAAAACAATTTTCAAGATAACTAGCACCTTGTTACAAAAACAGGACTTCATAGAATAACTGAGAGCAGAAGAATTTCCACTCCCAAACTGGTGTGAAGGATCAAAATTTACATAGGAATAAAATTCCCACAATCAAGCCTGTCCATTTCTGGAAGGTATTTATCATCTTTCCAGACATGGCTGATCACAGAGAAGCCAGTAGGCAGTTTTTGCTTGAGTTTATCTAGAATTTTCTTGAATGCAGAGAAAAGGACACATTTCCTAAAGTGAGTATTTTACCTGCTCCCTTGTTTATAAAGGCCAGTCTGTCCTCCATGCCATCAGTCCTAACAAATAATTTCTGTCCAGTAATCCTCCAGGAACCTTGAGTTTCCCTTTTCTGTGCCACCACCATGTGAGGGACTATGGGGAAGAGGGATATACCCTGTGCTTTGGGACATCTCTGAACATTCAGGGAGCTGCAGTCATTTATAATGACAAAACTGGTCTCTGAGAATGTGAAAATAATAGCTTGAGTAACTAGTTTGAAGACAGCATGTCAGGAGGTAGCATACAGGAGTATGCAGCATTCGTTCCTGTGATTTGCAGGATAAATCAAATACCTTGTTTTATGCTTCATTGTAAAAGGCTTCTTTTGTGTACAGCTCTTCACACATAGCTCTTAGCACTATTTATGGATTATCTGAGGCCCTGTTACCACCACTGGGTAAGGTAATGAGTGAATGCTGGAGATTCTCACACTACTGTGCTCATGTATAACAGAACAAAAGGGTCAGCTAAGTTACTGTAGAGGGTTCCTTATGAAAGAGAAATGCTGGTTATAGACTCAGGATAAAAAGAATCTACCAAAATGAAGTTGCATGTTTGTTCAGGCTCCTTTCATTTAAAGAAAAGGACAAAAGCCAGCTCTTTCCAGAGGCTTCAAGGCAAAGACCTACCTATTTTCACTAGAACTCACAGGTGATTGTGGAGTTACCTCATAAGGAAGCTGGATGTTTTTCAAGTCAAAAAATAATAATTGGGAATATGATGTATTTTCAGAAATAGAATTGGAATGACAGTGATTTTTCTTACAAATCTGTGTAGCGAGTGCTGGCCTGCCTCTTCAGGCCTGTGCTTTTTCACATTCTTCATTTTTCACTCTGCATATGGTTACCCTTTCATATCCAGAAGAGAGCAGCTGTATCCTGCCAGGGACCACAGCTTTGCTCCCCGTGGGTTTTGTTCCTGTGGATGTAAGGGGACCCAATTGCTCCTGATACACAGCTTTCAGTGAGGACCACCTACAGTCTCCCTTTGGATGATGTGTCGTCATTCACTTTGACAATTTCATCATGATCACAAGAGCTGAAAGCAAATTTAACTCCACTGGTGTCTGAACTTGAACTGTGTTGCACCTGCAGCCACAGATTTCTTCTAGGGTTTTGCTGTGGTAGGTCTGAGTGACAAAGACTCCCAGCACTCTCACAAGACAGTGCTGTATGTGTTGCTGAAGCATTGTGAACAAGAGTCTGTCATTCACTCTGTTATTTCTTAATGGGAACATTTTAATTGCATATTTCATATTTATGACCCTATAAAGAATAATATTAATTTGACATTAACATCTGAATATGATTGTCTGAAAGACAATAGCAGCAGTGACAAATGCTGATATAAATCAAACTAAGTGATTTTCAATTTCTAATTAAAGATGACACTGAAAACTCAAGAGACATATGGAGAGAAACACATTTCTTTGCAAGAGGCACCAAAACCATATGGGGAAAAAATGCAAAGATACCAAGCTAAAATCTGAACTTCCTCACATCTGAAATGTCACTAAAGGGAATCCTAAACTGATCATCTTCCTATAAAAAATCAGTCTCTTCCACAAGCCACTGAGACATCTCAAGCTGTTCAGAACAACTGGGAATTGATTGTACATAACCTACGATGCAATTGTTTTACCAGTTGAGACCATGAGACAGATGGCATGAATATATTTAAAGATGGGGACAAAGCTGATGTGACATGGAGCTGGATTACTGAAATGAACAATGCGAGTCACAGATTTGTTATCAGATGATAAGGATTTAGTTCAGAAAAAATGGGTGTCAGGGTAGGCAGTAGTATCCAAATGCTGGGGACTGGGAGAGTAGACTGCTACTCCCAGAATCAGCCCCACCATCTGCAGTCCCAATAATCAAAACTTTTCACTATTCCCTCTGTGCAAATAATCCATGAAATAGGTATGACTTTCATCATGTTACAAAGGGTGTTTAAAATGTTCACAGAGGACCAGTAAGGAACAGCCTAGCTACAGGCTGCTGATAAAACTGTTATATTCCAGGCTATTTCACAAGTCAAATATTGGGAATTGCCTTATTAAAGTGCCAGTGAAAGGAGAGAAATTTTAGTTTTGTAGAGGCTTTAAATGATCTTGTGTAATATTACAGTCTTAACTTGCCTGTTTGTGAAGAGCTTATACAACCTCAGAGCCTGATTTTTGTGGTGCTTGGGCATAAAACCATTTGCAGTATTGAGATTCACTTCTGCTGAGTTTATTGTGTCATCAACTACTTGTTTATGTGGGATGGAAGATGAAGTGGTTAGCTCTACTACTTGTTTGCTGGGCAGGAAACAACTCTATCTGTTACCTGATGTCTCAGTTTCTTCCTCATATTGTTCCTTTTTCTCCACAGGCCTTTATTTTTTTGCTTTTAAGCTGCAGCTTTAAAAATGACTTAACTTCACATTTACATTAGTTCCAATAAACCTGATATTTAAAGGGAACTGATTATCTTCCTTGTTTGTAAACACAGTTTCATTGCAGTAACTGAGGATACAAATTCTGACAACTTGAAGTCTAAAGACCTAGGAAGAACGTATGGGCTTTACCACAACACTTAAGACAATCCATGTCTTTATTTAGGTCAATGTGAAGCTATTCATAGGAAGAAAAACATATTGCTCAGAATACAGGAGTACCAGAGATCATGTATCGGCCTTTAATGTGTGTTTTCTCTAAAGAAACCTAATGACTGGTATGGCACCATGGTCAGGAATGAAGTTTTAACTGTCTAGCATGAAGGTCAATTTGTTATTACTGGAAAATTGAGACAACTAGAAAGCAGCAGTCAGAGAAGTGTGTAAGGGTCAAGACATACAGTTGACTCAACATGTGTCTTTAGTATATTCCCATTAGGAAAAGGGCCAATAAACCCAACTTTTTTCAGATCATATTCAGTTTGCACTGTTGTGTGAATGATGTCTTACATGTTGTGACATACCATCAGGCTTTTCCACTGTCTGCCTGTGGTTGCTAGGCGTTTGTCTGTTGAGAATCAAAATGCCTTAGTCTAGACCAGAATTTTGGGCTGCACGTAGAGGTAACTGAAATTAATGACCTGCAAGATACAGGAGATCTAATTGCTGTAACTGCCTTATATTCTGTAAATATTAAGAGAGGAAGAGAAGTCCATATCTGTACTTCACTGATACAGAATTTTTAATAAACTTTGAATACACTTTTCTGTGTAACTATAGAATACTTTTTCAGTAGTACATTCTAAACCAGCCTTTATAATACCAAAGTCAAAACTCTGTTTGCTGTATTTCCTCCATTCTATCCCCTATGAAACAGTCAGGTTTCTGCTATTAGGAAGAAATCATCTTAAAATAGAACATCTAATAGAATGTGAATTTAATGTTAGACTGTGTCACCAGAGAAATGTCTTAGCTCTACGGCAATGACCTAGGTCCTGTGTTTGCTCACATTCCAGTTTACTTA
Organism: Todiramphus chloris collaris; assembly: GCA_025345505.1. Classification (NCBI taxonomy): domain Eukaryota; kingdom Metazoa; phylum Chordata; class Aves; order Coraciiformes; family Alcedinidae; genus Todiramphus; species Todiramphus chloris. The sequence goes on along the minus strand of JANVCC010000037.1, from coordinate 9,965,467 downwards.
ATCACATATGGTGTAAATGTTTTAGGGAATAACTACAGTTCTTCTTCTTTCCCATGTTTCAGGTTGCAAAAAATAAGCTAGGTTTCACCACTTGATGAAGTTATGACGTTGTATAAGTAAAATTCATGGCATAAAAACCAGCACAATTACCACAGATAAATACTTAGAAATATCAACAGTGAACAAGTGAACACTCTTAAACAAGCACTCCAGCAGAGCTCAGGGCACTTTTAGAAGAGAGGATAAAGAAGGAAAAGTTAAGTTGTCCATTGCTTTTATTATCTGTTAGAAAAAAGGTAATATTTATCTCTCAGGCAGTTAAGCAGACTGGCTTCACTTCACTTGTAAGATGACAAGTTCATAACCTGAAGTAGAAAGTCTGCATCATACCATTCTGCTACATCTTGCCAGAATAGTCTTAATGACCTGGCATCCCAGATAAAACACATACAACTCTCTTTTTACTCCTTTTAGTTCTCAGCAGTTCCAGGGTCAACGTTATATAATCTGATGGGTGACTAAGCATCTGTGAAGGAGTTTGATATGTGTCATCCTCAGTGTCGCTGGAATCAATCTCTGTCAAGTCTTCCTGGGATACTACAGTAGAATAATGCAGCAAATCTAAGTCACACTTGTGGCTAACAACTTTCAAAGTTGAAAAAAACCCTATTTTTTGTTTTCTGAAAACCTTGGGATGGCAGGGGAGGGAGGAGTGATTGCCCTGGATGTGATAATGGCAATAATTTGTCGGTGTCAGGTGTTGCTTCTAAGATGACAGATCTCTAGAAACATTGAGGCTAAGGCTTTGAAGATGGTTTCATAAGAAAAAGGTACTTCAATGATCCAGGACTTTTTTTTCTTTGCAAGATGAAATTCTGATCAAGTCCCAGATGAAGGCATATCATCATATTAATGTAATTACAGAGAAATAAGGACTTGCAAGTGATTGTGTCAGATGTATTAGAAATCACACTGAAGGAGTGAGAACAGGAGAGGTTAACATTTCCTAGTGTTAGTCAGAATTAAAACTCAGGGCAATAAGAAGAAAGTGGTGCTATTTAGTACACCAAGCAGTGTTGTATCTCCACAGAATCATTGCTGCAAGATAAATTGTGAAAGCTAGTAGAAATGGGTAAAATAATATCATCTCTCCGAGACTCCTTTTTATTATGGACTAATTCTGTGTCATGGTTAGGAATATAATTCACGGTGTTTCCAGTTTTATCTGAACTGTTTTGTAATCAGTCTCAGAATTTATTTGTGTTTTACAAATGAATTGACATTTATTATCTTTCAAAGTTGGGTTTTTTTCCCCATTGCAACTGACTTACTAAAAGTTCCTAGGAATATCACACCTAAAACAGGAAGCTGATTAAGTTCTGTTGTTACTGATAGTGTAAAACAGACATCAGCAGAGACCAGTGCAAAAAGCCTGCAAATCTTTTTGTCAGTAAGAGTTCAAGAGAGCATTTAGACATGTATTTAACTTCTGCAGATTGATGTGTCTTAAGTACAGGCTTACTTTTTGTGCCTGACATTTTTCCTGTGCTTATCACAAAATAAACCAAACCAACACAAACCAAAACAAAAAATAAGTCCACAGAAATTAAATCCTTAACTAAACTAATAGGCAAAGAAAGGCCTTACTCGTTGAGAAACAAATGCAGAAAATAGGATGAAGAGATGGAAACAGAGACTATGGGTAAACGCCTAGATTCAGCAGGAATATATCTGATGTAAAATACTCCTTCTTTAATAGGAGATGAGGGTAGAATTATGAATTTGCTTTGCTGAAAACAAAAGTCTTGCAGACTAAATGAAACTGGAAACTTTGTTGAGAGGTCCTGACAGTGTAGTCAATCATTTTGTAATGGGAGAATACTGGGAGATCCTGGAGGACTGTGCATAGAAGCTACAGCAGACTGGGTTTGAACTGAGGAGTGAAACTCTGTAGAGCTGCCAGCTAAAATAAATCAAAAGCAAAGGACAACCATTTTTGTTGGAGCCTTTCATTAAAATATTGGCAGCTGCTGATGCATAACAAAAGCTCTGCGTGTGCTATGAGATATTAGAGTCGAAAACCAAGGCAGCAAATGTTCTCTTCAATTGCAGTGCAGGAGTAAATGGCTCCCAGCCAGCACAAAACACTTAAGAAAAGAAAAATTCCAACAATGTTCTGATAAATTATTCTGAGATTATCTTTCTCCATTTTGTTAAGGAGCAGTAGTTTTCTCTCATTAACTGTTTCTAGATTATTTTTATGTTTCTAGATGATTTTTACTGTTTTCCTGTTTTCAGCTTTTATTCTAAAATTGTTGTCTAGCTCCATATATATCCTGTAGGGAGCTTATCTGCTACAATATCTACCTGTATGAAATTGGTCCTAACTAGAGAGTTAAAACAGAGTGGACTTGGCACCTACAAAAGGAATTAAAACTTTCTTCTATTTCAAGTACAGGGAAGTGTTAAGTTTATTTAATGACTGTTACTGTTCTTGTATTTGCAGATGTCCCCTAAGTGTAATTTTAATGCTGATATTTGCAGTGGCTTGGGGAATTAACAGTATGCCTCTGATGTTTTATGTCCTTAAATGCCTGGTACACATGAATCTGAATTTTATCTCCATGTCATTATTCATCAAGAAATAACACAAGATTATAAAAGGGAAGCTAACTTCAAATTTTCAAGATGAAAAATGTTTATTTTAATGAAATTATAGTAACATATACAAAGAATTTGATTTATTTTAGACATTACTAATTCTTATATTATGTCTTTGTGGGATCATTTCCTTAGTAAATTATTTTTCTGTATGCCATGACCAGGAGGAAACAGAATGTGAAATCCTGCTCATACAGATTCTCTGCTGAGTTTACTTAGCTCTTCAAATTACTATAACTTACATTTCAAACAGAGCCCTCCTCAAAGTCATCAGTGTAGATTTCCATTCATTCTTTGCTTTTCTACAGCTTCTTAGGAAAGTGGGGGAAATTCCATTTCAGAGGGATAGCAGAGAGGATTCTGCTGTGGGAGGAGGACTGACAACAGTCCTGAAGACTGTGGCAAGTAAATGGTCAAAGAACTGAGAATGTGAGGCTTAGGGGATTATGTCAGAGAAAGGTTGGAGGAGAGAGGTCTTCAGAATGGCTCTGACTGGAGGAGAGTAGTTGAAAGAGGTCCTCACTTTCCACCTACTTTGAAGTTTTTGCACTTCTCTCTGCTTCCTGTGTTTTAAAGGAAGCAGTCTTACATCAGATCACTCTTCATTTGAAGTGCTTCCTTGGCTTTCAGAAAGGAAAGGTGCCAAGCTGGTGAGACTGCTAGAGTGAGAATTCTTGCGGTTGTTGCTCCCAGAATGGATCTGCAAGAGGTGACTGACAGCACTGGCAGGGAATGTGGCCTGTACCTGAAACTGTACGTCCTACACATGCTTGATGGCAATGCAGAATCTGCCAGAGCAGTTCAGGCTGATCCGCTGTTGGAGTGGAACAGAGAACAGCAATGTAGAGAGTCTGCCACTTCTTTTGGTCTGTCTTGTACATTGAGCAGATCTTGCATTCTGAACCAGGATACATGGGAGCTGCTGAGGGGTTCCATCAGTGAATGTTGACTCTTGTGAGGTCAGACGTTTTTCTACAGCCTCACCCAAATGTGCTTGAAGACAAATTCAGCTTGTTTTATTTAATCTTAGGTCATTCCTGGTTTAGTTTTCAGCTTAAAAAGCAAAGAAGTAGAAGTGGCATTGTATTAAATTTGGAGAAAATTATTAGTTTCATTATTCACCACATTCTTGCAGCCCAGAAAGCCAATCGTATCTTGGGCTGTGTTAAGAGAAGTGTGGCCAGCAGGTCGAGGGAGGTGATTCTCCCCCTCTGCTCCACTCTCGTGAGACCTCACCTGGAGTACTGCATCCAGTTCTGGAGCCCCTGTTACAGGAAGGATATGGATGTGCTGGAACGTGTCCAGAGAAGGGCCATGAGGATGATCAGAGGGCTGGAGCACCTCTCCTATGGGGACAGACTGAGAGAGTTGGGGTTGTTCAGTCTGGAAAAGATAAGGCTCCAGGGAGACCTTATTGTGGCCTCCCAGTATCTGAAGGGGGCCTACAAGAAAGCTGGGGAGGAACTTTTTAGGCTGTTGGGCAGTGATAGGACTAGAGGGACTGGATTAAATCTAGAGATAGGTCAATTCAGGTTAGACATTAGGAAGAATTTCTTCACCATGAGGGTGGTGAGACACTGGAACAGGGTGCCCGGAGAGGTGGTGGAAGCCCCATCCTTGGAAGTTTTCAAGACCAGACTGGATGGGGCTCTAAGCATCCTGCTCTAGTGGGAGGTGTCCCTGCCCATGGCAGGGGGGTTGGAACTAGATGATCTTTAAGGTCCCTTCCAACCCTGACAATTCTATGATTCTATGATCTTACTAAAACATCAGCTAAGCTACTGAAGTTATGATATTTTTGTGTTATCTGCAGCATCTACTTTGAATGTCAGAAAACATCCTGTAAATGATTCATGATTCCTTTTCCCTTTCTCCAGAAATTAAATTGTCCCTTCCTTAGATTGCTGATTCTGAATGAATATTTTAATTCCTGATAGGGAACATTTCATACAGGTGGTTTCCATTCAACACTTCTGACAGGGTTTCTCATGAGACACTATCCTGGAAACTAAGCTATCAGAGTATAAGAGGAGAGGTCCTCTCATGCCTCTCATGTATTAAAAACTGTTTAAAAGATAAGAAACAAGGGGTAAGAATACATGGAGTGCTTTTCAATTGAAGGGAGGTACTCCAAGGCTTTGAGCTAGGATTTGTACTAATCAACATATTATCAGAGATCCTGGAGAGGAGGTTCATATGTAATGGCAATAAGAAAATTATCAGGATAGTCAAACTGAAAACCTTAGTCCTTAAACTCACAGAACTAATAAAATATCAGACAAAGTTGAGTACTGAGAAGTGCAAAATAATGCTCAGGGGAGAATATTCAAATAAGAGAAAGTTAACAAGAATGCTCAAAACACAAGGAAGGATCACACAGATTCGAAATCTTTGGCTTAGAAAATAAGTGAAAGGGCATGCATGTGATGGAATTGGATAAAATTAGAAACAATATAAAGGAAAATTATCATGAATTACTACTTTACTGCTTTTCAAGATAGATGTATGAGAATGTAACCAGCTATCTTACTTCTGAGTCTGTTTAACAGAAAGAATAAGAAGTTTTTTTTCACTAACTTAGCAATTAATTTGTGGAACTCACTGATGCCGGATTTTTAGAAGATAAACATAGATTGAAAATGTGACTAAAGTCTTTAAGGCCAATCTTATTAGTGGCTAGTAAAATCAAGTCTGTATTCAAATCTTTTGTCACAGAGACTGAATTGTTGAGCGCAGCAGGGAAGACATTTCCCTGTGCATTCCCCCTTTCTTGTACTCCCTTCTTGGTCACTCTCAGAGACTCAGTACAAAACTAGGTGATATTTTAATCTAATCTAAGACAGGATTTTTTTGGTGTCTGTGGAAGTGTACATCACAGAAGAACTTCTCATTGGTTTTCCCCCATTAGAGCCTTTTTCAGTGTATCACGTATCAGGCAGGTCTGTCAGTGTATGCCAATGAGCTCCTGGTGAGCAAGGTAAGAAAATCAAGCCTTTCTAGTCACAAACACATGTAAACCAGATGAAGAGACAAACGTTCACAGGTACAGATATCACTTTCATGGTAGTGCACCTTATTCCACTTTCTGACCTAATTATGCTATCCCACAGAATTGACAAAGAAAGATTTGAGTTAAAAAAAAAAAAGCACAATGAAACAAAAACCCAAAACTAGTGTCCCAGAATCAAGCACATGGGGAAAGTAAAAAGTTCAGAATGGACTATTTCCTGATGTTTTTTCATCTCTGTTAAAGGAAAACTTATTTAGGCATTAGTTTCTGAATGTGTGCTACTTCACCCATGATGATCACACCTTAGGTTTTTCTTTTCTCTTCTGCAGGAATATATGATTGTCTGATCTTGGTTTTAAATGTTCTTTTAGAAATTATATTTAAGGAGAAATATCTTTGACTGTGAATTAGAGATTACAGTAAAGGGATTTTCTTCCATGGTTGGAAGTAGATGCTGTATTTCCAACTGTAATGATTTCATAGTAAGTCTATGTTTTGCAATGCTAGCCAACATTTATAGGTGAAGCAAACCCATCTGCTAGCCCTAGAGACCTTGAAATGTAAAGGCATTTGGGAATGTTCCAGGGGAATCAGAGCAGTGAAGCCAAATGCTCATCAAATGGCTCTGGAATAGGAGAAACTGGAAAAGGGCTTTGCTGACCTTCCTAACGGCTGCCTGTTTAGGTGCATTTAGAGATTTTCTGGTGTGGGTTTTTTGGTTATTTTGTTTCTTCATGGTCTTTTCAGTCATTTCCACTTACGACTTCTAAATGCACAGCTAATTTTCTTCGCTTGCCATACTCCATTCTCACTTTCTGTAGTAACACTCCTGATGTTCATTGCAGAAGTAGGTTGGCAAAATCTGGAGGGTGTCTGATGGAGGGCCAGTCAGAGGCTGTTAGCAAGGCTGTGCCCGGCAGAGGCTGGCTGCTGCCTGCTGAGGACTGGCCCTGGCTGTGCCTATGGTACCAGCCTGCAATGCAGATTCAGTGCAGACAGTGGGGGGTGTCAGCAGCCAGGCTACTCCCATACTCCCATAGTGTGTGACTTGAAGTACACACTATAGAAGGAGGTTTCAAGGAGAGTGGGACGTGAGGACAGCTCCTCGCATCCTGCCCCAACCTATTTCTGTAAGATAGGTGTATTTTCCGACTTTTTTTTTTTTTTATGCAAAGTTTATCTCATTTTCTTCAGTTTAATTAAATCCTTTTCTTTGTGCAACTGTCAAAATCTGTCTCTGCATCTGCAGCTTCAAGAAAATCACTAAGAACCCCTTTGTAGCTTTCAATTGTAAATAGATCACCTGATTCTATTGTTTCCACTGAGGTCTTGTGTTTGTTGCTGCCTTATATAAGGTTGGCCACCACATGTTGATGAGATTCACACACTGGTATCTTGATTTCTCTGCTGATGATAATGGAACAAATATTAAACCTATCAGTGCTTCAAATAAAGCAGTATCAGCTAAACCAGGTCTGTTTTCATTAGTCAGTTTAGCCATCTACTGCTTTTCAGTATCATCCTAATTCTGTGGAAAGTGGATTCCATTGATTAAAATCAAGTGACCCTCACCACTGGTGAAGGTCAAGTGGGGGCTAATGCAACAAAATGCATGTAAATGTCTGTTACAGTAATGCTTGTAGAGATTTTTACCTCCTTCAGATCAGAAAACTGAATTAAGTATTACACTGTCTGTGAATAGTTTACAGATGAAAATAAAAGGAAAAAAAAAAAAAAGAGACAAGATGAAATGGCATGTCCAAAATCAGTGGGCAGTGACACATCCAGGTTTTCTGATACTCTGCTCTGAGCCACCTGCTTCTCCCTTATTGCTAATGACGATGTTATTAATCATGGTATTGTGCGATTATCATCATCATTATTTTTAGTCTGTGCAACTGCATGCATGACCATGTTTCACTTGGAAAAAAAAGTAAATTATTTAAATAGTTATTTAATTGGGACTTCTAGTGACATAGAAACTCCAACAATTATCTGCAGCATGTGTGAACACATGCAGCCCTCAGCAAAAGAGAATGGGCCCATCCCCAAATTATTCCATCTGGCAGAGTCAGTACCTGCTGTAGTTCACACATGAATAGCATTAATTTGCATGTAAATAGAGGCCTACATGCTTCTGTGGAGCTAAAAGCTGTATTTCAACATTTCACAGTGGAATTAGGCAGTGGGCACATCACTACATGATGGTTCAACCTTGTAGTGACGTGCCAGCTAAAATCATTTTAAATGCTCTTCTCCATATTTCCCGGTAGGATTATTTATTGAAGTAGTGTGTAAGAGCTCAGAAGAATCCTCTATTGAAATGCTGCCAGCTCCCAGCTACGATTCTGACATTGATGTTGTCAACTGAGATTAAGCATTGGTCTTAATGAATGCTGACAGTCATGTTTCTTAGGTATGGTCCTGTACTTCCTTTCAGCAAAGAACCAAAATAGAAAGGCTGGACATGCAGAGAAAGATTTAGTTGCAGGGATGCAACCTGCTGCTTAAGCTTTTATTTTTTTTCTTTTCTACTTCTTTTCCCTGAGCAGCACAAACAGTTAGTGTTTTCTTATCGAGATGTAACAGCAAATGATCCTGTATCAGTTTTAGATAAAAGAAATAATATACACCATGATCCTCCAGCAATGATTTCAGAGCAGCTGGGAAATTCCGAACTGACTACACAGAATATTATGAGACCTTCCTTCCACTATGTTGATTCAGTATTTCTTTTGAAAGATTGTTTAGTATTTCCTTCTCCTTACCCTTGAATTTACTTGTCTTTTGACCCTTTCCAAATATGTACTTGGTTGGGATTTTTTTTCTAGAGTATGCACTGTACTTAAATCCGAGTGGTATTTAGACAGGTAGGTGCTCCAGTGAGACTCTATCTCAGAGCCTGAACATTTGTGGTTTTTGAATTCGTTGGATTCATTTACACCTAGTTCTTGGGACATCCATGGAGTAGAAAGCTCCTTGCCTGTGATCTCAGGGAATGCTTTACTTTGTCATTGTACAAACATGCTGGTTTGTTGCAAAAGGAAGGTGGCACTGTTAAATTCAATAGCATCCCTTTCAGGTTAAAATCCCCCTGAGCAAAATCTCACTATTAACTCCTCTAGTTGCCGAATGTGAAACAAAGGCATGCAAATAGTAATAGAGAATGGTATGTACAGAGTGCAAGGAACTTTTCCCCGTGGTAAAGATCAAGGGTAAATGTTTCTGCACTGGAGGGAGCAGGCAGGTCCATCAGTCTGAATGCCAGCACCGAGGCATCCTTCACCTTGTAAGACAAAAGGGTGGTGAAAGAAGATAGCAGGCAGGAAGGCATCTGTCTGGATTGACTGTCATCAGGGAGGGACTGAATGCACAGGGGGATCAGCCTGCGATAACTCAGACAGTGTTCCCACCTTTTCCTTCACTAGAAATCTCAAAAAGAAGTTGCACTGAGGCACCAGGGATGTGTTTCCTTGTAAAATTTGCTGCAACTTTAAGACTGAAATCAAGGAATTTCAGTGGTGGCAGGATTGAAACCCAAGTGTATAATGTGCTCTGTTGTTGTCTCTGTACGTCAGTAGGTTAAAGTGGATTGGGACAGACTTTAAGGTAGATCCGCCTAAGTAAAACAAATAGATTTTGCTTGTCATTTTTGCTGCATTTTCCAATGTGTTATTTGCAGCCTTATATATGGAAAAAAAAACAAAACCAACTTTATGAGGGAGAAAAAAAATCAGCATGGTCTTTCGTAAGCAAGCTAAATGTCTAATGGCTGGTATAAAATATTCCATGTAAGCACATGGCCTAGTCTTATTAATGGTTTAATGTGGGATTTGCAATTCACTGTCAGATAATGAGAGGTGCAGAGTCAGTGTGATGGGAAGTTAGATCTAAAGGACAATCAGGCTCTGACTTCCACTTGATATTGAGGTGCCAAGCTGTTGAATTTGGGCGATTTCTGTACTTCAGTGACTGCAAGAGACCTTCTTTCCCTCTTTCCATTACTTTTCTGCAGATTGGAAAGAAAAGCTGTATCATAAAACCTCATCAGATGGTATGCACATTTACATCTGGATGTGTACCTTTCCTTGAGCATGTGAAGAATGGATCAGTAGAGCGTACCAGGTTAAGAAGAGTGAAGGGAGGTGCATTAAACATTACTGTCAATAGGCAATTGAACCTCAGACTGCTTTTTGTGCACTGGCACTTATTTTCAAGTGGTATTAAGTGACATATCCTTGAGAGCGACCCAAGAAATAAATGCCCCACCTGCAAAGCTGCTTCTGTTCTGTTTATTGTCATTGACAATTTGTTTCAGAAGGTAAGCGGATGAATGAAACACTCTTATTGGCACTTATCTTACATGAATGCTATCAGGTTGTCATATTAACAAAATTCCTTCAAATGCAGGGCAATTATTGGCAATTCTTTAATATATATCTCAGAGGCAAGCTCCAGGCCCTTACTTTCGTTTCCTTAAATATATCATACTGTTGCAGAGCCAGGCTATTTTCACAAAGAAATGAGTTGTATCTTTATACCAAGTGCTGTTAAAGAGGATTATAAATAGGCTTTAGACTACAGACTTTAGCTTTGCTTTTCAGTTGAAAAAAAACATCAATCACCTGGCTGAGACTAAATCCTAACATCTCACCTTCCTAACAGATTTTAAAGGTCACAGATGTATAGAAATGTTCAGCTTAATCTTAAATGCATTGACTAGTCTGGCAAAAGCATTTTAGGGTCTTTTCCTTTTTATTTTCTGCCAGCTATTTAAAATGTGAAAGAAGTGTCTCAACTAAAGAGTGGATCTCGTAAGAGAAGGCAGAGCATCAGAGATCAGACTTGAATCTGAGAAAGGTCTCTGCAGCTCCGCTCTGCTTTTCAGTCAATCTGATTTGTAATGTTTGCAGATTGCACTAGTTCACCCCCACTCCCCCAAATGAGTTATCAGCAATCAGCTACATGCTGGGGACAGTGAACAACCTTGAATGAGCTCTAGCCTAAAAATAGCCATTTTTGCATTAAAAACTTGAATCAGGTGGGAGAATGGGTTGCAGCTGGGACATAATTTTTTTTTTTAATTGCTTGTGTCACCAATGGCAAACACTTACAACAAAAATCTCTCCTTCATCCTGAAGTTATCATAGAATTATAGAATAGTTTCGTCTGGTTGTCTGGAAGAGACCTTCAAGATCATCAAGCCCAACCTTATTCCTAGACCTATCAAAACCACTAAACCATGTCCCTAAGCACAACATCTAACCGTCTCTTAAACACTTCCAGGGATGGTGACTCCACCACCTCCCTGGGCAGGCCATTCCAATGAATGACAACCCTTTCTGTAAACAAATGCTTCCTAATATCCAGCCTGAACCTCCCCTGCTTCAACTTCAGGCCATTTCCTCTTGTTCAATGACTTGTCACCAGGGAGAAGCTTCCTTTCAGGTAGTTATAGAGGGCAATAAGGTCCCCTCTCAGCCTTCTTTTCTCAAGGCTAAACAGCCCAAGATCTCTCAGCCTTTCCTCATAAGAGACATATTGTTCAGATTCTGCTTATTAAACATATTCTGTTTTGCAGTGATGTAATAGAAATGTAAATTAAGCTACAAGATGATTTCAGGTGCCTGCCAGTAGAATAAATAGGACAATTTTCAGTCTACATTCATCTAGACATAACTATGATTGAATTTACCCCACAAAACCGGTCTCTAGGTAAGGAATATACCTGCTGTCTATATATTGCTGTATGTTCACAGATACAAAGACACAGCCAAAGAAGATTCAGAGCCTGTTTGATCTGAGTTCTCCTCCATAAATATATAACTCACTGCTATCAGTGAATTATACTCAGTGTAGGAAGACTGTGGGTAACATTCCTAAAGTTTAGGGTCTTATTTTCAGAAATTTCCAGTGAATGGTATAAGATAAATCTGACATATTTACGTGTTCTTGCCCTTTGTCATTTTATCTTTTTCACTCCTCCTTCTAATCTCTGCTTCACTTTTCAAATTCCATCAGGTTTGCAAAACAAATTGGGAAAATGTGGAGATGGGAAGTAGTCCTTTTGTGGATAATGGTACTCTTGTTGACTGATTTCTTCCTAGTACCCTAGTCATCACTTCTGAAGAAATACTTATCCCATTGAGTTAAGGTAAAATTCTGGCCCAGGGTAAGGGCAGTGGTATATGGGAGCAGTATGTCACAACAGTATAAGTTTACATTCACATCATAGCTGCATTAAGGTTTAGCACTATGAAATGGAAAAGAAGATGGCTTATTGGGCTTTGTGCCTAGCCTTGTAAGCATTATAGGATGGAAGGAAGCTGGATGCTTTCCTGAAAGATATGCTATAATTCAGCCACAACTTACTGGATCTCAGGACTGCTTACATGGAAAGAAGCAATAATTCATTTGATAGCAGGATTTATTGGATTAAGTTCTTTGGCCTGCACAATGCAAATCAAACTGGATAGTCATAGCTGTCTTTACTTTAAAATCCAGGAATCCAGCAGGTTGATTCACCTTTTATTTGTTGAGTTTGTGTTAATTTTCTTATCTGTAAGACCTGCTGCATTAAGACCTTAGGAACTGACATCAAGCTGCATGTGTTTCAAAGATTGTGAAACATCTGTTCAGGAGCAAAAGATTATCTCACTAGCTTAATCTAAAATTCCCTCTCTTTTCAATGATTTTTCCTTGATGTATCTGAAAGGTTTGGTAATGGTAACAATATGTATCTGTTAAAAGTCTAAACGAAAATATTCAGAACCAAACTATATCACATTTAAAGACAAGTTACATAGAGTAAGAATAACAGAATATAGGCTTCTGATAGTGTCAGTCTGTCTACTTATTCAGGAGTAACATGGCTGTGGTGGGGTTCTCACAGTGATGTTCCAAAATGGAGTTTATTCAGTATTGGAGGTGTGTTATTACAAAGATGCTTTCTACATATCTTTTTTGCAAGCACAAGATCAGTTAAGCCATTAAGATGACAAATAATGGCAAGACCATCATGTGGACATCCTCATGGGTGGTTCATCTGCCTAGCTGGGAAATGAACTACGAGCAATAGTAATTTGCTAAAAATGCAGCTTCAGGTTAATAAAAATGAGTTCTAGATTTCTCTCAAATCCGGAAGATTCTTTGCCTTAAAAATTTACATTTTTATTTCTTATATTTCACAAAACACTCTATTTGAATTTGTTTATGGGTAAATTTACTTCAGTGTAATTTAGAAACTTATGAGAAAAAAAAAGAATCCTAAAAAATAAAACCTGAAACACTTGCATTTTGAAATGAACAAAATGTTTCAGTTTAATCAGGAGAATTTTTTCATTTTGATAAAAAAAAGCCCCACACTGATGATTTGGAGTTTTGAACTGAAATGGAGGAGCATTTCCTCCTCTCTGTTTAGCTAGAAATATTCCAGCTTTCAAAAATCCCAGAAAAAAGAAGGTAAAGATTATGTAACAGGAGTGACTAAGGAGTATGAAAATGGGATGAAAACAAAAAATAAGGGTTTGGTTTTTTTTTTTAGGAAGTCTAGCTTCCTTGAAAGGCTGGGGAAGACATTCACTGGGTAAAGCAGTTGCTGCTAGACAACAATTTCCTTGACCTGAGAAAGTGAAAGTGTGTGAGCTGAGTCCAGTCTTCTGTAAGGCAGTGTTCTAACTAGACATGCACTGAAGTGGATCATTAGATTAGAATAAGCATTAATTAGACTGCTTATGTGTGGGTTTATTTTCATTTGCTTTAAATTTTTGATAGATTTGCTAATAATATACTTGATTAATAAATATAGTATTGGTAACAGGATCCTGAGGAGAGAAAAACACCTATCAGGTTAATCAATAAAATCCAGGGCATATACAGATCCATATGAAAAATGGAAGATCTGCTGTATAAGGGTATAGGTGCAGCCACAGAATTCAGTACGGAGATGAAGAGGGGTCATTAGTTCTATAACCACGTTGCTTTACTAAAGGCATATTTAGAATATTTGTGTAAACAATGAATTGTTTATATCCCCTCATTTTCCACAACGATCTCCCAGCACTACTACTAGTTCCTGGTACACTCACGGAATAAAAATGGATATAGCCTTAAGCTGCCATCAGTTGCCATTACACTCGTAGAACTGGCATTTGCTTTGCAAAACAGAAACAACATTGCAGTGCCCTTAATTTCAAAATTTCCCTTGCAACCATTGTACTGTGCTTGTGTTGAAAACGGTAGAGAGGCTCCTTTTGAAATGTTTGTGTTCTCTTACTGTGTATTGATTTCCATACCTCCTAGTGCAGTGTGTGGTAGGCCTATCTATCAGGGCAGAAAGGCCCAATTTCCTGTCAGTGGAAGGGGAAAACCACTTGGATTGACTTAAAAAGCTTAGTCTTCTGACCATGATGCAAACTGTATCGTTACGGTTTGCTTGTTCCATGGCATAACCTGAACCATCCATTCTGAAATAAGACACAATACTTTTCATAGGAGCAAAGTCTCTCAGTGTTAGAGGAAAAACATAAAAATAACTCTTCCCTGCAAATCCTATTTGCATTATATAACCATAACTGCACTTGCTTACTAGATATCCCTCATGAAATGGAGCTTTCCTCTCTCTCCCTCAGCTGGAGTGATAATTTCAACACAAATCCTTTTCTGTGAAATATCCTCTCTCCAGAGTGAGTGGGGTGGAAGATGAGGGTAGTGTTTAACACCTGATAGGCTGGACTTCATGCTTTTGCATGTGCACTTCTGTGTTTAGTCCAGTACAAAAGACATCTGACATTTAGATAAACAGATCTGTCTTCCATGGGAATAATTTTTTCTAATTCCTTCTTTGAACCCATTTACATTTTTATTCCCCATAACATTAAATGATACTGAACTCTGTAATGTAGCTGAGCATTCTGTGAAAAAGTGCTTTCATTTTGTTTAATGAGAACCTGCTGCCAGGTAGGAAGATTGGATACCCTGTTGCTTGATGAAACACTTGAGTATCCAAGTCTTTCGTTGTCTTTTCCATACCTGGCTTTGGCTCCGGTCATACTAAAATGTTGTGAGTGGTCTTTTAGCACACAACTCAGGCTCACTGTGACTCAGTTTCCCAAATGGAAATGGAGATAATAGCACATCCACACACCAAAAGGAAGACTTGATTATTTACTGTGAGGAAAAATAAACTAGATGATTTCATGACTCTTAACTATTACAGACTTAAACATATGCAAGGCATGTGCTCACTGATGCACGTAATACAGCCAAATTGTGTACCAATGACAATGGATCTTACGTCAGATCTAAAGATATTTGACATTTATTCCTGAGCACTTCTCCACTTCTTTCCAACAACTGGTGATAAAAACTATAATAAGGGGAGAAGAAAGGAGGGAGAAATGGGATGGTTCTCTCTCCAAGAGTGGAGGTAAGAGCTCTTAGCTGTGCTGTCATGAGCAGTCCACGTGCAAACCTCAGTGTCTGAGGGAGCACACACCTGAGGGGTCCTCTTATCGCTGCCATAAGGCAACGAATTCCAGCAGAGGAGTGGCATAAATGTCTGGAAGCTGTAACTACCTTAGGTGCCGCAGGTTAGCTGAGACATAGTGATGATACTAAGGTGGATCTCTGTGCAGACTCTCTGACAGGAGTCAGACAATGACACTGAATTACATTGTGAGGGATTTATGTGCTTCACTGAGCAGGTGCTACTCTTGAGTATGTCTATGTAAGCATTTCCTCAGAAGCTCTTCTCTAAAAACTGTTTAGTGAGTGCTAACTGAGTGTGCAAGTCAAGTTTTCTTCATATGTAAGGAGCGTGAAAAATGTTTAATAAACCAAGTAGTTGAGTGATCTTGAAAGAAGTACAAAATATGAGACAGACTACTTAGCACATACACAGCCTGCATTAGTGAGTGGAGTGATACATGAATCTGTTAAAACGATACAGTTTAATGGACACCTCTGTTGTAGTAATGTGGTTTTTTTTAAATCCTGATGTAGCTGGAGTCAGTATGAAAAGTCCCACTACCTGCAGTAATTCTTGGCTCATGCTTGAAAGACTAATGCTCCATTGCTTTATCCAATCTCCTTTAGCCTTTCATTACAATAGTGTCATAGTATGTCGAAGGAGAGAATCATCTTATTTGCACACTTATAGAGACAAATAGCCGAAGTTAATTGGTCTATTAAACAATTAATTTAATAAGTGGGTATTATACACTAGCATTCAGGTTACATGAGGTAAATTGTCTAAAGCATAAATAGAAACTATGGTCCAAAATAAGAGTTCATACACAAGCACTCCAAGACTGACATGACATGAGTACAGGTGTAGAGAGACCTCTAGTGTTCCTCAGAAAGCAGGTGTGTTACACAGTGCATCGAAAGTCCTCAGCATAACCAGATCATCAGTTCTATTAAATTCCTTTAGCATTTTCAGAGTGGTTTTAATACAATACCTAAAAAAATAGCTATACATTCTTAAGTTTATAAATATTAGCCAGAACTCCCGGTATAGTTTATGCTATGCTGCATAAACAGCACTGATGATCTAAGGCTGTTTTATCAGAGTATTCTGAAGTGGCTCTAGGTTAAGAGAGAATCAGACGCACATCTTTTCAAGTAGTTCTTTCATTTAATGTGGGATCTTAACATGAATACATTATTATGGCTTGTTTCTTTTAGCAAGCCATCAAATTGTTGCCTTGCTAGGTGTGGAGTATTTTCAGTTCAGATAATTGCAGTATTGTAAGGATTATAACAAACATTTCTCAAAGCATTTTATCTTTAAGGGGTAACTTCACATACTTTAAAGATAGCTAAAATGCATTATCTTTACACTGCCTGTGTGAACAATTTTCTGTGTGCGGTTTATCTTGTGGCATTATCTGCATAAGAAAACTTGCACATTAAACTATTATGTAGGTTTCCATAGAAGCTACTAGAACCACCTTGCTCTGATTGACAATAATCAATGTCTGTGTTGGCAATTTTCAGAATTAGTCCACCTCCTAAAATGCTCTGATGTAAGTTAAAGGTTTGACATGAGACTAACAGTGGAAATACACATGAATAGTGGTATATATGTGTATAGAAGAATGTCATATTAAGGTGAGTGACATGTTCTTTCATGTTAGGAAGACATAAAGAGAAGTATATGTGAGTATTAAAAATATACAAGTAATACTGACCTCAGAACAAATTGTTTCTCTTGGCCCTTGTTTATTACACTACGCTGACAGGGAGCGAGCAGAGGCAGTCCAGCTGAAGGAAGATAATGCTACAATCCAGCTTGCCTTCAGGCCTTGTGGCAAATGTGCTCAGTAGTGGAGTGCAAGGGTCCTATAGATACAAATCAGTGTCTCCTCCTGCTTAGAGCAGTTATGTCAGCAGTGGTGCCCTGGCTTCTGTGTCCTCTTTGCTCTAGAGGTTCTGTTACGGATCTCCTGGTGCGAGAAGGTGCTTCTGTATTTGCCTGAGTGTTCAGTGAGTGGCTGAGAACAGCTGGCTAGAAGAGATGAGATGCTTTCCTAACTCTACAAACTGTACCTTGATAGCTTCATATTGCTGAGACTGATGAGAAAATGCATACCAAACCCCTTGCAAAATTGACAGAGGAGGAGGTGAGAAGTGTCTTAAAAGCAAACAGCTCCCCAGGATGCTGCTTAGGACTGGCTGTTAGTTTTCAGCCCCAGTAGTCTCTGCTAATTCACTTGCTCCCACAGCTGATGTTTCAGATTACTCAAAAAACCTTCAGGTTAGCAAAGTTCCTCTGCAAGTCATGTTCTGTAGTCTTGAACAAATGCTTGGTTGACCATCCCAATTGACCATCTTCAGAATAAAATCAGTTAATTCAATGTGAAGGTGAAAAATCCCCTTGTGCCCTAACTCCCTGCTGCTGTGAATAAAGGATTTGTTTCTTATCCTTCAGAGATACCTGCATTTAAATAAATCACTGAACAAGAATAAAACTTGCTTATGATGCAGCTCCAGGGGATTTTCTTAACCCACTGCTGACTGGGTGTTCTTCCTTAGAAATATACAACAATTGAGAGAAGATCAAAGAAAGAGAATGTCACACTAATATTTTCAGTAGGCAATTGGCATGTCTTGGAAAGTGAAGCTGGTTTTATTTGTATTATCCCAATGGTGATGTTACTGATGTTTGAATATTGCCCAGGTTCAAAACCAGGTGAAGCTCAGCTGTAAACAAGGCAGAGAGAATGAGCTGTAATGTTAACTGATAGATGGGGAATACATTATTATATGTATATATACATATATGCATACAATATATTTATGTGTACATATATAATGAGGAATTATTGCTTCTCCAAAAATAAAATTTAATCCAGCAAATTTGGCTATTTGTGTTTTTAAGAAGGTGGTTTGTTGTGTTTGTTTTGGGTTTTTGTTTTGTCTTGAGATCTCTCCTGTTCTTTTCCTGTGCATTTATGGCTTATGTTCTTTCTCTGCAGGTCTAGAATTTAAGAGGTGTTCAGAGGGGGGATAATGATATATGGACAAGAAATCATGTGGCATTTCCAAACCAAGTGTCTGTCATATCTGTTACATGATATATTGACATATACTTTATCTCAATAACTCCAGCCTTCTGTCATTCCACACTTTTAAATACACTATTTTTAGTAAATGAGCAATTGCAAAGATTAGAAATGTTTTGGAGAAGAATGCATTGAGGGCCTTTTCCTCTGTCAGATACTTCTGATGGGTTAATAACTCCATCTACAGTTCATCGCTGAAATAGTTCTAGAAGTATTGGGAATATGTGCCTAAAACAGGTCACTAATAAGATAAAACTCAGATTCTGTTCATGTTTTATACAATGGACTACATGAGGAGGATATGCTAGTGTAAAGGTAAAAGTGCAACATTTTTATGTGTTTTGCCAAAACTGCTTTTTCTGTAGCATGCAGTAGAAGGAGCGTTAGACACAGTTAAGGCTGTTCTGCGATGGGTGTTGGCCTCTTTCTGTTTTGGTGTTGGAGACTTCAGGGCCGGTGGGCAAATGTCAGTGGGAAGGGTGCTAATGGGCTTTCTCCAAATGGGATAGTAACTCGCTGAAACCGTACGCAGAATGGGCAAAATGAGCAGATCTCATCCCTAAGTTTAAGGGCAAAACTGGACAGAAAAAATTTAAGAAGTTATGATCAGATGCAGGCAGATACACACCTGCTTTCCTCATGCTTTGAGCTAGCCAGACAAGCTAGTTTCTTTCTGGTCAGGTTTCAGCTGGCTGTTCGCTGGCCTGGCCACATGGCTCCAGACTAGACCTCCTTCACAGCCAGCCAGCTCAGGACATGCCGAAGAGACTTGTCTGAACTTGATGTGCTGATACAGCTCCAGGCACTGCGGTCTAATAGACGAACAATAGAGTTTTTCATAAAGGTCAGAGATATTCCTATCTTATATCAAAATCAATTTCCACAGATTATTCTTCTACTTCTATCATTGTTGCTTGCAGCTGCGGACCTGCCTAGGGTTAAACAAACATACAGTCCTTGTACATTATCTAAAGAAGGATTGAATATTGTTCATTGCTGTTGGTGACCTGCTTTGCCATGGCCAAATTAAATATGTATTGAAAATTACTCGTGTATATTAGTGTAAAATAAAGAGACCGTGGTGATGAACTCCCAAAAGAAGTTTAACTATTAATCAGTTATTATTATGACTGAGGTTATAAAATTTGTGGGCATTATTTTTAGCTTGTATGTCCACATTTGGCAGATGTATTACACCAGCTCTTCTTTCAGAGAGGCTTAATCTTTGCAGCTTTCACCACCTTCTTTGGAAGCAGTGGGAACTTTGTGCGTCTGAAATAATTATTTTGTAGGAATCTAAATAGACATTCTGATATATTAATTGCTTAAGGTTCCTACATAGTTCTTTCTTAATAGTTTATCAGTCAAACCAACTGTAAATTTACTAACAACAGACTTATGTAGTAGGTGAGCTGCCAAAAAGAAAAAAAAATCTCTATTCATAAATTAAGGAGAACAGAAATATAAAAATGGTTTTCTAAGCCAAAAAAGTAAGTAGGAAATAGAGCCAGGATATTATGGTACTCATGTGGTATTTTTTAGCATGTTACAAACATAAATACATTTTCTGCCTCAGTAGGACTTTGCAATATTTACCATATTATTATAGTTTTGGAGGTTAGACTGCTGTAAAAGCCATGACCGAATGCCTTTCATGTTAGTGGCTGATGAATTCTCACTATTGCACCATCTTCTTCCTGTGTGCTTGTCATTCAACACTGTTTTTCACTGCTGCCATCTTGCGCAAAATCTTATGACAAAATAACTCTAAAACCAGTATTTAAGAAAATAATGCATTTATTCTCAATGATCATGATAGCTAAACATTTCTTTGTGAATCATTTTTTTCCTAGCATTATTTGCTCTTGAAATCCTTGGAAATTATATCCTAGTGACATCTGTTAACACTGCTGCACTTAACATGTAATTAGGAAGGGAGAAAAAAGAAAACAGAAAAGAAAAGCCCATGCCAATCTAAATGTGCTTGAAAGGTGCCAGATTGATTACTCTGGAGAATTGAGTCCTCTGTTTATCCTCTGAATTAGAGCAGCAAAATCAATGGCAGCATGAACTTGCTTATGTCACCCTGAAATGTCTTGTGCTCACTCAGCTGTGAGGGCAGCCTGGGCTTCATTTCACCAATAGTCCTTAGTATCCCAGTAGGAATGATATGAAGGATGCTTTCCTCTGGTGGAAGGACTGTACTGAGAACACTAAACTCATTTCAAATAAATTTCTGACCATCTATCTGAGGTCAAACTTTTGCTTGTACTTTTCATCTCCAGCACAGATTACTAATGGTGATCTTGAATTATAAGGCTTTATAGTGCATTTCCAATCTCTTAACTGTCTAATCCCCTGGTGTGTTTTATTTAATGTATAAACTTCCATTGACATGAGAGAGCCAGAGGCATTATAATCTATCATGTCAAGGCTTCATACATTAGCAGTTCTTGTTAGCACACATTGGCACAATACACTGTAATAGTTCTGAATTATGCTAATGATCCATGGATAATGGGTCGCAAGGAGATTTTTGAACCGTACCTTTAAACCAATGCCACAGTGCTTTTAGGATGTGTCAAAGTGCACAGAGGCTTGGCACTGTAACACGCTTTAATGCATCTTCAGAGCACCTTATCTTGTATGCTCTGCTTTAATTGAGATTAAATGGCTTTGAAGGACCTAACACAATTTCAAGGACAATGCAATATCTCAGATTCTCAGTGAAAGGTTTTTAATGTATTTCCTTAAAACCAAGACAAATATTCCATACAAATACATTACACAAAACTGATGTTAAAGGTCTGTTTCAAAGTTGGAGAAGCCAATACAATTTGAATCAAAAGTAGGACATAGTATTTCTGAGGCTATGACTAGGATGAGGTGAAAGAATTGCATGGAATCTTGAGTTCTACAAGGGCACTAGTTAGTAAAGTAATGACAGAAGCAACACTTTTTTTAAAGGAAAGTCAAGATCCTGTAGAAAGTCAAATTCAGTTTGTGCCAAGCAAGGTTTGTGAGAATATTCTTTTGAGGGTACATACTCTGATTTCTTTGCATGATGTCAAGGCAGGAGCAAAGCCATAATGAAAGTTTGATTTAGTTTGTCACCCAGTCTTTACTACATTCCTGTAATAACGGTTTATGAAAATTTAAGTAGATGTTATAATAAAAGAGAAATTAAAAAAAAAAAAGATACTTGCCCCCCTCCCCTTTTTTGTAACTTCAGTTTAATACTTAGCATTTTATTTAGTTGTGAACTTGTCCTCTTTTCTTGCTACAATACTGATATAAAGGTTCTGCAGTTGCTCAGAAGATGTTGTTGTATTCCAGCAACGATAAATGTGTAGTTTCATGACCCTCTTGAGCTTACATTTGAGGACTCGTTGGAAAAACTGCCATCATATTACAAGGATGTGAAGTGTAACACTGCCAATTTTTTGAATTATTCATTAGTCAGAAGGAAAAAGAAGCAACAAAGATACAGACTTCTTTTTATTTATGATTTTACTGCTCTTCATATTTTTTAAGTAAAGGAAATACAGTTCTTCCATCTTTTCCACAACAACTCAAAGAGAAATGAAAGTTGGGATTTCTGGGAATACATTTTCCTCTTTTAGCTTGCATTTTAACATAAGGGAAAACATTTTTTTGACAAGGTAAGTAGAGTACACAAAGATCAGTGAGAAAGCAAAAATTATTGAAGTACTGGAAAAACTGCTGCAGGCTACTTTTTCACACATTGCTGCTCAAGTCAGGATTATAGTATGACAGTTCTAACTCTCCTACTGACATCCTTATAGACTCTATTACATTATTTACTTCTTGTAAAATAACATTCTATTACAGCTCCTTCATGTCCTGCTGCTATTCTAAGTTCAAGGGGAAGAAATTCTGCTCAACCATAATTCCTCGCTTCCAGCTCGTTAATACAGTTTCGAGGAGATCATTATTAAAAAGACTCATATGCAGCCTCTATTTCATGCCCCATTTTCCTTTGCAATAGGAACTGTATTTCTAGGGTGTTGGTCTTCACTTAAACCAACAACACTGCATAAGATGCATTAGCCTGTGTCTTGAAGTAGCAGATGAAGCATGCCCCACCCTGTGCTGAAGATGTAGTGTAGTTTTTATGTCAGTAGGGAGAAAGCTTTCAGATACCTCTATCGCTTTTTCATTGCAGGCAAATGAGAAGCCAGGCATGCAATCATACCTGATTTCAAAAGGAAAAGAATTGATTTTCAGTAGACTTGTCAGGAACATCTGTGGATAAAACAGGGTTAACAGCAGACAGGTTACTTGAACGCTTTCTCAAAATTGGCTTAGGTCTCTTATTAAATGTCAGTAGATAATCAAACACATATCACTGAGTCACACATAAGGACTCTGTTGAAACTTGTTTTCTGGGAAGATCTACTTATTAGGAGCCAGAAAATGAATTTGCCTACTGCCTCTGAGTTCTCACTGAAAGAGAGGCTTCTCCAGTTAGCAACTAGGTGTATGACTAGCAAAATATTCCCACAGTATGGTAAAATGCTCCCAAAGCACCAGCCTTTGAAAAGTAGTACTTTCATGACTGCCTGAAATCACCCTGGCAAGTCAATCATCAGCCCTGCTGCTTGCAGTGTGAGTCTTGAAAGCAGCACTCGACACTTGAAGAACTGGCATCAAACCAAACAGCAGTGGCCACATGCTTTGAGATGGTCAGAGGACAGGGAACCCCTGGCACTACAGACACAGTTCTGAGCAGTGCACTTCATCAGCTTTCAAAACCTGTTTGGACCATCCCTAATGAAATTTAGGTAGCATTTCATCAGTAATAATACAGACAACATGATAATTATCTTATTTTCCAGTCCTTAGGAAGAGATACTTTATAAACTTCCAGCAAAAAGTGAATCATGCATGCTCTTTCTTCAAGGCAAACTGAAACAGCTGGAAAATCAGCACCGGCTGCAGTAGCATTTCATTATGTATGTGGTGGGTCTTGATAAGAGCAGTGCAGAGCAGTTGGCTGTTGATCTCTGAAGCTTCACAGGGACTGTGTGGGAATTAAGGGTGACTTTTGCCACCTCAACCAGGACTCCAGTCACTGTCTCTATTATTTTCACAGTTTGCTGCACACATTAGAGTTATGGCACTGAAACTGGGGATGAAGTTGCATACATGAGCGTGCTGTGTCAGAAGCTGGTGATTGTTAACTCTGTCTTCATGGTAATGGACATGGCTAATTAAATACCTAATTCATCATGAGAAGATTCTCTGATGTTTGTTTAAAGAGGCAAGAGGTGAGAGTGGCAAGAAGTCCAATTTAAACAGTGTGGTTACTAATTCTACTAGAGTAATATAATGCGATAGTTACTTGATATTTCTTTCAGATATGTGGCTATTGCTCAGTCTGAAAGAATCGACGCCTGGTACCCTTTCATTTTGTGAGAGTTTGGGACAGATTCCCATTATTTTGCTCCACAACCTTCTTGGTGTGTTAGTTTGTGGAGTCCCTGGATGGGTCACACAGGCACAAGTACAAGCCATGCATTTATTACTGGCAAAGAAAAAAGGTAGCTTGCTAGTGCTGCAAATTTTCATTTCCTTAAGGTGTGAAATATGATCCTCTTCTTCAGCCCCTTACTTCTCTATCTCCCCAGTCTGGCCTGCTTTTTCTGTAGAAGGTTTAACTCTTCTCTGGGATACATGTTTTGAAAGTATTTCAGTAAAAATACCTTGTATATCTGACCAGCTGTTAAAGTCATTTAGTTCAAGTGACTATGGAATATTTTTAAGATCCAGTGTCCTAGATCAGTTTGCACTGGTAATCCAGTCTTTGAACCAGGGAGTCATTATATTTATCTGTTTGGGTTTGGGTTTTACACACCACCAATTACTGTTATCAAAATATGTTAAATTAACTGTGTTCTAGGAAAGCAGATAATTTCACTGTAGACTGGTAAATATCCGATTATAAATGAAGCTACCTTTTATTTATTGCTAAGGCTAGCACATTCATCAGCATGCCTAATTAAAATTTAACAATTAATAAGCAGTGGCAAACCCTGTATGAAGGTCAGTAGCAACCTAAGCAAACTTATCAAAAATGCAAAGGGGTTTAGAGTTTTTAAAAAGTTCATTCTGTCTTTAATTAACAGATCTAATTACAGATCTGCCATAGCAAAATGCAAAATGATCTCTTCAAAAGACAAGAAGTCAAAGGTTTAATAGTGCAGATAACCTTCTTCTTCAGTACATACTGACCCAAGTGTAGAAGGGAATTTTACCAAGCAGTCAACAGAGTTGATTGGATGGCTTTGACAGAAATTAAAGCTAAGCAATACATAGAAATCCCCAAACTACAAAAGAACTGAGAGGGAATAAAAACTCTCTTGTGTTTTGGGATTTTAAATAACACCAAGTCAAGACTTTCGATAATCTCCTTTCTTAGGAAGTTGTCAATATATTTATTCTGTGACCTTTGCTGGTTAGTTTTGAATAACACTTTCTGTTCTATAGAGTGTGTGTGTTTAATTATCACCTCATTCAACAAAAATGGACAGTGCAAGAATCAAGGGTAATCTAGCATAGTGGAGCTAAATACAATAGAGGAAAACACTTTAAATTCCTGCAGTTAGTAGTCAGCATTTAGGAGCTGAAGGGCAATTTTCCAAGTTTCACTGAAGGGTTTAGTTATGCATTACTTCTTCAAGAAGACCAAGTAAAAACTGAGCATTATGTTCGGAGTTTTGCAGGAACAGGCTGGAAATGAGCAGAACTGGGTTCATTGGTAAGGGAGTTAAATCTTCCTGGCTGATTTATGTGGGCAAGGGTCATTACATGTGAGTAATATAAAGTGGCTGAAAGAAAAACTAGACTGCTTAAAATTAATAATATATATCTGAAATGAATTGTTACAATTCATCTTTATGTTTGGATTAGCAGAAAGAACACTAGTATGAGAGGCAAGATCTCTCCAGGGAAACCTGACCCATGTGAATATCCTTATTGTTCCTGTTCATACCCTGCCAATGACAAAGTGAATGTAGACCTGAGAGGCTCAAAAACATAGGAACCATATTCATCTTATACTGGAAACAAAGTGCATCACAAAAAATTTTTCAATCAAAAGGCTCATTAAAGGCAACATGAAATCAGAGAGTCTGTTTTGAGCAATCTCCATGAATTGTCCTCTAGCTTACACAGGCACACTATTATGACCTGAATTAATTTCATATGGCATAATAATTTTCTTTTTGCTATAGGAGGGAAAAAAAAATAAAGCCTGTTCAGTCTGATGAACATTTTAAGATTTCTTAAAAAGAACATAATCTGTTTTTAAGCTGCCTGGCTTGAACTGATAGGTAGCATCAACCATCAATAACATGCCATACTAATGCAGCCTCATGTTAATCCTTTGCTATGTGTTTGAAAGCAGAAACGGTGAGGCTTTTAAATGTAACGGACATATTCTTTTCCTACTCAGAGGAGACAGACTTCCTGTGTGGCCATGACACGATCCCTACCTCACCTTAAAGGAAATTACAGTGATCTATCTAAAATGTGGGTTTGGTCCTTCTCTGCATGCTGCCTAAGTAGAGCAGAAAAAACCCTCTCCAGCTACATTACTTAAAAATGCACATAATAGAAAAAACATACTGCATTATCTCGTTCCTTTCTTCGGTAACACTTTCTTTAAGATAAGAAATGCAAATAATTACTTGAGTTCTGCTGATGGGAAGTGAAATGTAAAAAGAAGGCATTGTTACTGTTGTTATTATTATTATTGTAGTATCAGGAAGTGCCCTGCTATAAAAACTCTTGTAAGCATTCACTCCCTCTTACAGATCACTCACACTTATATCTCTTTCTTCCAGACTGAATCCTGAATCATTAATTTTGCACTTGTTGTTCCTAAAAGAAACCTTATTTGAAGCAAGGCCTTCTCTTGATGTCTGAATGCACCATGAAGATGTTAATCACCAGATGACAAAAAGACATCCAGATACCTTAGATTTATTGAGACTTGAGAGCAGCAAGATGCAAAGATTTTTGGTTTATTTTCCAGCACCATACTATGTCCAAGCTATAGACAATATCCTTTACTAACAGCAATCTGAGTAAGCAAAGTTGTTAATAATATATGGCCCAAGACACTATGTGAAAGGATAATAAATTAGATTCAAAAGCAAAGAGAACCAAACTGAACCCTTCCTCCCCTCCCATGACAAACTCTCAGCTTACAGATCAACTAGTTTTATCTTTAAAACTTACAGAGAGAGACTTGGCAGTCAGGGAAGTACAGTCTTTGGGCTGTGCAGGTAAGGTACTGCTAATGAAGATAAAATTTTTTAATTCTACCGACCTTCATGAACATTTTTTTTTTCCTCTTTCCCCCTTTTCCCATTTTCCATCTGTTTTCCCTTTTCTTTCTTCCTTCCTTTCAAGAGATTTTTCTCTGTCAGTGCTTCACCAAAATACAAAATAAATTCAGAGGTGTTAAAATGTCCTTTAATATTTTGTTTGGAAGAGATACCCCTTCCCTGTATGCAGATATACTTCCCAAAAGAGTTTCTCACTTTCTTTTATGGCAATGTGAAAGAAAGCAAGTGATTTCTCATTTCCAGTCATCTGTGAAGCTTTTTCTTAATCCTTTCTTATCCCAGCACAAGTCCTATCAAAATTAAAGCAAAGAAGTGAAGCGAATTATGAATTTTCCTTAACTAAAGAAACAAAGACCACCCGTCTCAAATATTCTTAGGCTCAGAAATTCTGAATATCTCATGCATCATTGCCCTCTAGTGTTATTTCAAAATGGGTGTAGAAGATTCCATCTAAAATTGAACAACATACTTACGTTTTGAGTAGGACCAGATCTGAATCTGAGAAGTGACCGTGCATCTGTGAATAGAGGCATTTTTCAATCCCTTGATTTTGATTGGGTCATTTATTTAAGGTTTTCTTCTAAGAACTAATGCTTTGAATATTCATTTCCACACAGAGCTTTTTTCTTCATTCTCTACATCTCTATTCATACTCAAAAGAAGATGTCATTGGTGCCATATGGACATTTTGATCCAATCATAGTTTTCCTGTGGCTGAAAGTTTCTCAAGGAGTTAAAAATGCTGGGTTTAGTGATGGGCTAAAATAAATAAAATAAACATGGCAGTGTAAATGCATGTACCTGTTACCATGTTTGATTCATAAGAATTAGATGTGCATCAAAGAATGGGAAAAAAAGTAAATAATCATAATTTTCTATGGCAATATTCCAAGGCTTTCCAATTCCCATGGAAATGTAGAAGTTGAAATGGGAAGAAAATAACTAAGTCCCAGTTATTTCCTTATAGCTAAACCAAATTTGCAATGCAAACAGTCCCAGACCACAAAGGTGTGTGGATCCTGGTCTGCCCTCTCAATGAAAGTAGAAACAAAGTAACTACTGTCTCCCTGCCAGAGAAAAAATATAAGTATTAGTAGACAGGTTACTAGTAGTTTGCTAGAGTGGGTGTTGATAATTATGACCCTGTATTACTATTTAAGTAACACATTTAACCTGGTCTAATAACATACTGGCTAGATGCAATCTTAAGTAAAAGGGATTGTCAAGAATGTTCAGTTTCTTTGAAAATGAGATCACTAAAATCCTGGTTTGGTTGGTATTTAAATGGTGTACAGTGTTATCACCAGACAGGCATCAAATACTGCATATTTCCTCATTTGATGGAGGTCTGCAGGAAAGTGTATCGTGTGGCTTAGTGGATAAAGCTACCTACCACCTGTGGGATGCTAAGGGTTCAAGCTCTGGATTTCCTGCATCATATTGTTTTCTTGTGCTTCATTTTTCCCATCTAGAAAATAGGGTGATGAAGTAATTCTTTCATGTAGAATGCTTTCTATAGATGAAAATGGTCCATCAGAGCTGAGGTTTTACTGCATAATATCCAGACTTCTCTGCAAGCTCTGAACATAATAGGATAAATTACTACATTTTTTTATTTCTTTCCAAACTGAAAATAGGTTCTCAGAAAAGTTCTCTAACCTTCCTGAAAGTTTTGAACCCACATCAGCAGATGAAGGCACTTTCCTCAAACCAGTATTTATTTTGCTGCCATTTAAGGGGTAGTTTGAAGGAAAATTCCAGAGGACTCAAGTGAAGAGTCCCAAAGTGATCGATGGAAAATACAACTTCTTCTCCAGGTGCTTTCATCCTGTGCTCATGTAGGAGCTCATGTACACCACTGGAATAGATTTTGCTGAGAACATGTTGATTAAATCTGGCAAAGAACTCCGCTCATTTCTTACTCAAAATCCTGAAATCCCCAACACAAGGTGAATCATGACATCTTAGCTGTTTACAAACAAGAAATGTCAGTATATTTTTTACATATTCATATTGGGCATGATTTTTATCTCATACAGATTTTACAGCTGTATACTGCAGTCAACTTCAATGAGAAGTGATGTATCCTAATAAAGGGAACAGAATCAGGGCAGTGTTAAATATCCCATTACATTTTGTGATCTATTTATCTGATGCTTTAAATGTGTGAGGGATCTGCTTGATACATCTTTTGCCAGCCATTTAGAGGCACTGATGATTAGTCTTCTGAAGTCATTTGGGTACATGCCATGCTCAGTACCTCCTGGATTTTTCAAAACAGCTGAATTCCTTCCATATTTAAAGGATTTTGACAAGAGAGAGATACTAAAAATTTTCAAAACTATCAATAGGCATTTATCTACATCTTTAGAAATGAAATGTCTTTCAAAATGTGACCTTAATCCCTTTCTGAGAAGAGCAGACCATGACATCCCAGTACTGGGTGTGTTACATGACACTTTTAAAACACACTTTGCTCACATTTTTACATGTCTCATTGACCTGCCTGCTAACCTGAAGTTAGCATTCAGACAGTTTAGGAAGGATGATTCAAAATCTGATCTTGAACAAGACACTATTTTTCTAAAAGATTGCAAACGTCTCTTACATTTCATGCTCTGAAGCTTATTTTTTTAATGATGTTCATAACTAGATTTTTATGTTGAACCTTTATGATTCAGAAAAATCAAATCTCAGAGTGATTTGTATTCCCCCATAGCTATGGTTATAGCTTTATAGTAATCTTAGGATGTACACTAGTTGCTTTTTATATTCAAGGTCTGTTAAAGGGTTTATATCTGAAGCTAAATGGGTAAATGTACTGCAGGTTGCACAGTTTCCTAGTACATCATGAGGCCAATTGTCTTCATGTATGTGACTGGTGAGAGATTTTCCAGAGAAGAGTTCCACTAGAGTCAGGAAAGACTTCAGAGCAGCAGCAAGAATGTCTGAAGATCTACTTCATAACCCATGGCAACTGCAGCCATCACAGCTGTGAACACTTGTCTCCATGGAGGAACCTGTTGAGGTAGGCACAGCACAGAGGAACTCAGCATAGCTCTTCGGATGTGTTAAACATGTTTGTATCAACAGGAGAGGAGACTCCACATGACCCAACAAAATACACAGTGTGGAAATAAGCTCTGGCTATTCACTTTCTGTTCTGAGTAGCAGAGCTGTACTGGCTGATACTAATGAAGCTGCGAGCTCTGATCTCTGAGCAAAGGAACCGAACATGGTCCATAAGCTACGTTCATGTGCTCACTTTGGGACACAGCTGCCTTTGGGCCATGACTGAACTTCTTGCACTTTAGATGTACGGTTGAACCAGTGATAGAAGTAGTATATGTAAGGAGGATTGCACCTTTACTTCTAATTTGAACTGGACACAAACAGGAAATTTTTCATGGTCAGAATGCAAAGTTTGTTTACTTTGTGGGGATTTATTGTTTAATTTTTGCATGAACAACCTAAACTGGAAGGTTGTCTGCCAAACCTAAAAGGTCACTGCTCCCACCTCCCTGTTTCTGTGTTCCTTCTCTCCTTCTGGTCAAAAATGGAGCCACATGTGATGTTCCTTCATAAGCATTAGATCTGTCCCCTTTGTGCCTTTTTCCTTTTATTTGGCAAAAACAATTTCCAGCATCTTTTTATTCTCGTTACACTGTGTAATCAATGAAACAGTAGGGAAGTAGCTTGGATTTTTTTTTTCCTCTCTTATATTAACAATTTTTTTAAACTAAGACACCACTTCAGAAGAGCAGTAATGAAATGCACAAGTCAAGGAGAACACAGTAGTGACTTTCAGAGTTTGCAGGACTGTCAGCAAGAGAAAATGTATCTTCACCTGTAAAGCAGGCAAATTTATTCTGTAAGACTTTGAGAGAAAATACATTTAGAACTTTACAATGCTATTTATTCAGAGTCGCTTTTCAGCATATAACCGCTTCTTAAAGTTCTCATAATACTCAGTAGGAATCTCATAAACATCTCAGTGCACCTTACATTCTTACCTCTGTCAGGAGTCAGCAACCAGGTTGACAACAAGACCTATCTTCTTTTATTTTGCTGGAGAGACTCTTTTAATCAGTTCACAGTTGCCTGGTATGTGTCTAATTTTATGCAGCAAGAAAAAGATGAGCATATCCATACTGACTTAGCAAGTTCAGAGATACTTTGCTTTGAAATTTACAAACAGATGGGATCCATGACTGGAATTACAAATGTAGATAAGCATAACACGTTTAGAATTGCATTTCTTTTCTTCTAAATTGTTTCTCTGCAGCTTGTCATTACTTGTGTAATATACAGCAGACTCAGGACAGGCACAGTAACAGAAATGTCATTGGGCCACATTCAAAGTAGGATGCAAACTCTAGTTTCATATATGCAAATACGTATTTTAGGATTGTTCACATTTTAAAAGAGAGCTGTGCATGAAATATACGTGAGAATAAGTAACAAGAAAAGTTGAGCTTTAAATGCATTCCTACAACTATGTCTGAAAAATCTCCACTGCATTCTGCAGAGTTTAAATCTGTAGTGAGAAGAAAATTTGGCCCTAGAAATAGCAGACTACATGGTGTAGCTCTAGTCAGGAGCATACTTATCTAGAGGGAGAATTGGTTCTATGTGGTTTAAGACCATAGTTTCGGTTTTGAGTCCCATACAGCAGAATGATAGAGAAAAGCCTATTTTAAGCTCATTCTTTAGCTCAGGAGCTAATGTCTTAAGGGTTATGTATACCTCTAAGCAGATACTTACTGCCTAATGCACTTTAATGGAAACCATTTGATTTGAGACTATAAACATTAAGTGATAGCTCATAAAGGGTTCTGAACATCCCAAGTAGCTTAAACCTTACTGGCTTTGGTACCTGGGGTCAAGTTTCTTTTCATGTTCTCAGAGTGCTATCTGTTCTTCCTGCCTGTATGGTCTGAGCACAAGTATGAACTGGTCTTCATATGCTTGGGTTTCCTCTAACTGGAGAACAACAGAAGGTTCAACATCTAGGACTGTACCTTTTATAACAGAGTTTGGGTTCAACTCTTTGGAGGCACATGACCTTAAACTGGCATGAGATGCACTAGGTAATAGGTCCTTAAGCTTATTTAGGATCTGGACCTCAGATGTTGGCCCTAATTATCTCCTTAAATCATTGCTGAATAGAAGTGCAGAATGGAAAAGCTTTTTACCCTCAGTATAGTCCTTTTCATATTAGGATGCGATATTTGCAGGGTATAGAAAATATCTTGAACATGCTGTACTTGCACTATACCTGTTCTGTAGCTATGCAGAGAACTTACAGCTCTGGCACCTCTCCCAGACTCTGCAGTATGTGCACTTTCAGTTTCAACCAGTTTAGTAGTAAAAGATCCATCCTTAGCAGTGGCTACAAGTACCCACATTCCCACTGTGAGGAAAAGTTTAAATATTCAGAAATTCCCCTTCAAAGCATTAGTTGAAATTCTACTCTTGACTTTGTCTTGTGAAGAAAAGCAAAACCTGTTAAGAAACAAAATATGTCTTTGACCTTACCTTTACCTGGATTGGCCATATACGCATATGGAACTGAAGCCTTGTTAGTCAGCAAGTGAAAGCGTTTACAAATTTAACGGTACGATATCCAACCTATTCAATTACGGTACTGAGCTTAATCACACTAATAACAAGCTCTTAGAGACTGGAAGCCATGTTCTGCTCTTACTTGCTTTTTTTTTTTTTTTTTTTTAATCTGTTATAGTGCATTTGGGCATCTGCTAGTTTTGGCAAATTCAAGTTGACATTGTCTTACAGAGGCAAGAGAAGACCACAGCTGCATGTCCTAATTGTAATTCCCAGAGAACTTGAACTGGGCCAGCTGTGGAAAATGAAGTAATTCTCTTGATCCAGTATAAAAAGGATCTGATAAGCCAGTTCTGAGTGGCTGTTTTTATGGTGGAGGAGAGGCCTTTAGAGGAAAGCCTTAAAACAAAAATGCTATTAGAAGTTTTTTGGTAATATTCAAGCTGTATATTGTCATTTGTGATTACTTTTTGAGAATCAGGCTGAAGACAGTCATCATTTTGTTCTTAAGCTATGAATTTAGAATGTAAGAAATATCTTTCTAACAAGCTGTAGGCTTTGAAACTGTAGATGACTTGATATGTTCTTGGCTTGCTGACTTTGCTTTATCCTCTTAACAGAGTAAGTGTTCTCATGTAATAAAAAACCTGACAGATCTTCATAACTGATCACTATTTGTAACATATGAAGGGCACAGGATACAAACAGAATGAAGCAGTGTAATTATTGTGCAATGTAAGTATTGATTCTTTTAAAAGCAGTATTGCTTTTCTCTGTAAGTGCCTACCTCAGCAATAAGAAATTATGGGGGAAAAATAAAAGTGGGAAGTAAAATTTGGCTTAAATAAAAACCCAAAAGTAACTGATAACTTAGTGAGAGACTGCCAAGTAGTCTCTTGTTGCTTAAGGGTTCAGTTTTACATAAAGCCTTTAACTGTATCAATAGGTTCCTCTTGGACTACTGGAGACTAAAACAAGTGCAAGTTGGGTAGGAGTAATAAATCAACCCTGCTTGTATTAAGTACAAGCTAGTCATGTTCAAAACCCCTTTATACAATTAGAACGATTTACAAATAAGTGATTGGCATAGTCTAAGAGGTGCTATGGGTAATAGGTAGAATTGTGTGGTGAGAGCTGCTTACAGCACATTTTCCTCCCAGTAAAATTATAATCTAGCAAGTTGTGCTCAAAGCCTGACATCCTTGATAAACGAGGAATGGCAAGATTTATTAAAGTGTGATCCAATCATTGTTATACCCTGGTACCAGAAGAGATAGGTGTCAGGTTCTGTTACTGCTGAAGTTTTCACCACATCCAAATGATCTCTTCTGAGGTGTGTGAGAAGGCACATTGGCACATATTACAGGCACACCTATTCCCAAACCTGCAAAACCACTGCAGGAACACTTTAACCTGTTCTTTCATCTTCTTTTATGCATTACCGTTGTCTCACAACCTGCTCCCACTGAGCATGCTGCAGTTGTCTAACGAATTTCACATTCAGATGGTTGACTTGCATTACACTCCACAGGGTCATATAAATGTTCTGAAACTGACAGTTGTGATTACAAGTTAGTTGGGTAAGAAGAGGACCCCTGGGCACAAATCTCTGATGTACCTGAAAATTTTTTTGGCAGCAGTGACTAAATCTATCCCTAGCCTACAAGGTCAATTTGCAGCTCAGTTGCCATCCTTATTTATCTGCCTCACACATTGAAATTTTACTATGACAGTGATAGCATGTCTAGGAAATACCTCAGGTAGATTGTTTCCATGGATAGCCTGTAATCCTTATTTTAAACAATCTTCTAGGATATGTCATTTTCCTGATGATGCCATCTTACGATAAGTTTTAAAAAAACAACAAACCACAAAACAGAGTATGTTCTTACAGGAATAAAATTCACCTTAATTTCAAATTTCAGTGGCTTGTTACTTGATGAGCCTTGGTCACAGCACTGTTGCCAAGTGTAGACATTGTTCTGCTAAACAATAAAGGGAAAAGATTGGTTGCTAGAAGGGCCAAAGAATACAGTGTAAGAGCATTAAATAACTTAAATTTCTTGTGTTAGTTGTCTCATACTATGGAAACACTTATGAATAGAAAAATAAAGGAAGACAAGGAAAATCCTGTTTGCATACACAGCCTATTTCTGCTAAGTACTTTCAGCTTCTGATAATTTGTTAGTAGGAGTTCCTGCTGAGAACTAATGTATTTAATCACAGTAATAGTATGACAAAACACCAGAAAACCACAGTTTTTAAAGGACTCATTCCTGCATGTACCATGCAGTTTTTAGAAGCAATAGCAATTTCACAAGTGAGGGAGGGGGGAGGAATCAGGCTGTTGAAACTGTCTTTAAAGTATGTAGCATTTTAGCAAGTTTAAAAGTATTTAGCATGTTACTTGAGCAGTTTTCAACTGAGTCTCTTGAGAGAACTGATTTTCTTGGTCCATGATCAAGGCAGTGCATGGCCTTGTGTGATACAGGGATTTGCCTGAAATGGAAAAAGTTTTTAACTAGGAATTTGTAATTCACTAAATGAAATGGCTGATTCTTTTCAATTCTCAACACAATCTTATTCAGATCTGTTAAATATTGTAAAGAGTAAGACAGTCATTGATTGCTCTGAAGTAGGTGTTTAATAGTGGGACAATGTTGCTGAAATTTTTGTCTGACTTTTTTTTTTCCCCGAGAACAAAAGCATGTAAAAGCAAGAAGCGTTATTCAATATTTTGTAGAAACTAGGTGGGGTTTTTTGGGGGGTTTTTTTTTGTTTTTTTTTTTGTGGTAGACAGTAAAATGAGCACTGAAAGGAAGGAAAAATTAGTTTCTCTAGCTCTGTCTTATCTGTGCTCCTTAAGTTGTGAAATATCCATGTAGCATATGGGTTCAGGAACTTCAGCATTCAAAACTGTCACTGCAAGTAACTGTACAAAGGGCCTAATATAATGCATGCTGAAGTCAACAGGAGTCTTTCCGTCAGCTGGAATGGATGTTGGATCAGGATCAACACAACACAATTGCAAACTCTGCAGCCCTTGCTCTCAGAGGAGCTCTCCACTATGTCAGCTGAAGTAACATGCTCCATTAGCTGAGTTAGTATTGCCATTTGT
The DNA here is from genome assembly GCA_025345505.1 of Todiramphus chloris collaris. Taxonomy (NCBI): domain Eukaryota; kingdom Metazoa; phylum Chordata; class Aves; order Coraciiformes; family Alcedinidae; genus Todiramphus; species Todiramphus chloris. The sequence continues at coordinate 9,930,172 of JANVCC010000037.1, read as the reverse complement.
GATACTGAACACATTAAGCAATTCTGCAAAATAAGCAATATGCTAGAAGGTAGTGATAGGTGCTAGATGCAGGTTAGTAGCTATCTTCAGAAATGCCATCCCTGTGCTATATATGTGCTATGATGTGCATTATGCAAAGATTCTGCTCAGCAGAATTAGTCTTTTCTGTACTTCATTTTGATATCAACTCCAAAGACTGTATGTTATAGCTACTCAATAGACTGCTAAGATAGGGAGACAACATGCAGGGAGATGGAAATGCAGAGGTTTTTTTCTGAACCTATACACTGATCTCCCTTACAGCCTAAGGCAAAGTTGCTGTCAATTCCTCCATCACTATTCAGTTGCTAAAATAGCAGTAATACTTAACTAGGGGCCAGAAAATGCTACCACTGTTCTATTGTGAATGTGCCCTCTTGCTATTCACAACCTGCAATCCCAGTTCTGCAAAAATTTGTCTTTTTTTTTACAGTTCTCTAAGAACATTTCTAGTGCTAGATAACACAGTCTTTCATAGAGGTACAAGCAATAAAACAGTACTATATAGTTGTCATCTCTGAAGCTAGAATACAACCCAGTCAAACTGACTTTTTTGCAGTTGGTGCTGCCACTTGTGCAAAGTCTTTGCAGAACTCTAAAAGGCTTAATTAATGCTTTACTACCGAATGGTCCTGAAATCAGTATGGTTTTGTCATAAAAACACACTACATCAGTGCCAGGGATGTATTTGTTGCACTGATGTACTGCTCCTTGCCAACCCCGTGTTCATTGTGAATTGGTAACCAGGGACAACTCAAAGTGTTTTGCTGCTTTTAATAAATCTAAATTAGTGGAAGCTTCAAGTGGAGGTGTATGTTTTCATTTGCTATCAGAAATCCCTCTGTCACATCAATAAACCCAATGGATTCTAAATTTGCTGATTCCATTGAAAATGGTTTTATAATACTCTCTGAGTCTAGTAAATGGGGATGGAAAGTGATAGTTACAGTAGATTTAGTGTGATGTAGATGGTAAGTCAGAACTTCTCCAAGTCCAGCATGTTGGGACTGTTTTGTTTGAAGAAATAATCTAGGGCTACGTTATAAATGTACCTTCAGCCTGAAGTGTGCTTTGTTTACAACTTATTTCTTGAAGAATTAATTTTATATTAGGTAGCAAAGTATTTCTTGCTATGCAGAGGAAAATAAAGTTTTGATCTCATACTATCACTGCACATTGTTGACAGGAAAAAATATTAACCATAACTATTTTGAAGTGTCTGTGGTGATATGCCACAGGTACCAATCCTCCCATGTAAAACCTGTTAAAGAATTTCACTGACTCTTTATTGAGTATGGAAGCTTGTTTGTTAATTACCTAGCTTTTAACCGCTTTGTGTTTTTGTCCTCCCTTCTGCCCTACAGGAGCAACCTAAGTTTAAATGAAAGATGATTTGCAGTGTTTTGGAATAACATGGTGTATGTTAACGTCCAAGTGTCAAATACCATTAGACCTTATGGGAAGGATGAAGAAGTCTGTATTCTGTGCCGTGCAAAAATATACTGTTTGTAACACAACCTTGCAGCAGAACTCCTGCCCTAGCAGGTTTCCCACTGTTTTTCCATACTGCTGCAGGAGATACTAGAGAGCTAGACAAAAAGAAAAAGATTTTACTTTTTCAGAGCTTCATCTTTCCTTCTTTCATCTCTTCTCTGTTTATCTCTTGCTGTTCTTCAGAGCCCCCTCTAAGAGGAAGATTAAAGAACAGTATGGGAAAACAAAGGAAACAACAGGAATGTTTTATTTTAAAGTAACCTTTCTCAAGAGTCTCTGCTCTCAAATGCTTACTTTCAGATTTTAATTTTGTTGTTTGCTTTTTTGTGTTTAGATACATTCCACTGTCATAAACACTCCTTGTGCCTTTTCCAGTGTCAGGAAGAGAAATCTGGGCTTGAATTGGTTGTGTGAAGGTACAGTTACAAGGAGAAGCAGATGGAAGATAAAATGTTGGGTGAGATTTTCTGTGTGTCTAGCCACCCACTCATTTATTGTTCCTTTCCATCTGTCTTTGCCTGGCTTCCAAGACTGCATTGTGTTTTTTTCCTAAGTGCTGTTAAGTGCCAGAGATTTAACTGACTGCCGCATTCTCGCTACATTAGCTTACTTCAAGAAAAAATAGTGTTTAGTTATTCTGAACTGCATTTGTGTTCCGTGTTTTTTTAATAGGGTTTGGGGTTTTTTTTTAATATAGTTCTTCATGGGTATGGGTCTGCAGAAGGCTTTTATAATAGTTCTATTGTGTAGCCCATCTTAACCAAAGATATATTACCTATGATGTAGGACACATGCGTCAGGGTTCTTTTTCTCCAGTGCTCATATCTTTGTCTTGCAAGTTTTTAATACTTATTCTCACTTTTCAGCTGACTTGCCTCTTGATACTATATCTTCTCTAAGATTTATTCAGCAAAATACTTTTAGGTTTTGTTACCATGGGAAAGGATTCAGTAAGGTAGGTGGGATTGTATACAGGTTTTAAGGTGACTTTCCTGAATTAGAATTAGCAGTCTGATCCTAATAGTAGGTGTTACTTTAGAAGAGACATAAACTTGACTCTGTCTCCCCAGCTGGAGCATGGATATGTTAATCCTATTCACTCAGCTGCAAATGTCTGTTTGAAAAGGGTAGTTAAAGAATATTAACTGTTGATTGTTTTATACACCATGCTGATAGATTTAAAGTGCTGCAGCTTCAGACTCACAAAACCTGGTGGTTTAAGCTCACTTGACATTTTCTTTTTATCTGAACACCAGTATTTTTCATGTAACATGAAAATCTGTGGATGTGTATATATCAGAATGTAAAGTCTGTTCAGATTATCTGCAGCTTTATGTTAGAGGACTGAAATGATACAAAACAAAACTGCTAAAATGTCATATAATCATGCTTAAAATAATGGTAGAAATGTCTAGTGAACTGAATGATGTGATGCTAACAATTTCTGGATATGGAAAACAACATACAGCTACTGTGAAGTTAGACAGACAGAGCTAATGACCAGGTGCTGATTTCAAGAGCTTTTTGGGAGAGACTACGGGAAATGACCCAGGTCAGATCTGCAACTGAGAGAGGATGTATGTGTTGAAGAAAAGATCCGGAGATGGAGATAAAGGTACTTATCTTCAGTTCTTCAGAGCAAGTTGGTAATTTTATAGGTGTACTATACAAATTCTGACTTCTTTCAACACCTAGATGTGGTTATTGCTTTGTTCTCAATATGGTTCTCTTTTAACTGTTGTTCATTCATTCATCCTTTCTCTGATTTCTTGTCTTGAAGTAACAGTTGTGTGAACTGGCTGAAAAACAGCACGACATTACAAGGTTTTAACATATTCTCAGACTCTGGTGGGGGGAGCGAATCTTTCTTCCTGTTTCCAAGATCGTTGTCCTCTCTCCTCTTGAGAATAGGTGCACTCTGTTAGCTGTTTGTGAAATAGTTAAATGCTGCTACACATTGAATATGAGTGCAGAATCTGTTCACCTGTCATGCCACACAACCCTATCAGCAATTGTTAAACCACTGCGAACAAAAAATCAGACCACAACAAGTTGCAAGCTGTTTCTCAAGTTTGTCTCAAGACAAACATCTATTTCTTTTTGAAGCTTAAGTATATTACTGGTTTTTTCACTCACTTGAGAATAGTTCTTTATGCAGTAGACTTCAGTGAAAGCTATTTGGGTAAGAATTATAGGATTAAGAAATGTAGGTTTAGAAGCTTTCTTCATAGAGAACATTGTGGTTTTTCCTCTCTAAGCAATTATTTTTTTGGAGTACAATTGGAACTTCCCCAAAACTTCTTGACTGAATTTCTGAAAAGAGTAATTCCATCATGATCATTCCCATATGTTTTGTAAAAAGAAATAACTGTCTGTACTCAATTTACTTCAACAATATGCATTAAACTTCTCATATATTTATTGTGTGCATAGATATATGTATCATCATGTCTTGTAAATATATGCTTTCTCAGTTTGCTGTCCGATCGCATGCTATAAACCTTTCTGAGATACCACTCTGTTGAAATCTTAGCTGACATGTTTTGTTTCCTGCCTTCCTGTAACATTTTGGTGGTTTGGGACCTGAATTATAATAATTCTTCAATCTGATTTATTTTGTTATTTTTAAAGTTGCATGGTCACTACAGTGCTGCTAAAATGCTCAGAGTAAAAAGAAAAAGAACCTAAACTTTTTCTTCATCTGTTTTGCAACCTTGGCAATGCTAAGCTGCAAATTGGTGTTGGCATGTGCTGTTTTCCAAATATTCTCAAGGGAATTTCCTGGTGTGAGGAGCATCCAGTCTGTATAAAAAACCGCAACCAGCTCCTTTGCCATATTCTCTTAGAGAATCTGAGGATATAGGAAAATTGTGTCTATTCTGACCATCTGGATATGGGAGATGTCATGTTGGAAGCCACCCATTAGAGATTAGGCTAGTTGCTCTGGTTTCCCTGAGTATTAAGACACTATAATTGGGTTACTGATTTCCCCAACATAGTCAATCCCATCTGCAGAAAGTGTTCTCACATCGTACTCACATCAAGCTGTGCAAAAGCCACCTTCTTGACCATTTTCCTTGACACCTCTACATGTAGATGCAGAGATAAGAACATCCTAGATAATGCAGTTATGAGATCTCCTAGGGTAGGACTAATTCCATAATGACTACCACAAGTTATTCCAATAGCTCATTGCCACAGTGAGATATTGCTCGCATTTCCTGTTGCCTTTTTCAAAGAAGTGAATGTTTCTCTTCTGAGAAATGCGCTGGATTTTTCTTAAAGTGTTTCTGAAAGAGGAAAAGATAGCCGTTACGTTGTCTTGTAGGCTGCTTTCCCAACCCCACAGCTATCTGGCAATAAATACTTGGACAGGAGTAAGATGAAGTTGTGAAATTGAATCATGATATCTCAACAGATGGTCATAAGCAGCCTAAACATGAGGTGAGCACATCATATGTTTGACTTGACTCTGAGAAGATTTAGGCAGTTATGTTCTACCTTATAAGGAAATACCTAAATACCTTTGCTAATCTAGATCTATGCTACATTTAACTTTCAAAGATACACAGTGTCTCCATTGCACTCTAGGGCAGATTATTAGTTCTTCTGAGCCAGGAGGAATGTAAAAAATGACAAAAGGGAATAGGCTCCTATTGAATTTACCAGAGCAAGTTGATGAATTGTATGTGAAAAGGGAGGTTGGAAGTATAAATATGTTCTACATCCTTTTTATGACAGGCTATGGAATATTTATTATAAATGGAGATATAAAGCAGGAATAATCTTCCCCATGACCTCACTGTGACAAACTGGCTTTCTTATTCTTGCTGAGTGCTGATTATTACTTGGCTAACACTCTGAGCTAAAGATGAAGCATGTGCTAAGTTGCAGGAATTCTTACAAATAGGCTGACGTATTTTCAGAAGGGCAATTTTAAGAACACATTCATGTTTTTACTTGTAAGAATATGTTTTCTTAAAGCATATGAGTAGATCCATGTATGTACAAAATCTTCAAGCAAACAGTGTGAATGCAGTTTCTCATTTATGCATTGTGTTTAGTGACTGGTTGAATGAAATAGGTTTGTGAGGTGGGGTTTAGAGAACTTGGCTACTTGCTATGAAAAGCACTCTCTTTAAAGACCTTTCTGGAGTTATATATTAAAGGAACGAGTGTAACATTAATAAACTTGCTTCAATTCTTATCAACTCAAAGGTAATGCTACTGGCAAAGGTACCTCAGAAATAGGTGTAACATGAAAGAGTAGAATTAAGAACTTCCTTGTTGAGTTCTGTCTTTTGCTGGAAACATTTGAACCATATTTATGTACAGACTTACCTCATGGAAGGAAGTGAGTGTCCTGCTGCTTGTACTAGTACAGCTGTTTTGCTGTGTACTTCTATACAGCGCTTTCAGAAGGCTAGAAAGAAGAACTATGGTGAAATCACAGAAAGAAATACGAAGTTATTAAATTAAGAATTATGCCATTCTTCATGCACGGTTTTCCTTATGGACCATCTTGATGATTTTACCATGATCTGAATTAAGTCAGAGCTGCTTCTGGTCTGTACTTTGACGGTGGCAATACTCTTAAGCAAATACTCACCTGATCTGTCTGACCATAAGTAGGCCATCTCCTCTCCAGACTGTAGCTGTAAGGAGCCAACTGCTCTAAGCAGTGTAACATAGACTTCATACTGCTTAGGTTAAACCTGGACACATTTTAATCTAGCAAGCAGAGCAAGCCAGTCAAATCTACCTGAACAGTTGTCTTGTTGTTTCTTACCTTTCCCATGTTTCATGATGTGCTCTTCCAAATCTCACACCAACCTTTGATCGATTCCTCTTATGCTTACATAGCAACAAGCCATAGTTGAGGAGCATCTGCAAGATCTTTCTTCCCATGTTTTCACGGCTTGTTAGTGGTAGCTTCTTTGCAGTTTTGTTCCACAGCCCTCTTGATGTGTAGATACGGGAACAAGGAGGGGAAAAAAGGTAAAAAGTTTTCAGGTCTTACTGATACTGAACAGCAAGAATAGCACACTTCTGGGGATGTTTGTTAGAGCATTGCTTCTGATAATGTCCAAAAAGCATATAAAGCAGGGATTTATCATTCATTTTGTAATAATCTAAACACCTGTAACTTGCTTTCAGAGTTTTCCCATATAACGTAAGAGTTTCTCTACAACTTATTCTACCATCTCACCATGCAGTCTGCTTCTATGATACAACACTTCTGTTCTGAAATTAAGACCACTAGGGGAGCTCAGTGGAGGGAATTGTCTCACATGAAGAGTGTGAAACATCAAATAGAATGAGCAAACACCTCTTTTAAGTTCTCAATGAGCTGTGGGAAGTTTTTACTTCTGTGAAGTTTCACAGACTGCCTGAATTTAAATCTCCTAAATCTGTGAAAACAGAGAGGGTTGGGTTTTTTTTTTTTTTCTTTCAGATCCAAAATAGGAGACTTTCTCCAAAACTAGATAGGCTCTGTATTGAGCAACACTGACAAGAGAGAGAAGTTATCTCCAAGCTCAGTACCATGTTTCGATTGGCTTTGTCATCTAAGCCCTGTGGTATTATCAATGCAAGCATACTGTTAATCCATGTAATGTTATTAAACCAGTAGGTATATCTTAATTTCTCAGATGTGTCAACATTTCTCTTGTATTACAAAAAATATAAGGTTTTTTTTCACTAAAATAGAACAAATCAATTTTTGCAAGCAAATCATGCATCAAATACAGGTTGTTTTTTTCCTTCCATTCTTGTTACGACTTTGAGACTTTGCTGCCTGCAAAGAATCCCAGGCAAGTTATGTCTGCACAGCAACTTCTGCAAGCACACACTGCATTAGTTGGTTAGCTTTCAATGCCTTGGATCCTTTCAGTTCCTGCCTAGACTTTTCACTTAATGTGTCAGAGCAACAGTATTGAACAAATCATCAAATGAATGAGCAGAAGTCCTAGAACAAAATTACAGGCTATGCCTGAACCCATCTGTAGGTGCAGAAGTTGTTCATGTTGTTTCTACTAGCTTAAACTCTGACATATCTTATGGCTGTTAATCAGTACCTCAGGGGGTGACTACAAGGTTGTGTCAGAACAAAAGGGAAAAGAATTATCTAATTAGGCATCACAGAAGAGATGTTTCTCCATAGCAGGTGTCTATAGACATGCGATACTCATCCACGTTGCAAGAACAGAGGTCAAATACTCTCAGAAAGGGACCCCTAGACGTATGATGGGAATGCATAGCCAAACTACTCCCGGGGAACTCACGTATGCTGTAGATGACTGGATTTAAAGGTCATCACTGAAAAGATTTTAACTACATAATGTAGAAATGAGTGCCATACAGGTACTACCTGAAAGAAAAAACACATAGTATAACTTATACATGTGTAGTATAAAAGAAGTATATTTTATACGTTCTCAAGCGTTAAGAAGCAACACCTGCTTCTGAGTCTGATAGGGATTAATTTTACTTGCACTTCATGTGAGCTGCATAAAAGCAAGGATTATACATGTGTGTAGGAAGCTCTATAGAGGCATGGCTTCAGAGCCAAAGGAACTGCTTCAGGTTAGTACTTTTATAACTGTAGCCACTGGTATAAGACTGCCTTAATACAACATCACTAAGCAGCTTTTTCTCTTTGGCCAAATTAAATATGACTCTTAATCTAATTTCGTTGCTTCAACCTCTGATAATTGAAGAGAAAGGCTTCTAAATTTTGCTAATAACATCTGTGTGGATATCCATCCTAAACTGGCGAAGCACACAGAGGAATCATGAAGACTGCAGAGACTGTCCTTTTAAAGAGGCTTGTGTAACTAAGCAAGAACTGGAAGCAGATTTCTTGGTAAAATTCCTGGAGAAGCTGCAGTACTAGAAGTAAGGTTAAAAAGCAAACAAAACCTCCATCATGGAGGAACAGAATTCTTGATGGCAGAGCTGGAAACCTCAGCAGCTGCAGAAGTGGCTGTCAGAAGTTCAGACCAAAATATTGCATGCAGCACCTGCAAGCTCTGAATTCCAGCATCAGGGGAGCGCTAGGAATCAGTGGCCATTTGGGGAACAATTGTAGGTGAGTCCAAGTGAAGAAGAAGTATGACACTGTAGTGAAGATGTTTCAGAAGTTCTGTGTTCCATGTTGTAAGTCTTCCAACAGATAGAATTTAATCTTGTAAGGTAGAATTTGCCAGACTTCCTGAACTGGAGTTCAGGAGTCATTGCAAGATCTAGAATGAACCCTTGAGATGTGAAAACACTGTAATAAGGAAAAGTTATGCAAGGCCAGGATAAGGCTTGTGACACTTAATACAGTTCGAACTGATAGTACACACAAAAGAAAAATCAAACTAAAAGCCTGTGCTTAAAAATACTTAGGACCAGGAAAGGATAAATCACTCCAGAATGAACTGCAGGACTTTGTTATCTATGACACCCAGTGTCTGTTATACTGAAGTGACTGAAATAATTCTAGTATTTGTAAATATCTGCTTAGAGCAAACTGGATATTCATAACATTCCAATTCTCATGGAGTGTAAATTTTAGTACTTACTATTAATAAGAATGGCTGAGAAAGAGAGAGGTGGAAGATTGTACTTTAGAGATGCTTCAGTTCTTTAATGCTAAAGCCTTAAATATCTGAGTTGGAACTGGGTCACTGAAAAGCATCACGTCTTGGCACAGTCAGAGAACACCAGAGCATCATAGCACAAATTCCTTCCTGGGTACAAAAGAGATAAAAAATGATGTTCGTGCAGGGAGATGACAGAAGTGTGAATTTGTCAGGACGTCTAGTGTTGCTGGTGGTACCCACACTCCCTCTGGTGATGATACCCTTCAGGATCTGGTGAGCTGCTATAAGGATTTAACCCCTCTTGCGTGCTAAGGATGACAGTCAGATGTGAAATTGTATTCCGGTTTCTGGACTGATAGCAGATCTGCTTGTGTCTGTGGGAGGATAAAGGGGCTATAACTATTACCTGGAATGAATAAATACTGCTTCTCCTCCTCCACAGATTTTGTGTGGAACCTTTGTGCATATGTTCAGCTTCTACACAGAAACATGCTATATGTGCAGGCTAGGTCTTCCTGAGGTATTAAAAAGAAAAAAAAGAAATCGGCAAATGGCACCAGACCCACATATCTGGGCAGTTTCAGAACTGGAGCCTTGAGGCCTGAATGACAGTAAATTCTTAAGGAACAGAAAAACTGGGACAGAAGAGCAGCAACCAGTATGAAAGGGAGAGGAGAGGCCTGGAGCACAGCATGCAATCTCAGTGTGACTGAGTGTTTTGTAGTGAGCTGAGCCGTGTGAGGCTAAGAAGATTTTGAGTGAGACCTAATTAAAATCATCTGGTCCTCATGAGGGAGATTTCTTTTTCCTTAAAATTAACTTTTGTATGTTGAGCATATTTAATTAGACATGTAGAGCCGATGTCTCTTGAGAGGATTTCAGAGCTCACACGGCTATTTTTAGTATATTGTTATATTGTTGGACTTGGGGATTACAAACTGCAGGTCTATAAGAACAAAGAAACTGCATGTCCAAGGCTGCAGCGAGGGTTCAAGATTGACATGATCTGCAGCTATGGCAGTTCTCTGTATCTGGTTTTGGAGGGGCAGTAAATATCCAAGTAGAAATTCTATGGTGTCATAAACAGAGTATCATCAGCAAGGTTAATTGTTTCTTCTTTGACCTACTCACCACCCTGTGGCTATTATGTGGCATATTAATATTGGATGAAACTTTGGAGAACCATGGTTTTGATAAGGTTTCCCAGTAGTGTGTTTTATTTCAACTGATCTTTATTTCCATGTTCTTTTCAACAGTTACAAAAAGACACCATCTGGGAGCTTTCTTCTCACAAGTGGTCTTCATAGCAAAAAGTAATTCAGCAAGCAGTGGTTAATAGGCAACCACTGGACTGATAAGCTGTCAACTCTGGATGCTTCATTGTAATTCCACAGACTCTGAGGATGAAGATGAGGAGAACATATATGTATAAGACATAGATAGGTACTTGTTCCTAAAACAAATTTTGAAATTCACTTAGCCCTCAGACATCTTTTTTAATACTTGAACTCTCACCTCAAGATTCATTTCTAGAAAAGTGATGAGGCATCTTATCTCACAGCTGTTAAGTAATTCAAGAACCCTTCAGCTCTGTTATTGCATTGACTATGAGGTGATAAACCTATGAAATGCACTACTAATTTTATCACTGTTTTACCACGGTTTGTAGTCTAACTTCAGTCCCTGTAAGAGTTCACTGAATTTTCTTTCAGCTCTTGATTCCTCACTAAGCTCACTAGATGGCTGTCTAAGAACACACATACTCTTTTACTTGCTGAAACAGCTTTCACTGCTGTGCTGTTCTCTGATCTCACACTGGAGAGCACCCTCTCGTCAGCCACAGCAGGTACCCAGATCCAGCTGCAAAGTCCGTACTGAGGGAAACCAGCCCCACACGTACTGGACATCTCATCCCTTTGATTGCACCAGTTTTGTTCTCTGAGACAGAATGAAGTATTTATATTAACTAAGTCCAAGCTTCACTTGAATTACTTCTTCGCACCAGCAGTTTTTCAAAATCTATACAGTATTCACAGGAATTAGGTAAAACCAGGGAATAAGGTACACTCTGCATAATTAAGGCTAGTTTATTCCAGTAAGTTAGAGGAGTGAGGCGAAACTGGTTCCAGAATCTGGAAATTGTGTTTTGTATGTGAAGGGACAGACTGAGGAAAAAAAATAATGTGTTGTTCACTTAACATCCTTCTTGTTGTTAAAGTCCACGTTACAGATGTGGCTTGAGTTTGGCTTGTATGCACTGATTTTGTATGGTTTTGTATCCTTTAACTTAAGGGAAATTATTTCTGATTCAGATGAAAATTGGACCCCAAGGCTCAGGCTGAGCTGCACTTTGGGCATGTATCTCAGTTTTCCAGTCCTATTCATTGGAAACCCTGACTTATGAAGGAAAGTATGCATGGATCTATCTCCAGTCCATGTGTCATCCTATTGTCTTCAGAACTGCAGAATATAAAGCAGGGAATAAGACCACCCAGGAATGCATCTCTGTAGAGCACCTCTGAATCTTTCTTACATGGTTTGTGTTACTCTCTAGTATCCCAGAAAGATGAGGTAGGGAATAGGCAGTATCTCATCTCTTTGTCTTAATGTGATTGTAGCAAACCTGAATCAACACATGGCTGAGAATGGTCTTAATTGCTTATTCTTGGAGAATCAAAGGGGAGAATAGTAGGGGATATAAATGTTATATGTACTTAATCATTTTTTTCCCATCACTGTGTTTTCAACAGGATACTTACATTCCATAAACCGGTAATTTTTCTTTTAGTTTAGCCTTGCTGAAAACCTAGATTTACCTGACATTTCAACAATTTTCTGTTGGAAACACTGAAACCAGATACTTAGTTTGAGGGCTGGGTCAACTCCATATCTTCCAGAAAAATCTCAGACTGTGAAATAGTTAGTTTCCTGTCATCAGGACACAAAATGCTGATGTACAGCTCTCCAGTGCCTTCTGGGAGTTGTAATTCACTTATTCTCTGCCCAGCTTTGGTATTTTTTGGCACCTTGCAACTACATGATACCTTTTCCATGTGAAGATAAATGCATAGTTTTAAGCCTTTGTTTGCCATAAATCTTAATTTGCGTATTGCAAGTTTATCTGAAAAGTTACAAATTGCCAAAATGTTTTTGCCTGGCCATCAGGCAATTATGAAAGCTAGCATTTTTGGCTCAGAATCTGCGGGATTAATAGGAAATGCTAAAACATGATACTGGAGCTGATCAAACCCTGCAACCTACACCTGAGGGGATTTTTTTCTCATGGAATTCATAAAAACTTCCTGATTTTCTCATGATTAGATGTGACTATTAAGGTTTAAATAGAAAGCAGCAACTTGCACATGGACAGCAGTGGGAGCTTTGCTGTTCCAAAGCCATAATTTGTAATCAGCGTAGTCCTCTGTCAAAATGGATTACCCCAAGACACTTCACAACCCACTCTGCTCCCCACCCCCTGATGGCTTCGGGGGGGGGAGCTTTGGAACAGGAGTAGAGAAGGAGTGAAAAAGGGGATGCAATTGTCCGAGAGAGACAGAGTTGTGTGCCAAAATGTCTGATGGTTTCAGGACTGTATGATTCTCACATTATTGCTACTTTATTTTTTAATCGACTGCTGTTTCTATAAAGGCAAATCCACTGTTTGCTGTCCTTTTCTGTATAGTTAGTATGCCACAGTAATGCAATTTGGAAACTGAGGTGTAAATTCTCCTTTCAAAGAGTCCTTTGGTAGTTGAAGGATGCTGGCTGGGATCCATCCAGTAGGCATGAGGTTCAAAAGGTTAATGAGAAGTTCAGAGAAGAGCGTTTACAAAATCCAGCACCAAGAATAACCCAGTTCTTGAAGTACTCTGTTCCTGGGCAAAGTGTGATTGTGTAATCTAGGAATCTAGGGAACTACTTTACTCTGACTTTTTCCTGAATAAGTTCTGTAGTTTGGGTTTTTCCACTTTAAGTTCCTTGTACAAAAAAAAGAAGCTAGATTAACAGTCTGGAAGAACTATACAATGTGTATTATATATATGTGGATAAGAAGAGTTTGGGTGGCAGATTCTAAAATTTGCCTTATTAGATTAAAAAAAAAGTAAAACCTTTAACCTCTGTAAATCATGATCTCTCAGGAGACCAGTGCTGTTACCAGCACCAGTCAACATGACAGCCCCATTGCAGTTGCCTTCATGCAGACTTGAGTTGTGAGTTGTGCCTGCCTTAAATAAAATAAACCATTTAACTAAAATAATCGAAGAAGGGATAGTGGATATAGTGAGTTAGAGGTGGTTAAAGGGTTGAAAGTGATCACTTCTATCAAATCCAGTCTCTGACCATCACAGACTGTTCTGTCACTGATGTAGAGCCCAGAGAGAACCAAGAGTTCCTGCTCTTCTGTTCCTCTTCCCCTCTTTTTACCCCGATGCAAGAAGTTGCAAGAACGCTACCTACCACCTTACAACAGACTTGATACAAAAGGTCATACATTCAAAACCTTGTAGTTCACAGAACATTGTAGAAGATGTTAAAATATGTGCAGTAATACTAGGAATGTATTTGAAAATGTCCAGATGAACTTAACAGGGTGAGAAAAAAAGTCCTTCTTGACCACAGATTTAGCATTGGATGTAAAAAAGTGTGAGCAACTTACTCAGCCAAGACAAGAGAGTATCCGCAAATCCTGTGCAGTATCTTGTCTCTGCTTTTTGTAAGTCAATATATAAATTCCCTTCTATTTTGTGTTTCCAAGTTATGCTTCAAAGATGAAAAGCTCATTTTTTTTGTCCCTGCTGAAGACCAGCAGAATGCTGAAGAATGGGTCAAATTCGATGCCAAAGTCCAAGTCAGTCTGGCCTCCCTTCAACCTTTCAGTTGTCGATCACTTGAGTCAAAGCTCAGGAGGCACGTAATCCCAGACATTAATTGATAGCTCTGGCATCAGCCTCCACCTGTTTTACAAGCAATTTTGTGAACTATTCTGAGCTACTTAGCCCAGATATTTTTTTCCTGAATGCTCACCACAAACTTTCAACATCACACAGTGGCATGAAATCTTTAGCTCTACCTTGCAAACAGCAATATGTCTGGTGAAACTGAGCAAGATTCTCAAAACCGTGTAAGCTCTAGGGTGGAATCACTATGCTAAGGAATAAATAAGATGGCTGAAGAGTGTGGCAAATGTTAAATGTGTCTTGGTGAGTTAAGTGTTTTTTATCAGCTGTACACTCTTGAATCAATGTGTCTAATGTAACACGGGTCTAGAGCAGACTGTTTTCAACACTTGTGCAACCTGTGTGCTTATCATAACAATAAGATTATAACAAGTTCATGATTTTCATAGCATTTCCATTGCAATTGAGGAACAAGCAAGCAAAAAATGGCATTGAGATGTTAACTGTCCACAAGACGCAACTCTAGTTCAAGTGAAGAACATATAATATGGTAGATGTATATCACGGTAGCCCATAGACCATCTGATGGTCTCACTCAATAGCTGAAGACGTTTCAAATCAGATGTTCCAGTTTGTTTATATATCATTTTGATTTTGCAACTAGTATTTTAGAATTGGATAGCAAAGTCCTCAAAATGAAATTGTGGTAAATGATACAGTTTGAAAAAGTATATACTGTATTTAATTGGAGATTGGAGATGGCTGTGCTTACAACCTGTTATTGACTCCGTTGGTTGACTTTTCCTCACACACCAGCAAAGACAGGAATGAGTAAGTCGTGGTAGTTCTGGGCAACTTAGCATTTGCAGGGTATTTTTACAAAGTCTGAGCTGATGAGCTTTCTGCTGACTGGCTAGAAATGAAAAGTTCTAATCCAGTTAAAATATTATCTGTCAATAGAGGATGCTGTACAGTTAAAGTCTTTGAAAGTTAAAATTCCTTTAATGGACTTGGAAGTAGAGTATCTTTTTGTGGAGAGTGAAATAGTAATTTGTGTACTGAATCTTATTCATCTCCTGTGGATAAATAATGACATGTAATAATCTATGAGCACTTTCTGCAGGGTTTATTTATTTGTAGCATTTGGGGAAAATATCAGTGAGATTGTGTGTTCAGATGTTAAAAACATACCTAGAAAGCTTATTCTGACTTTTTCAATCAGAAGTTATATTTCAGCTGTCAAAAGCCCCCAAAATTAAAGCCACAAAGTATTTTGTTTAGTAGCTTATAAAAATCTCTTTTTGGTGGTGCATTTTGAGGAAATAGAGACCTCAATTACTTACTTGCTCAACAGTTATGTTGAATATACAATGTGGAAATGTGATTTCTAGTGCTCTGGGGAACCCATTGCACCAGAGTGGCTTTTCCTGTGAGACAAATCATAACTGCATCCAGAGAAATCATTAATAGTGTTTTCTCTCATCTTTCCTTACAGAAGGAAAATGTGGGTGTTTGTGTGCTGAGGTGCCTCCCTCTGCTTGATCCTTTGCAGGAATCCTGGATGTCATTGCAGTCTCCTGCAGTGCATAAGGTGAGGAATCAGGATGGCTGCATTTACATGCTCAAAGAACTATGACAGTTGGTCGGGAAGGGCATTATAGATAGGATTAAGTATTTTGTACAAGAACAACTCTTGAATTCTGCAGATATCCTGTATCTCTTCAACTATAATTTAATGAGAGCTAGTAGAGAGCCATTATTTTCATAGAAGCACAAGAGTGTTGGCAGGGTATTCCTGCTTTGGGGACAATGGTCTCAGTTTCTCCCATTAGACGGACCTAATTCAGATATTATGGTGATATAAGAAGGTGAAGATCCCAAAGAGGGAGTACTTATGTATGCTTTTCTCTGAAATATCTTTGTTTCCAATAGGTAAGAACTTCATGGGTAAACATTTCCATTCTAAACCCTTTCATACTCTTTTTGAATGAGCTTTTCTATCAGATCTTCTATGTTATTATGTAAGGATTAGAGAACATTATAACAACCGAACATAATAAATTAATGCTTGGCAGCCCAAGTCACCTAAGGGATACAAAAGGTCTATCTTAAGATGCAGTAGGTACACAGCAGTGTTAAAGCTGAAAGGTATAGTGACAATAGCTTGATTTAATGCTTACAAAGTAAGCCTGGAAGTTAGGGCTTAGCTGACGGCTCCTGCCCCCCATTGGCAGAATCCAGAAATTAAGACAGATTCTATCCGTGATTGCATACTTCTTATTGTTGAACAGAAAGTACATATATCATTTAGTAGATTGAAGTATAGGTCCCATAATAGGTGTTTTTCTTCAAGGAGCATGAGGAAAACTGGTTTTGATGTTACTACATTGCATTGTGAATTCAGGTTTTGTCTGTAGTTCATCCCAGCTGGGACATCGAGACTGTTTCTGCCCCAGTATCTCTCATGAAAAACAAGCACAGTACTTCCCTTAGCCCTGCCTGGTGTGTGTTGACTGTTAGAATGCAAGCTCTTCTGTCTGGAGTGTGCTTCTGATTACCTCTATCCAGGGCAGAGGAGGTGACTTCCCATAGGCAATGTGATACAACTGCTGTAAGTGGCAGCCTGCATCTCTACCATTTGCAGTGCAGTCTGAGAATCAATACGGTCCCACTCCCGGTCTGTCACTGCCTCTTCCTGTGGGAAGCAAGTGTTATTTGTAAGCTGCAAGGTGAAGAACTTCAGAATGTGATATGCATTGAAGGATACGTTCCAGCCTAGACTGAACCTGGATTTCCTCTGAAGAGCAGAGGATGAAGAATGGCTATGATAGTGGTGTCCAGTATGCAGGAAGCAGACAGGAATGTCAGCTTAATTTGACTGATGTTCATATAATATTGGCTGAGGAGGCGTTTAAGGTATTTTCTGGCAGCTGCATCTCTGTATTTCAAAACTTTTTTCACGTCAGGAAGACTTACTGCCTTGCAAAAGCCCCACATCTCTATAGGCCCTGATAACTGCCAGGCTAACAGTTCAAATGAGTCATATGCATTGCTTTCTTCTTTTGATAGTTACTATCTTGGTTAGGACTCAGCATTGAACACACCTCACTTTTGATTTGTTCCACTGTATCCCAGCTTCACTACTGCCTTTCCCCTCTACTACCCCTTAAGACCTCAGCAATGCTCAGCTTTTGCTTTCAAAACAGAGTCAATATAAAATTCCTCAATATTGCTCTTTCAGATCTTATCTGTATGGAGCTGCCTCTGAAGTGTTCTGCAGTGTCCAGACAGACAGTGAGCCACCAGCTACACTTCTTGTCCTAATCACACTGAGCTTGCTGTTAACATGTTCTTTCCCTATTGTTTCTTGTTGTGTTCTCAGGACTGTGAGCCTTTTGTCACATGTGCATACAGTGTTGTACGCAATGGGATCCCAATGACTCAGCGGGGTTGGACTTCTATTACAATAGAAATAATAAATAATGTTTTATTATTTTATTGATGCTTTTGAATAGGATTTGCTGAAAAATAAAGGAAATATGGGATATGGATCATGTTACCGTAAAGCCACATGCAGTGAAAGATTCATCTGTCTCCAACATTTCATGTCTTCTGGGCATCCGAGATAGTTGAGTTTGACTTACACAATCAAACCATTCATTAAATATCTGTTTGAGTTTTAGGCAGATGCATCCTTTACCTGAGTGATGAAATCTGACTACAGGAAATGGAGCTATTCCTTTGTGAAAAGACCCCATTCTGCTTTCTAAAGTGAGCCTTGCAGCAATATACTTCTAGAAAACTGCCAAGCTTTGTATACCAAATATCGTTGTAAGGGCTCAGCAATAAAACAGTTGTGGACTTTGGGGCTGATCCAACCACACAATAGCACATCTTTGTGCAATATATCCTCTTTCAACATCCATCTCCGACACTGTAATTCACTGACAACCGTCAGTTCATTTTAATTCCAAAATTCTAGCCCAGAGCACAAAGCAGTTTAGAAACTGAATTCTTTTGTGGGCATATTAATTATTTAAATCACTAGTCCAAATTATGTTCAAAAGAGCTCTTGCTGGAAATCCTTCAGAAGCAGATTGATGCATCGTTGATGATCGCCTGTGAGTTGTAAGTAATACTGTTAAGCCAGAATCATGCTCAGTATTTCCTATCAACAATACAGCAAGCTGCATAGTGTTTGAGCACTGACATGGTGAATGGAGGGAATATATGTTAGAGAATATATATATGAAACGATCCTGTGAATTGATGTAGTCCCTACTAGGGATTGGCTTGGAAACTTCTTAGCTGAGTCACTTTTAGAAAAATAAAAGTATCCCAAGGCAGATGGGAGATGCTGTAAAACCTAATGCTATGTTGAATGATGCCTCTTATCTTGCAAACCACCTTGCAGATAAATAGGCCAACGGAAGACTCATGCTTATCCTGTAATACACAAATTTCCACTGTCTTTGGTGCGAGAAGCAATAGATCAGTTTCGTCTTGCACACAGGGGGGCAACTGTATTTTTGTGTAATTTAGCTTTTGTGTTGTTAGGAAAATAAAACCATGAAGTTAACATCCATTTTGCCTTTTTGTGACTGAAATGAGCACAGTCCAAGCCAGCTGCTTCAATGGTAGGGTAGTCAGTCAAATGAGAAACATCTCCTGCTCTTAAAAGGCAACTACAATATATTCACTCTGTTGAATAACCAGTCGTGCATTCCTCACTTGCCAGTATAATGGGACCTTCAAAAGTAGAGAAGTTTCACATGACCTTAGCACATACGGCGGACTTTGAGTGCCTGAAAGGAATGACCTCCATCCCATTCATCATAATGGCTTGTTAACACTCAAATCCACTGTTTTGAGGGTTCCCTGCCAATATTAACCCATACAAGACCTGAATGACAGGGGCATGGTTAGGCAGAGAGGTCACACATATCTGTGGTGGCTAAATTTCCAGTGCCCCAAAGAACAGGCTTTTCTTGTGGGCAGCTTTTGTCACTACCCCTCCACAGAACTGGCATTGTCTCAGAGTCACAAACATTAACCAACTACATAGTAGAAGAAAACAAGATACTGTTTTACTTAAAGATACTACAGGTCAATCGACACAAATGCAAATAAATGCATACACCACTTATGTTACTTGATATTTACTTATAAGCTCCATATTTTATTCATGAATTTTACAATTCCAAATATAATGAACCAGTTAGAGTACTTTATTACAAAGCTTATAAAATAATTAAATATTACACTTATATTTTTTGCTTTTTTTACACAATAATTCATACTTTGTGACACTACCATTTTCTTTCCTCAGTTGTCACTTAAAGAAGTGAGCAAAGAAATATAAAGGAAAAGCTATGAATTAATAAATTAATTATTTTACATCAAATAATAAAGAGGACACAATTATAAAAACAAACAAAAAAAACCTTGTAGTTTTCCTAGAAAAAAGGTTATAGTTACACAATGTCCAATATCAAGACAGAACGGTGTTGTTTGAGATATGTTTTTAATCATAATTTCTAAAAGTATCATAGCATACTTGTTTTTAATTTAAGATGATGCAGAAGGAACTGCTAATTTTAAGTGACCACTGTCTGGCAGTAGTGCTGAGCTGGCTAATCTTAAACTGGAACGATACTTTTAAAAGACACTAAAACTGAACTACATTCATCAAACGAAGTTGTGGGATTGGGTGGAATGAGATAAATATGTCCCTCATAGGCAGTCCCCAGGAAATTACAGTAGAACACAGCTCTGTCGCGGAATAGGTTTGGCAAATAGGTTGGGTATTTTTTTCAATGGTACCATTTGATATGTAGTGTCACTGAATGATTACAAATATCATTATGTTTACATTTCTTCTATTTGCTGGTGGATTCTGAACTAAATAAAAATATTAGGAGAATGTATAAAAATAGAAATTACTTTTATTTGGTTAGAGTAAATCATCCACTTCTCTTTTTTCATTTTTTTTCACATAACCTGTGTGAATAAATAACTATTTAGAGAGGCTGATCATGAATTAATGAACTGTAATATTCTTGTTATTTCCTTTAAGTATTAACGGATGAATAAAAATTTGCAGAGAGTTTTGATATTAAAAGGAAGACATTCTTCAGTATCTTGGCATTCAAACAACCTAACTTCTGAAAAGAACTACTTTAAAATATCAAGTTCAAATTTTAAAATTACATAGCTAATGAGCTTAGAAAGTTGAAAACATAACCACTGAGTTCAATAAATCTGAGTTTCTTGAGTTAGTTGAAATATGAAGTTCTATTTTACTTGTAACACAGCAATAGTAAAAGTCCAATTACTCTAACGCTGAATATTTCTAGGAATATAATTCAAGTTACTAGTTAACCACCTCCGAGTTTCTGTACAAAGCAGAAAATGAATTCCTCAAACAATAAAAACATTAGCATGATGCAAAACTTGCTTTTCCAGCAGCAAGTCTAATATAGAAGCACCATATCTCTTTGTAGTGCACTATTTACTTCTCGTCATCACATGCATGACACTGTGTTCTCCAGACAACAGCCATTTGAAGGTCTTTCTGTGAGCGTGGCAGTAAACAGCTTCCTTACCCTACCCTGGGATGATAGTATCAGAAAAAGATATGAAACACTTTTTATAGTGCGATCAGTCATGCTGCCATGCTGTAACTTTCCTCCTCGAGCTTCCAATTTTTTTGCTTTGCATTCTGGAAAATGAGCCAGAGAAGGCTTCCTTGCCTTTTTTTCTTCCTCATAACATATGACAGTGCAAAAAATGACACTTAAAGAAAGAACTGCCCCTCGAGTCTCAGAGTTCAAGTGATCCATAGTACCCTGTACTTTAGTGAGGTCAGCAAATAAGAAAAAAAAAAAAAGAAAGAAACATTCCTTTTTCAACAGCTATCCAACAATTACTGTACCTCAGACATTCCCTTTGAAAAAATGTCTTTTCCATCAGTGGTTTATGCGGCACCATGTCTTGCCCGAAAGCAAAGTTAATTCCAATGTGAACCGAAGAAGAGAATCCTGTCACTGAAGGGTTTGGATGACATGCCACTATCACTTCTTCTTCGTGCATGATTTACAGCATTGCTTGCCATAAAATTTGTGATTGCAGACACCGTGCTGGGGTACCAGATGACACCAAGTGAAGAAATCCACACAAGAAGGATCATCTGAAGTAGAGAAATCCAAGCAATATGGTAAGGCTGTGTTTTAGCAAGTCTACAAGTCAAGTTCTACACACTTGCATGCATTTGGTAGTACTGAACCCATCATAGGTGACTCAATTCAAAGAAGAGGTGAACTAGCTTTCATCCTAAAAATATGACGTTCGGTTTTAATTTGTTAAGAGATGTTTAATTTGTTAAAATACCAAATCTGTTAATTTGACAGAGAGCAAGCTAATATAATGGGAGGCTCAGAGGCCAAAGGAACAAAAAAATGTAGCTTTGAGTGTATGTGCGTGTACACTTAAAAAGCACGGAAATCTGAATGCATGGATCCTACTCTGTGCACTTGCGTGCACAACGTGCTCTGCTGTGTGTCTGCATTCCAACAATTTCTAGAGGGACTTCTTAGTCTCCATTTGACTGTGCAGGGAGCCTGAGATATTTCACTTCTTAGACACTTTAGCTAGGTGGCATGAATCTGGCTTTTAGGACTTTGTGCCATCCCGGTGAAATCTTAGTAGGAAAAGAGGCTGACAGTACTTAGTTCTGAAAACCCAAGCTTTTAATTAGAAATACAAATAAACCATATTTTTCAATTAAGACTTTATTTCACTTCAATTTATGTACAGATCATTTATAGACCCACAGCCCAGTTGCTTTAGAAACATTTCATAGCTGCTTATTTCTACAATTCTTTAGTGGATGCTTTATGTTTCTTTAAAAGAGCAGAGTGATGATTCATATGGATGATTTATAAACAAATTCACCATGTCTGAGAGAGCAGTAAGACATTTAAATGAGGTTTAGCAAAATTTATAGCTGAACTGAAATCTCCTGTGAACATGGGATGAGATTCCATGTGACTTTCAGAACTACTGTTTACATGGTCAATAAAAGGAATTTACAAGGAGACAGTGAAGAAAAATCTAGCCACCGTTGTCTGCATTCTCAGATCAGCAAGTTGAGTCACAGAAGATAAATGCTCCCTCACACAGCACAGATGGCTTCTTTATATTCTGTGGGCCAGAGTCATTGCTGTCTCTCTATAGGAACTTCTTTTGATTAAGTCACCATGTTGCTATTTTTTATTCCATTTTATATGATGGCAAAGGTTATTTTGTATACCTTTATCACCCTCAAACTTACTTGAATTAATAAGAAAATAATTCAATCTTGTGCTTTTTAAAATATACCAATTTATTCCTCAGTATTTAAAAGATAAGCCTGTCTGTAAATGCTAACATTATGTAAAGAAAATACTGTCCTTGAACAGACAGTTGTCCAGGAACTAGGAAGCTCAGTACTGAGCTGCAGCCTTCCCACTCCACAGCATTGCCTTTGTGCTCTGAACTGAGTCTTAGTAGGGATGCAACTGGGAGTTCAGCACCAGCTTTTACCTGACTTCCCCTACTGCCCACCAGACAGAATTTGCCTCTGGGAGAGCCCAGAGGAGACAACAGATTAAAAACGTGCACAGCACAAAGTGAGAAATGCTGTTTTGATCAAGTCGGGAAGAAGCTCTCTTGCAATGGAAGGGTAAATTTTAGAAAACTGTGAATTACTGTTTAAAAAAACATTTCTAAGCATGGAGGAGACAATGCTAGTAAAGCTTTATGCCCCTTTCGACGATCAGAGTGCAATGCTAACATTACAGAAGTATGGCCAAAAACTTTACTCTTGGGACCTAATCCAAAGACCACTGGAATGAACACAAAGCGTCCCACAGACTTCAATGGATGTGGACCAGGCTGTCAGTTCCTTATTTCTATTTACTTAACTATTTATATGTTGTTTAAATTTTCATACATTTTAAGTGGTTGGATTTTCTAGGAGTTATGGTGACCGTAACTGCCTTTAACAGAGGGATGGAAATGACCCAGTTTGTCCAGGAATGTGTGTAAACTCTCTCTGAAACATTAATTTCTTGACTGTGATCACTGAGCTGAAGCTGGATGGCTGATAATAGAGACTGATTTGCTTCAATGTGATTCCAGCACAGCTGGTTCTCTCTCTTTTTGCTGGTTTAGACAGAAAGTTAAGAGAACAGTGAAGAGATAATTGATCTCTGGAGCCTGACGACCCAGTTATAATAAAGGGGAAAAGCCTCCTGCAGATGTGAGGAGAGAGAAACAGGCCAAGGCCAAAATTAATACCAGACATTACTGCAGACGTGAAAAATAGCAGAGGAAGGCGAAGTGAAAGAAAAGTGCTTGCTACATCGTGACAGAAAAGGATATGATACAGAAACTCCAAAGTACAGTGGAACCTGTTTTTAGGAAGGTTAATTTCAAGTGTTAAGAACATTTACTTATAAAAACAGCAGAGCTATTTACTTATCCCTTTTAGGACCACATATATATCCTTGTTTGGATTCAGGTCCCCTGTTAGATGAGTTTGATACTGTACATGTCTTGAGTTGATGCAGCAGAATGGTCTGTTAAGATATCACTGGGTTTTACAGGGTTTCTGAGCACAGTGAATGCCTGGAATAGGTATAGATGAGGGGGGTAATGAGTTGGCTAATGTTAATTTACATGTTGCAGGGCCAGAGCTTGACCTTTGCTCCCAGCTCTGTTACTATCTTTCTCTTGCAATCTGGCCTAGGTTTTATAGAGGTTTCTTTCAGCTCCCAGTTTTAAAATGGTGACAAGACAATTAATGTATGGTATTTTGAAAGTTAGAGTTTAAAGTGCTTTAGCATACCTAGATAGCTACCATTACATGGGACGAACATGGATATCCATGAGCTTTTTTCCTGCAATTAAGAAAAACTGTAACCAGCTTGTAAGCAGGTATAAGGGATGGGACTAATGCACCTGTGGTGGTTCTGATGGAATTCCCCTTCCATCATTCAGTCTGACACAATACCTCTTGTTCTTCCTGCTCCTTTGGAATTGCAAAATACACTGAGGAGGTGGGGGGGGATGCAGTAGACACACAAGTGGGGACAGAGCTTAATTTCATGTTCCCTGATGGCACGTGATACACCAATCAGTAAGCAGTAAGAACAAAAGTATCTTCTACACAAAGCATTTTTGGACTCCCAGGGTACAGGTGCAACCTGAATCATAGAATCATAGAATGGTAGGGGTTGGAAAGGACCTCTGGAGATCATCGAGTGCAACCCCCCTGACAATGCAGGATCACCCAGGGCAGGCTACACAGGAACAGATCCAGGTGGGTCTTGAAAGTCCCTAGAGAAGGAGACTCCACAACCTCCCTGGGCAGCCTGTCCCAGTGCTCTGTCACTCTCACAGTGAAGAAGTTTTTCCTCATGTTGAGGTGGAACTTCCTGTGTTTCACCTTGTTACCATTACCTCTTGTCCTATCACAGGGCACAACTGAAAAGAGCCTGGCCCCTTCTACTTGACACCCACCCTTCAGATATTTGTAAGCATTAAAAAGACCCCCTCTCAGTCTTCTCTTTTCCAGGCCAAACAGCCCCGGGGCTCTCAGCCTTTCCTCATAAGAGAGATGTTCTGGTCCCTTCATCATCTTTGTAGCTTTCCGTTGGACTCTCTCTAATATTTCCCTGTCTCTCTTGAACTGGGGACACCAGAACTGAACACAGTAGTCCAAATGTGTCTCACTAGTGCAGAGTAGAGGGGCAGGAGAACCTCCCTCGACCTGCTGGACACACTCTTCTTTATGCACCCCAGGATACCACTGGCCTTCCTGGCCACAAGGGCATATTGCTGTTCCATGGATAACTTATTGTCCAGAAGGACACCAAGGTCCCTTTCCATGGGGCTGCTTTCCGGTGGGTCTGCCCCTAACCTGTACCGGTACATGGTGTTGGTCATCCCCAGTGTAGGATTCTACACTTAGCATTGTTGAACTTCATTAGGTTTGCCTTTGCCCAGGTCTCCAATCTGTCCAGATCTCACTGGATGGCAGCACAGCCTTCCGGTGTATCAGCCACTCCTCCCAGTTTAGTATCCTCAGCAAACTTACTGAGGGTCCACTCTATCCCTTCATCCAGGTCATGGATGAAGATGTTGAGTAAGACTGGTCCCAGAACTCACCCCTGGGGAACACCACTACTTACAGGTCACCAGCTGGACTCTGCACCGCTGATCACAACACTCTGACTCTGTTGTTCAACCAGTTCGCAATGCATCTCACTGTCCGCTCTTCTAACCCACACTTCCTGAGTTTAACCCACACTTCCTGAGCTGCTTCTTTCTTCTGACTTCAAAAGACTAAACGTAAATGGCAAATTCTTATTGATAAGTTCTAAAACTGCTATTTTTTATCATAATACAGTACCAGCATAGAATGATTCTGTGTTATTCAACAAGACAGTGTAAAGATGCAGCTCAGAACCTAATGGGATAGCTTTTTGACAGACTTTTTTTTTTTTTTTAACATATCCCTGTTTTGAAGATCTGTGTGAGTTACACTCTCAAGTCTGCTTTATGAGAGTTCACTTCAAGAAGAGAGATGCTGTAGTATCTGAGAGTAACTCTAAAACTGGAAAGTCTGGGAAAAAATAATCTATGAAGGAATGTGCCAAATTCTAATGGGTGTAACTGGAAAAGGTGATTTTTGGTGGATATAGAGTTCTAAGCAGCCAACCCTGCTGCAGCTTGTAGAGCTGAGTTTTACCTCTTTTCACAGGGACTGGGCAGAAGTTAGTATTGCAAGCTCTCAGGACTGCTGGTTTCTGATGGGGCAAGCACCCAGAAGCTGGTCTTCCTTGTCGCAAGCACTGCACACTCCGTGTTTGCACTCCCCCTCCACATGTTACTGTGCACTGTAGAGAGGAAAAAAAGTAAAAGCCATCTTTCGTTATAGAGACTCTCTGGGAGCTCATGAAATACAAAGGAGTAACTTCCAAGGGCTTTGTATGAGACTTTGAAAGTGAGAGTGGTCAGGATCAGATGTGTTGCTGTTCAGCAAGCCCCATTAGGACCAGCTTTTCAAAGATGTGTGCAACTGTTCTCCCTTCCAAAAGCTTGGGATTTTAAAGACTCAGCTAAAAATTTGGTTCCTTACTTAGACATTGAGACAGAAACTGAACATTTTAGAAAACCTGTTCCTGATTGTCTGCACAGATTTCTTTTGAACTCTGAGCCTCTGGGCCCAATCCTACTGTCTGAACAGAGATAAAACTCCCGTTGGAACCATAATTATGGCAGTATCTGGGGAAAAACACTATGCATTTGGAGGAAGATCTATGAAGTATTTTAAAATGAGTAAGCCTTTTACTTGTACGTGTTTCATGAAAAGTTGTCTTTAAGATAAATGTGATCATTTTCATCTGACTACAATTGTCAGGCATACATTGTTTCATGTAAATGTTATTAAAGGAGTGTGTGTCTCATTGATACGTGACTCATAAAGTAGATAAGTTCCAGAAATACAGAAGCTTGTTTGCAAGAATGTAGGAACAAATACAGACTGATCCCCTAATTAATCATAGTATTTAGGGAATTCCAGGCTATCTGTGCAGATGCCCAACTTCGCGGTGCATGTAGATATGTAACAGTTCAAGCACAGTGTGGTTCAAAGAAGACCAAGAAGAAAGTGTTGGAAAAAGCGTGGAATGTAGTGCCTCCTGAGCATGAATAACGTTTTTAGGTGACATTCTTCAGTTTCAGTACAAATGAGCTGCACCCAAGTACATGATGGATGTGGGCCAGCTGCATCAAGTTTCAGTGGCTGAGTGGTGTGACCTTCTTTAGGGAATGGCTACGTGCAGGAGACACCTGTGGACTGTTAGCACTGGAGAGATCTCCTCTGTACAGTTGGACATTTGACTACACCACAGCATAAGACTGGAGTTAGCTTTAATCGAGGTAACTTGCACTCACACTGTTAGAGTCACAGTGGTGTGGTCTTCAGCCCACCTGGTTGGTTGTGCCACTGCAGCTAGCATTCATTCTGTGACGCATGATACCACAGCTTTTCTAGGTTTGGTGCTCTCTAAGCCCAGCACTGCACCCTCACCTTCTAATTACAGTGGTTATGCTGTCCAAGAGTCAGCAGTCACACTGCAGTTGTTTTGTTCTTTAATGCTGGGGAGTGAAAAGCACTCGGAGATGCTACTTGAGCTATTGTCTAGAGACACTAGCTCCTTTTATAAATTCTTTAAAAGCTGAGACAAGAATTCTTGCTGGAGACAGAGTGCTAGGTGGGACAGGGAGAGAGGTGAGAAAATTTCCCATTCCTACCTGCTGCCAGGGCGAGGAATACCATCCAGACACCATGTTATACAGTGTTTGCAGTGGACAGGCTCCCTTATTACAAGCTTCTTCCAGGTTGATGTTGGGTTTCTTGATGTTCCTACATCTTCTCTGAGGAAAGGTGATCAATTTCCCATGGATGCTTTTCTCACCACATTTTAGTTCCCGCTTTTGTACACCTGGGCCGCAGGAGGCTGAGCACTGCAAAGGCAAAGTACACCATTTAGATCTACAGGAGCACATTCAGATAAAGGAGAATGTTCTGCGTGCAAGAGACGCCAGATTATGCAAAACAACAAAGCGCTGTATAACCACAAAGACCACGTTCCATAATGTGTAAACTGAAATATGAATCCAACTCAGTGAAAGTCTTGAAAAACAAAGGCATCAGGGTACATCCAATACATCTGGATATAAAAAACTGTGTTTTTATAGCAGCTTGCCTAGAACACCTAATTTCCAAAGGACATTTCAGCTTTCTTTCCCCTACATGGTTTGTTTGTGTCCCTGAGTCAACATTTCCAAGAGCAGCAAAGGAAGGCAGTGAGCCATGTAACTGCACCTCTTTACCTCACTCCAGGAAGAAATCACCCACTGGAGTCGGTCATTTTTGGGGCAGCGTCCTAGCACACAGGTCTGCTGGGATTCAGGTTTATGGTCTCTGCTGCACATACTTTCAGGCAAGATTTTAACCTTGGAAGAACTGGTACTTTTGCAGTAGACATCCCGTTTCTTAACACCTCTCCCACAAGTCTTGGAGCACTGTGATGGAAAGAAATATTCATTTGAACTAGAGAAAATGAAAACTGACATAATTTTTATTTTACAGCAGAGCATAAAAACCATGCATAGTGTACTGTGCAGCTGCCATTATAGTATGAGCAAACTTGAAATTCTGTTAGTAAATAAGTAACAGTAACATCTATATGTCACTTCTAAAACATTGTTCTCAGTGCTTTCTTAGTATAAACTGTGAACTCTTATAGCCCCCATATAGAACAGATAAGTAATATCTCTCTTCCGTAGACGAGGTAAGTTGGACTTGTGAGCAAAATGCTTTTTTCCCTGGACAGCATGGTAAAAGCTGGTCCTAACCTCCCATCGCAAAATCTCCCACAGCAAGATGTTCTCAGCTATTTGTTATTTTGTCCTCACCTTGGCCTAGAGGGATGAGATAGAGGCAAAGAAAACTACCCAGGGAATCTATATATAACTCCTTCACCAAATGAATCTCACTACAAGACAGAATCTGATACAGACAATAGCTAAAAAGTTTTACCAAAGGTATTTTAATTGCCAAGTTTACAACTGAAGCATAGAACAAATCACTGGTGAATAAATATGTGTTGCTGAACTGTGGTTCAGTTGAAAAGACAATCTGTAGTTTTCATTGCCTTAGCATATCAAAAAATGTAAGCATCAGCCATTTCTGATTAAATGAAGGAATATACTGCCCTGAAATAGTGCTGACAGTTTTCTACCTTGTTGCATCCTCTTCAAATTGTTGTTCTTTTTAGTAATAATGAAAGGGCACACTCCAAGGCAGAATCCTGCACTACTACTCTCTGTATTAAATCACAAATATTTTAAAAAGATTTAAGGAAAGCAGAATTGTACTGATGGTGCAACAAATATCTGCATGCTGAAAATCTGTGGGTTTAGTCTTTCCCCCCCAAACAAACAAAAGACTCTTTCCATTTAAAATCACTCTGATCTGTGGAGAGAGCCTGAGTATTTTGCATTTTTCTCCTCTTAATTGCTTTGAGCGTGTTGTATAACAACTTTCAGCTGAATCTTAAAAGTCTCATTCAGTAGGCCTGCTCACTGCAATTCAGCAGGACTTGAGAACTTAATTTTCATAGGCTTATTTGAAAAAATCACAACTTGAACTGTGCACCTCCTAAAAAGGAGGAAAATGGTTTGGTGTTTTTTTTTACTTTTTTTTTTTTTTATTATTGTTATTATTTTAGCAGAAGAAAAGCTTTAAAGTGTGAATATGTTTGAAGACTTTTTTTTTTTCTTTTTGAGTATATAATCAGCATACCTGGTTTTTATCATTACCTGCTATACTAAGGTTTCCTTCACATACATGGGAAGAAAAAGTTTCTTTTTGAGTATTAAAACTGGTACGATGGACTATTGAGTAGTTAGTTACAGGGCACTCCCTGGAGAGGCAGCCTGTGTTTCTCCGCTGGGAGTGCTTAGGTCAAGATGTTCTTTAACACCTAAGGAGTAACAGTATCAACAAGTGTACATAGAAGTAATGGATTTTTTAGTAGATTGAAATCTACCTTGAATCTCACTAAATGAAAGTGGAAAAATAAAAATATTGTAGTTCCTTTTGATACAAGCATAGTGTCAGCTCTCTCTTAAATCCTAGATTTCCCAGTACTTTATCTAGCCTTACATTAACAGTTCATACCAGCAACAATAGCAGTGGGTTTTCACTCAAGCTGGTTTAATGTCAGGCAGTTTGCAGGTTTGTGAAGCAGGGTGTGTACACACTGGAATCTGCCCAGGGGCTTTATGCCCCTCATGACAATTACCCACAGAAGAACTCTTATTTGCAGTCACTCTAACAAAAGTTGAAATACAGAAGCGATTAGTGAATGTGTAAATCACAAATCTATCAAGCCACAATTGACATATATGTGTGCATTAGTATGCAACTCTAACCCCAAATGTTCCTTCATTCCTTGACTGCCTGTATCTCTAAAAAAAGTTACTGTTGTTGTGGGAAGTAATCTCAGAGAGGTGTTAATGGCTTTGAAGAATTCATAGATCCATGAAAAATTATCCATCCAAAATGGACACCAAGTGTCAAGCCCTCCTGTCCAAACACTTTGGAAGCCTTGCTAAAATATATACATAGCTTATATGTTAACTTCATTAATAGAGCCGCTTGCAAAATACTGATCTTCACAGTTTGCATGACTCTTTTTCTTGAGCTGAGTATTTTTGCAGTATTTCCATTATGCCAGCAGGGAGGAAAAAAAAAAAAAATTCCTCAAATTACCTGGGACCATAGACCAGTGCTCCATTCAGGTGGGCAGTCCTGGCTATTGCACATCTGCACCTGTGTAGGAGTGCTGACAGGACACAGGGAATGGGCCACTACCTCCTCCTTTTGGAAAGCCCTTTTCTGGACACACTGAATGAGACGACTTTGTTGCCCTCCTCCACAAGATTTGCTGCATGCGCTCCATTCACCTGTTGACCAACTTAAAGGAGAAGGGTATATTAGAAACTCAGGAGTCCAGTTAGCTTTATAAAATCAGTACATATGAGCCACCTATCAAATGGAAATTATTCAGGGATTCTCCTTATCCTACTGTCCTGATATACTGATGATTCCTGTTCAAGCAATCAAAAAAAAATAGTTATATAATAGATATCTGCAGAGCATGCAACATTTTGCCAGGCATGAAATAAAAGCCACACAACTAGACAAACTAATATTATTTACTTATAGTTCTCACCTGCCAGAACCAGCTTGCCCATGAATCTAACCTGGAACCTGGAATTCCATGGGGACTGAGAAAGATGCTGCTGTTGAGACTGGTGGACTATCTAGAAGATCTACTGGTCTGTCTAACAAATCACCATTACTTTTAAAATATGTCTCTGCTTTTAATTGAAAAAAAAACCTCTCTAAAACAGGAGAAGAAAAAATTTTTCTAAAGAAACAGTACAGTCATCATTTTTGTCACTTTAGCTGCTGAAGAGACCGCCAAATAGACTAAGACACCTGAGGCCAGAGAAAGATGACAGATAGACAGAGTTCTGTGAATCAGTAAGGTTTGATTATTGGAAAGTTCTGCCTTTTCTTCTTACATTTTTTTATTTTTACATCTCTCTCAGAAGACCGGGCAGAGGAGGAAGATTCACCTGAGCTTGATATAAGTGAAAAGCTGGTGTAGCCGGGAAAAAACAGGGCCAGTTTAGCTGAGTCTGTACCTCCCAATGCATTTGTGCATAGATACCCAGGGCAACAAATGTTGGCATGGTGCTGCCCAGTGTTATTCATGTCTAACCTTACTGGCCTCTATTCACAAAAAAGTACTTGCTTACTAAAATCAGCAATCCTGTCATTAGTGTCTTGAGGATTTAAATGTCTTCAGACTAATAAATTTGGCAGACAGATGATGTAGAACCTAAATAAAAGAGGAAATTTAACCAGCAGAAGTTCTTAAGTGAGTCTACACTCCAGTCACAGGCATGCTTCAGTTATGTGTCATGTCACTGATGCTACCCAAAGTCTGAAGAATTATTGACAAATGCTTAGGGTATGTTCAGTTTTGAAACATCAATAGCTGCTCAGTATTTCTATTACTGAAGCGCTGAGTGGGTCCCCAGCCTTTGCAGAACACTTTGCAAACATACAACAAAGTGTCTTGGTCCTTGAAGTCTAACAATGTAAGACCATAAATAACAAGTAGATAGTAAAACAGAAGTGGAGAACAAAGGAAATTATGATTGACTAAATGATCACTAAAGTTGAAAACTCATTCAAAGACCCAGCACTGAAATGAAACTAAATATTTTAAAACTGTACTTTTTACAAAATTTAAAAGTTATGACACAGTGAAGTTTCTCATCTCAAATCCAACTGGGTGGCCTATCCTACTTCTACAGTTTCTCACAGCATCACTCCTGTGACCACTGGAATAGCTGCTTATGTACAGTTTTAATGATAAAAAAAGCTTTTATTTTTTCTTTTCTTAGCGTGTGAAAGATGAACAGCATCCTATTTGCCTCTCTGTTCACATCTGCCTGAAAACAAAGTTAATTTTAATTTGTAAAAAAATATATAAAAAGCCCATTTGGAGAAAATCCCTTTGGGAATAGAAGAAACCCAAACTCTCGGTCTAGTAACTTCAGTAACTGCCAAAAGTAGCGGGAAATACAAAAAAGCACTCATTTAAGGACAAAGAATTACTAATGTGAAAAGTCAGTAATTATGTAATTCCAGAAGTTTCCTTTTTGTCTGATTTATAAATATTTGGACTATTACAATACAAACTTCTGGAAAAAAGTTACAGTTTTATCCATTTTACAACTTTTAATTAGTTTGCCTTGATGTTTCTGACAACAGTGATTGGCAGAGCAACCAAAAGTGTTCATTTTAAGAACATATTCACCATAACTGCCCAGAAAGTTCCTCTTCTCACAGAGGACAGGGCAATAAACCTACTTTAATGTTCTCTAGTAAACTGCCATTTTCCAAGATTATCTGGGCTGTAATCCAAGAGTATCTTTCATTAGCTCAAATAACGAAATAATTATGACCAGATTTGGCAGCTCTGAAATCCAACAACAACAGTGTGCGGTACTGATGCCTTTCTGTGTTCTTTCTGTTAGGACAGTAGTTTGTTCCTACTCAGACTAATAAGTCTTTTTTCTTATGCAGTGATTATTCCTCACTGACCTTTATAAGTCTGGAGCCTCTTTTATGTCACAAAACTGACACGTCTGTATCTCATCTATTATTCACCTCCTTCCCTTGCCCATTATGCCTACTGTATTTGCTTTTGCTTTACTTGCTGGCTATTATGCATTCTTTCTTTCCTCCATGGTATTTGTTAATACTACATATTTTTATTTTGGCAGTCTTGGTTTTATGGGGAGTATTACATGGCGTGACTTTCTGGGTAGATTCCTCAGCAGATATTCTGGCATAGTTTCACTCAGCTGAATGGCAATATGTTAATTTTAGACATGGTCCTACATGTAGATTCTCCATACATTAGTATATCCTAAGGATTTTTAAAATAATTAATTAGTGAGTTGAATTTTTTTCCCTAGAGGTGGCTTGGGGCTTTTAAGTTCTTTCGGTACTCTTTTTAGGGTTCAAGTCATTAATTGTGTTTTAAAGCCATAAATCTAAGAATATCAGAGTAATTTCAGCATAAAATTATTGCATTGCCTGTCAAAATGGATATACAGCATTTTCAGTGATACGTATATCCATGGATGTTCAAAATACATTGGGATGGAAATTTTGAGTGTGGTCCGTAGAAATTAATATGATTCTGGTAGAGCTTTATAGCATAACAGTGCCACATCATAATGAGGTAAGCTCAAGAAGACTGCTGGGAACATCATAGACAATACATTTCTGTGTATATGATACTGAGTTCATTGGATAAAATTAGTTCTGGCAGAGGATAAGTCACATATGAAAAGACTGTGTTTGGCTACAAAGATCACTTAAAATTAGTATTGAGAAAATGATGTGGCTAAACACAAGCTAAAGAAACTGCTGAAGCAGGAACATGGGGCTCTCATGTCACATGTTACCATTATTTAAACCTTATCTCTATCCTTTTGTGGTCATAGCTTATAATTTGACATTTGAATTTCGTGTACTCTGCAGTAATGTTTAAATTTTGCAGGAAATTCCAAACTATTACTGGACTACTTTTTAGTGTGTTCAACATATTGCAAACTATGTAGTTTTAAGTAAAAACAAAGCCACTACAGAACATATGCATCTTTTTGCTTTGCCTGATCATCCTCTTCTGGACTGGGGGAGATGAGGAATGCTTCCTAGTAAACTTCATTAAATGTGTTATTTTATGAAGTATGGGAATGGGCTTAGCCAATTGCTTTTACCGCCCATTGGTTTTATCATGGTGGAGTAAACCCAGCAGATGACACCAGGTCTGGAGTGTTCCTTCATTTCCTTTGCCTTCTGCTGCCTGTGTGCTTCAATGCATCTTCAACTGTCTTTTATTTCCCACTGAAATACTCTTAATCTTTTCAAGATACTGCTTCAGAAAATCTGCTGTTCTGTAAGTCAAAATGTCTTGTCCAACATAGCACAGCTTTCTTGATAGTCAGTATAAAAATAAAGTAACTCCTAAGTTTGCGAAGTCAGGGATCCAAAAGTGAAAAAACCAGCAGAAGAAAGATGGCTAATGTGTCCTTAAACCTACCCATTTATATTCTAAGCCACATAATACTGTGCTTAACTGTATAAGCACACAGTATTTTTTTTCCAAAGGACCCCTACTACAGCTACTATAAATCAGTGTAACTCCCTTGTTTATAAAGGAGCTCTATTGATTTAGAGCAGCTGGATTCTAAATGCTTATCTATATGTCAGTGTCTTCCTTTACATCTCACCTTCTTATGTCTTTTAGAAAATAAGATTGTTCACGTAGGCAATGTCTTCGTATTTATTTTTGTGGGCAGCAGGAGCATTGCTGACAATTTATTTGGTTTAGATAGTCCTCTTCTTGGTATCATAATACTCCGTGGGGCATTTTGTCCAAAAATCACTAATTGCACTTCACAAGATTCTTTTAACCTAATCTAATATGTGGACTCTGAGTCATGGGGCCAAGCTTCCACACAGGGAGTAGCACTTTACTCAGGAAATGGTCTTATTGATTCAAGGTGAGTAAAGGTGGCAGAACAGGCCTCTAAGTAACTTAGATTTACTCAGTGTCACATAGCTAACCCCAGCATGGTGACAGAGCTGCAAGCAATCCTCAGGAGGTCTTGCTTAGCCACATTAGAAATACCGTCTCTGTTATTATCATTGGGCAGAAGCCTA
Source organism: Todiramphus chloris collaris (assembly GCA_025345505.1). NCBI lineage: Eukaryota > Metazoa > Chordata > Aves > Coraciiformes > Alcedinidae > Todiramphus > Todiramphus chloris. The sequence goes on along the minus strand of JANVCC010000037.1, from coordinate 9,895,217 downwards.
CACAACTAACATTTTTAAACAATTACTGGTTTACGTTACAGAATAAAAGTGGATTCATTGAGCAGGCAATACAATTCTGTGTGCTTATTAGAGAGGACTTCTTCCATGCAAACTTACTCATAAGGCACAGCAAAAAAGTACAAAAGTAAAGAGAACTTACTGTGCTGGGCAGGGATTAGTATTGCATAATTTTGTTTCAGTTAAAGGCTTCATCCTTGGGCCACAAAAGGAGGAATTAACTCGTGTATGATGGTCTTCTAAACAAATTGCTTTTGCTGTAATGTGTCCTATGGAAGTATTAGGAAAAAATACAGTAAAATAAACATTAACTCAAAATGTAAGAGGGAAAGAAGTAGTGAAGAATTTTAACTAAACAAGTCCAAGCTCATCCTTGGTACAATTCCACTGACTTGAACTAAATAAAATAGGATTCAATTTGGCAATATGTTTTTAACAGACATTTCATTATCTGTAACACAGGTACTATTGAAGTCAGATGAAACATTTTAGTTATAAACAGTGTATTTGCAGAATCCTCCCCCAGCAAAAATCAGTAATTCTTCAAATCATAATTCCCTGCAGAAACTAGCAGTGCTTCCTTAGAGCTCTCCTCACGCACTTGCAAATTGCAACATCTCACGTGCAAGTTTTCTGCTTTCAGTACATCCCAGAATTACTTTCACTGACAGAACATCCAGGATTTAGAAAAGCAGATATATGGTCTGCACAAAGCAAATACCTAGAGGAATATGGTAATAAAAAAATCCTTAGCTTATATAGAATTTCAGACTTTGACCTGACAGAAGTCAAATATTTGTAATTAAACATTGAGAAGATCAGGGTGCAACTCTCAGTAAAGGTTTTGATAATATTTTGGTCTTCAGTTACTCTCTACAGACAAGATAAATTTTACTCATTATTTGGTGTCTTTCTGTATTCCCAAAGTATAAAAACATCAAAGCACATATTTTCCTGCGCTGGCAGGGGGGGTTGGACTCGATGATCTCCAGAGGTCCTTTCCAGTCCCTATGATTCTATGATTCTGTCTTTTAATTTCCACATCACTTCAACAGCAAGATATCATATGCGTATGAATTGACCTAAAGAAAAAAGCCTGTTAAGTGACATGAATTGAGACTGGAACAATATTTTTTTTTTTTTTTTTAACTATGAAGGCAGTATGAAGGTACTTCTATGTTATAAGTAGTCAGATAAAAAAATAATGCCCAGGTATTTAGAGTAACCCCCTGTATGTTCTGATACACATTTGCAGTATTAAAGGCAGCTGAAATGTTTGAAATGCTTTAAAGAAATTATTAAGAGAGGATTGGCAATTGGAAAGTTACCTACCACCACCACAAGTAGCTGAGCACTCTGATTGCACTGTCACCCAGGAGTAGCTATGTTTTTTGACAGATGTCTTGTTCTCATTGTTAATTTTGGAAAATGTATATTCCCAAGCGATTCCAGGATTTTTGCCTTGTAACAGGATCTATAGAAGGGTATTTGGGGTTTGTTTATAGAAAAAGGGGAGGGGGGAAAAAATAAAGTATTCTGTCATTCTGAGGGAAGATGAACTAAACATGATACGCACATAATATATTTATACACAACACATTTCTGAAAGAATTTTCAGGACACCTTATTTTTCAATAAACTGAAAACCAGCAAAGTAAGTCCTAAAAAGCAAAGCATTTGCTAGGACAAACACCTGCAGGGCACAGAACAGAAGAGTGCAGAAATACGTGGTTCAGCATAACACTCCTTCAAATCATAAGGCATTTGACTGAGTTGATGAGACAGAAATGCCCTCAGTAGATGTGCAATATCATCCAAGGACTCTGCCCCTGCCCCAGCTCTCAGTGCTCTGCTCCTGCAACTGGCCCTTAACAAGCGGGTCCCTGCACTCACTGGGAGCTCACTGCCAGGTGCTGGAGTTTGCCTGTGGCAGTGCAGTGGATCTATTAAGAATCTGGGTGTGGGAGAAATTTCCTCTTTCAGCAAGCAAAGTCCAGGCTACCTGAGCCTGCTACAGTGCCTTCTATGAATGAAGAAGCCTTTGCCCATTAAGCAGGACTCAAATGCTTTACTGAAAGAAGCTTGCACAAAGTGGTAGTAGGAAGTAGAGGTGGATAGAGATGGCTTCCTCAGTTCTTAAGGCTGAGGGTACAAAGTAGATTTTTTTTTTTCTCGTAAAAAGCATTTTTCTGTGTGGACTGGTGATAAATTTTGTTTGGTAGACCCTCAGATGGTATTTCTCTCATGATGATTTAATCTTTGTTGTTTAACTCATGGATCCTAGCTCTCGGGGATGTTCTATTTCAGTGGTGAATTCTATTGCAGTTTTCATGTAGTCAACTTTCTGAAATTCACTGTATTCATTTCAAGTCTGAATACCTAAATGCATACCTAAATTTGGGGAGAAATTTCTATTTAACAACATTTATTTTAGAAACTATTTTTTGGCAGCAAAGTGCATTTATATTTCCTGCTTAATAGAAAAAGTGCAAAAGTTTACAGTTACACAGATGCACTCTGAATCTCTTGAGCTTGTACTGTCTTTCCAGAAAGTGTTCAGTGCTCACAGCACATGGTGCTCTCTAACGAGCATATTACAAAGTTTCCATATTTTCCTTCTCAGAATGAGCATTGATGCTTGTTCATCAGTGTGTGGTTCTGTGCTTTATTTGCTGTGCTCCATTCAAACTGTTAACAATGTAACTTTTTTCAGGACCTTTCTTACACTATACGATATAAATGTTTTATACCTCAAGACCTTGTGGAAGGGTTAGCCCTCGTCTCATTTGATTCTCACAACTGTCATAAAACTGTGATATATCGGTGGTCAAAAAACCAGTGATGTTTAAAACCTTTCTAATAAAAATATCTGGAACTATTAGACTGCACACTTGTCTTTTGAAAGTATTCTTTTCGTTATGGTAGTAAGAGGCAAGAAACAGAACTATTGCATCCTGAACAGAATTCAGAACATGGAAGAGATAAGATAAAAGTGGCAACCAGTTTTACTCTTCTTACAGCAGCATTCTTCTGGTGCTTTAACACAGTGAACTTTCTACAGCTATGTAGGAAAATGGACAAAAATCAAACTCTGAAAAAGTACTGGAAACTATATTGCAGGGAATAAAAACGTGTACTTTAAAGTCCCTGGCACTTGGCTGAAAAATAGTATACAATGTAGAATGTTCAACCAGGTTTTCATCAGGAATGCAATACCATTGCAGAGTTGCAATTTTGCCAAAGTAATGAACATATAAAACAGTTTCTCTCGTTATTTTCAAACATTCCTTATAAAGCCCTTCCTTAACAACCAAATAACTGAAGTCTGCATATACAGCCAAGTTATCAGACCTACAAATTTGGAAAGACCTCCAGTGCTAGTCTACTTAACTGGATGCATTCCAGCATCTTTTTGGCCAACTGGCATTTGCTCCCAAATTTACAGCTGGCAAACAACCTCCTTAAACATTTCCAGTTCCTCAATAGAACCGTTTAATATCTACCTTTAACACACCAACCACCTGACTTCAGACACAACACTCAGCAGCTCTGACCGCAGGGCGCAGTTATAAAATTTACAGCTTCTTGAGTTTTAAAACCACAGACTCTATGGCTGGAATCTGCCAGATCTATTCTGAAGGAAAAGAACTGTGGCTTTTGCTTAGGGCACAAAATGTTAAAACAATGGATAAATTGAATTTTCCAGAGTACAGAACCTTTACATTTTGCTGCTAATTTTGATTCAAAGCTAAACCAATAAATTTTCTATTTATTGTGCATCTGTGCATCTGCTCCTTTGTTTAAGATTTTTCTTCCCCATGGCTATCCTATATTTCCAATACAATAGTCCATTTTGCAGGTTGAATTTTTAAAACGTCTGTCAACATTACCTTCTTAAGCTTGACTCTGTAATTTTCAGTGTTCTTTATTTTAAGATGTGTATCTGAAGTTACTTGCAATGCACTGAATTATAAGAGATTAATTTACACAAGATAAATTCCTCTTTCTTCCATAATATTCTGTCCAATGTGTAGGGAACCATGCTAATGTCTGGAATGTAACAGGCTGAAAAAATTACTCATTATCTCTGTGCAGGACTAATATAGACATTACAAATCACTTACAGGGTGAAAGTGAGCATAGAGAAAAAGCCAGGTAAAGGAATAGCCACTGTTTACCCCTTCATGTGCTTCATGTATTTTCATCTTTACTCATTCTGCATCTGCGAATTTTACAAAATGGGCATGAGCCCAAATTCTGAATCCCAGCATACATGGTAGGTTTGATCTGAGTCTTCAAATTGCATCTGCATTTCCTGGGTCACTGCCATGCTTCGTAAGTCTTTGCTAATTTCTTTAAGTGGACGTAACAGAGTTTTGCTATATGCAGTGAGCCATCAATTCCCCCAGTAAAGGCAGATGGACAAGTTTGTCTGTGTGGAAGACAAGTGCCTGTCTGTGCTACACTTGAGAAACTGCAGTTTTCCTCCACTGTGAAACCACATGCCGTTGAATATATATTGTAACAGTCAACGTTCTAAGTCAGATTCTGACTTCTCTGTTTAATGAAGATTAATTCTATTGACTTTTATAAATGTACTCTGTTTTCAGTAGGATAAATCTAAGCATGCAGCATATGATGCTAATGGAAAACTGTTTAAAACAAGCTTTAGAAGACAACTGTTGTCTTGAATGGGCAGTTATTGGATGAGATCCTTGACAGTGGTTAATACAAGGAGCTTCAAAGGACAGTGAGAGAACACCTGTTTGGAAAGCACCAGTAAAAGAAGTATAACCCATTGGTTACTTCAGTCAAGCCTTAAAACAAAAGGGGTTTTATCCCTTCTATATTTCTAAAATGACTTTAAACACAATCTTAACTAAAAGCTTATGACAAACTACTGTTTTTCAAGACAGTCCACTAAGGTCATTATTAAAAAAAAAGAAGAAGATTATCCTTGAAAGGTCCTGTATGATCTCATTTCTACTTCAGCTGTTTCAAATTTATCTTCTGTTGTTATTGTGTCTCCATTTTTTTACTGTTCACATGCTAAATGTACAACCTTGAGGGATACTGTCCAGTTAATCTCTCCTTACTAAAGGAGAACCCTTTTATCCATTGTATTGAACCAACATCTGCATCTTATAAGCACATCTTAGTTCTCTTTAGCTTATTTTTCTTTTAGGGGAAATCAGTACAAATTTATCATCTAGTAGCTAATAATAAATGTAATGCTTTATAACAGCAACTTGGCTTTCGCCCAGTGGTAGCTGGATCATCAGTAAAGTCATTCCACCTGGCCTCCTTTCTCTTTTCTTCCCCTATTGATAAAGAGGGAGTGATTTACTGGTTTTAATTAGACATATTCCTGCCTTGAAGCTCCATCCACCTTCTCTTCCCATGAACGTACGCCTCTTTAGAAAGCATCCTTTCCATCTGTTACTTATTGCTGTCAAAATAAACAAAAAACCAAAACAAACAAATTTTTTTTTTCACTAAGATTTCACAATTTCTTGATTCAATATTTCACCAAGTTTGAGGTCAGCATCAGTGAGGATACTGGTCCTCTCTTGTCCTAAAAAACTTCACAGTGCTTTCTCAAATCATACTCTCGTCTTTTCAAGTTAGTTCATCAATCCCTCATCATGCAATATTTTTCATGCCCACCTAACAGTTCAGTTGCTTTTGCCCTTTCAGACTTTTCCCTGTAATTCTAGTGAGTTCTGGAGGTTGACCGAGTATTTCAACAAATGGATGTCACGAGTGAACCTCATAGGAGTTCTGTATTGATAGAAGCCATTGACAGCAATGTCCCTTGTGCTTTACTAGCCTCTTCTGGAAAGTATTTTTAGCATTTAGTGGTGCCCACAGGCAGCCCTTATTTGCAAAGCTAGGTAAATGAATTATGAATTTACTGCTTGTTTCTCCACAAGTTAAGTATTTTTCCTTTAAGAGAAACACTGACAAGGTCTTTAAATTGAACGTCCTGACCTTAGATTACCTATGACCAAATGACTATAATAAAAACTATTTGACTGTATTAAAAATCATAATTCCAGCATGTTTCCATTTCAGATGAAACAATTATACTACTGAAAGCATATTAAAAAACCTGGTATTAATTTCTGATCCTAGATTATCATTTAACTATCGTATTTCTACTCCTTGGGCCATTTCATGTTATTCGTCTAACCTGAACCCAATCATTTTGAGAATTGCCTTCTGAATTCATGAATATTTTTCATTTCAGCTTTTATTCATTTCTACAAACCCAGAGTCACCAAAGTATCAATAATATTAACTTCAGAAGGATACAGATACACAAATTCTGACGGGCAGTGGTTTACTGTTGTTTGCCTTCCCTCCATCTGTGAAATTAATTCTTGAGCAATCCAGTAAGGGTTCTGATGAATTCTGAAATCTCTTCTTGCATTTACACTTCCAGTAGTTGTGTTTAGGAAATACTACTAGTCCTACACATTTAATTCCACATTCATCTCACTATATTCTCCTCCTTGACAGAAAGTACTTGGCTACTATAGCTTGTAATTTTTAACCCCACAACCTAGTTAAATTATAGATTCCCTGCCTTCTTTGGTATGACTTATTCCCATAATGACATACATTTAAAACATGTAAATATATTTATGTGTGGTTGGGTTTTTTTGTTTGGTTGGTTGGTTGTTTTTTTGGTTTTATGTTGTTCTTGTAAAATTCCAGTGTAAATAAGAAAAGTACTTAATCAGTCTTTCTCTCATCTCTGACCTGTTTTTGAATAGTGTTTAGGACTGCAAAGGCTGGTTAAATGATACATGCTCAGCTAAAATATTGAAAAAAATGGTAGAAAAATACATGTGTAGGAAAATACTGTCCAAAAAGATGGAAATACAAAACATTCCATAGAACTGCAAGGCTGAACATGTGATATGCAAAACAATAAAGAATTGAAAGTTTTTGGGGTTTTTAAAATTTTTTGGGTTTCTTCCTTCCCTCTCAATACATACTTCAGATGTCTTTTTCAAGAAAATATTTTGGAGAATGACTGCATTTCAAAGGAGTTATTGCCTTGAGCACAGACTTGCCAGACCTGTCTGGACCCGTTCCTGGAGAGCACTGGTCCCATCCTCTCTTGTGAATGCTGCTCAGAGGATGTGCATAACCTGAATTTTCTGGGTACATGCAGACCGATTAGCATTCAGAAACACAGTAGAAAACCTGGACCATTTTATTTGCCACACAAATGTCTATCAATGCTATGACTACAAAATGCATAAGATGTGTTAATCTGTCCTTCAGATCACAGTGGAATGGCAATAAATACACCTTAAAATCCTTATATTTTCTGCCCACTGGAATAAAAAAAATTCCTATACTTATACCTGCAATTTATTATATTTCTTAATACCTTCAGTGTGCATTTTTACAAGGGCTTGCACTGAATTCTTCGGGGAAAAAAAAACTGATCTAGAAAAAAAGTATTACATTTCTTTTTAATACAACCTGGCTAAAAACAAATACAAAAATCTGAAGATTACAGGAAGATGGTGAGGTCCAAATCTTGGAAAGGTTTATCTTACTGAAAACCAATTAAACTGGATAAAAAAGTTCTGGCAGGACTTTTTTTGTGTGCTGCCTTGAAATTTATGGATGAGATAAAAATAAAGTTACAATGTAGTATGCTTTTTTTCCTCCTTCTATTGGTTTCTGGTATTTATAGTTAAAGTAGGATTTGTTTCATTATTACTGCTGCAAACAAATCTTCATCAATGTGTATGTTTTCTCATAAAAGCATATTTGTTTAGTTTTCATTGGCATTTCTACTGCTTAAGAGTTACATAAATAATGCAGATCTCTGAACACAAAAAAATTTGCAATTTTTTTAAGAATTCAGCTTGTTCAATGTTGCTTAATTTATTGAAAGGAAAAAAAAAACCATCTGAACTACAGCTCATAGATATATATAATTGGGGAATATGTTACTGTAACATTTTTAGTCATTAAGAGTCTTACCAGTGCCAGTGGTGTAGGTATTTCAATAAAAATATACGGGAAGTTTAAATAAGCTCTCAAAGGAGCAATAGCTTCCAGTTAAATGTTAAATCTTAATAAAACTGTTTAGCATAATTTGATAGGATGAAAATAGAAGTGTTATTTGGCATAAGATTTTTTTCTTTAATCTTTACTCTGCAAAGTATGTGCACAATATGCAGCCAAGTCATCTTGCAGGCAATTTATTATTCATACTTTAGCTCTATAATAATACACTTCAGTCTACTTCGTATTATGACAAACGATATTCCTGAGAGTTCAGTTTAACATAGTATTTGTAACTGTGCTTGTTTCTTTGGTGTAAGGCTATTTTGGAGATGATTTGCAGGCAGGGAAGCATGTCTATAACTTGTAAGCCATACTTGTCCTTGGACTAAAGCATTTCTTATTAACATATATACCCAAAAATGAAAATTCATCACGTGAGAAAATATGTTTTAAAAAGGCATTGCAAATTGTAGTAGTAATTTGTTGAAAATACACACCCTTATTCCATGTCAAACCGTCTGTTCTAAAACATGTGTTCATCCTGAAGTACTTTAAAATGTGTTCATGGTCCGTGAAGTTTAGTGGTTCTTAAAGATACATTTAAGTACATTAGTCAATTGGTATGAATAGCAGGAACGCTCTTCAGTATTCCAAGTAAACCCTTTACTGAATAGCCGTGCAAGTTTAAATAATCCTTGAAGAATATATTTCATGTCACTGTCTATACTTACTGAGTTTCTTAGTTTAACAGAACAAAGCTGTGTGAGAGAGACAGGATGCAGAGTTCTCAGCTGACCACCCCTGCTGAACTTCTGCAGAGCAGTATTCCGCTACGGTGTTATATGATGGGATGAAGAACTGCATGTTGCTGCTGCCTCAGAGAATGGGTACATGAGAGCACTTGCCCTCGTGCTCACCCAGTGCACGGCAAAGAAAGCTATGCATTTGATAGTGAGCTGAGCAGAGGATCACTGGAAGGTATGGGAAGGAATTGAATCCCTTCTGTGAAGGGCTTCCTCCTTTTCACAGGGAAGTATTCATCAAAACAGACATAACAGATGAGTTACAAAGCTAAAGGTATGAATGAACTTTCTTACAAAGCAGGCAAACTAATGTAGCTAGCAGGGAATAAAGATGTTCTGATGCATTTTGAAAGAAAATGTAGTAAAGTAACCTAATGCAGAAAAAGTTTTTCTTAGAACAGAAGTACGAGTGGCTACTTTCAAAACTGTAACATTGGAACAAACCATCTAAGTATGAAAATTACTTTCTAGTAAATATAGTTTCAACACAGGGCATCTGGCAGACAGAGTAACTGGTACAAATTTTACTGGGAGATAAACATATATAAAATTCTTTGGTTTAGATGCTACCACCAATAGAACCGAATCAACAGAAATTACACAGGGGCCTATGCGTGGTGCTTTGACCACCTCTGTCCCAAGGTAGATATAAAACCAGCTACATGCACCTATCACCATTAAGCCTTTCCATAATGTTAGATCTAATGTTTACATCACTGAATTCTATGGTATACCATTTATGGGATGTGTTTATAGTCTCTATTACCATTGTGCAGCAACTGAGAAATAATGTTATAGAGTGTTTTATGCACCTTCCTTTTCACTGAATATGTGACAGTTTGCTAAACTTCAGACCTTGCTAAACTGGTGAAAGGGCTTTCAATCTAGCATGACCACACAATTAAGTCTGAATACTATCGTGACTCAACGCTATTCTTTAATCTTGCTGAGAGCTACAGTGCAGAGCTAAAGCTGTCATTACTAATTCTGTAATAGACATCAAAGGGAGAATAAACAGAAGAAAGCTTACTTCAAAGACCAGCGTCTCATTAGTTGGTCCTGCTGCATATAGACTCTCTGGATGGTTAAAAGATCGTTGATAATCAAAAACTGTTCCAGCAAAAGAGAACTTTCCTGGCCAGTCAATTGTCCAGTCTCCCGTCAGGTAATACTTTTTACTGAGGTTGCGCACTGCAAGGTAGCTGGTGGAGATTTGCATTTCATGGAGCTGTATACTGCGTGCTCCTGCTGGAATAGTGACCATGGCATAGTAGTCTGAAAGGAAAGAAGTAATCAACAGATGTCATACAGACAGAGATAGCTTATCAGTTTTGAGCCACTTCGAAATTTTTGCTCTTTAAGAGATATTGAAGACAGATGTTCTGATCCACCAAAGTTTCTCTGTTTTCACAAGGACAAACCAGTTCTGATTTTTAACCCCTTTCTGATTTTTAACCCCTCTACACAGCCTCTAATCAGAGTAACTGAGGTATTTCAGTTCCTGGAATTTTACTTTGTGATTAAAGGCAAGAAAAAGCAAATTCACCTTAAAAAAATGCAGAACAAACTAATGGTTTGACTATAGTTGTGTTACCATGTTTTCCTGGTAGTTCCCTACTGTAGTTGGAAGGTACTACTTCCATCATGGGCAGGGTTTTTGAGGTGAGATGCACTGAGATGCAGAGAGCTTTCACAAAGCCCTGTATGCCACTGGATCTCCCTGCTGTGAGCCATTGCTCTTGCAGCATGTAGAGATCGCAGTCCACAGTCAGATGAGACACTGCTGATAGTCTCCAAAACATGGTGCACACAGCTAATTTCACAAAGCATTCAGTTCAGATTATTCTTCTACCATTTTATCTCTGTATTACTATATCCTAAACAATTTCCTGGCCTATATGACTTGTAGGATTGAAACATCTTACAATGAACAGTAAATGGGTCCTCAAAATACCCCTGTGAGTAAAGAAATATTATCTGCATTTTATGCATGAGAAAATGCAGCATAGTGAGATTATTTCACAAGAAGCCTATGACAGTCCACTAAGAAAAGTCCACCTCCCAGGGACTGGGTCATTCATTGAATCAGCTGGACAGCTTCCAGCCAACTTAATTTGAAAATGGACATGAAAATACTATCATATTTGGCATTATGCTGTGTTTCACTTTTTGTGTCTTCAACAGTCCCATTCCAGCCAGAGCTGTTGACAGCTATTTTTTCACTTCAAATCTCTTTTAAGAGGAAATTCACACATAAAGAGAAAATGTAGTTTAAGAAACAAGAGGAATGCTTGCAAATGAACTAACCAAGAGTGATGCTCATTGCTTTCTTGTTACCAAGAAACAGGAAAATGTGAACTCTGCTGTCACTCTCCCTGTGATTTTCAGTTCACATCTGGACTTTTCACCACTTCCCTAATGAGCAAGGAGTCATATATATTACATGGGGATAAGCAGAGCAGTGAGTTGATGGTCATTTGGAACAGCTTTCCTTACCATTAGCTTTATGCTGGATCAAGTATTGGCCTTTAAAGAACTTGCATGTTGAATTGTCTCCTTTACAAACTCCACAAGCATCCAGTACAGCTTTGGAACCAAGTCCATGATCACACCCTACTTGCTGCAACCAGAAAGGCACAAGTGAAGGACTCAGACACTAAGGAATTTGAAGAAACAACTGCATTTTCAATAAAGGAGTCAATTGTCCACTTGGAAAAAAATAGACTTTAGGATTGTAAAAAATTTAATATTGTCTTACTTCACATATTCCATCAATGCAAACATCATATTTATTTGGAGAACACAGAGTTCCATCCTTCACTTTGCTGGACATTGCAAAGAAAAAGTCAAAGTCTTCAGCTGTGCAGTACAATTTACATCTGTCTTCCTCTGGGGAACAGAAAAACATCAAAAAGCAAAACAAGAAACTATTAGCAGACCTGCAGCACCATTTAAATTAAATAATAACAAAAAACCCCACCTTGCTATTGCTTCTTCCTGCATCCTAGATAACAAGCTACAAGTATTTATTGTGTTTGGTGACATATTAGGTCCCCAAAATGGGCATAAGAATAGCCAAATACACTAGCTTGTATTATGCTTCGTTAAAACAACTTGTGGATTTGACTGTCTGCACAGAGAATTAAGAACTAAAAACCAGTGTGAAAAAATGCACATTGCATCTGCTGATGCAAATTTTTCCATTTTGTTTTGTTTTCAGTTCCTGATTTCAGTTCCACTGCTTCACAGTTTCAAATTTCATTTTTTATTAAGAGAAATGGTAGATATATTTGATTTTTAGTTAAAATTTGAAAAATATGTAAAATGGCACAAATTAACAGTTCAGCTGAAAGCTAAGACTGGGGCTAGAGTTTCCCCTAACAGAAGCACTTTTCCTTAAAAAAATCCCAACCATTGTCAATCAGATTTCTTCTTGTACGCAGATGGTGTGTTAGGCTTACAAAGAGATGATTAATTCTACACAGACAAAACAGTCATGCAATTGTAAGTGTTGTCACGATTGCTGATATACACAATTTTAATACAAATAGTATGTGCAACAAATAAAACAGCGTAACAAAGTTTTGAAGAACCTGAAATTGGATTCAAAATTGTATCCTTTCATTCTTAAATAAGCAGCTGGATGTTCAATAATGCTTTCTACAGAGGCAAGGCTTCTGTAGGAATTTTGAAAAACCAGATCGTGTTTTCAGAAACTATAAATGTAGATCTTGGGGGAAAATTATGAAAAGTGGCTAAGAGAGTAAGGACAGGGATTGTCAAGTTCAGAGTCACTTGGGGACACAGAATCATAGAATTGTCAGGGTTGGAAGGGACCTCAAAGATCATCTAGTTCCAACCCCCCTGCCATGGGCAGGACACCTCCCACTAGAGCAGGCTGCTCAGAGCCCCATCCAGCCTGGTCTTAAAAACGTCCAAGGATGGGGCTTCCACTACCTCTCCGGGCACCCTGTTCCAGTGTCTCACCACCCTCATGGGGAAGAAATTCTTCCTAATGTCTTATCTGAATTGACCTATCTCTAGCTTTAATCCATTCCCTCTAGTCCTATCACTGCCCAACAGCCTAAAAAGTCCCTCCCCAGCTTTCTTGTAGGCCCCCTTCAGATACTGGAAGGCCACAATAAGGTCTCCCTGGAGCCTTCTCTTTTCCAGACTGAACAACCCTAACTCTCTCAGTCTGTCACCATAGGAGAGGTGCTCCAGCCCTCTGATCATCCTCGTGGCCCTTCTCTGGACACGTTCCAGCACATCCATATCCTTCCTGTAACAGGGGCTCCAGAACTGGATGCAGTACTCCAGGTGAGGTCTCACAAGAGTGGAGCAGAGGGTGAGAATCACCTCCCTCGACCTGCTGGCCACGCTTCTCTTAACGCAGCCGAGGATACGATTGGCCCTCTGGGCTGCGAGAGCACACTGATGGCTCATGTTGAGCCATCAACATCATGCTTTTGAAAATTCTGCCCTTTGTCTTTTATTTTAAGCTCCTATTTCTTTTACTTAACATAGCCCCTACCTTTAAAACCAATGTAGGTTATATTAATTTCTGGTAAACAAGATGAATTAATCTCCCTATTATACAACATGCATTGTTATATGCTGTGAAACCCTATTTCCTTTCTCCTCTGTTCACACTGGCTTTTAGGACTACAAAAATATCTGCAAAGACTTTTAAAGAAATTATCAGGCTACGAATGAAAGTTACATGTATGTGAATGTATTTTATATATATATATACATTTAATGATATACTTACCATCATAAGCAAATTTGTACAGGTGTTACACAAAGTAGCTACGTGGCATAATACAGCCACTTTTATTTAAGTAGTAGTAATCGCAGCTACAAACTGTGCTTTCAAATTGCAGAAATTATTCATTGTATCTGACAAAAATGAGTACTGATTGAAAGTATTTGCAAAATTAAGATGCATAAAGTAAAATAAACCTTGCTTGTACAAAAAAAACAAGAAACAGTTATTAAGATCTGAACTTTATAAAGATATCTTAGATGACTTTAGAAAATGTATGCCAGTACATTGTTTGTTTTTACAATTCTCACGGGACTATACCAGAAGAAAAGTCAAGAGGTTGATTTATTGTTATATTTTGGAATCTGAGAACATTCCAAAGGAAGGAAGATTCTGGTAGTGTTATTGTGGGAGCTCGCATTTCCCATGCTGAAAAATCCATGGAAATTGTTTTGGTTTGGTTTTACACTAACTGATACACAATATAAAATGAAAGAGAGGAGTAGCAACAGCCAGGGAGTCACTCTAAGGACAAAGATTTAAATTCCCAATCAAAATCAGTTCTGCATGTTCATACAAGCAGTATAGAACAGGAGGCCAGATTCAACTGTGCTAGACAGTAAACACATCTCAAATAAGCCAACTGAATTTCTGTTTGCTTACATCAGAGTGATATTTGCCCAGAGAATATGGATGAATTACACCTTATTGTTTGCTTTCTGCAATTGCTTTCGTCAGAACTGTGGCATAATTACCTTCCACTTTAGTGTATGGCTTCCATTTGTAGTACCATCCCCGGAAAGGTTTGCTGTTGTATTCTGCACACTGCTGGGCACGGAAGTCCAAGCTATTTGCTGGACATGGCTGATTATTACAAAGTTGATAAATACGACTGGAACCTTGGCAGAATTTGCCGCCATACTGTGGCCTGAAAAAAAAAAAAATCATTTGGTGAAACATACTTTGTATATGATTGGCACGTTACATGTGTATGAGAATATGGAGAAAATGAGAGGACATACTCTCCTAGGAGATCAGTATTTCTTACATGGGCCATTAATTTTCATGGTTCCTAAACCCAAGCAATGAATTATCTACTTGAATCACTGCAAACTCAGCAAAGATGCAACCATCTAGAGGTGAGTTATGTTTTCATTAATTTAAATTTATAGGGCTGTTTTGTATTGGATGGTTTAATTTTGTTATACAGTTATTTTCACTCTGCTGTATCCCAGGAATGAACATGTGCAAAGCATTATCTATCACAACAAGAGTTATTAAAGGATAACATAACACCGATCAAACATAAGTAGAATGAATAACTACATTTGATTGTTTATTTGTTTTGTAAATGATTTTGAAAAAAAACGTGCTTTTAAACAGTCAAAAGAAAAAAAGGACTGTGCTTTAGGAAAATTTCTGAATTTGATAACTTTAAATATGTCACATCCACTTCAGCAAACCTTACCCAAGCATTTCCCTTAATTTTGTCCAGAATGAAAAGAGCATATTCTATTACTTTTCTAGTGTCTTATCAGAATAATAGTTTTTTAACTCTTTAGTCTACGTGCACAACTCAGAAACAATGTGGAATGTAAGACTTGTTGGTTTTTTTTTTTAAGTGACTGATAGGTCTCACAAACTGCTGAGAAATGTATTCGCTCACCTTTGTGTTTATTATTGATCTACACAGAAATTCACTGATGTTAGTTTTGCAGCTTCACAATGCTCAGATACACAACTGCAAGTACTGAGCCAAATCTTCAAAACACTAGATTCTAAGAACTGTGTGTTTTATTACACAATTTCTTGTGCCAAGTCAAAAGAAACCTAATGGTGCTGCACTTGCACACATTTATGTAACATTTTTAAAAATTAGGGAACATAAATACTTGGAAGACAAGCTATGATCTTTCAGTGAACAGCTTGCCCACCTTACATTACATCTTACATTAAGGAAAAAAATTAGAATAACAGAAAGGATACATAATAATAATGTATTAAGTAACAATAATAATTAGTAATAAAAACAGTATAAAAGATACACTTGCAATGTATTTTTGTTCAAATCCCTATATACTACGTTTTAACTATTCCCATATCAAGTATTCCATGCAACTTCTTTTGACATGCATCTGACTGGAGTAATATGGAGGAGAGTTTGGTGCAATATGGCTGAGAAAATCCAGGTGCTTTTTCTTTTTTATAAATTTTAACCCTCATGTGTCTAACACTCTAAACAAGCTGGAACCTGGATTTAATGTTTTGAATCAGATTTGAGTGTACACAATTTTCTGCTTTTTCCAGCACTCTGGGATACAAAACAGTCTTTCAAAGAAAGAGGTGCAAACACACCTGCTACTCTATTTAAAACTGGGTTAAAGCACCAGCAAAATTTCCAGTGACTTTTGAGGTCACTTACTAGCTACACTGACACTCGGTATCAACAGCGAAGGTCTTAAAAGCAAATTTTCTGTTGTAGTTGGTGGCAATTCAGTCCATCAAGGGCAGGGAGGATATTCAGCGTCAGTGAAGTGAGGGAGTATTTATGCTGACTTTGTGCAATTGGTGAGAGATTTGAGTTAAGGCAGCTGAACTGTTAGGTCCTTACTGAATCCTCCACAGACTTCCTTTACAGCCTGAGCACACGTATTATTTTTGACCTCCTTCAGCCCCAGAGAACAAATCTGCTTTACTGTGAGGAAAAGAAGCAACCGCCTTCCAAGTAAATGCCACCAAACAATCAATATAATAGAATTATTTATGGATAGATCGTGATTTCTAGCCACAGTCTTGCATTTGAGAATGGTATAAAATTTCCACCAAACTAAGGGAGCACTGAAAGAGGGATTCTGTTTCCCAGCTCTATTACAGCATTTCAGTATTACAGTACACTCCCATTACTGAACCTGTTGGACAGAGAATTATGGAAACTTCCCCACCTTCATTTTTTACCAACAAGATGTCAGAAAGAGTTAAGTAATTCACAGGAAACTAGATGTAGCTCTATAAAACAAAATTTCTGAGAAAATAAATTCCTGTCATCTACAATGACAAAATCACACTTCTATTGGTTATGTTTATACCACCAGTAGATTTTGGTTTGACTGCCTATAACAGCACTTAAAATGTAACTCTTTGCACAGAAAGTATTCCAGTATTTCTACAATGGTACAGTGCTCCTAATACTGAGATAGCCTAAACTTTTAATCTATTCATGTCCCTCCCTGGTGCTGGCACGCCTAGGTAAAGACACGTTGATGAACAGATGCTGTTAGAGCCAAGGCCTTGCTGAGGATAATTGGAAAAGGGAGAAATTTGGTGAGAAAGGCCAGCAAAAACATCTCCAAAGAATGCTTTGTAGAAAGAATGTAAGTGCAAAGATGTAAATACAAGATTAACATATTAAAATGCTACAAGAGTAGCTTAAATTAATTCTGTGGTACCCTTTTAAGATGCAATGCAACATAGAGAGTGACAAATCCTAGAATTAATCTGAGCAAGGAAAAGCATTTTATGCATTACAAAGGGAAATACACTCTGAAATTCTGGAATCCTATTTTTTCACATTGTAATCACTTAACCTTCAAGTGAGAACATTTCTGCATATATTATGACCATATTTTGATAGTATTACAAAGCTAGAGTGTTTTATTCTGCATGAATTTGAAAGGTCTACAAGGTCTTTTGCAGTCTACATTTTTAATTGGCATTTTAAATGGCATCATTACTTTGCATCAATTTACATCTGCATTGCCTGTAATCACTGTTACAAATATTGTACACAAGAGATTGAAAAGAAGTTCTCAAGCAATTTTGATTTGGTCTTTTGATTGAATACATGGCCAAAACTCTATTCTAATATTACTGAACAATGCACTATTGTGAAGTGGGTAGGATGTAGTCCCACAGATATGAATTAGGTATTAATTTAAATCTCTTGGGCACTCTTCAGGTTCTTTCCCAGCTAAACTATTAAATTATGTAATCTCTTTCTATCTTAGAAAAGCATCCCAATTGCAAAACGTTGTGATATATGGAAACCAGATCCATGTCCATGACTGTGACAATTTACAGAAACATAATGATTTTAGCATAATGATAAGCAGCAGCCTGAACTTGTTTCCTTCAGCTGTCTTTAAGCTTCTAATAAGAAGTGTCACCTTTAAAATCACTGGAAACCTGGAAATCTTCCTCATAGTTCGTAAGTCAGTTACTCTGAAAAGTGAATTACTTATTTTAAAACCTCATTTTAGAGTTCAGTCAGTTCTTCAGAGATCCACACTCCTCATCCTGATCTCTTAAAGAAATAATTTTATTCTATGTCATTCTCACAATTTCTCTATCCAAAATAATCTGTTAAACTTTTGAACAAAATAAACATCATCTCCTACACAAATCTGGATTAGGAAAAGTGAAATAATAAACGTATTACATATGAAATAATATATGTATTAAAATATATAAACATCTGAAATATATTTCAGAAGTTCAAAAAGAAAGGAGTTATTATTCTTTGCTTATGCACAGTTATAGAGGTGAACAATGAACAGTGACTAGGTTATAAATCGTTCCATGTGGTATAACACTGAAAATAGATAGTATTATTTTTCTAATGATTCCACATCTATACAAAAATGCTGGGAAGGAAAACAGTCATACACTGTTGTGTTGATGGCTTATTTATAGTCCTGTCATTTCATCACTCTGAGAGAAATTTATAGTATCTTCTTTTCCTCCAACTGAAATATCACTAATATAATAAAATTGAATTTAGTATAAACATGATCCAGTCCTGGTATCAAGTCTTATGTGGTTACATCAAGTCTTGCTTTAATTAGAACAGATAGATCACTCTGAGTGAAAGTTTTAAATACATAATGCTACAGTAACAGACACCCTTCATGTTAAAGAGCTTCTGTTTGAAGACCATTGGTAATCATTATCAGTTATAATAGTGTACCAAACTGAACATTTCCATTACTGGATGTTCTTCTGTCACACAGGGAGAGCAAGAGAAGGCTTATGAATAAATGCATAGAACAATGTTCAAATTTAGCAAGCAAAACAGCGACTAAACTAGGAAGATCTAAATATATGTATGATGTGTAATTGAGACTCTGCATTCTCTTATGAGTTTAATAAAGGAAACTTTCCAAGGAACTTTATTTATCAAAATACACTGAGAAACAACAGAAATGGTTGAGAAAATCCTCTGTTACAAATCTGCAAAAATTGGTTTGACTGAGTGAGGGTAATAAAGACTATTTTAACTAACTCACATTTTCCTATAACATAGTATATGAAGCATGGATATTATTACTGCAGCACTGTATAGTAGGTGTGAGGCTTCTTTACAGCCTCATATAAACTGTGTCATATTTTCTGTTTTTTATTACTGCAGTTTAAATGTTGTTTTTATTGTGTGCAATGAAGAATACATATGTCTATGCCTATTGAAATTGTGTATGAAATAAAACAGTGAACTCCTTTATTTTTTCTTCTAGGTTGAAGTGAATTGAATACTTGGGAAAGATGCTGGTCAGATAACACTTTATCTCTGTCTTGAAATAATATTGTAAAGAATAGTATTTACAGTGATAAGACATTCAGTAGGAGAAAATACCAGAAATGTTGCATGAATTAGCATACAATTCTAGGCCTCAGCAACTTTATTCTGAACTGTGAAATGTAAAAGAATGCAAAGAACATGACAGATATACAAAGACATCTGTCTACAACCATTTTGATATCGACTTCAAACATTTATGATTTATTATCCTAGATAATATTATCTCATCAGAAGTCAATAGCTCTTAAGACCTTTTCCCCTTACTTTTAAATTATTAGGTATGAATATGTCTGCGTAGCATTTCATTACTTCTGCAGGTATTTGATAAACTGCAGTGTCACAAAATGAACTGAGAAAGTTGGTCTGTATGTGATCTAGTAATCTAGCAGTCTTCATACAGCCTCTACTTTCAAGACACAATTTCTGTCTTTCAGCTACTTACTTGCAATATTGGACATGCAAGAAAGGTCTTAGAAACATGACGCATACATGACGCATACTATTCCCCTACAGAAATGAACTCTCATTTTTTTGTTCTAGTTAGCATAAATAGTATTAAAAAGATACCTTTTCATATCTATGTCTTACTTTGGATTATTGCAGTGTCTTTCTTGATATGTGACCCCACCTCCACAAGTGCGAGTACATGCTGACCACTCAGACCAGGCAGACCACTGTCCATTTACAGGCTTGGGTCCATGATCACCATATTTTACACACTGTCCTCTTCGACACCACTGCCAAAAGAATGCCAAAAAATATCCCATCAGAGTTAGCGGTACCTAGTAGATGCAAAAAAGAAAAAATCCACATTTAAAAGCTCCAGTGTTTAACCCTAATAAACATGATGTCATCCACTGAACTCAGTGAGCTAGTTCACATTAGGACAGGGACTCTGAAGTAGGACATGGATCCACACAACGGTATGCATAAGAACTGTCCTAAAATTTGTCCAGGTTCTGAGTTAAGACCTCTTAAGGTGCAAATTTTCAAAACAGTTCTCTTGGAGAGTGTCTTTCTGGCTTACTCTTCCCCCAGATAACTCATGTCTATTTATGGTCTTGTGCTGTCAGAACCTCAAAACTTCCCATGTACTTTAAAAATAGCCTGCTAAAATTCTGCTCAAATTTCTCCCCTTTATCATTCAATTATGAAATACCGCATAAAGAGAAAAAGCAAAGTAGAACATTTGTCAGTAACTTTAAAATCAAAACAGTATTCTACTGGAAGAAATATTTCAGCAAAAGAAAATATTTTTGGTAACTAAAAATGAGTGTAAATTAGAAGGTTCAACTAAAACAAATAACCATGCACTTCTAGTAGTGATCACTGATGATAATACATGCGATGGCCTTAGTCTGCAGAGCAAGTATTATGGCTTTAGGAATGTTTCTATCAGAGTGGAATTTGAAGCCTTGATCTAACATCTGCTATAATTTGTGGATTTTCTTGCTGATTTAGATTTTCCATATATATCTTATTCCATAGTTCGATGGGAGAGGCGTCATTCCCTACCATCAGATAGGTGCCGCTATAAGGACTAGTCCTGACTACATATTGCAATGCAGTATTTAATAGAGCAATTTGGAAGTCCATGACAGCAAACCTGGAGGGATCTGGATAAAACTGGTTATGACAGGAGTTGGTACTTGAGCCAGTACAGTCTAAAACCAAGTTAGAATTACTTTCTGGGGTGCATTAAGAAAAGTGTGACCAGCAAGTCAAGGGAGGTTCTCCTCCCCCTCTACTCTGCCCTAGTGAGGCTGCACCTAGAGTACTGTGTCCAGTTCTGGGCTCCCCAGTTCAAGAGACAGGGAACTACTGGAGACATTCCAGCAGAGGCTACAAAAATGATGAGGGCACTGGAGCATATCTCTTACAGGAAAAGGCTGAGAGAACTGGGGCTGTTTAGCCTGGAGAAGGGAAGACAACCTAGAGGGTATCTTATGAATGCTTATCAATATCTAAAGGGTGGGTGCCAAGAGGATGGGGCTAGTCTCTTTCCAGTGGTGCCCAGTGATAGGAAATGGAGCAATGGGCACAAACTGCAACATGGGAAGTTCCATCTAAACATAAGAAAAAAGTTCTTTTCTTTGAAGATGACAGAGCCCTCAAAGAGTCTGCACAGAGAGTTTGTGGAATCACCTTCTCTGGAGAATTTCAAAACCCATCTGGACATGTTTCTGTGCAACTTGCTACAGGTGACCCTGCTTTGGCTGGGTGGTTGGACTCGATGATCCCCAGAGGTCCCTTCCAACCTCTACCATTTTGTGATTCTGTGACATTGTCCCATTTATTTATTTAGATTGCCAACAACACCAAGCTGTGTGGGGCGACTGACACTCTGGAGGGAAGGGATGACATCCAGAAGGACCTTGACAGGCTGGAGAGGTGAGCCCACACCAACCTCATGAAGTTCAACAAGGCCAAATGCAAGGTCCTCCATCTGGGTCAGAGCAATCCCGAGAACCAATATAGGCTGGGCAGTGACTGCCTTTGAGAGCAGCTCTGAAGAAAAGGACTTGGGAATGCAGGTGGATGAGAAGCTCAACGTGAGCCATCAGTGTGCTATTGCAGCCCAGAGGGCTAATCGTGTCCTCGGCTGCATCAAGAGAAGCGTGGCCAGCAGGTCGAGAGAGGTGATTCTCCCCCTCTACTCCACTCTCGTGAGACCTCACCTGGAGTACTGCGTCCAGTTCTGGAGCCCCTGTTACAGGAAGGATATGGATGTGCTGGAACGTATCCAGAGAAGGGCCACCAGGATGATCAGAGGGCTGGAGCACCTCTCCTATGGGGACAGACTGAGAGAGTTGGGGTTGTTCAGTCTGGAAAAGATAAGGCTCTGGGGAGACCTTATTGTGGCCTTCCAGTATCTGAAGGGGGCCTACAAGAAAGCTGGGGAGGGACTTTTTAGGCTGTTGGGCAGTGATAGGACTAGAGGGACTGGACTAAAACTAGAGATAGGTCGATTCGGGTTAGACGTTAGGAAGAATTTCTTCACCATGAGGGTGGTGAGACACTGGAACAGAGTGCCCAGAGAGGTGATGGAAGCCCCATCCTTGGAAGTTTTTAAAACCAGGCTGGATGGGGCTCTGAGCAGCCTGCTCTACTGGGAGGTGTCCCTGCCCATGGCAGGGGAGTTGGAACTAGATGATCTTTAAGGTCCCTTCCAACCCTGACAATTCTATGATTCTATTATAAAACAACTTACCATACTAATACCACAAGCTGTTCCTTCTGCTGCTGGCATGAACTTAGTCTCACACCTATGACCCACTTTGTGACACCAGAGAGATTTGCATATGTCCTGAAAAGGAAAAAGTGCTCACTTTAGTACTCATCATTTCCATTATATCCTGGTGTTTAGGAATAGTAACAAATGACACATGCCCTTGCTACCTTGAAAGCCATGTAAATAAAAAATTCTCTGAAATCAGAACATGCAGAGTTTAAGATTCGTAGCACAGTCATATCCTCTACATTGCGTTCTGGTTTATGCACCATTTCACTTTCAACAAAATTATTTTGAGTGTCAGATTATACTAGAATAAAAATGGTGTTAAAAAGTTCAAGGATAGAATTTCCTCAGGTCCACAGGGACTATAACACTGTGAAGAAGACTAGATTTTCTAAAACATAGAGCTGTCTGGAAAAATAGTCTCTTCACAGTGCTGTTCACTCTGTCTTCTTTGTTTATTAGCTGTCCATCAAACACAGCTGCCATCACGTGATAAATGTGGTTATTGTAAAATAAATCAAAGTACTCCAGGTTAATAATGGGTATAAAAAGTTACAAGACTTCAGAACGAGCACTCCAGATTATTGAATAAAATCTCTTCTCTGAAGAGATCAGCAAGGAGTGTAGCAGTCACGAAAATAATGGGTTAATCTAAATTAGCCCTTCATCATGAAGTCAAGAGTATAAGTTATGTTTTGATTGTTCTAAAATAACCCTATAGATCTTTTCCAGACTTTGCTGTCAATGCATGAGTAAAACAAAACACAAGAAATGTAGTCCTTCTTACCCCACACCCCATGTTTTGATCAAAATTCTACTGCCGGCTAATTTCCCTTAGCTTAGTAGGCAAGGGCTCACGGGTCTTATGTATTCGACTGCACTCCTTATGACTCCTAGAAAGAACACATTTCCTTCTGAAACTCCCCTGGGATTGTGATATTCTTCAAAAGAGGCCAGTACCTTCAAAGCAAATTGCCAAGCAAGATAAAGTAGAGAAATAGCCCAGGCTTCTGAAAAACACTGTATTACTTGTACTTATTTAGTGCACTGCAGTTCTCAAATGTAATTTTAACTTTTCAAAAGTATATCAATAGGTACCTTTACAAAGCTGAGGTTGCACAGTTTTGCTTTCATTCCAAATTGCCATTTGCACTGGGTATCAGCATCATAGATCTGCCCTGGCAGTTTGTCAGGGTATTTATACTGTCCTGTTTGCTTAGGTTCATCAATCAGGCAGGCAGCTTGAGCTGTACTATAATGAGAATGTATATTAATCATGACTATGATCTTTCTATCAAAATATTTTAATTTGCTACAGACCAGCAAAAACACATAACATGGTACAGTACGTTTAACTAGCTTTAGAGGTATGTACTGAAATAAGAATATATGCTTGCAGGGGCCAAAAGATCTTGACTTCTGGTTGGTAGCCTGACCTGCAAATTTTTAAGGAAGCAGGAATTTCCAGGCTTTGGGACTGTTGTGACAACAAGAAAGAATGATGCCAAATTCTTTCCCTCCCTTTATTCCTGTATAACCAAGACTAAGGTGATCTAGTCTGCTTCTTTCCCTTAAATGGATTCCCAAAATCAGGAACTGACAGAATCAAAGGTACAATGTCCGATTTCAGCATTCGCATTGTGTGGATTGCTGTACAGAAGGCTGCTGCAGCTTGTGTGTTTTGGGTTGGTTCTGTCCAGCTTACAACCAAAGGTACCCTATGGTCTACTTTCTTTCCTTTGCTTGGGAACACACATATACAGAAGTCACTCTGGGCTGGATTTTGTCTTCCAAGCTTAAGTCTCTCGAACCATATTGCATGTTGGAGGGCACATGTGACTTTTTAGTTTGCAATCTGCTTGTGTACTCTGAATATGTTGCATCATTGCAGAAATAAAAAATCACCAGAACTCTGTTACCCTTCTTGGCCACTACTCTAAGATACTTACTTGGAATTTAAGGGTCAGATCCACAGAACTATCTAGGTGCTTGATTCTCACTGTAAGGAATTAACATCTAAAATGCCTGTATTGGATCTGTGTCTTTGTACTACCTACATATTGTTTAGTAATCATTTATAGTCTACACACGTATGACAAACAAAATAAAAGAAAGGTTGTACAGGAAAGGACTTCAATTCAGATGACATTAAACATAGTCTGAAAACCACCTCCTTTAAAAGCACCACTGAGTAATGACAACATGCTGCAGAAATAATTGTCATCTTTCTCTCACGCGCACACACACCCTCCTGCCCCCCCGAAACACATGAAAAATGTAAAAAGTCATTACTCATGACATGAGCTAGATCAAGAAAGAAACTCCAGCAAGAAAGGCCACTAATGTTAATTTACATTTTGTAATGACTTTGGTACAACTGTCTGCCCTCTTTTGTGTTCATGTCCTACTAATTCTCTAATAAGCCTAGCTGCTGACAGGAATGCCTGGGAAAGAATGATATGCCAGTCACTACACCAAGATATTCATGAAGGGTGAAATTCATTCTTTTGAAACGAGGCAGGACAAAAACACTTGCATGCCATACCACCTATATGCTTCAGAAGTCCAGGTGTGTGGGCTTAAATAGTACATTAGTTTGAACACATTTTTAAAAAGGTGAATTTCACACAAGTAATTTTTATGTCTGTTTATGAATTCAAGCCCAGTTACTAAAAATACATTCCCTGGTACCAACCCAGGTTTACATCTGACCTACCTGAGAAATTTGTTGAGATACTGCCTGCTGCATACAGACCACGAAAACACTCCATTGTTTCCTGTGAGTGTGGGAGACATAATATTACCCTCAGCTTTTCTACAAGGATTTCCTTCTCCATCATGAATCATACCAAAGCTGAAAAGAGAACCAGGTGTGAGAGTGAAAAATCTAGCTTAATCAGAAGCAAGACTTTGGGGCAGAAGAAACACTTTCTGGGTAACATCTCTATGCTTGAACTCCACAGGGAATGTGGAATTCATCCTTTTCATTGCAAAGGGATGAAAACATACGCACAATACAAATGACTACTTAGTATGAAACAAGCTCCAATTAATAGCATTCAAATTTTCTAATCATACACTTGTCTGATGAGAACAAGGTAGCCAACTTTCAAGAAAGACCCATAGTGGTGATGCACAGGAGCTCTTCAATGTGAGCAAATGACAAGACACTGTCAGTTAAGCACCAGAGCTGCAGACTACATCAGAGATTTTACAGTCTAACCATTTCTTCTTCCTATAGGATAAATGCTCTGTGGGAACATACTAACATTGTTCACATGCATTGCAGCAAAGGAATCCACAGTTTGTTTACCCACTGACAGAATAGGCTCTGAATCCCAAAGGAACTGTTAAGTTTCCAGGTAAAATTACAAACTACTTAAAGAAAAGAATAAAAATGCATAATTGAAGCTACTCAGTGGATCACACACTGTGATATGTATGCAATATTCTTCTACTATGCGAGCCTTAGGTTAATATATTCACAGTGGACCTCAACACTTCCAAGGCTGTCACAGGTTTTTTTTCCTTCCAGGAATCTCTGTATCACAGAAACGGAATTCTGTTGTCTTACATCACACACTAGGTAGTCTCAGGAACATGAACGCAAACAAATGATAATAAAGACATTCTGTATCCGGTACAGGTTTTCTCCTGGAGATAAGATGCATTTCATTAGACAGAAGTATGGAAGTATACCAAAGAAAGGTTTAATAATATGAGAATCAAAGGCAGTGGTGAAAAAGACAAAAAACACCCCCAAGAAATTAAAAAAATTTCCAAGCATAATCTCTCAGGGTAAATAAAAAATAAACAGGAAGGAAGGACACATAGAGCCTAAAGGAGATAGTTCTTGAAAAATAAGGTATGGCCCTGTTTCTCTCCTATACTGATTGAAAGGTGTTTAAAATGTACGGAGGTCAGTGAAATTGCATTAGTGTGACAGAAGGATCAAATAATACATATTTTACATATTTGGTCTCATTGAAAGCATTGGCACAATTCCCACGGGCTTCACTGGTAGCTGGATTATTCTATAATTCCTTGTTTCCCTTCAGATGTACAGAAACCTGTGAAAGGGTCACTCATGTAGACATTAGGTCATAGTATATACTGTAGAGCATACTTGTACAATGAAAACGAAATAGTCCCGATTCAGTCATGCAGAATCAGAAGGATTCATGCCTTGACCAAACAGCAGAATACAGGATCATTGCTTTTCAAAGATATCTTGTGCAGTAGTAATTGTTGCACGAAATAAAGATCCTATGCCCACGTTGCATCTGACAGATTTCAGATTTGTACCACATAGAGAAGTTATGCTTCTATATAGCCGGTACTCCAGCTTGAGCCATGCTAAAATTAGACATCAAAACCCTGAAAAAGTTGTGAGAAAAGTAATTCCAAGTTACCTGGACAAAAATACCCCAACACCCTAATCATCATCTTTAGATTTGATTCAACAATTTAGAGAATACCTGAAGCTCCATGGAAAAGTATTGCTGCTTTTGTTTGAGAGATAGCAGATTCTTAGGAAAATTAGTCTTATATACCATAGAAATCAAATGGAAATCCAATAGATATAGATACAAAAAGGCAGGAGTCACCACAAAGACTGTTTTTAGACAAACTATGCATTAAATAGGTAGAAAAAACAATGACCGTCTGAACTGAATGAATGCCTTCCAGTTCCTATGAAACACCAGGTCTTCTGGGAAAGGCACCCCTAAGAGATCGAGAGAGATCACTTTGTCATACTGCAAACTGCAGTGTCCTTTTTCTTTTTGGAGCAATCATGCAGGTAACAGAAGCTATTTGTCTACTACAGCACTGTGGGAAGGTTGTAGGTTATCATTGCTTTTATTGGTTATCACCTGGAATATAACATGAAAAACAATACTAAAAAGAAAGCACCCTGGGCAGACAATTCATTTCATGCTGAAGGACATACCTCTTGAGTGGAGAGTTTTGCCTCTATTTGGCCTAAAATTGCTTATAGCTTCCTGTCAAATTTAAAACAGTTGTGTTACCTGTATCAGAATAAGGTCCCTCTGCCTATGGCAGCAAAGTAGATCAAAATCCCACAGTGCTTACTGTTATGATTGCTGAAGAGATGATATTTAATAAGGTCAGTGCATTAGCTGGATAATCAACATATTCTAATCATTCATTATATTGGTCTCTATAAACGATCCATGTTTAACTGATTTATTTTAACCAGTGCTATGTTTCCATGCACTTACATATTTATTTCTAGAAGGAGCAGTAAGACTCATGAAACTTACTTGTGTCCAGATTCATGAGCAATTGTAAAAGCCAGTCCAAGGCCTGTATCTTCATTAATAGTGCAGCTACGGTATTTGCTGCACATGCCGCTGATAGGTGCAAATCCTGAAGGAAGGAAGCAGTAGAATAGCTTGTTCCTCTACAGAATTCCAAATCATCTGCACTGGATCTAATAAGCCAGTCTATTGCGGTGCATGAAGGTGGTTGTCTACTTCACATTTATCATGGAAGGATTGCAGCAGATATTTATTTGACAATAAAGAGACTCCTGTATAAGAAGTATAAATCAAACCTAACCTCCTAAAATACAATTTCCTTGCAAAGATTGTTCTTCCCCCCGCCCCCCAATGTCTTTACTGCTCCCAGATTAGGAAGGAATGCCATTCAAAAAGGGCAAGTAGTCACCACCAAAAAAAAAAAAAGAAAAAAAAAAGGAAAAAAAAACCTCAGAGTGGCTCAGAAATACTCTTAAAATCAAAAATATTCCTTGAAGAGGTGACAATCCAAAAGGATGTCTTCAGATAGCTTATTTTGTCACTTTTTCCAGGGCAATGATACCAGTAATACCCTTTTCCTTCTAGGTGCCTCATAGACAAATATGTAAAAATAGTACTGTTCCTTCCTCTTCAAGAAGGCTAACATTACATGTAAAAATGGACTTGTTTATTTTAAAACATTACTGTCTCTGTGAATCAATATGTTGCTATTGACACCCATGAGTTTATCAGAATGTGTTTTCATACCATACCTAAAGTATCACAGGGCTCATTTTTCCAAGAGCAGATATCAAAACCCGTAAGCAAGATGGCATGGTCATGGCGCTTTCCATTCTTCCCAACCAGAGCAGACTGCCATTGACAAAAGCTGTTCAGCGACTGGTCTGCATGGTGGTTAATCAGTAATCCACCCTGCAGGTATTTCACAGACACAGAAATAAGGTGATTCCGTCAGTACTTGAGAAAAGTGATTGGAAGAATAAGAGTTGGTTAGAGAAACGAGAATTACTCTTTCATATTTGTTCTGGATAAACTTATGTATTCCCATGGTAACTGTCTGTGATGACCAATGCAGTCAATGAGTGACTACTACAACTCTAAAATAAAACTGCATCTCTCCCCAGACTCACAGATATTTTCAAATTCAGTGGTTGGAATTACAGTGTACCAATATACTTGATTCCTGATAAAATCTGAACACTAAATTTTCAACCTTGTAATTATAGTGTTTGGAGATTTCTGTGGAGGAAAAGTGTTAACCAAGTAGATCAACCCATCACAAATTTCATCAAAAGAGATTTTGTCTTCTTTTGCCTCAGCATCTTTGACAAAAGAATTGGCTCCACTCCCACCTTTTGTTACATGCTATCTTCAGTTTGGGACTTCTAACTCATTCCCCCTTCTGATCATCACATCCTGGAAAGACTAGTCCAAAATAATTTATTTATTTAAATATTTCTTAAGTAGATTTCTTATTCCAGCCATTTTTCTTCAAAAAAATGCTGGAAATTGTTAAATTTTATCTCCCTGGAAGCATTTCAGTGTTTCCAGAGAATATTTATACGACATGAACACTTTAGTATCAAACACCAAGAAGCAGTGAAATGCAGAAAGTGTGATTTTGGAGGTTTTTGTGATTTTTATCTTCTTCTCATGCTTTATGTCTTAAGAAACCTCTAGTGAAAGTTCATGTACGTAACGTGGGAATACTCAATGCTCGCTATGAACAGAGGTAAATGAAGTAGACCACACAAAAATTCTGACACAACTTACAGGCTCTTGTTCCAAAAGAAGAAGGCTCACAACGATAATGTTTATATCACTCCCAATTGTTCCATCTTTAAACAGACTGGAGACCTGCAACAATTATTGCAGAGGAAATACCATCTACATGTACAACATTTTTTTTTAATAGCCTAAACATCTGCATTGAGTTACTGCATTAAGCTTCAATTTTCATTATAAATTAATGGAGTTATATACCTTGCAGGATTAATCCAGAAGAGCTTAACCCAGAAAAATTATGCCCCCAAACCGCAACACTTGTTCAAAAAACTTGAAAACCTTCTATTGATTTCAGTACACTTTATTCTGTCAATGGTCTCACGGATCAAATGTAATCAAGTTCAAAGTTCAAGTTTTGTAGTACAAAACTAAAGAACAAAGCCACAAAGGAAAACATATTTCTAGCTAAATTGCATTACTCTTCTCAAAATAAATTTGTGCTTTCGCAAATAAAGTTTTGTTTCAAGGACAGACATCAGACAAAACAGACTAAGCTTCATGACACTAAATGAAATGAAAGTTTCAGTTTTGGAGTATCTGCCTTTTTTGTACTACACATGAAGTATTTTAAAATTTAACTTTTAAATGTTTTACAATTTTGTTCTTCTCTTTCCCCCACAGTACTGTTGCCAGAGCTGTGATAATCTAAAGATGTATTTTTAAAGAGCTTTTTGACATAAGTAACACAAGGCTTAAAAAAAGGCTTGTGTAAGGTGTCTCTGCTCTTTTTTTTCTATCATTGTCTAATGAAAGATCCTACTCTGACATAACATTATTCCACAGGAAAAACATACTTCAGGTAAACCACATCTTACCATATTCATAACTGTTAAGATGTATGTTGTTACATTTTCCTTCCCATGTTTCTCCAACATTTTTTTATCTGCCACAACAAGGGTTTCAACATTTAGACTTCCATTTTTCTGAATTTTAGCAGATGATCTTTTGAACCTTGAAGATGTCGCATATTCATCTGAGCGAATGTATGTCTCTTCTGTGGGTGGCTTAGGTGCATCTAAGAGGAAAGAAAACTCAGTTTTGGAACAGGTTCAGATCACCCATAAACAGTTTTATCAGAAAATGAAGCATTACTGGTTTAGAGTCTTAGATTATTTTTACAGCATGTGATTTAATATGTATGGCTAAACTCTTGTATATTTATTAAAAAAGACCTGATTCATTTTTGAGAGAATGGCTACAGGGCGGGAATGAAATGGGAGAACCACAGTCATATGCAATGAGCAGTTTACAATACAGAATTAATCTAATGAAATGGTAGCATCTCTGGCAAAAAGTACACACAGAATTTAATGGAATATCTACATTTTTCCTGTCCTTTTGATAACTTCCTGAGATGTTTGACATGTGCTACTTACATAGCAAGTGGTAAAAAAGTCCTTTCCACAACAGATGTCCACCGTCAGTACAGAAAGCAGACACACACCACAAGTAAGATTCCTGCCAGCCTGCTATTGTGATTGACATTAGACTTCTATGTGAATTTGCCACAGATTATTCCTGCTGGGAACATATTTATTTAGTATAGAGAAGTGTCAGACAACAGTAAGGAGGGCTTGACAACAGGATATGTTAATCCTGCCTGCACACCTAATGCCAGGATGCACTTTTTCCCTCTGTGCTTATGTAGCATGGTGAATGGCGCAGTTGGAGAATGTCTCTGGTCCATTTCTTCAGACAGACTGAAATGGGAAAAGAAATCTATTTTCTACATCCTATAATTCTCCTGTTATTCATAACTTCTTTTACATAAACCTACATTGCTGCTGCATCAAGAATTAACTCAAAGGCCATTTTAACATACTATTTGGATAACAGTAGGGTTTTTTTTTTGGACACAGGATGTAACATGACACAAGTGAGGGAGCCTCAGGTAATAAAAAAAATCCTGCCTGTGCCTCTTCAGAAAGTTATTCCATTGACAGGGCTAAGAGAGACACTACTTTCCATGCCAAATTGGGAAATCAAGAATATCATAGCATGCACACCACTGGTCTGCTTTCAAGAACTCAGTGACACTGAACTGTATTTAACATCGAAAGTGACCATGCTAGTAAGATTTTAATATGTGTCACTCCTTATAAACAATTGTCCTTTACAAGCTCAAAGAACTTCTCTGGACTGAGGTGAGGCATGTCTTCATGTCTTGACCTAACAGAGAAGTGTGCAGTGCAAGGCAGTTTCCATGTACCATTTTGAAGGCAATACAACTTCAAGGCATCTGATTCATAAATCCATGAGCTGTGGATTTTGTTCTTGAATTAACTTCACTGCAACTAATAAAACCTAAGAAGCAGCAGTATTTCAAACATGACTTACTAACTACAGTCCAGTTAATTCTCATGATCTAAAAAGATTGAGATTGTGAAGAAGAGTTTGGAAGATTAACTAGCTTCTCTAGTGATAATAAATTGCCAGCATATGAATTTTTAAAAGATGATGGGACAAGTGGGACAAGCGGGACAAGCTACTTTTCTGACACTAGAAGTGGCAGTGTGCTCTTCCCTCTTACTATTCAGCAAATTGGGATTCATTCTTAGGTTAGAACAAATCAGCCTTGACTAGGCAGTATTAATAGCAGTGTTAATGTTCCATAAGACAGCATTCTCAATGCCTTTGTTATTCAAGCTGACATAATTTTCTATTCTAGGTGACCAGACTGGATTTTGCTGAAAATTTCAAACTGATATGACTCCAGATCTCAGAACAAGACCAGGAAAACAATTTAAAACCTAAAAAGGAAAAAAAAAAAAAAAAGTTTAGTTTCAAACACTCGTAGAAGGGGTGTTGCCTTTATGGGAGTGATATGTTTTCTTCTACAGCCTGTATTTGTCCCTACTCAATTAAATAATCGCATGTGATTTTATTTGTAGGACTGCATTCATTCAGTGAACATGAGATCAACTTGCTTTATAGATTAACCACAGCTGGGTATGGAAATAGGTTGTTATTTGTTAGAACTCATCCCTCCTTTATCTCAGAAGGTTACAGGTATGTACTGCATGAAGTGAAATACCACAGGATGTGAAAAGAGTTTTGTGGTTAAGGTAATTAAAAGCAGTCTTGCTTAATCATATCCTAACAGTCTGACACCAAGTTCCTAAGCAATAAGGGTGAATCACTTATACTGAACTCATCACAGTTGGATGCTAATTGCATGTTCTCCATTTAACATAAACCCAGCTTGAATATGCAGCAAAGAACTCATAGCTGTAACTGAAATTATTTAATTTTTGGATACACATACACAATTACAGGAGCATATATTCTGGTAAGGATTTTAAAGAAGAACTCAGTTTATCAATTTGGTACCCAGAAGCAAAAATTATTTTTGACCTCCTCTCTGTCTGTGCGTCCCATTTATAAGACATGAATAACAATAATATCTTCTCACGTCCCAGGAGGTTATGAAAATACAGTGTTCAAAATGCACTCATTTATTATAGGAATAAGAACCATGTAAAAGCTCAAGAGGATATAAATAATTCTGAATTTGGAAAAGCAGTCACAGGGGGTACAGTAAACAAGGCACAAAATCACAGTGGACAATGCAAATAAAATAAAGCACTGTAGAGCAGATGAGCTATCTTAGCACTGTTACCCTCTGCTCTGAAGAAGGCAGCAGGAAAAGCAGACAGAAGGGAAAGGGAGTATGTAATGAGGTAGCTTGGAACTGCATCAGAGTGCAAATGTTTACAGGTTGAATTATAGCTTGTGCATCTGGCATTTGAAGTCTAGCTTTCAAATCTAGGGAGAAGGATTTTTGAAGAAGCAATGACTTTATAGTAAGCAGTTTTCAGGCCTCAGATAGTCTTCAGTCTCACACAGCCACCTCTTCCACTACCTCCTTTCTCATTCCTTCCATTCTCTTTTCATTTTCTCTTCCTTCCTTACATGCATTTTTGAAAAGGAACCTGCTCATTTTCTCAGAACTCAAGTAGGAAGTTGGAATAATATAACTGGACTGAGACAACATTTTCAATACTGTGTGCAGTTCTGGAGACCCTTAATAAAAAACTCATCTCAGAAGCATATCAGCTTTCAAAAAGAATCAGCTGAATGCTGTAAGTACAGATATAGGGTCCAAGGGGGCTCTAAAATGGTCTGCAATTTGAGGGTGTAATGAAGGACACAGAATAGACCTTGGCAGGATCATATAGTCCAATATGTTTTTTAAGAGGTGTCTTCAAATTCTTATTTAAACAATTTACATAAGAGGTTCTTGAAGATCTAAGTTGCTGAAAATTTCAATATCAAATGGTGAGTTCTGAAAGACTTATTCTCTATCATCTCAGTAATTAATGATTTAGAAGACTTTTTCTCCATCTTCAAACCTAGTTAGTTAGATATCTCCAAGATAACAGCAGTTCAGAGACTTGGCATCCACCACTGTGCAGAATTGCTTACTGAAAACTATTTCAATGTCAAAAGAAACAGTCAATGGATCTTTTAATCTAGGTAGAGAATAATAAAACAAAATAGTGATTCTGATGGTTTAATAAAACAAAAGATTACCTCAATTTAAAGAAATAATCAAGCTTCTCATATCTATTTCACATTAAATAAAATGTATAAATTAAAATTATTGTTTCTCCACCACAAAGGTAACTGTGAACCACATCTCAAAATCACCATAGAGTCTCTAAGAGCCACTACCTCAAACAAGGAGAGAAAGTTTCCTTACATACATTTCTTGCGACGTCCACAAAAATGTTGCTTTTGAAACTTTCCATGGTGGTAACCATTCGCTTGATCATGATACTTGGGGGAAGTGTGAGTTCTGTGATGATCAAAAGAAAAGTACTTGGGATTGGACTCTATCATGTACCGGTGCACCTTCTCTTCTGCAGTTCGTTTATATAAAACATGAGGATGGTGTCCAGCAGGTGATGTGTAGTTGTGCTCCTGTGCTAGCTGCTGAGGTAATGGAGATATAAGGAACTCAATCTTCCGTGTCCTTATCAAACCTGACTAAAAAAAAGAAACAGCACCACAAATTAGAGAAAAGATTGTCAAGGTTCACAGCTGGAACATGCTAGTTCTTAAAAGTGATCTCCCTTCAAAGCCTAGACAGTGTGCTGAAGGAGAAATGTGCTCCTCTAAATTAAATCTACTCAAGATATAATCTAAATAGTGTTGCAATTAAACCATTCACTGTTTCACTTTGGAGATGACCAGATTTCACATTTGGTAATGCACAATGCAAGAATGATGTGGTACTGGCAGCATAGTACCTTCACACAGTACCACGAATAATTTCATATTAACCCATTCTTCCCAGTATAGATTTGTTTGTATGT
The DNA here is from genome assembly GCA_025345505.1 of Todiramphus chloris collaris. Taxonomy (NCBI): domain Eukaryota; kingdom Metazoa; phylum Chordata; class Aves; order Coraciiformes; family Alcedinidae; genus Todiramphus; species Todiramphus chloris. The sequence goes on along the minus strand of JANVCC010000037.1, from coordinate 9,860,396 downwards.
GTATCTGTGTACAAGCAAATGCTTTTGGAAAATGCAACTTCTGATAAATGCATACATTAGTAAACCAAAATATTTTAATTAAGATTCATTTTTTTTCAGAACAAGGTATTACCAGATGGGAATCCCAGACTTACAGTTACTCTAAGTAGAAATATAAGCACATTATAGTACAGCAGCACAAAGTGGAAGCACCTGAACATTTTAGTATCATCATTCAGTAATCAACTCCTCTCAATTTAATGGTCATAAAAGCAATGTAAAATTCATGCCCTCCTACAAGAGAAAACCAATCTGTGAAAGCAAGTATCTGATTGTTTTCCTTCTTGGATCCCTGAAAGACAGAAGTAAGTATGGGAAAACTACACTGTAGTTTTCACATAGTATCTGTGCATAAAACTGCACATGTGATGAAGTGTTTCCAGGATCAGGGCCAGGGAAATGTGGGTGGCACTGAGGAAGTATTTCCATGCAGCTCATTAATCAGTTATGATTTTATTTCATTTCTTGGTTTTGTAAAACATGTTGTAATAAACACTCTTTCTTACCAAGTCAAAACCCAAGAAGTTTCATCAGGTAATTCTCTTACATTATATACGTAATACTAGATATAGATTTTTGTTTTGGATCAGTGAGGCTCTACCATGTGCCAATACCCTCCTGCCAAAATCGACATCCCATGAGGACTATGTATCTCTTATGCTTCAGGAAAATATGTGTAGACAAACAAATGTCAATTGCAAACTATCTTGCCTGACATCTTAAGTCCTCCCAGATCATGATTCCACCTCCTTCTCCAAAAAGCATTCTTTGAAAATGCACATATTAGACATGTTTCACCTATTCCCTTCTGAAATGGATGCTTTTCTTTAGCCTAGCCTCCTAGGACCAGAAGGGTATCAGAAGAAAAGCTAGAACCATTTGAATGCCTAAAGTAAGCATTGTGTTTCTTAAGGATTTGTGGAATTTTCTGCACTTTCAGAACTGTTTCCCAGAAGGAAAACTCAAGAGAAAATGAAAAGCAAAGGAAAATAGAAATCTTCACAGCTTTAACTGTTTCCTAAGCTAATACTAAAATCAACTGTCTATTTCAGATGAAAGCATTTAATCAGAGATATACAATCTATAGTCATACACTATGCCCTTTTCTTGGAAATTCACTTCAGCCCTTCCAAATCAAAGGTAGCTTTGCAGTAGTCCCAAATATAAGCATCTTTCATGGGGGCCTAATAATAGCGCTTATAAAATGATACTGCCTTAACTGTGACAATAGCAGAGATTCCATATTATGAACAGGGAGGGTCTAATTGCCTCCTGAAAAATAATATGAAAACAAACATAGATGATATTCTGATTAACAGTTTGCCCCATCTCCTTTCTTCGACATGAATTCATAATTACATATCTCAGCCTATATCTACTTAACTTTCTAAATGAAGGTTAAAATTGCCTCTGTCAGTCCAAGACAAGCTTTAAATAATTGACAAGAATGTAACTTGCCTGCTCACTGCAGTAAGTTGGTATATTTCAAACGTCAGATCACATTTGGTCATGAAAAAGTACTTTCCTGTAGGGAAGAAGACTAATATTTTAATCCTCATGATGTGTGTCATCACACAATTTAAAAGTGGCTCTGAGAGGCAATCTTTATCTACTAGAGTGCACTGATAATTGGGCACTTGTAAATGATTTTTTTTTTTTCAGCTGGAAAACAGTAATGCAGTGAATCTGTTTTTTATTTCCCCATTTTAAAGGTTTCCACATCTGAAATTATTCCTGTAGGATTCATTCTGTAAATGATTCAAACCATATGGAATAAAGAGTTTTCTACATTTTCCTGTAGAAAACTGTTCCTGATGTACACCAAGTTTCAGCCCCAAATGTAATTTCTATATTTAACTTTATAAGGGTGGATTGAGAATCTGGGGGGGAAGCAAACTGAATTCTGGGCACTGCACTGTATGTGGGTTGCTGCACCTTTCCATAGGCTGTAGCTGAGAGAATGCCTTACAAATCTATTCACTTTTTTTTTTTTTCCAGCAGAAATGACCCTAAATTTCCAATAAGACTTCTTTCCTTTGGGTTTTACATCAGAAACATCCTCCAAATTGAAACATGTTGTGTGAATGAAAGATACCTTCTCTTTGATAAAATCTCTTTTTAAGAAGTTGTCAAGAAGAAAGGGGAAGTGCCACAGAGCAGTCTGGACACTCACTCAATCACAGACTATTTTCTATTTCTTCCAGGTATGGGATGGTTTCAAGGACTCTTATTAAAATATTCTCTTTGGTAATTCCAAAGTAATGCTGAGAATGCTGACCTGACTTCTGACAGAGATGCAGTCCTCTGGATCTCTGCAAAGGGAATAATTGGGCAACAACTGACAGTTATTTTTCTTGCAGGTTCTTGAATTTTAGCTTTAGGTAGAGCAGTGGCCTATGGCTATTGTCATGTTGTCTGGAAAATAGGCCAGCTGAGAAATGCCAGAGCACAGAAGCAGGATACTAGCACACAATCATCTTTTCTGATGTTACACTGCCAAGGAATTCCAGTTTCTTGAAGGCCAGATTTTGGCTAGTCTGTCCTCCTGGGCAGCATAAGTATTAATAAATAAATAAATACTTCGGTAGATGAACAAATACTGTAAAAACTGCCACAGAAATTTATGCATTAGGTTTCTTATTGCCAGCATATCCTTAAGTATACCTGCAATGTTCCTTGAATTCAGTTATATCTTTCCATTAACTTTGATGGATTTGGGACCCAAAATGGAGAGGATCCAATAGGTCAAAATTCCATTTTTATTTCAGATTCTCTGAAATTATAACACCATGAGAGGAAGCAGGATGACAAAAATCTAACATTCTTACTAAGTCTAGACAACACAGCATGAAAAAGACCAGGGACTCCTTTCTATTCCCTCTCTCCCCGACTGTGGCTATCACTAATAATAGCAGTAATTGTGAGAATATGGTGGGAAGGAAAACCCAAGAGATTGCTCAGTTGGAATTTGTTGTTCTCTTGTTCTTCCCTCACCACACATACTTGCTGTCCTTCTGTAAGGGATATTCCATGCCATTAGAAAGTAAACAGAAAGACATACGTTGATCCTTGTGGTTAGCAAATAATTCTGAACCAATAAATTAGAGGAATTTGCAGTCTGTTTGCAGAAAAGTTGAGAAGGCAACATTCTTCCCACTTGTTATTTGTCATGAAATGTTTGCTTCGCTTTGGGCTAAAGGAATTTTCAGATCCAATATGTCTTTATGAAATTCATCACCATCAGGTTGTTATCACCAATAAAAGGAACTTGTTCTCTTTTCTTGGGCTGTCTCAAAAGAAGGAAGAATCTCAAAATGAAATATGAACATGGGAAGTGACCATAAAATATCTGCTTCAAGAGTTACATTTTTTTAATTGAAGTTAGATTATAAACTGGAAAAATAACTAGAATTTTTTAAAACACAGAAAATTCACCTTAGCTATATAAAGCCATGTAAGTCTTCCACTAATTTCAGACCCACATGGAATGGTTTTGAGAGTCACATGCTAACATATCTAACAGGTCTCACTGTCCTCTTACTGGAACAGCACAAACGCTGCTCCTATTTGTCTCCCAATGTGTTCTTAGACTCTGAGTGAAGCCTTTGGCAGCTTACCAGCCTGTAAACCTAATTCATTTTGAGGTTTCAGCATCTCCAAAATAACAGATCCTTCATAAAAAAACCAAGCAGTTGCAGTAAGTGAAGGATTTTCAGAACTTATATTTCTTGCCTATAATTTAACAAAACTAAGTTCTGAGAGAGACTAAACTAGAAAAGCCTCACTGCTGTGGGTTTTCTGTTTGCATACAAGGCATTTTCATTACATGCTAATTAAAGTAAAGACAACAGCTTGGCCATATGCATATTGAAATTACAGGAGTTTCAGAAACCAGATGCAAATAATGAGGTAAGAAGCACATTGAAATGAAACTAAGAATTAAAATGTGAATAAATGAACAGCAATGTCTCTGCTAAACATAACTACTTAATACCAACTGACATAAAGTTCAATTACAATCTGTACAAAACCAGGAATATCCCAGCTAAATAAAGTGCTAACAAGTTTACATATGTTGTCTAAGGAATACTACTTATATCCAGAATGCTTATTCAGTGTTATGAGCATATACATAAAATTAGGTGTTAAAAACCGACTGTGTTTTAATGTAGAGCAGCAAAAACAATGGCCAAAGAAATCAATAAAGTCTATACCATTAGATGGCTGTGCATGTACTCAAAAAGAAGAGTTAAATGTTGTTTCACACCCATTAAAATTGTTCCAAATACTCATGCAAAGTTTTAAAAGACTTGACAAAAGGCCAACTGAAATTGGCATAAAGCTTTCCACAGACTTCAGTGCATATTGATCCAAGACTTCTGTTGTGTTATTTCCCAACTGTCCAACTGCTAAAAAATACAAATCATTGATTCAAACACATCTTAACAAGCGTTACAAGATGTAAAGTAGGGAGTCATAAAGTACTGTTCTTAGTTCTACTTAAAACAAGTAAAAATGTAAATTAAGAACTTCCTTGAAATAAAAAGAATAACAGTTGACTTAAGAACCATGGTTGCTGGTTATTTAAAATTATCTGAGGTCAAAGATGCCTATATACTTAGTATTCACATCACAATATTGTTGGGATCTTCTCATGTCTCAGCATATAGCAGTCTTTTCTCATTTACTTGGCAGTGAAAACTCCTGAAATTATCTTAGCTACAGTTCATATTAATCAAAGTTAAACTTATTTTCTGCCCTAATGCTCTGCTAAGTCTATGGTACTTTGTCACCACAAAGGAAACACAAAAGTTCTATCTCTGCCACTGAAGAACTCCCTTGCTCGAGAAACAACTCCCCTAACTCGCATGTCCCACCTGTGGGTTTTGTCTATCCCAGTATGGGAAATGGTCTGGTAATGAGCCTCTTCTCAGAAAGAGGGTACAAATGGAGATCCAGAGAACATTAATCTATTCACACAATTTAGAGCTACCTGACAAGTGCCAGAAGTTGCCTTTGGGCCCAGACTGGCCTCTGGAATTGGGCAGATGTCAATTTTCAAATACCAACATACTGCACTGTGTGCCAAAAGAAGGGAGAGGTCTCCCCATAACTCCTGTACCTTTGCTCAGATTACACCACAGACTGATGAGGCGATGAGGCCCTTCCCTCAGGTTTTATAAGCGGATAATAGTAGTCCCTTCACAAAGTACAGCAATGATCTTCGCATTTGTGATCAGCCCTCCATTCATCCTGCATATGCTCCAAGGCAGCTGGTGGCAAGCCAGCTCAAGCTAGAAGCAATGTAGCTGCTAAGAGACTGGGTTATTGGCTCAAGCACAGCAAAACATTTATGTGTCCGCATGGTATTTTGTAACATCTAGTTCATGGCCAGCAGCTTGGAGAACAGGAACAGTGATTTCAGACCCATTTCAAATGCACACTCAGAGAAACCCATATGGAGATGGCAATCCCCTCGGCATACACCAGCAGCCTGATACAAAATTCTGCCAAGACAAAAGAAGTGCCAGCTGTTTAGAATGGGGTTTGAGTCAAGACTTGAAAATGGGGTACAGATACAGTTTTCTCAAACATGCCAAAAAATACCAGGAAAAATAAAGCCCTGATAAGTTTCCCAATGTTCATGGATTCCTCTTCCCTCCAAAGCAAGGATACTCAATGAATACTAGTCCAAGGCTGCTCAAAGCAATCCTGCATCACGTAAAGCAGTCTAAATAAATTACTGTGTCTTTAGAGAATGTGTAATGAAGTAGACTCACCTCTTGGGATGGGTTAAGTTGGTAGTCTGAAAAATATGCAAGACTATAACCTTACTGTAGTCATAAGCAAAACTACTTCCAAGAATTACAGCCAGCAGTATAGTACAGCCTGACCTGGAATTGTAGATACCTGATACCACTAACTGACTTTTTGAGAGATGGGTTATTGAGCACCTCTCAGGTTGGGGTCAAAACGTCAATGCTCTGGAAAATATAATCAAAATGAGCAAATTAAGATGTGAAATTAAGTAGAAAAAATGACAAGTAACATATCTGGCAAAGCAGAAAGAAGGAGCCAAACTGCAGAAAGTGTTGCCGAGGTGAAAGATATCTTTACCCTTGGGAAGCATCATGAGCAAATAGCCAAACCAATGGCAGTAAATCATGGTAATTAGAAAAGTTCATTCCCTCCACTGTGACCTACAGCCCCTTTCCTGGGTTGTAAATGCAAAGGGGACAGCAGCGGCTAACAGAGCCGAGGTGTATTTTGCCTCCACATGCTCTTCCTGTCCCCCTCAGAAGGGCACTTCACACAGATGTGTCCATGCTACTGCAGCACTGGGTAAATTAAAAAAGCTTCTAAGAAACAGTGACAGGGACACAACCCATGATTCTTCAACAGAAGTGAAAAGTTCAGACCCTAAATCCACACACAGGTTGTTAAATAAATGACTGACTTTTAAAGAGTGCTAAGCACCCAGGAACTCCCATTGAGCTGAACATTGTCTCTGCAAGCATTTCCAGAGCACATTTATACCAATTTGGGACATAAAATGTTCTGGGAAACTAGTGAGAATGGACTCTCATGAGGTTTCCAATAATACACATGTATTATTGAGTCAAAAATCCCACAAGTAAAACTAAGAGCATGCTCATTTTTGATCCTATCCCAAACCAGGCAGCACAAAGGCATGTGAACACGCTAAAGGAGAGAATTTAACTAAACTTTTCTCTAGTTTTTATGTTTGCAAAACAAATTCACTCATCCTTCAGAAAAGTATCAAATCTGTATGTGGGCAGTTACTCATGACTACCCCAGAGTCAGGGAAGCACAAATGTAATATTTTATTGGACTGGGTCCTTGGCTGATGAGAATAACCTCAGCAGACCTTTGCTGATTTTCACCAGATTGGAATATCTGGCTCTGTACCACAGCAAATGTTTAGGTTAAGTTAATGGCCTTTGTAGACACTAAAATATTTTTATTGTGAAAGAAGCATTTAGAATCACTGGTTGCCTATTCTGACTTGAGAATTGTACAGCACATCCCATTTTGCTTTAGAATCTAAGTGACTCACAAAGCCAACTCAATTTATTCTGTTTTCTCACATGATACAGATTTCTTGCAAATGTAAAAAGTTAAGAGTCCTTAACAATATAGCATTTTATTATCTGAGGATCTGACAGAAAGAGAGCATGATGTTTAAATTGCCAGTCTGAGTTAGTCACGAAAAACTACTCTGGTTGCTCATAAGAAGTGTTATGCAGAACATTCAGCAGTTATTAAAACAAGGTAATAAAATTACATGTCTTTAATTATTCCTATATGAACAAAGACAGTGTTATCTCTGAATAGTGCCTTTGTGTTTCTGCAGTTGACTGAACTAGTTTAAAATATCTTTACACAAGCCTCTGTCAACATATGGCAAATAAGGAAATATTCTTATTTGTTCTTCCACTTAAGGTAATCGAAACAGTAACATTGGTATTCAAATGTATTAAATTGTCATTTATTGCAGGGTAATGAGATATTCTAGAACTAACAAAAATTTGATTGCTTTGCAACAGATTAAATACTTGCTTGCCCGTATGTGAGCTCCCTCATTTCTATTATTTTTATTAAAAAAACCCAAAAAACCACCAACAAAAACACCAAAAAAAAAAAAACCCAAAAAACCCAAACACAACAAAAAACCCCACGGCAAAACAGAATCAGGCATGATAAATAAGCACAAGAAAAATACTAATGCAAACTCCAAGCATTATGACACTAACTATACACTATTAATATTTAAGTGCCAAGGGTTTACTAAATTGCACTCAAGATCATTTCATTAATGATTCCATCAGTATAGTATTGCTTTAATGGTTCTGAAAAGAATTAGGTAAAACCAACAGCTCGAAGTTAGGCTTAGTAGCTGTACAAGCACTTGGCTATGGCCTCTTTAAGCAAATCCCTGTAACTGTAAGATAAAATCTAGCTATTTTATTACTTATGACAGTTCTGAAATCCTTCACAAAGCAAGCAGGAAACTGCAGGATTGTTTTAGGAATGCATTTATGCTTCACTTTGACTAAAAAGAGGCAGTCCTGTATTTGTCATGTGCTGTCTTACAGTTGGTTAGTTACTTACAGTATATCAAGAACAATAGAACAATTGCCTTCAGAAGGTAGCTTAGTCCCCTAATCTAGCATCCCATGTAACTGAGTACATAGTTTAAGAGAATCCTTAAAAGTTTGAGAGGTGTAACTTTTGGAAATTTTGAAGTGTAGAAAATGCAGCCCTCTCTGCCCTCTCATTCTGTGCAACAGCACAAAAAAAGAGCATTGTTTATGGGCCTCTTAGATTTCTGAAATGTGACTTCAAGATACCTAGATCTTCAATAGATCTTTGGACAGGGCAAAATTTCAACCTAAGGTTGGTTTGTTAAATTATTCACGTGTCTCAAAGGATTAGGTGCAATGAAAATGTTCTGTCAAGATTCTCCTCCTCCTTTGTGTATAGCTAATTGATTTTATGTGGATGGAATTCAGATGTACTAATATTCTAGGGAAAGTGCATGCCTTCTTTATGACTCTTCTGCTCCTATAGTTGTGATAAAGGTAAAACCAATAAAATTAGGACACAGTGACACAGCAAATGAATGACTTAAAAAATACCAAAACAACTAAAATCAGTACTTGGAAATTCTTTTCCTTAGGTAGTTAGCATTAACAGATGCTTGCTTGAGTGTTTCTGATCAGGAACATTCCTCCATATCAGAGTTGCAACTGCAAACATTAAAAGTCATGAATCAGGCCTTGCAGGAAACAACACTATAAATTATGAGATTTTGTAAAAATAATGCCAAAGGGCTTTGGTGTTTTATTTTCTTTCTGATTTGAACCATTTTCAACTGAGTTTTAAAGAGGTTTTTCTACCCTTTTATGACATGTGTACTAGAATCAAACGGGATTTTTTAGTGAAAATACAGCTTTTCCTGTGATGATTGGACTTTGGCAACTGCAGCTTTCAGAAGAACATTTCATATCATGAGTGAGAGTGGCAGACAAGCCTGAAAGACTCTCTCCCTTACAAGATACCCTGTTGAAGTTGCAGCCAATAGAGAAAGACACTTACCTAATGCTCTTGGACACCACATAGGGCTAGCTGATGGGAGACCCTTCACTCCATTCAGAGGTCTCGGGTTCAGAGTGATGACTTATATTGGCTGCATCAAAGGCCCAAAGTAAATGCTCTAGACAGCGGCAGCTCTCACTACCCATGCCCACTTTTCCCCAGCAAAGATCCTCCAGATAAAAGCTTCAGACTGGCAGGGCTGATGCAAATTAATTTGAGGGGGCAGAAGATCTGAGACTGTCTGACCTGGTATAATTTGCATTTAAACAAAATAAATCCAGCTCAATTCCCATAGCAATTTTACTTTGCTATGAATAGCTCAGGCAGCTCCAATAACGAGGAGCTTGGGTTACATCTGATTGCCAGCTGTATTGCTTACTAAGAAGTTAGGTCAGTGGTTCCCAACCTTTTAATTTTCCTTGTTGGAGTATACATTGCTATGGATTAGTTACATGAGAGAGTGGTCACAAGGAACTCCGTAGGGAGCAAAGTATCAGCTTTGCTGATATTCCACATACACAGACATATACATATGTTGAAATATCTATCTGAGAAAGAAAAAGGGAAGGGGAACAAAAGAGCTTAGGCCATTAAGGGAATGGGAAACAAGATGCAAAAAAGGTCCGAGAGTGAGAATGTCAGGCTGGCGCCTGGGTTATCTGGATTAAACTCCTAGTTCCTCAGCAATTGAGCTTCTTTGTTTCTTTTTTCTCAGTTTTTTTTTATTTCTCAGGATTTTGTAATCAACCCAGTAAATGCTTGAGAGACTTGTCAAGGCTCATATTTGACCCCAGTTGTGGTATTCTATTAAAATGCCTCCATCTTCCTCACTATAAGCTGCAGCCCCAGCCTTTAGGATGTCATTCAGTAGCTTGAGCTGTTATCCAGTGCCCAGTTGCACTAAGCAGAGCAGGTCACAGGACAGCAAGGTAATGTGACACCTAGCAGAGCTCCATGCTGGCAAGTGCCCCGTTGAAAAACACATTCTTCAAACACAGCTCTGCCTAAGATCTGTCCCTAAGCACATCACTGGACTGGCTTCTGCCGTGTGACCCCACTCACAGGAGAAACAATGCTACAAGGTATGTGACCAAGAAACATGCAGGTACATTCACTGCAGTCTGAGAAGGCTGATAGGTTTCCTCATAACTAGGAAACCCCTTCCTATAATCCTTTTTATTTTTCACATGCCTATGGATTACTTAGCATTACTGAGCATCCACTGAAAGGAGGAGCAGGAAAGAATAAATTTCATCTTTTCTTGCTGTAATCACCTCTTTCAATCAGGACAGCAACCTAGGTGTGTCTGAATCACATTTTTTCCCAAGAAATAGCAAGCCAGTAATCAACAATATGAATGCATTTCATATTTTTAAACCTGAAATACAGGGCAGCAGCATCCCAAAGATCCACTGAGTTAAAAGAAGATCTCATGATTTTCTCAGTTTTTTACAACATTAAGAAACCTCTACAGTGCAACTTCATGTAACATTCATATAACCATGCAAATCAAACATTCTTAGCACCCAGATCTTCATTTATAATCGGCATTTGAATAAGAAGTGAGTTATTTGCTAAGATAAATGTAGCAACCTACATCTATATTCCATGTCATGAGAAAGACTCATATTTGTAGGAATCATTTACAGCCATGAAACCCACCTTCACAATATTGTATTGCCAAGTATACTGTGGGCATTCTTCATTTTCCTAGTTGTAGCTAAATGCCACCAATCAGCAGTGCTTAGACATACTGCACTAATCCATGTCCTGCTTTAAAACTGTGCACACTGATTCACACTCCTCTCTCCCACAAATTCGCCTGTATTTCTATTTTAAGGGAAAGATGCACGAAGGTGAGCATGCTATAACTGCTCTGCTGGTGTAACTGTACTGAAATTAAAAGAAGGAAACCTGGGTGGATTTGTCCCAGACTAGAAAAGTTTTTAATACTATTATAAATTATGAGAAATCATTTTCAGTACCATTTTCTAACTACAGACGTCCCTGAAGTAGAAATAACTGTGATGACATTCAGACACTGTTAGGTATGAAATAAAACATCACGCCATAACTGTCTTAAAATGAAAACAGCAATACTTCCTTAATGTCAGGCCAGATATTCAGCATAAAGTGCAGGAAGTCCATTCTTCAATCCAATACATCAATGTACATCTCCTGACATCCTATCTACTGACAGGGTTAGAGTACAACATAAGAGTCTAAACCAGTATTTGAGTCTTAACACAACAGTTTCCAGATACTCAGATCCATGTTTGACTTGTTCTTACTGAATAGCACTGCAGAACTAAACTGGTCATGAAAGATAACATTGATTTTAGCACAACCAGACTTCAGTATAAGCCTGTGAATTATGTGACTGTTTAGCAGGGATGAGTCTTAAGAAAAGTATGAAGATGGTGTGGGAGCATTTACTTACAACTTTTAATTGAAGAAAAAAGTTCTATTATGCCACTCAGACTCAGAAACAAGAACAGAGGACTAAAAAGCAGCTGAAGAGAGGACGTTAAAGTTCCCATTTCTACAAAGCCCCACTGAAACTGATTCAAGGAAGAACTTTGATTCCTGTGTCATCAAGCACCATTTGCTATGATTTTCAAGAAAGTGAATATTTTTTCTTCATGAAAGCAACTGTAGAGTGTTTTCAGCACACTACCTTACATATTAGGCTATCCGTGTAGCACCAAAGATCTAGGTAACCCTGTGATAATGTCTGAGGTCTTCGGAAATAGGAAAGAAAAAGTGACAAAGGGAAGGTTGTGCCTGAAAGCAACTTTTTTTTTTTTTTTTATTATTAAATTGGTCCATGAAATCTAGAAATCTACTGCCACAGATGTTGCCACTATGTTAAACACCTTCTTATTGAAATAAAAATGCAGTAAAGTCAAGGGAGATACAATCACATGGAATTTGTTGACAGCTCAGCATGCTGCAAAGTTATAAAAGAATGGTAAAAAGAAAAAGAAAAAAAATCATCAGAAGATTTAAGATGCAAAATTTCCTAAGCAGCCTGGTCTTCTTTCTGCAATGAATCTACTGAATAGTAGGATAAGCAAAGGTCAGGTTAAGCATAGGTTAAGAAAAAAAGCTCCAAGAGGAATGTGCTGTCAGGGTCACAGAGGCTCTGGGACATCAAGGAAGTGTGTGAGAGTTACAGACACTTCAATTTCATAAGTAGTTCCTAGTCCTAGGGCCTGAGTGTGCTCTCTGCTCCATCCCGACACCACAGAACGCAAGACTTGAGTTCACTCCAGGCCACACTACAGCCAGCAGCTTCTCTCTGTGGACTTCAGTCATAACTAGAAAGAAGCACTTCACAGCTTAGCTGCTGCTGTATCTTCAGCTCTTACTTAGAAATCAGGATGCACTTCATGTGCTGAGAAGTGCTGCATGAGTCAAATAAATAGTAAGGCAAAGCACACCAATTCCTGTAAACAGGAGATTATTTCTCTGCTTTCATAGGCAAGAATTAGAAAAGCGAACATGAAAAGGGAATAATGTGGTCCTCCCATTCCAAGTCTCTCTGAAGCTCCATGTCACTTGCACAGCCACTGATTCATCATTCTCGGATTCTTCGGATTCTAACTTCACTGCTAGAGCCTGTCCTCAAGACCCTGTGCCTCACATGAGTATACCCCTGACTCTACCCCAAAATAATCTGGCTGCTCAATGGCCACTCAAAGGGCACTGCCTGACAAACAACTACTGGCATGAAGGTAGTCAAGATCTACTTGTGCCTACACATTTTCCTACATAAGATTATATGTCCTTCCAGGAGTTAAAGTGCAACCCTGCCACTTCTCAGTGTGAATTTGCCCAGCTTAATGTGTCATGACTAACAGCCATTTACTCCACCTTTTCTTCTTTCCAGGTGGTCACATAACCAGGGGAAAAGCCAGAAGGATCTCTTCTTGTGAAACATTTCCTCTCTTCACAGCGTATTACACTATACGCTCCTCCCACAGCATAAAACCAGCAGTGTTAATCTGCTGTGGAAGTAAATTAGTGACAAAGAGCACCATAGGGAACTTAAATATTTTGAATGTATACTATATAATCAGGACATGCCCACCCTCTTTATCTGTCAGGAACAAGGAAATTGAAAGCTTTGTAATTTTAAACTGCCCATCAGTTGCCATGAATCAATCAAGCACCTTGCTGTGGAGAGCTAGCGCACACAAGAACCGCTCATAAGATAAAAGAGGGTTTGAACTACACTCCCCATCCTGTTGGAATAATTTCAGTCCAAGATTCCACATTTGATCACCCCTGTCCAGAGCCTCTCTTTATAGACCTCTATTAACCCTCAAAAGGACTAGAATAGGACACTGAACGTTCAAAGTTTTTCAAATTATTTATACTATTACTAATTTTCACAAATTTCAACATTGTGGAATAAATCTGGGGTTTTTTTTCCCCAGGAATAAATAAATTCTAGAAGATAATTTACAGACATATAGTGACTTAATCCTTTAGCATATATTATATAATGATAGAAGTCATGCAAGACTGATATGCATCCTCTACATTATAATTTTTTGCAATAACCCTACACCCATCCACTTACTACAAAAAAAATCAGAGATAAAACACAGCAATATTCTATTTAAAAAATAAGTACCTTCCTGTAAAAAATACAGAGGTGTTGATTTAAATGATAATTACCATTTTGATAGCACATAATATAGTTATTGCATGGCAGAAGAGACAACAGCTGCAAAGGGCGTTGCCTTGTGCAACTTTCTGGGAATACAAATATATTACTCTTTCACAGACAACAGACACTGAATTGCACCGTTCTTTGTAAAATCAGCATTAAAAGATTGGCACCCAGTTTAGTTCACTGGTATAGGTTTGTATGCATGTTTACAGAAATTTATCTTTCTTTATAATGGCAAGTAAAGCACAAAAACACAGAGGCCAAGGTCTCATTAAGGGCAGGCAGCATATCCATGGAGGTATTCTTGAGCACATGGGCACCATCAAGAGCAGGCTGGTGGTAAGCAGGAAAATAGCCCCATGGGAAATTGCTTCATAGCTTCTGTTAAACCTAACACAGAAGTAGGGCTGTGAAGGTAGAGTCACTTTTGCTGTGCACAGATGCTAGTTGGCATAAGACAGATCTGCATTCTGGGTTAGTAACATTTCCTTCTGTTCTGTTTCTCACATTAGAGAATGCTCCTGACTTTCCCAAACTGTAATCTTTAAAATAGTTAAATAAATCATGTGAACAGTCACAACAACAACAAAAATATACCGTTCCCTCAGCCCTAAAGCTATTTCCAACTAATTTAGTGTTGCGGTGTTATTCTACACAGCAGAAAGCTAGTTTATAAGAAATGCTTGGAAAATTACAACAAAAATAAACTTTTCATGGCACTATAATCCAAAAGCTGACAACCTGTAAATAGAACTAGTGCAATATTCATAGGTCAAGACCAAAATCTGGCACATTTTTGTTTCCAGCTTCAACTGTCTATGGTAATCTATCAGTCTCTCTTTCTGATTTGTCTTCTGGTTCAAATTGTCATTTCACTGGTATTTTGTCCATCACACAGGGTGCTGGAGAAGCAAGCCTTTGTCACCATACCATTAGTCAGATGTTCAAGGACACATGGCACTAACTGTATGTTGTTCTGTCATGGCTCCCACTCTGTATTTGTGTTCATGCATGGTCTCCTTTGAGTGAGACCTGCAAGACTCTGTGCCTCAGGCAGTTAAAATGACCACCCAGGACTCTCTGGTAAGCAAAGAAATCACAGGAATCAGAGGAATCAGTTAACTATTTCTGTAACACATTCTCCTCTCTGCAATTATTTGTCTCTTCTACTACGAGCAGAAGATGAAAGAGGTCTTGCCTTCTGCAGGTGTTCCCAGGTTGGTAAGTGATAACATCCCTCAACAATTTTGTAGATCAAAACCTGTGAAGTCTATTTCCTGTCTAACAAGGGAAACAAGTCTCCAAAGCTACTTTCCTCTTTTACTCACAATGCCACACTTGACTTTATCAGGACTTGAGTGTGATTAGACCAAGCAACCTCTTTACATTACTCTTGACTTTGTATTTTGGGTGTCCATTGTGCTTCCTTTACTCCTTCAGTGTCATAATTCTCTGCCACCAGAGCAGAATGAAAACACTTGCTGTTAGTGCACTGAAATATACCTGGCAGCTGCTGGAACCAGATGCCAAGCACTTCAAGTGCATTTTCTAGCAGCAACAGCTGTTTCTTTGGGAAACTGCCTGAACTCCTGCTTCTTTTCACTCCTGGCTGTCCATGTGGTCCATGAGAACAGCATAGGGTCAATCTGCATTTGGGTTTCTTTGCCCTATAAGTAGGCCATTTTCCTCCATCTCACTTCCAACTCAGTAAAATCTGCTCATACAGAACCACCTTGGATTATTTACAAGATGTATTTTGGGGTTTACCAGTAAAAAAGGATATGATTCACTTTCTTTATGAGCCAGTGCTACTTACATTTGCAAAAGTGTCTTTCTAAACCAAATAGTAATTGTAATGTTACCCAAAGAAATGGTGTCCCTCTTGACTCAAGGGCCAAAGGAAGAAGAAAAGAGAACACTCTTGAGGTCAGGTTTTGATCCAAGACAGTCAGAACATACTTCTGACTCACTACAAACTTTAGATGAAGCCCATAATCCAGCAAGCAGATGTCAATGAGAGTGGAAGATACTGTGCTACAGGACTCAGTAGACATCAGCTGCTCACTTGTGTCTCAGCCTGGTAATTACCCTTTCCCCACCCCTTTGCTCAATCTTTTGCTGATAGAGGCAGGATAAAAATCTGATCATCAGTACACACTGTTGGGAGATCAAAAAATATCCATATGGCCTTCGACATGGCTTATAGCATGAAGAGAAGCCAGCAAACAGAGAAAAAAACTGGAGGCTGCAGATAGTGTTGTGGTAGGCTGGTCCCTACAGCCATTTCACAGACATCTGTTGCAAACAATGGAACATAGAGCAGACTATAGGGAATGAGCCTTTGTCATAAAAAGTAACAAAAAAGTGCTAAAGTGACACAATCATTTTTCTTGTTTATACTGTAATCATCCACAGTGGGCTGCAAAATACTCATTTTGGCCCTAGCCCCAGATTTGTATTTTAATCTTTAATTTATACTTGCATCTACCAAAACTAAGAGGATAACTTTCTGTCAGATGTTATCAAGAAATGAAACTGGGTAGCCACATCTTTAGAAAAGTTTAAACTTTCTTCTCCAACCCTGTGTTAGAGCATTTATACCTATCCATTACCATGACCTGCTTCACTTTAATTACAATATTAACCTGAAGTATTTATTGAGGTTTAATCTAGCTGGATTTTAAGACTTGCTGTTTTGATGAATTCTTCCTAAAAAAATAATAAGTGTGTAGCATAAGACAAGCCTGCTCAAGGTAGAATTATTTTTAAATGCTCACTCTTTTCACTGAAGTGCAATAATTTGCATGAAGAAAAAGCAAATCTGCTTTTAATTTCTTGATTTAAAAAAAAAACCCAAACAACCTAATTATGTTCTAGCGCTATATGAATTCTGTATCTCATGGCAAAGAAACTGCATATCTGAAGAGTAATCCATGTTTCATTAGTTTGTGTATTCTGCCACAGAATATAATATTACGTTCTTTAATTAGTTGGAAGCCACACTGTGCTGCAGAATATAAAAACAAAAGTGAGGGCTCAAGCTAGGTCAAGCATATTTTGTATAGGTCCATTAAAAATCTCATCCATTAATATTAATAAAGATGGTGAGGCACAAAAGTCCTTCAATTAACATATATTAGGCAGGCAGGCACAAGCATTCGAGTGATCCCACTGTGAACAGCAAGGATCCAGTCCTCAAAGAATAGAGCCATGAGTGTGCTGTGTACATAGTGGGGCAGCTAGAAATGCTAATGCCACAGAAGAGTGAAAAGGCAACACCCTATTGTCTGTGCAAGTAAATATCACTTTATTGCCTCAGCTTCCTCTTCTACTAAGCAGGTTTGTTCTGTGCCTTGTTAGGCCAGTAAGAATTACTTCAAGAGCTATTACTTTATCATCAAACTTTTTTCTTTTACTACTTTTTGGCAGGAACTATTTGGGCAGCCACATATGAGATGCAGGGAAAGGATTTTCATCTGAGCATACAACTTGTTTGTAGATTTCCTCAGCTTATGAACTAACACTGTAAAAAAGAAATTAACTTGCATGATCCAAAAATCACTCTGGACAATAATGGTTCCCACGGTACTGAGCTTCAACCATCAAGACTCATTCACTTGCATATGACCTGATTATTTGACATTTCTTCACCCTCATTCTTAGTGACTTCCAAGCATGATAAACAATAAAAGGTTACTGATGTCAACCTATTATGAGCCAGGATGCTGTTCTCATCTAACACAGAGTAAAGCCAGTACTGCAACTTAATTAATACAAGTTTGTAAATTGTGCTGAGCTGCAAGGCATTATGATTTTAAGTTTCTTCTGTAAATGTTTACCTCAAAGCTTTAGTCAATGCTCCACTATCTGAACCAAAGATAAGTTCTGCTGCCATCAGCTATTCACATAGCTGGTCAAATCACTGTCAGAGCAAATCAATAGGAAATTCCTTTAGCGTAGTGTAATTTATGGTAGACCTGCAGCAACAGAATTGGGATTAAAATGGGATAAGAAGAGGCAAGAAAGAACCAACATTTCTGCTCCCAGTGACATGATCAAAAAGACAGAGGAAAACCTTGTTTGTAATGTAATTATCCATTAAAGTTCAATTCAGATACCATTTAAGGGCTAGTCAGAGCCTTCCTGACACCAAATTAGTGGTTTTTAGAAATAAAAGATACTGAAGTCTGAGTTTCAGCTGATAAAGTTCACTGTAGGTCCTACTGCTAGCTCTCACTGCAGAGATAACGAAGTTTAACCCCCCTCCTGCCAGCTCACTGGCTGAGAAGAGAAGACCATTACAAAGTGAAGCACACAGAGCTAACAGCTTCTGTATGTGGGCAGGAGTCAAGCCAGAGGGAACGCTTCTGATGACTGAAAAGGATGCTGACTTTAGAGGGTTTCCTGTCAGGTTATCAATGGACATTGCAACTTCTAAAAAAATTCTGCTTTCTCTTTTTGTAAAATCGCTAGAGCGTTATATATCTGTAAGTCAACAACACTACTCATGCTTGGGCAAGAATGAAATCAGTTGCAAATACCTCTGAAGTTGTCTTAAAAAAATGACCAATGTATTATTGGCAACACAGCTCTAGATGCCAATGAGCATGTCCCCACTGGGGCATTGTCTAGCATGGCCCCAGCTTTTATCTTGCTCTCATCTATTGGCTGCAAATTTCAGAACCACAGATATTGGGAAAAAAATTCTTTAGACCTCCAACCTTCTCTCCCCGTTTGCAATACTGGGCAGCAGTCCCAGTAATCAGTTTACTCATATCTTTCGAAGAGCATCGGACATGCCATGCATCCGAAACACAATGCCTTCCCTAAAAAGCTGAAAACTAGAAAAACATTACCTTACATATCTTATAGTCTTAAGCGCAACTGTGACAAACACAACCGTAGGTGCCAAAATGACTGAGGGACTTAAAGAGTTGGTAACAACCTCCCAGTGACCATCCAGATGACTTATTATTGAGCAGCCTACATTGTACTCAGTTGGGAACTCCATTTTGATTCAAGTGTGCAAATCACAAAACTCATCATAATCAGGGCACTAGCTTTTCAGAGAGGATAAGGAGGGAGCAAGCTTGGGGGGGGGGGGTGGAAAAAAAGGAAAAAAAAACCCCAAATTTTGGTACTGCTGTTTGCTCAAATTCAGTGGACTGTGCAGCACGGCCAGGGCACAACCAAGATACTCCTGGGCTTTCCACTCTACTGTTACGTGTCAGGTACAGAGCTCTAGGAGTGGGCTGCTTGAGTTGGACTTGAACTACAGTTTCACAGACTGTCATTGTGTTTTGGGTAAACAAAAGTCTTTACCCTTCAGGTCTGCAAAGCTGGTATCTTCCTCAAACACTTTTGAAGTAGAGGAGGAAGGGGAATTAAGACAGATATGAAACCTTGTTTCTGTTAATTATTAGTTACTGAAAGCTGATATTAGAATCTGCCTCTAAAAGGATAAATATTTTAGATGTTCAGCGGTTTGCAGCTGTTCCGAAGAGAATACGTTGCATTTCAGCAGCAGCGATGGAATGGTCCATATTAAAATAGTGGTGCTTAAAATAAAAATCATCATTTACATCAAAGACATCCTGTTATGAAGAGGTCAAGTCTATGCAGACAGGTCATCCTCCCCTGACCCTTATGAGGGCATTTGACTATAAGCTTCTCTGTAATGGACTAGGGAAAGTGTGGGAACTAAGCTTTGTGGAAAGACTTTGCTACAGCAAAAAAATGCTGATGTTTCAAGTATAGATAGAGTCTACTAATTCCTTTACAACTTAGGATAAGGCTGCTACTTAACAAGAAAGGCAGAAGGAACTACCTATGTACAAATGGATGGGTCCCATTTCTGGACCTGCTTTAAGGGTGCAATCAGCAGTGCTTACAACAGCCTGAAGTTTGGTCTGAAAAACACCCACAAATAATTTCCATGTTCCTATTTCCAGCTGAGCAATAATGGAGCAGGCAAAAAATGACTGAGAGGACCAGCTCCTGTGGGCACTTCTGCAAGTTGCTCTGCACTAGCCCACTTTGTTCAGGCTGATGGATCCAAAGTGCTCTCAGTGACACAGTACTTCCTCTATGGATGTTCCATATTTCCAGGGGTTTTTTTTATATAAAACCCTGGAAGCAATGTAACCTCTATTACTTCTCTTGTCTGGTAGAAGCAGATTATTTCTCCATCATTAATCCTCTTTAATTCTATTTCTTACCCATCAGGAACCAGTAGGGTCAAAATGCCTGGGATAATGTTGTCTTTGTCTTTCAGAGCTAAAGCCAGAGTTACAGAAAGCTTATCAGACAGATATGGAGAAGGGCAACCCATAATCTAATCACACAATTCATTTCCCATCAGCAGTCAGTTCAAGGCGGAGACCAGAAACAGTGTCTTGTAAAATACCTTCAAGAAAATGGCTTTTTCCTACTGGAGCCTCATTTTTCCTGTGAAGATTTTTCTTATTTTCATCGTGACGTTATTATGGAGTAGATAATGGCAAAATGTTCATCAAAATAGTGGACAAAATGGTGATCTTTTAAAACACAGTTTATGATTTATAAAGGATGAAGATGTAATGATATGTGAACATAAAGAAAGTCAAAGAACCCATAAACCAGACGCTGTTTGTGTTGTGCTGGTATAATGGCAGAAAATGTAGGATTTGTATATTGGCTTGCGGATGGACTAAAAATAGTTTCAAGAATGAGTCAAATCACCAATTCTGTACTTAGTTTCTCTTCAAGGTCCCACTGGGCCAGATTTTGTCCTATTTTTACAGCTGTAGGTTTCTAAAGGAACCTCATCATGAAAAGCAATTATTTTGTACTTTTATCAGCAATCTGGCTTGCTGATTTTGATGGGAGTTTGCCTGCATATGAACCTTGGGATTTGTCTCAACATATTTAATTGGACTTAAAGTGTGAGCTCTAGGAATAAGAGGCTGTTGTTAGCATGAACTTTAATGCTAATACAGCGTGCAATTACACAACTACAAAGAATGGGTGCATGAGTTGCCTTGCCTGCCTACCTCTTAGGTGACCAGACTGCATTAAGACGCTTTAATTTTGTGGCTGCTTTGATACTTTGAGTGAAGTCCTGCCCTCAGACAGGCACACACAACTTCTATTGAATTAATACATCTCCTGTTCATCTATCAGTGCTACATCTAACCCTTTCTCCAGTCGTAGACTCCTATGACAGCTCAGTGAGTGTAACATGATTCATCCTTCCCTCTTTCTCTTCTCTTGACTAGACACTAACAAACATAACAGAACTTGAGACAAGGGAAAGAGGCGCTTTATAAAGAAAGATTCAATCACATCTTACCAAAAACAAGGGAGGGCACTAGCTAGTGCATGAAACTGGCTCCACTCTCCTAACTCAGGTACATAAATAAAAGGGAGAGAGTGGCCCACATTCACCTCTAGTGTACGTGGGTACAGCCTGTCAGGCCTCCATGCTCATGTGTTTGCTTAGGGCTGACCTTGGCCTGAACAATAAAACTGTGTATCGTATATTTTTAAAGGACCTGAGCTGTTCCACTGAACTGTACTGATTCTCTCTCTCACCCAAAATACACATGCATGTCTTGTCTGTGATGTAATGCTAGGAGAGTTCCTTTCTGTTGTATGTACGTTTCTTTCCTCTGGGGGCACAAGTTTTGTACTTGCTATATACCCTCACCTGTCCCCTCCACTGAATAGCAGAAACATCTCCACAAATGCTATATAATAAAATACTTATTCATTATGTTCTCTATTTTCTATGCCGAGTATTGGACTATAGTGTAAACTTGTTTGACTTTGTAAGAGGGGGTTCTTCACAAGGGAAATGTGACTTCTGTTCCTTCTGTTCCTGAATGCACAGTTATAAATTACTTTTAAGAATGTTTCTAGAACACAACTGGACTACTGACAACTCCTGAGTTCGCTTGTATTCTGCCCTGATTTACTGTGTGACTGCAAACAACTCACTTTATACAAGAGATTATGTATACATAGACCTAATATAAGGAGACAGAATGTCATCATGAAAATGAAGTTAAAGATGGTGAAATCTACAATAAATATGTTTTTAATGCAGATGAAATAGCACAACACGTGGAGGAGAATGGGCAAGGGGGCAACAGGTAGCAATACAGATATGGTCACACTGAGTAAGTCCTGAAACCAAGTAGCCAGCACTATCTCTCTTAGTAAAAGTGAAAACCCTTAGCAATCTGTGGATTTGGAATTGTCTGCCTCCCAGTTAGTTAGCTAAGGGAAATTATAAGTAATAATGTATCACTAAATAGTAATTAAAACACATCATTAGAATAAGTAAGAATTTGCTCAAATCAGGAGTTTGGAAAAAAAAAAAACGAACAACAAAACAATTGGAGAAGAACAAACAGCTTGGAGAACTTACAGAGGATGAAGCTGCAAGACAAACCAGTGGCCTGGATATATCAACTAGGAGAGCATGAGGGACTGAAGGAAACCCCAAGAAGTCATGCTGGAGTAACAGAAGAGTTTTATTAAAAGTAATAATGAATATCAGTGGAGAAAGGAGTTGAAAAATTTTCACTGATTTCTATATAAGCCATATGAAGATGATGCCAAAGACAGAAACTACCTTGTATTTACTAGCCTAAACAAACTCATAGACTCGAATGCTAAAAAAACCCTCTCCAAGAGTGAGAATGTATAACAAAACATATGAAAATAGAAGCAGGGGGGAGAGGGGAGTCACAGCTTTTTTGGAGGGAACGTATCCCATACTTCACAGATAGTCCAGAACACATTTTTCCCAAGATGTACAAAGTACGTTCATCTTTTGAGATTTTTTGTATAAAATGACTGAGCAAATCAGTGTGATAAACCTGAATTTTAATCAATCTGTCATATTCAGTTATTGCTAAGTAAGTCTGATGCTGCTACTCAATGCTGATAAGTCAAACACACACTTAAGACCTAAACAAGACCTCTTGTATACAATATAATTTAAAATCAAAAAAAATGAAATCACAGTTTTCTTGCTGCATAACAGCTACTCCAGCAAGTAAGGGATGCTGACTGAAGGAGTAAAAGACAGAAGAAAGCAAGATTCCTGTCAAAAATCAAAGCATCCAAACACTCTGATAATGAAAAGGCAAGAGACAGTACTCACAGTCAACTTGTACGCATTCTCATAAAATGCTAACTTAATGTATTAGAGTACTTATTCAGATACAGAGCACAGAACCAGCTTTGCCTTCTGACACATCAAGAAAATTGTGTTGACTGATGGAAACATTTTGGTCTCAAATCGACACATCAGCATTTAAATGTGGGGCCTTACTGTCAACCAAGCTATTAAAAAGCAAGACACACACATCTCTTAATAGATCTATACCAAAGCAACAAATTCTTCCTCCTTTCCAGTGTTAAGTTAAGGTCATCCTGCCTAACAAACCATTTCATATAGACTCTCTCAAAAGTCTACTCTGCAGGCAATGGCGGATAACAGACAGCTGAATGACTGAATACTCTAGGTCATCCAAAAAATTAGATCAAAGAGTCCCTGTAGTCTATTGAAATGCAATTGCTTCCAAATCACATTGTGGTGTTCCAGGCTTGAAAGAATGGGTCACTGCAGTTTTATTGTAGAGAAGCTATTGCTAATGAAAGGAACAATGGAAAGATTAGTGCTACCAACCATATAGAAGAAACACCACTTTCGGTTTAATTGCAGTGAACAAAGCAAATAGGAAAGAAGGGCAACCAAGTGACAAAAGTAGTTGGTGCAAAGAGGATATAGAAGCTATTCACAAGGTTCTCTTGATCAGAGCACAGTGTCCAGACTTAACATATGATTACTGAATTTGGATCACAGTAAAAAAATGACGTGGTTGTCATTACAGACAGCTGACGACACAATTTTAAGAAGGTAGCCTTGGAAACTGAAAGACTAAGAATCCTGTTGACAATTTGTCTGGGATTCATTAGGTGCACCGAAATTAATAAACGGATAGGAAGAAAGGAATAATTATACTTTATTTATGATACCTACTGTGCATGAGATTATTATAATTTTATTTATTTATAAGGTTTACTTAATTTACCAATTTAAAATAACAATTTAAAGTGAAATCTATTAAACCTTGGAACTGATTAAAGAAAGAGATAATAGAGATTAAAGAAAGAGGATAATGATCTAGGTACTGGAAAAGGTTCTGCCATAATAAATTTTTTCATACCTCAGTATTTATTCGCTTTTGATCAGTTTTTGGATCTTTTCTAAGTGAAGCTTACCAGTCATAACAATCTGTGTGTCGAGACAGTGGTAAAAGATCCATTTCAGCCTCAGTGAAGATCACCACATTCTGTTTCTCTGTGACCTGAGGCAGACTTGAGCCTTCCTTCTCTGGACAAGACTTGACAAGCCCAGCTTCACTTAGCTCATAAAGCATGTTAAAAATCAAAACGTGACCAAACAGGGGAGATCGCCTGAACTGTAACTGTTGTGTGTAGGAAGGGCATTTCTCTTAGAGGAAAAGACAAATATTGCAATAAGTGAAAACAGGTTTTTTTTCTGAATAAATATGGTAAAAGCTAGCAGTTGTGCTTAGTCGTTTCTGCAGAAGTTTCATTTTCATATCTGATATTAACAGTTCAGCACTACAGACATAACGTAAACAAAACAACACAACAACAATAAAACACCAAAAAAACCCCAAATAAACAACAAAGCCAAAACAAAGAAAGCTTCATTTCAGTTCCTGGCACCTATTCCAAAGTCACGTTTTAAGCTGTTCAGACCAACTAGGAGATACTAATTCCTTTAATTTACCGAGAAAAAAAAGTAGAGCATTCAAAATATAATGCAGACTACTTCAAACAGTTATCAGTATTCAACAGCCCTTCCTAATGAGCCACCCTCTTCTCAAGTCACTGATTATTATTTCAAAGGAAACACTGGGTGTCTCAAGTGCTCCTTT
Organism: Todiramphus chloris collaris; assembly: GCA_025345505.1. Lineage (NCBI taxonomy): Eukaryota > Metazoa > Chordata > Aves > Coraciiformes > Alcedinidae > Todiramphus > Todiramphus chloris. The sequence goes on along the minus strand of JANVCC010000037.1, from coordinate 9,835,595 downwards.
TTTAGTCCTGTCACGCAGTTTAATAGTCCTTATGGACAAGTACCTTTGCAAAACAGATTTCTAGAGGGTGACCCAACATATCCTCTGGACTGTAGTCAACCATAAAGCATAGATAGCTTCATATACCTAACACTTAAATATCACTGCTTTAATCTCATTCATAGGAGATCGCAACGGCAAGGACTTAAGCCTGAAAACCATCAATAACTATTAATTCTGTAGATGATTCTTCTGAATTACACCAGTAAAGACTTCTCTGTAGGCAATGAACACTGACAAACTTATTTTGAAGAAAATAATTTGTGAGTAATAATTTTTCAGGAACTTAGATGACAGACATAAATGGAAAACATGCAAGGATAATATTTAACGCATTCATAAGAGATCAACTAATAAATTCCTATAAACCCAAATAAGGCTGAAGCTGTCAAAGGAAACAAAAGGAAATTGGTTCGTAACTCCTGCTGAGCTAGGAAATTCACCATTCCTTAAAGCAGTTGACAAACCTAGGTATATGTTGGGGTTTTTCCCTCACAAGGTTATGGATTGATTTTTTTTTTATTTTCCTTTTATTCATAGTACTTCACAAAGGCAGGAGGAGCATTTACTTAAGAGTAAGCAAAAATGTATAAACTATAACAAATGAAAATCACTATGGGATAATAACTAAGACTACCTGGGATTACTAAATCTTCTGGGATTTTTCCTGAAAGACTGACAAAAATTACAAAGGGTGTGATGCAGTTTACTGGCTATAACTAAACCTCTTCTCTTAAATGAAATAGCAACTAGTGGTATTAGGCAAATCACAAGATGGTGTATGGCACCCTGAATATTATATGAATTACATACCTTCAGCTACTATTCCAAGTATGAAATACTTTCAATGCTGATTTGTTTTAAAGAAACACTTACCAAGCCTACACATGTAGATATTGCTACCGAAGAGGTGCTATCATTCCTTATAAATCCCTGGTAGAAACACTGCTCAACTTCATGTTCCTGAAAATTTGAGACTCCATCTTTCCCAAGTACCTGGACAATAAAACTGTTGCTTAAAATGGTTGAAGGTTTAAGTTCTAAGTGAAGTTCCTGTCCAAATGCTGAAAATTTGTAGTGCAAGGAACTCTTTGAACTCTGAGTTGATCTCTTTCTCCTAGTACTGTGCAAAACATCATGTGAAATGTACGATCCACTGGAATCCACTTTGACAGGTATCACAAATACATAATCTGTAACGATAGAAAGTTAGCCATCAACTTTTGTATCCAACAAATAAGGTAAGTGTCATTCCAACACAGTAAGCATCAGGCTTTCACTAAGGCATGAAGCATTCCCTCATTTAGGGAATGGCCTGAAAGCTCTGCACACTACATGTGTATGGTCCTGACTGCATAAACTCAGCCCTCTAAGTCACACAGGCTCTCAAACTGTGTTTGTTTCCTTTCTGCCCCACTGAGAGGCACAGACTAACTAACATAGCTGTGAACATTCCCACAGTCACTCTTCTGAAGACATTTGTCATCACCAGCAGATCTGTAGATTTTCCCCTCCCCCTGTATTAATTGCTGTCAAATGTGAAGGCCGCTCTGGTTCGAGAGTTTTTTTTCCCCTTCCCTAAGAATGCAGCAAATATTATATCACTGTAGGGGTAACCATGACTGAGACTTTGTAGAACCGTACCACTTGTTCAAATGGATTAAAGGATTAATTTATTAATGCCTTAACTGAACTAGACCTCATCCCTTTGTAGTGACTTGATTAGACTGGGTTTCAAATTGTAACTGACCTTCAGCAGAAAGAGATTACATCCTACCTAATAACCTTTAGTCGGCCATTGCTAATTGCATGTCAAAGAAGTTTATTGTTTTGGATACAATATCTGAAAAATTACAAAACTATTTGTGAGAAGACTAAAATCTACTCACAAGCACCCAAGAAAGGAAAAAATAGAGGCCACAATTCAGCTAGCTGTATAAGCAGGTGCCTAGCTTGAGGTACATTACCAGTGCTCTTCATCTAGCAGTACAGGGATTAATTGCATCCTGGAAGCTAGGTCTGAGTTTTAGCTGTTTGCTGAACTAGGATCTTTGCACCTATTCCTGGTAATATGAGTAATTATGCTGAATAAACTGCTTCCCAACCCCATTTAATTTCTGAGCTGCATTTCTCTGAATACTTAATATCCAGGCATTTAACAGGAAAATAATTTATTTCTCTTCCTAAACTGAAGTAACACTGATGAAAAAGAAGAAAATCCCCTCCTTTTATAGTAACAGATGTTGCAAAAACTATAAATCTCAACCTATCAATCTGCCTGAATAGACTGTGTTGGACACACATTAAGCTGAAAACATAACCTGTGATAGGTTGTTTTTCCTTAGACAGTGGAAACAATGGACCAAGAACTTTCACTTTCCTCAAGTGGTGTTAATCAACAGCAGAAATTGAGGACACTAAGCAGGCTGGTGGCCAAAAAACGCAAGCAGCTGCTGGAGAAAGGGAATCCCCCAGTGAACAGACGATAGGGTGCAAGAGGGTTTTCCTTTCTGCAACCTGGTGTGGTTCTGTATTGTATTCCGTTTCCACTCACATCCAATAAAAAGCATATACTGCACTTCAAACTTCCCAAAGTCATCAGCATCTAAGTGTTAGTCTCTGCAATCTGGGAGCAAACAGCTCCACAGCTCTCACTCACATGAGTCCTTTCTCTCCAGGTTTGTTTTCCCTTAGCCTACATTGCACGGCTTCTTCCGCTCTCCCACTGAAACCTTTTCATTACTTTTGTCTCATTGCTTTCATAACAGACACACAGGGCTTTGTTGTTGTGGCTACATATGCATTCATCTTTCTAACCGCACATGTAAATGTGAATGTATTTACCATCTCATTCATGTGCTTTGCTGTTACATATTGTTCTTTTGCACACAGGGCTTAACAAGTTAATCTCTGACCATGGTTTGCTATTTTACAGCAGCCAACTTTGCTTCAGTTTACGTCCCCTGAACACTGTGGCTTCTTCCCTTTAAATGCTCAGTCCACCAAAAAAAGCATCCATGCAAATGTTCATATACAGAGACACAGAAAGAGCTATACAAACCATGGTTCAATTCACTGATGCTGTCACTGGTTAAAGTTGCTGCATGAGACATGCAACAGAGGCAGCACAGCTGAAGGGTCTGCAAGAGAAAAAAAAAAAAAAGAAAGAGAGAGAAAGAGAAAAGGGGTATTGGGCGAGATTTACTTGACAAGGGAAGGCAGAAAAACAAGGCACCAGAAACTGTGCAGTAACCTGGTATGAAAGTACACCAGGCGACTGCAAAAGAAAGTGCTCTCGACCTGCCTTTACAGTGCTTCCAAGCCACGGGAGAGTCGGAAATTGCATGGAGCTGCCGCTGAGAATCGCAACAGGTAAAGTCCAGACGACAAGCAGGAAACAGTCCATGTTCCGCCGTACACCTGGTGTGCTACCTGCTGCCCGAAGAGTGCGGCGGGCGAGCCCGGATCCCCCGCATGGTCACCTGGGCTCTGCCCCGCAGCAGCTCCGGCGGCCGGCTCGCAGCGCCGCGCCCCCGCCGTGCGCGGCGGCGGAGCCCATGGAGCGGCGCCCAGGTGAGCGCGCCCTCGCCGCCGCCGCCGGCGCGCACGCTTTA
>JANVCC010000037.1:9762262-9831542 GCA_025345505.1 Todiramphus chloris collaris | reverse complement strand
GCGGGGCAGCGCTGCCTCCGGCGCCGCGTCTCGGCGCGGCCGCCGCCCGGGGGGCGACGCGACACGGAGCGGAGCGGGCGGGACCAATGGGGAGGCGGCGGGGCCGGACCGGGGCCGGGACTCGCGGGCGCAGGCGGGGAGGCACCTGGGAGAGGGGGAGGCTTGCGGCCTCCCCAGCCCTCGGGGGAAGCGGGGAAGCGGCTGTGCTGGCGCACCTGCCTCCATCTGCAAAGAGACCGCGGGGACCTTCAACGGGGTAGAAGGGCTGCAAAAGCAGGGGGGCGACCCCCAGGGCTTAATCTCAAGGACCAGAGTTTTCGTGATGATGCTGGGAGAAGGCACACAGCCCGGTATCGGCTATCCAGCTTCCAAAGCACCTTTCACCTGGAGATAATATGCCTACGATTATTTTCTACGATGTTTGAAGGTACTTTCACGGGAAAACAAACAAATCAAACAAAATCAAATGAAGATTAGGTCGCCTGAGAATAAAGTACAGCTGTGGTATCCAAGACCAGTTACTGAATATTGAACTCTTTTGTCCATAAAGGAGCTGTTGACTTTCACACAGTGGCTTACATGTAGCAAGCCAAATGCTGCACCAGGTTCTGGTCTCACCTAGTCTAGTCCATGCTATTAGGTTACACTTTGTCTTCTACAGAAAACTTAAGTAAAGGATCAAAGATCTAAACAATTTGAAAGGAAACTGAAGTATTGAAGTGAATGTGACTGGTCCAGGCTGGAAATCAATACAGAACTTGTTTCTGATGTTTTTGGCTGCACTTGGAGAGGTGTCTCTCACCTCATGATCTCTTCTTCGTGCTAGAGTTTTCCCATATGTGTCTCAGTCCAATCTCACTCAAAATCTCCCTTGTCCCAGGGTCACACCACAAAATTAAATGGTAGCTTTGTCAATTTAAGGTGCCTCACTGCTCCAGTTGGCACACAAGCCAGAGAGCACAATGGAAGCTGAGGTGAGCTGGAGGTCATCTCCTTTATCTATCTCCTTCATCGGGGGGTTTGTGGTAACTAGTTTAGGGCAGTGGATTAGACACATCAGAGATATTTTCCCTTTTAAAGCATTTCCTGCCTTTAAACATTAAATAAGTTCCCAGGTTTGGAATTTCTCCTTTGAGTCTCTCTATTTCCCAGTGGGTTTTACATTATCACCTTGATGAATATATTTGGACAAAGTTTCAAGATCTGTTTGTAATAGTGCACCTGACACCTCCCACTGAGTGTATTCAAATGTAATAGCTCGCTACAGGTTTACAGTGGTCCCAGTGGAGCACAACACATAAAACATGCTGTGCATTGTGGATAATAGGAGAAAAAAAGAAAATTATTGGGCCGTAATTTTATTGTCAGCCCTCAATACACTGAACAGACAGACTTGACTGTATTCAGTAAACTACATGACTGTAAAGACTGACATTTTCTTTTCTGTGACAGGAAGGAAATAAATACAGTTGTCTAGCAATTACAAGAATTGTTTAAGAAAGAAAAAGACAACTTTCACCATAAACCTAGCACCACTGAAGGAGGTTTTGCTTTTGATTTCTGTGGAGTTAAGATTTCACCCTGGGGATTTATAGTTTCTGACTACGATCAAAGAAGAACTAAAAAATGTGATACTGATTTGCATAACTATAAATGACACGTGTCCAAATTTGAGTTGGCATTAGGCAGGGGACCCCAACCTTCTTTGGCCTGTAGGCAGCAACATTGATCAGTTAACATGCTCAGGCAACATCATACTTTGCTCCCCAAGTCAATCAAGATCCCAGCAGAGACGGTCATAAACATCAGAGAATCCTGCAGGCAGCTCGTTACCATGTGCAAACATAGTTACCATGCAGAACATTAGAGAAATAAAGGTCCATGGTCAACAGTGTAGCAAACAATGCAGAGGGTATTTTTCCTCCTCCACCCCCTAGCAATTCCCACCTCAGCTGACCAGCAAGCATATTCCCTCAGAGATAATCTTTACCATACTGCAGTCTGTTATTGGATTCTATTTTCCCTAAACTGTCCCTGATCACGATGATCAGTGTTGTCGTGCTTTTAGTAGGTCTTTTTCTTACACTACTTTTTTGTATCCACTTGTTGTAATCGTATTCCACCTACGTGCAAAACTCCTCCATTGCTAGTGAATAGAAGAAAGTATGCAGACCCAGTAGAAGCTTGTCACCCTTATGAAGCATTGCACTACAGATAATAATACCCTTCTTGGGGAGGGATCTCCAGCATAAAACCATTCAGCGCAGAGATCATCTACGTACCATGACTCAAGAATCCTGTCAGGGCTTATCTCGTACCTTCAAGGGAAAGTAGGGGTTTTACTATTCTGTACCAGCAGTGTGTTATTGCTTCACTTTTATCATGACACTGAGGCTCACAAGAGCATAAATGAGTTTCACCAATGCCTCTTATCAACTCACTCTAGACAGATTACACCTGCCTGCAAAGTGTCTGCTGTCTTAATGTCTAGATGCAAAGACATTGGATGTTCTTGTTTCCATTTACTAGCATATAAGAGAAAATAGATGACTTTTTCAAATAATTCTGTGCTTTCTAAATCCGAATTCCTCTTTCTCATTAATTTATGTAGACTTTTTTCCCCAAGAGCTATGCTGTGATGGTCATCATGACAGAGTCTAGCCCCACACAGAACTCACATTATTGGTGCCATGACTGACATGCATACAGAAGAAATAAGCCCCAAATTAAAATGCCATCGTGTTTGTTAGAGCAAATTCTTTATCATGTAAGACATTCATGACCATTAAGATGAGTGAATAATTCAGAGAAGTCTGTTGTCTGATAGCCGTCACCTCTTCTCCTGTAAAACTACATTTTTTTTCCCAGATATATTTGTATTAGAAATTAATTTGAATTATTTATACCATAATTAAATAATATATGATTGGATGACTGGAAGCAGAGTACTTCCAATAGGAAAATGGTGCAGTGAGGGTTTGTTTCAATCAGGTAGTCACATCATACCGAGAGAACATGCATAGTAGAATTGGAGCAAGTAAGTTTTTGCTAACTCTGCATTCAGTTTCTGCAACTGTCCGTTCCTACTTCACCATTTCTTTGACTATTTCTTAGTGAATTACATACTTGTTGGTTTATTCAGGATCCATGTAAGGACTCCATAGGATTCTTCCAGCTCAGTCTTTATGCTCTCTCTGTGTTTATCCTCATGAAGTTGTTTCACTCTTGTGAAGCACAGGTGTCCTTTGCCTTCATTTATAGTGAGTGGTGATTAACCACATGATGAATGAAACTCTTTGAGGAGAAGTCTTCACGGAAACATCTTTTCAAAATGAAAATAATGCTTTTTAGAATTAAATGATAGTTTTCAAAACCTGACAAGTTCATCTTTGTCCCAGGTTGAAGAGTCTCCAAAGTGAAGTTATGCGCTAAAGTTAGTTATGCTCCATACGTACCACAACTGCTAAGGAGGCTTTTCTTTCCCAGTATATTATTCAATAATCTCAAGGCATTTTGTGGATCTATATAATCTGTCTAAAGAGTTCAGCAACTGTGACTCACTTGTGTAGCAGGACAAAACCTCTACCTTAATAAAATAAGAGCAACTTGAAAAAGAACTTGTGGAGGGGTTCATCTAGATTAAGCGTAGCTGCAGGAATGCAGTCATCTGGTACCAAATTACTTTTGTATGGCTATTCATACATTACCTAAACCCTCTCAATACCATACAGTTTAGGAAGAGGCCAAAGCCTTTTCACTGGCATAAATGATCGTAGCTCCACTATCTCGCTGAGTCACAGAACTTCAGCAGATAGTCTGCTGAATCCTTCCTGCCAGAAACATCCCTTACACAGAATGGAAACGGTAAACAAAGAGAGGTCGTGACTCTGCCATAGGGAGCACCTCAGGTATGGTATGGGCGCACAGCTGGAACATGACACATCCTGACTGATGGTCTGAAGATATTGCTGACCAGCTGGAACGGCATTAGCACTTGCTTTTACCTCCACAGAGTAGGTTTCTAAAGTACTAGTCAGTATTGTAATGCCCACTAACAGCAGATCCACTCCTACACTGTATCCTTTCTCCCCTCCCCAAATTTATAAGGTTACTCATAAAAAGAAACAATGAGGACTTATTTATTTACTTCCATGAAATCTGAAGCTGACTGTGGTATTTTCAGGAACAGAAAATGCTAGTCTAGTGTGTTCCCAAAAGCATATTTCTAACCAGTGTTCAGTTTATAATATGAGCTACTGTAATAAAGCCGCTTTTGCATGGTGGCTAATTGCATTGTTCACTGACACATGGCTTGGGCTATACCATGTCACTGGCTATTCTGTTTATGAGTAACTGTATCTTGGCTGACACAGAAACTGTATAAGTAACAAAAACATCTACTAGTTGACTTAGTGTGGTTCCTGCATTAATTCCTGTTTCTTAAGGGTCTGAAAGTTCACAAAACAAAATTCCACTGTATCACCAGTTTCTGTATTAAATTCTGTCTTCTGTAAGAGCCTCAAAACATGGTGTTAGGACTAAAGTTAAGTCCTCAAATGGTCTCTAAACCCAGTTTTGAGTTTGCATCCCAGAATTTCTGGCAGACTCCATGCAATAAAGAGTAATGTCTGTGGAATAGGTTTTCACTACCATTTACAGTAATATTTTCTGTCAATAAGCCCCTAAATTAATTTCACATAGCTTTTTAATCACAGTCACTGGAAAAAGAGCTTGATCCAGCATTCCTGCTGTACCCTGACTTCCAGTGAAATCAAAGAGACAATGTTTACATTTTTTCGTCACCCAATTTGCATAGGGCTGTTATAGTCCCAAATAAATACTTTTGATTACAAATATTAAACACAATTTTCTGCTTACATGCATTTCTCTGTATTGCACAGCATGTCCATCCTAATTTGATTAGTTCTACACATTTATTTGTCCTAGTTGGACATCCTACTTTCTGGCATGGAGTATGAAGTTCCAGCTATCCTGCTGACTTGTTACCATTGTACTTGCTCTATCCTGCGACACAAGAGATTTGGGCTCAGGAGCGGAACTAAAACCACCTCCATGCTGGGTGCTTAAGGCTGACATAAAGAAACTTCACAGAGCAATGTTCTGCATTTCTCTTGCAGCCAGTGCTGTAGTCTAATGCTTAGATTTTAGAAGAGATTAACTAACTTGCATTTCTAGTGTCACCAGCAATTTTTAAAAGGGGGAGGGGAGACCAAGGAAGGAAGAAATACAACCTAAGAACTCCACAAATAGCATTCATTTGCTTTGGATCCAATGTCACAAGTTCCTGGCAAAGTGTCTTGACACGGTGGCTGAGAAGTGAACAGGGGGAAGTTGCAGCTCAGTACATGGGGGCTCTGTCACACACCCAGACCAAAATGAAATGAAAATGTCCATCACTGATAGAATGAAAATAAAAGCTGTCATTGTGGGTGGCCCAACTAAGGCTTTGCAAGCACTATATTTTAGAAGAGTTTTCCTGGAAACTTGCCAAGCGTAATTAAAGCACAGGTACCTCCAAACTCACAGAACTCTAATAAAAACAATTATGCAGTTTATACTGTTGTGCACGTGCCAAAATTTGTATTTATACAATGGATCAAAAATGGCACGGGAGAAACCGTGCAGTCCAGCAGGTTCAAAGATCCACTTTGAAAATGCTTTCTATAAATACTGATTTGCACTACACCCAGAAGGCTCTGTAGCCTAAGGAGTCACAAAGATATATTTAAAACCCCTGCAAATTACTTCTAAGACACTAGTATTGGTTTCAGACATACTTTGGCATCATGTGCAGGAAGGGAAGCCCAGTCTCTGGTTACAGGCAGACAGCATCTGCACCCCAGAAAAGGATAAACCAGGAAAGAAAGAAACTTCATATGGAAGTTTCAACCTCTGTCTTCCATGATAAGAATGTATGAGGTTATTCCACCCCCAAAACAAAGAGCATTGGGACAAAATGGCACCTCATTCATTTCTTATTGGTTCTTTTCATCTCTGTAAATAAAACACATATCATTTCATCCAATAGAGGCCAAAAGTTGTTTCTTTCTCCCCTTTTCCTAGTAGCACTGCTTCATCTCACCCAAGCCTGACATATTCTTTTGCTCTTTCATTTTCTTTCTGTACTGGAAAGGTAACTTCTGCTGATGCGACTTGTTCCCACAAGTGTCACTATCAATTTGCATTGATTTGTAAGCTAAGATCTCTGATGATAATATTCCTGCTTGTATCCAGTTAGTTTCAGGGTGGGAATCTGAGTTCTGGGTCAAAAATTTTAAGTGCACTCTGGGGACTTAATTTTCTAAAGTACCAAGAATTCACAGCTCCAGTTGAGATCAAGAGGAACTGAACCTGCTCAGCATTTCTGAACGTGAATCCCTGTACTCTTTTGAACAATACACCCTGAGAAGAATGTTGCTGGGAAGATTTAGTCTCCAGTCCTTTTTAAATGTGTTTCTTCTTTTATTTGCTACTAATTTCATGGGCCAAGGAAAGAAGAAAATTGGCTTCCCTCTCCTCTGAATTTCATTATTTGCAGATTTTTTTAATACAAGATAATGCTTCTTTGGCTGGCTCCTGCAATTCCTCTATTAAAAACTTCCCCCCCTTTTCACATCAATGAGCCTTTGTTACTTCATCCTCCTTGCTGGGAACATAGATTGCAAAGAAGTTCAGGAGCCTTTTCAGTCCCTTCTGTGTAACAGTTGCAGTAGACCCACAAATACTTTATTTCACCATTTTCAATGGTTATCAGCCCATTTCCTATGAAAATTAGGTGCTTTTACTTCTGGTTCAGTGTGTGTTCATCTTCCCTTTGTAGTTGTGTGCCCAGACCCACCACCTTAATCTCTTTCTTACTCAAAATGGACCTCTCGGGGGGAATTTTAACTACAGTTTGGCAATCAAACAGGAAAATGTCTCCCCCAGAATTATGGAGCTGCTCCGTATTTGCTTCTATAAGAAAGAGCTTACAGCACCATGCAATGCTATACAAAGAAGGTGTTGTCTAATAAATCTGCATAGATATTCTATTTGTTGTGTATTGAAAGAATTCAAACTCTTGTAGCATAAAAAGAGTGCGGTTTGTGTTAGACATTGGAAAGCTGCATTTTTTGAGGATCAGATTTTCATTTCTTGTAGGCTATTTTGTACCACAACGGCAGTGAGCAATCACTTCACAGCTTTTTATGAGGGTATTAACTCTAAATATTTAACTTGCTTTATACTTTTTCACCAGGAAAACAAGGCCTTCGTGACTTATCTTTTATTTCCTGCAAAGAAAGGTATTTTTACCACTATTTTTCTTGCCAAAAAATGATGATAATGGACGAAAAATATGGTAGCAGTAACTGTACAGGACCGCTTGAGCTAGGTGCTGAACGCATGCAGAACAGAAAATTGGTCCCTATCCCAAGAGCTCAGCTTACAGCTTTCAATTAAACACAGCCTTCTTTGCATTCTTAATTTGCAAACAAAACTATTCCCTGACCGTGGTGTTGATTTCCAAAGTGATTTCAGCATGTTTAGGAGGCGAACAGTTGTTTTACAAACTCAGTGTTGCACTGGTTGCTGTGACAACATTTAATATCTGTGTGTGTACTGAGTGGAAAGTGTTTGACTTTTGTCTGTTTTCAGTAGATCTGGATGTTGGGAAGAAAAAAGAATGAAATCATTTTAAGCTGTAGGCTTGTAACAATGAAGCTAACATCACTTCTTCAGATGAATTCAATAGGGGTAGAGTTGGACTTTGTGGAGGCAATTCTGAACTTGCACAATAAGACAAGGGCTTTAGTGGGGCAAGAACATAGAAGTAGCTGGGACAGTGAAAGAAGCAATTTTTAGGCATATTACAATAAGGGAAATGTAGAACAGAATATTAATGAAAATCAGAGTTATGCAGGTTAAAGCTTTACTCAACAAACCCTTACATACGGGTCTAATACTGGCTATGTTCATGTTTGGTGGGAGGTGCCTAATAATCAAAATCCTTCCCTTCCTCTCCTTTAAGAAATACCAAATACTGTGAAAGTGCTGTTGTTTTGCTCCATGGATGAACCTTAAAGAGTGTAACATTAATAAAAGTGATTTTATGGCCTTTACAATCATTTCACTTTTAATGAGAGCAGGGGGTTATTATCTTGAATTTAAATGAGATTTAAACCTTTTGGCAATCAGACACTGCAACATTGTGCTAGAGCTTCATAACCAGAAACTGACACTGATTAGTCTATTTGAGGGTAACCTGATTATTTTTTATCCATGCTCACAGGATAGTTTTATTGAGTTGCATCTAGCAGGAAGAAATGAGCTGACTCGAACTCTGCCAGGCCAGCTAGCACTGCCTGCTGCTCTCATGGTATGAAACTGGAGTCGCACACTTCATGATGTGTACTGGGATATGTACAGGATCTTCCAAGGGACTACAGAAGCTATTGAATGTCTAAGACTTATCCATGGTCAAACAAAAATTATTTGCAGTCAGAAATCTACACACTGAAGTCTTCAGCTTGAGTTACCTCGGCCTATTTTAATGACCCAGAGTAAAATGGAATTAAAAGTAAATAAAAAATGTGACAGGTAAAATCTGAATTAGATTGACAAAGTACTTCTGTTTCTTAGGACCTATAATAGTCTAAGCTGCAAGAGTATTTTTTCCTTTTTTTTCAGGATGTACCTTTTGTATCCCTTTGGTTATATATATATACACACTGCTCATTTGCAGTCACATACTAAGGGTGTCAAAAGCAGCAACAGATAAATGATGTTCTCATGAGTAATATTTTCTCAGTGCAAACTGAGGAAAATGGGCAGTTTATTAAGCCTCTGCTTTCCAGATACATTTTTTCTGAAACCTGCCTCATCACAGCATAGAGACAATGCGATCTGAAAGCATATTGCTTTGGATGGGGGCCAGCCATCTGGGAATCCTTCACAAGTACCTGAAATAGAAGTAAGGTAGGGCATATTGAGGTGAGCGGCTTCCAGATTTTACCTGAAAGCTCTGTAGGTGGCCTAAGGCCACTTGAATCTAATCCAAAACAGGCACCTGGCTCTGGCCTGGATGCCTGCCAGTTTCATAGCATATTCTATCCCTGAATTATGGTGTCTGGAGTTATTTCATGGCTTATTGTTGTATGTCTTTTAAAACTAATTCCTCACTGAAAGATGTTTGAAATTCAAAGCTTTCTTCAGTTTCCCACTTTATTCTGGAGCTGCAGACACTTGCCTTATTATGCTCAGGAAAAATCTTCTCTAAGAATTCACTAAATGGAGCTTAATGCTGTGGTAGTGTGCAGGCTGTTGTTCTTGTGAGGAGGAAGAAAAGGAAGAATGGAGGATTGTGCTATGGCTTTAGCTTGTTGATAAACATGACGAGGTATAACTTTTGTAAAGTCAGAGTTTTCACTAAGTGCCTGTGCTGCTTAACTTTCAAAGCCCTTTCTCATAGGTGTAAAGGGAGCAATCTACTTGGAGTGCTTAAAGCAAGGGTTTTTTAGTAATTACAAATCTGGCTTGTATATGCTAGCCTCTGAATTAGCACAGGGCTTTTATTATAGCTCAGTCTTTCTTATTTCACGGACATTATTCTAATTTCTTTCTTATGGTCTGCCCAGAAGCAACTCTACTATGGAGCTTCATGACTATTGGACTTATTTGGAATACCAAGGCAGACTTTCTCATACTCCAAAACTCCAATAGGAGAAAAGAAATATCCTAAAATCTGAATGTGAGCAGCGTAGTTATTTCCTCCGCAGAGGAATAAAGTACTTAAAAAATGAAGGGAGAATTGAGCAATGGGTGATACATGTAAACATGTGAACTCTTCCCTGAGAGCCAAATGTTTAGCTTTTGATGTTGAAATATTTTAAGTGGAAAGCATTACAGGATTGCTCAGTTCTACAAGGGCAGCTTAAATGGTAATGTATTCATCTTTCTTCTCCCTATCAGAACTGTCAAAATGGTTTGTATCTTCATGATTTTGTATAACCAGCAAATCTAAACCTTAGCAGATGCCTGGACTATACATTGCAGTTTTACATATTCTTAATTATGCTGCTATCTGCCTATCTTAATTTCTGATTATCATTATCACACTAAGCAGTCTACTTTAGTCTACTAAAATTTTAGAGAAACAGAAAGGCAGACTTCCTCAAACTCCTTTCTTAAGTAGGGTAGCCTCATTGTTCCAGAAACATGTTGCTGTTTAAACAGCCTAGAAAGGAATTACCTGACCAGAATAAATAACAACTGCCTTAGGGCATTGTCCCTCTCAAATGTTGATTTGAAATTGCTGATCAAGTGTTAGATTAACTGACTGACTTACAACTCTCAATTAATAAATACCAAAGCTACGTGGCTAAGAAAACAACAGAGAACACTAAACAAAGAGAACAATATCCATGTCTGGAAAAATCACTAGAGTGGTTTCTCAGATACCAGGACATTACACAGAGAAGAGCTTTCTACTGAATCATGCTCAGAGCTAAATGACGGGTCGCCTGTTATTTCCACCTAATAGTCTAATAACTCAGAAGGATTTAAAGACTGTTGGGCCTATAGGAAAATAACAAAAAAATGCAAAGTCAGGAGAACACTTAACCTGAGATTTATGTGTTGTATCAACAATAATAGAAATCCCAAGAGAGACTAAGGGTTCAAGACATGAACCTATTACGTGTGAGTGTGGAGCTTGGAATGTGGGAAGCTTGGGGCTACTGTATTTCTGTTCAGGTTTTCCCAGACAAAATGAAATGCAGTGAAACTAATGTGTCTGGGATGCATCCTTGATTTATACACATACAGTAAGTTCAGAGTGAATTGGATTTACTGTGCTCACACAGATCACCTATTCAGTGCACACACATTAGATCCCATGCATTCAGGATGCATCAGATCCATTGTTCCTACACTGTAGAATAGATCTGACCATCTAGCATGTCTGCAAATGGCCTTGATCAGCTCATCGGAGTCCTAAAGAGGCATAATATTACCACAATTTTTCCTGGACAAAATATCTAGGAAGAAAAAGAGTATATATCTGGAAAAAGTCAGATGCAGTTCTAGGTACACTGAGTAAATACAAGTTTCATGGTGTATGCCTAATGGTATGATTCTAAAAATATCTGAGGATATCATTCATATCAGGTCAAAAGAAAATAAAAAAAAAGAGAAGGAACTGAATCCACAGATGCTTGAAATGGAGAATTCCATTTTATTGCCCTAAGTGCTCAGTGGATTGAGATTAGAAAAATATATCATTGCCCACTCTCATCTAAAGATGGACAGAAATAAGTGCTGGTGTTCAAGAGGGAGAGATGCTCCTTGAAACATTAAAAATCCAATAAGCCATTTTCTTTCCAGCCTAATAGAGTGTTCCATTAATATACACTAAAAATCTTGACCTTAACCACAGATTTTAAGGATTTTAGAGTAATAGAATCATCTAGGTTGGAAAAGACCCTTAAGATCATCAAGTCCAACCATTAACCCTACACCACTAAGCCATATCCCCAAGCACCACATCTATACAGCTTTTAAACACATCCAGGAATGTGGACTATAAAACTGGAAAGTCAAAATGATGTAAGTCTAATGCTGTAAGTCTACGCTCAGCATTGTCCCATTAATATAGGAATTAACTGGATTTGGAATGGTTAGTGCAACATGCTACTCTAGTGTGGCTGAACAACTGTGGCTGAAAAAGCTATGCTGTCTGTAGGCCTGCTTCTCTCAGCCCAGTCTAATGTCATTGTACCATGACCCGTGTTCTGCACGTACCTATTGACTGGCAGTTACAGAAACACTTTAAGACAAAATTTTATTTTATTTGTCAATGTATAGTCATCACTGATGACTATCAGAGATAGATGATATCTTATCTGATTCCTATTTGTTTGGATACAAAAGAAACAGGGTTACTTTTTATTAAAATCTGTCTCATTTACACCATATGATGCCAGGGGGACACTCCATGTTCAACTCCAAGCCTCAGTAACCTAACTCAATGCATACCCACATATATATATATATATTTTTAAAACAGTATGAAAATAATGCTAAAAAATTCTTCTAAATTCAAAGGATAGGATTCAGGCAATCACAAACCCCACAACACTGATATGGTGACTGTTGCATCCAGTCCCTCTGCACACTCTAGCCTGAAAAGAAGTCAGTGTGGAAATGGTGGAACTCACTACACACATCTGAAGGATAGGCTAGACCTAGTATGTGTATAAACGAATTCTTCTGTTCTACACCACCATAACATTTTATATTCTAAATCCACTGCAGCCAAGAAGCAAGTTAAAATTCCCTTTGCCAGTAAACCTGAAATTCCATTCAGCAGATGTCAGCAGTGAGCCTCATGCACCCGTCTTCATGTCTTCTGTTGTTCCTACCAGGACATTTACTGAACTCAATTTAAAAAAAAAAGTAGAAGACAAAGTCATTGACATATAAATCAAGAAGGAAATATCTGTATAAAAAACCAACCAAACAAAAACAACAACAAAACCCAGTCAATATTTGCACTGCAAGGGTGCTTATGTGGGAGGCCTTTTATCTTTTTTAACAATCTCTGGCTTCCACCTTTTGACTCTGAAGCTGAAAGCTGCTATTTAAAACAACTATTTCAGCATGTAACGGTGTTCTTACATTTGATTCTAGATTTTATAGGTAAGCCTTTTAGTTTTTTCATGCTGCTATATATCTCTGTAATGTGGAAATTCTGTAATACCAAGCATTCTATCACTGAAGTGTGACATTACAGTCCCATTATTACCAGTTGTGATGGACTCATTTTTGTACACTCTCCAGATCCTTCACTCTACTAAAACAGAAGTTTGTAAATGATGAAAAATTCCTACACTACCTTTCTAATTCAGAAGACAATCTTCCTGCCTCATGTTCTGTTAATCCACATAACTGACAAGTCTTATACAGTGCTCTGAATTTCACACCACTTCACAGCAAACATATTTGTAGTAAAACTAGGTATCAGTTTACTAAAAAGCATCACTGAGACTGCACAGGCTCTGATGTGAACCAGTACAGCTTGATTTAAGTCATGATTTGCTTAAATCTATTGCTAGACAGAATCACAGAATCACAGAATCACTCAGGTTGGAAAAGACCCTTGGGATCATCGTGTCCAACCATTAGCCCTACTCTACAAGTTCACCCCTAGACCATGTCCCCCAACACCACATTCAAGCAATGCTTAAACAGATCCAGGGATGGTGACTCAACCCCCTCCCTGGGCAGTCCATTCCAATATTTCACCACCCTTTCAGTGAAGAATTTTTTCCTAATGTCCAGTCTAAACCTACTTTGTTTCAGTTTGAGGCCATTCCCTCTGGTTCTGTCACTAATTACCTGAGAGAAGAGACCAGCACCAGCCTCTCTACAATGTCCTTTCAGGGAGTTGTAGAGAGTGATGAGGTCTCCTCTCAGCCTCCTCTTCCTCAAACTAAACAGACCCAACTCCTTCAAACAGTCCTTTTATGATCTATTCTCCAGTCCCTTGACCAGCTTTGTTGCCCTCCTCTGCACCTGCTCCAGCACCTCGATATCTCTGTTGTACTGAGGTGCCCAAAACTGGACACAGTACTCGAGGTGAGGCCTCACCAGTGCTGAGCACAGGGGGACAATCACCTCCCTACTTCTGCTGCTCACACTGTTTCTAACACAGGCCAGGATGCCGTTGGCCTTCTTTGCCACCTGGGCACACTGCTGGCTCATATTCATTTGCCTGTCTATTATAACCCCCAGATCCCTCTCCACCAGACAGCTCTCCAACCACACTGCCCCAAGCCTGTAGCGTTGCATGGGTTTGTTGTGACCCAAGTGTAGGACCTGGCACTTGGCCTTGTTGAAACTCACACCATCAGCAGTGGCCCAGCGATCCAGTCTATCTGAGTCTCTCTGGAGAGCCTCTCTATCCTCACGCAGATCGACACATCTGCCTAACTTGGTGTCATCTGCAAATTTACTGATGATAGACTCCATGTCTTCATCAAGATCATCAACAAAGATGTTAAATAGAAACGGCCCCAGCACTGAGCCTTGAGGAACACCACTTGTGACCTGCTGCCAGCTGGATTTAGTACCACTGGCCACTACTCTCTGGGCCCGTCCATCCAGCCAGTGCTTGATCCAGCAGATTGTATTCTCATCCAGGTCATGAGCAGCCAGTTTTTCCATTAGAAATCTATGGGGAACAGTGTCAAAAGCCTTCCAGAAGTCCAGGTAGACCACATCCACAGCCTTTCCCTTGTCCAATAGTTGGGTTGTCTTGTCACAGAAGAAGATCAGGCTCGTCAGGCAAGATCTGCCTTTCCTAAACCCATGCTGATTTGCCCTGATGTGCTGGTTGCCTTCTATACGGCTTGTAAGAGCACTCACGATGATCTGTTCCATGACCCTCCCTGCTACCGAGGTCAGACTGACAGGTCTATAGTTACTTGGATCCTCCTTTCTGCCTTTCTTTTAGACAGGTGTCACATTTGCTAACCTCCAATCCACTGGGACCTCCCCAGTTAGCCAAGACTTCAGATAAATAATGGAAAGTGGCTTGGCAAGCACATCCGCCAGCTCTTTCAGCACCCTGGGGTGTAACCCATCCGGTCCCATAGATCTGTGTGCATCCAAGTGGCGTGGAAGGTCCCTGACCACCTCCTCTTTACACATGATGACCTCATTCTGCTTTCCCTCCCTGTCACCCAGCTTATAAGGCTGGAAGTCCAGGGTATAGCTCATTTCACTGCTGAAGACTGAGGCAAAGTAGGCATTAATCACCTCAACCTTCTCCTCATCCTTTGTTACTAAGTTTCCCTCAGCATCCTATAAATGATGGCGATTTTCCCTAATTCTTTTGTTGTTAAAGTATTTATTTTATACTTATTAAAGTCTAAGAATTTCAGGCCATCTCAGAGTGTAACAAGTCAACAGAATTGGAGCGATGTGTATCAGTAGCAAATGTTTTCTAGGGAATATAAAGCAATCCTAGAGGCTTTTTAATCCAGTCTGGATGTTTCATATTGTCCATACCCATAAACAAACTGCAATACCCAGTACATCCTACAGACAGATTTTATTGAAGGAAAGAGCATGCTCCCTTTCTGTTGAAGGAAAGAGAGCTGTCACAGAAAGCTTTGTACAGCCTACATATATAGAATTATTCCAACGGCACTTTGGGAGTCACTGTGCAGGTACATCAACACATCTGAAAACAGCTTCTAGAAAGGCTCATAAGTAGAAATGAAGGCAATTGCTCTTAGCGAGTAAGGGTTAGGATTCAATTACACTATGGCAACTTAAACACACTTCTCTATCCTTATGGGAAGACTGATGAAAAAATACATTAGTGAGGATTTTGTTGTGGAAGACAGTACAAGATTGAAGACTATTCTAGAATGCCACCTATCACAGACTGTCATCATAGCTCATCTATAGTTCCTGGAGAGGAAGATGGTCCCCTAGAGGATGTTTCAGAGAAGGTCTAACTTGGATGGTGTTCCAGAAGAGCCTCCAGCAATGGCAAAGTGTTTTTCTATCCCAGTAAACATATGTGCACAGATTTGGGTCTATCAGTGGCCTCAGAATCAAACAGAAGGTCTGCTGAAACCTTCAAATAGCATCAAGTCCATGTGCTCAATCTTCTGAGAGCCCTGCATGGATACATCGGTTGGTGACATTCATTAGAGGGAGAGAATTTGTTCAGTGCCCTTAACTTCAATGAATTCTGGTAGTTTGTTTTGTTTAAAAAATTCTCATTCCAAATTTTAATCTGTAATTAGCTGTTGTACCTCTTCAGGTTAAACTTATAATTTAAATTCAAGAGATTTTAAAACTGTCTGGACAAATTAGATATGTACTTAGAATACTGGCACTTCTCCAAGACAAACACTATCTGTTATTATCAACAGTGCTAATGTTACCAGAATAACTAGGAAGCTTTACAAATCAGCATGACAAATTAAAAAGAGGAAAAACAAAATTCTCCAAAGGCCAGGAATCTTTAGCACTCATTTAAATTTAATCTTCGTGGCTAGATTTGTTTCCATAAACAGACAATTGTTGTAATTAGCTACTGAGACTGGAGCTTAATGAGTTTAATAAATATTTCAGGCTGTTAAGACATGGAAGTGGCACTGTAATGACTGGAGATTTTTTGCAGTTCAATGAAACATAAATGAAGAGTAAAAATTAATAATTAAAAGAGATTTGGAATGACTGAATCACTCATTTCCTAAGGGCACCATTTGACTCACTGTGCAATGGAAAAAGTTATTAGGAACTGGGCATGGACCATAAGCTTCTAAACAATTGCCCAGCACAAGAATAGAGATCAGTCTGCTGGAGGAATCCATCCACTAAGGAAACCTGAACAATTGCACACAATGCAGACAGAACATTTTCCCCAAACAGGAGATTGAAGAGTGCAGTAGAGGTGTTTCTGTTCTCTTCAAAACTATTTTTGCTGCAATCCTTGTGAATATCATAGACTTTGATGATGCCCTATGAGGAAACAAGTAAAAGAAGCCACACGCAGAATGACACAGTTCATAAATCTTCAAACAACACCCCCTTCATCTAGACTTCTGTCTGATTTTTGTAAACTTTACCCTTTCTTTTACAACTACAAGATGGAAACTTTTTTTATTAAATGAAAGGTAGTATCCTTACATTACCACGTGATTTTAAGGAACTTGGTATGTTACCTCCTCCTTACTACCATCACTAAAGTTGGTAATAAGCATCAAACATTGAACTTAAAATGCAAAATTTTGGAATTTGGAACTTCCTCTTACTACTGACTATTCTTTGAGCAGGGACAATTTTTACTTTTAGATGATGAAATCACTCTTCAGAGTAAACAAACTAAATGCTGCTTGTTGTGAAGATTCTAGCTCATACGCTGCCTTCAGGCACCTGTGGTAGAGATACATCTTAAAACCAGCCAAAGAAAATTCTATAACTTCCATAATCTTGGAGCAAGTACCAAACCAGACCTTCCAGCTTGATGTAGAGAGTTTGCCCAGGCTCTTGAGAATCTCAGGATTTGTGTTGCATGGAAGATAATCTATGGATAATCTAGTCCATACTGTATAATAATTCACTACTTCAAAGGAAACAGAGAACTGTGTATTTATCAGATAAGTGTAATGTCATGAAAAGCTGAAGGATATAAGAAGACTGAATTATAGAGATAGAAAATTAAGTATTTAAATGTTAATGTGTAAACACTTCCTACATGCCATAAAATACATTAAAAATATTAAAAGAACACACTAACAACAGAGAACTGACTTCAGGCCCATTCTCAACTGTTATTTCAGTACTTGATCCTAAGTTATCATTGAATAATAAGGTGTAATCTAGCAAGCAGATAGCATTTTCACA
This sequence comes from Todiramphus chloris collaris, assembly GCA_025345505.1. Classification (NCBI taxonomy): domain Eukaryota; kingdom Metazoa; phylum Chordata; class Aves; order Coraciiformes; family Alcedinidae; genus Todiramphus; species Todiramphus chloris. The sequence continues at coordinate 9,814,118 of JANVCC010000037.1, read as the reverse complement.
TGAGGCTTTGAAGAACTATCTCTTCCTTTAATTACCAACAAACTATGAAGTTATTACTTCAACATGGAGTGCAAATGTCGTGCCAAAGAACATTGTTGAGACTTTTCTTTTTCTTCCTCTCTAGCTATGTAAATACAAACGTTAAATTAGCCTGATTCACAGACCAGACAAAGCAGGTAAACAACGTAAACTTTTGTTTGCAGATGGGTTTTTCCCTTATTTCACTCAATCTTTCTCCATTTTGTTCAGTAAGCCTGCAAGTGGAGCATTGTCAACCTTGTTTTCCTGCTTTGACTCAGGGCTCGTTACTTATACGGATATAAAAGAAGGGGAAGAGGGATTTCTACATGGGTTCAGCATGTCCTAAATTATCCCCATTTTATTTAGTTCAGACAGATGCTTCCATTGGTTAAAATATTTTGCAGAGTACAAATGTCTCAAGAAATATAGTAACATGTTAACTATGAATATACCAACAAAAAATCAGCTTATCTCAAGCTGTTCATAAAGACAAGAAATATAATGAATGATGAAGTTAGGAATCAGCTGTCATCACTTTGTAATATTCTCACCACATATATTTTCATAATTTCACATCATCATGACACAGAACTCTTTAACGATTGTACAAGTTGTGTGCCAAGAGGTGGAAAGATTTAAAATTGCTGGAAAAAACAAGGTATGTTTTTTTCTTTCTTTTTTCCTAATGAATTTGACGAGTTTCTTGTCATCCTATTAACAGAGGGCTCAGTAGTTGAAAGCTGCTGAACAGTATATTCCAAAGAATATGAACATGATTCAAATGATATCAATTAATAAAAAAAAGGAATCATAACAGCAAATAATAAAAGCTAAACAGAAATGTGTTTGACATTTTGCAAATAAATAATCAAAAATCAAGCCCCATGAAAGTATATTCTCACGCACTTAAGTAGAAAAATGTGATTTCAAACCAAGTGTTCATTTTTCAAACAAAGGAAGAAGTAACCAATCCATTTTATTCCGATGTCTTCACTGTAGTTTAATTAATCAAATAAAAATGAAAAAAAAAGGTAACTATTTGCCAAACACATAAAAGAGATGTCTAATGCTGATGATTAAACTAACAACTCCCCCAAACAGCCTAAATTGTTTCTAAAGTAAAGAATTTTAGAGGCTTTTGAGCTTTCTGAACTTTTTCTCATAAGTTATTTTCAAAAGATCAAATACAAATTTACCATTTATCATATTACATATAAGAACTGGGGCATCTTTGAATTCACTTGAATTACTGCACCTACTTTAAAAAAAAACAGAACAACAAGGTCTCTGTGGAATAGAGAAATATGAATAGCTCCACAAACATATATATGACATACAGAAATGAGCACAGATGCAAGTGCTTGGTACATCATTTATAACATGCATTCCCGATGAACTCAAACAAGTAATTTCTATTCATCTCTCAAGTAAAAAGCAAATATCAATGCTTTTATAAAGTACACTCATAATAAGAATTCAGAATTTGATAGATGCTTGTTTCTTGCCGTGTTTCTAGCAGCTTGCCAGAGGCAGCCTTAGTGCCTGATGGCAATTTATTTATACCATTTTACACCTACAATAACAGTTGTTTCCAGTGAAATTCTCTATTTTTATATTCATGCCATGTTTATACTCCTACATCAGAGACATGTGTCTCAGAGACATCACTGAATAGGTTTCCTACAGCTGAAAACTAAATCTGTTAGTTACTGAATATAAAATAATCCCAAGGCAGAAATGAACGTCAATAAATAAAGAAAAGAACATAAAACACTGTTATTTTGCTGAATGGCTAAGGCTTTTAGTTTGTTCACTCCAACCAGAGGTACAGAGGGCAATCATACCAAGCACAAGCAAACTGGAGATTGTACATCAGATTAATAAAACGTGCAGGCAAAACTTCTTGAACACTACAGCCAAAAGTTTCTGCCCAGAGACATTATTTGAACCGGCACACTGGGAATTTTAATCACAGCCTCTTTGTGACCTATACACAATATTTTAAGGCCAATTAATCGGTGTGTTCCCACACCCTTTGTATGATCTCCTATCCAGTCCCACCACACTGCTGATTGCTGGTGCCATGAATACCTTTTCTCTGCAGGGCCAAAATTATCCACTGACCCTCTTTAAGGCTGTTACATTGGTGCTTTCCACACAGAACCAGTTCATGCAGAGACCCAGGAGTTTCATTGCCTTCTGCACCATAGTGCACTTCACCTGTTTTGAAGACTGGTACTATGAAATGTCAGAGAAAATAATCGCAACACGCCATGGCTGCTGCTCTGTGACTGTAGCTACTGTGTTTCAATCAGAGAAGAGTATAAAGTGTTTCTCTATTGCTTTTTGATTTCAGCCTCTGTAGAAAATAGGTCATAACTCTAAGTCACCTTTGTGCTTTTTTAATAACCAAAACCAAAGGGAAATTTGCACACTTACAAACAAAAAACAGTCCCAATGTCGAAAGAAATTTTTTTGAGCAAGAATTGACAGTCAAAGGACTAATACATGAAGAGGAGAATATAAAGATATATCTGGTGGCATGTGCATGTAGCTATTATAACCACTAGCATATGCTGAAAAGTTAGATATGTAGTCCTGTATGCTTGAAGCACTAATTATGCTATTGCTATTGTACATGGAAAATACATTTCTGATAGCATAGTTCTTATGTCTCAATTTCTTACATACATCACAATGAGTCTTCTTAGTGATAAATATCATCTTTGATTTACAAAGAACCTGACACTAAATTATTCATATTTATGGCCTGCTTGATAATAACTGTGAATGTCATCTTTTGATGAATAAATTGAGTACTCTCTGTATTTCCAGCCTAGCAGAGGATCCTTTACTAATACGGATTAATATTACCATCTGTTCCACTGTATGATCAAAATAGTGCCATGTGCACTCTGCAGGACCCAGAAGACAATTGATTCCCACAGGACATGTCACAGAAAAGTCTTTCTCGAGAGAGTTGAACATTAGGGTAGCAAACAAATCAGTCGGGAGTGATTTGATTGCTTAAATAATTAGTTGCTCATTTCAGCATAGTACAATCTTTAAGGATCTGAAGAGACAATTAATTTCTTAAATCAAAATCCCCATTAAACTCCAAGAGCTTTGCCCAGGCTACTGTGAAGCTTTAGGTTTTGCATACAAGGTTTTGAAAAAAAGCACTTTTTAAGGAAAAAAAAAAAAAAAAAAAAAAAAAAAGAAAGGCTTTTGAAAATGGACTTCCAACCCATCTGGCTGACACAGCCTGAAATCCACCTGCCCACAAAGAATTTTCTAAAAACACTGGAGGTGAGGAATGGTGTTGAGTGGATCATTGTTGCAATCTACAAAGAAGTAAAATATTTTAACAGTTTATTTGTGAAGTTCTTACTGTAAAATAGGTATGTTCTTAACCAGTATGGAAAGAAAAGCTCCCTAAGAGAACAGATGTCAATATTACATCATTCATTTCACCCAGGCTACTGTATTCTGTTGCTTTTACTCAGTTTTAAAGGTCATTGCTCCTCTAGTAAATGATCAGATGCCACTGAAATCAGAAGGAGTCTTTTCTGCTCACTCACACACTTGTTAGATTAGGCTTGTACATATTCCCTTGCTGTAACGTGGTACCCTGATAATATGCAGAGAATCAAGTCCCCTCTTTGCACCTGTGGTACCAAGACAAGCCTAGTGAACTGTCTATCAGAGAATCCCCTCCCTGTGAACAATGGGAGGAACACTCAGAACATGCACTCCAGTGTTCCTCTGACTCTCCCAGCAGCTGGGTGTCATGGCATTCTGATGGTGGTTTGGGATCATCGCCCCAAAGAAAGAACAAACAAACATTTTACTGTTCTTACAGTTCCAGCTATGGAGCTCTACAAAGGAATAATTTTCATCTCACTAAGGTCTTCAGTTCTATTATTATGATTTTGAACTAAAAAGTCTGCTTTAATCAATGTGGTTATAGTTTTATTTCGGCCATCCACTGAAGTCAGGAAAGTATCTCCATTACAGCTCAACCAAAAGGACATTTCCTCTCAAAAGAAAAGAGCAGCATGTTTCATGAAACAATTTATTTAAAGAACATCTGCTTGAGTTTTCAGAATGTTGCTGTAGGATATGGTTACACTGACTGTACTGTACGACAAAAATGTCTGGTTTTACTGTGTTCCATATCTCAGTTATTAAGTCAATTTTATAGGATCACTTATGTAGGCTGAAAGTTTTCCTAATAAATCATTAGAGGATTTTTGGGCTCCTCTCTGTTTGCGGTCTTTGTTTGTTTTCCAGTAACCACCAAACATCTGAATTAAATTATCTAGCAAATTTGATTACTCATATTTGAGAAGTTGTACATCTTCAAGATATGAAAATGTCATTGCTACATCAACAACCTCATGTTCTGACTGCATTTTAATTACTTAGTTCCTTTTTCCTTGCATTTCTACCACATAGGTGTTAAATCATGTACAAGCAATATTTTATAGCTTCAGCTTTTTCTGAAGTTGAAATTTTTTAATTTTTTTTTTTTTAAATATTTATGCTTGGATCACATCACATGCCCTGTTTGGCTTTTCTCAGCCTTGACCCACTAACCCTGTAACTGATGAAGAAAAATAAGCTGGCATGGTATAGACTATGTGGTTTTATGATTAAGTGTTCTGAAAGAGGGTTTGTGATGATACCTAGGTGACTGTTTTGTCCATTCCAACAAACAGAAACAACAACAGACTTTGAAAGCATCTGAATGCTCCATTTGGATATGCCTCACCTTAGAAAGATTTGGTTTTATTTAAAATTTTGAAATAATTTTTGGAGAAAACTCAATATATTTTTAAGACTTTAGTTTCTTCAGAATAATTAACAGCCTATGTTTCTATCTTGATCCAAAGTGTTTCTTTTCTCCACAGTCTCAATATTTTTTACAAGATAAGGCATTTCTGTTCCAATCAGCTATTTGTTTTCTGTGTTGCAGATGTGGAGTAAATGAACTTAGCACAGAAGAGATGCTAGGTGTCTCAGTATGGGATTGCAGTTAGCAAGAACTAGTCTCCCTTTAGTTACTAGAACTATGATGTCTTCATTTTGACAACACACTTTTTTTGACAAAGGAATGAAAAAGTAAGTAAATAAAGGTACAGTAACTTTCAGTTTTCTTTAACAATCTGAGAAACCACTATTTGTAAAAAAAAAAAAAAAAGTTTTGCTCCTTGAAACTGAGCTGTAATTGCATGTAAAAACTCTGAAATCCAAATCCAACATAACAATTGAAAAACAGCTCAAGTCACTGAAGAGCCAGTGTAACCCATGAAATTCATTGGCTATAACCTGGGAGGTGTCTTTCCACACTAGAATTCTTCAGCACAGGGCATACAAAAGTTAATTAACCAGATATTAAATTAAGCGTAGTTTTGACACATACCAGTTCATTGGAATTCTATACAATAAGCTTCCAGAATTACTCAGGGTCAATAAGTAATTACCTCAGCAACCCCCCATGACACAGACATTGTCCCATCAAGCAAGAGAAGAATGTACTACACGTTCCACTATTCAAAGTGAGCTTTTAAATGTTTAGATTTTTTGGGTGGGTAACAGAGAAAAAGAAAAGGAAAATGAACAGTCTTTCAGCAAACAGTTCAACATAACATAATAGGAGCAAAGAGTTTTTCTACTCTGCATTGCTCCCCTGGCCTGCAGGAGCAGACAAGGAGGCTTTCAGGCACTCCATTTGTGTCACACTCCAAGCTACATTCCACATTTCCTTGCTTTGGACACCACCTGTAGTTTGCATATTCCTTTAGGACGAGAAATATCCCTGGGAAAAGAACAGCAAAACTCCTAACATACACAATAGACAGCCCATTCTCACACAGTAGAAGCCTCAGTTGGAAAATCTAGACAATAAAAGCTTTAAATAAAAAATATTATCACTAAGCAGAACTGTATTTTCCTGGTCCCCTAGAGAATTTTTCTCTTGTTTCTGGTTTTGTTTTTTGCCAGTGGGTGCCCCGCTTCCCTGTTGTTTGAGGTAAAGGAATCTATAGTGATGTCTCTTTCTCCATTAGAATGTGCCTGCAAATGACTAGAGATAAATTCACAGGATTTTTAAAGGCCTTAGTGGGTCCAGAGTTGGAAAACTGAAGTGTTTTTACTGCCACGCTAAGAATATTACACAATGTCAGTAAACCTAATGAATCTTAGTACAAAGCATACAGGTTGGTTCATCGCTCCCCAGCTTGCCTGCAAGCAACAACTTCATCTTTACTGGTCTCCTGCCTACGCCAGACAGAGGTGCACAGGGAGGATTACTTTCCACATCTGCAGTGTGTTTGCAGAAGCTTCTGTAGCATTGTACTAGTTCTCTGCACACATTTCCCAGTTGATTTATCTCACAGCTCACTCAGGACTTTCATGATAAGGGAATGTTCCTACAGAGGAAGATGGTGCAAGAAAGCAGTGTAAAAGATTTCCTTAACATACATCCATTTTCAAGATGTTTCAGAGGTGAACTGCTGAGAATTAAATATATTAGTCACCATGTCCACATGGAGGATGTGGTATTACCAAGCCTGAAGCAATGCCCCATTCTGCAAGAAGTGAAATTCCTGCATTTCATATGCATTCAATTTTCTTATTATTTAAGGTTCACAGTGTACAAATTGTCTAACCCGTGCCCTGTGGCAAGTCTGCTGCAGACCTGAGCTTTCATGGGTCACCGTGAGGTGCTGTCATGGTCTAATAAGACTTTTCTTCAGAATGGCACCATACTGCAGGACTGCTTAAATGTGGAATTTTGAGAGCATCAGGAGAATATTGCACGAGGCCTCTGTTATTCTGTATTACAAGGGAAGCAGGAGCAAAGCATGTGGATCTCATCTAGCACATCCATGAGAATCTGGAGATACTCAAAATGCCCCCTCCCAAGTCATACTCTAAGCATGGCTCTCTTTTTAAGGATCTTTAATAAGGCTCCATCTCCTTTGTTGCCCTGTAGAAGAACATGATCAGGATCTTAGTTCCTTCCTTTGCTTCTCTGAGGTATATAGCACCTGAGGTTTGTATCAGCTTTATAACACCTATTTCCATGAAGAGATATCTCACAAAACACTACAAGATAAGCAGACCTCAGCAAGGGATTATGTATTTCACACAAGAGGCATGCACAGTTTACAGGTAAGTGCATTTTTCACCTCCAGGAACTGTGTGGTTTTGCTCTTCTCTTTTTATGGGTGCACATTTTAAATCATACTTTAATAGACTGACCTTTCGCTGAAAAGACATAAACTTGGGGTGAGAAGGATTAGAGGAAAAGGAGAAATAAATAATTGTACTACTTTTACTACTTCTGTTACTAACAAAGGTGAGTACACACAAGAAAGCAGCCTGCATATAGTTCTGTCCATCACCTCCCTGAAGCTGAGCTTCAAGTTGCACTCAGTTCTGAAAGAGGTAAGGCTAAGGGAAGACAAAGATATGTTTTGCTTTGTGGTGCACGTGGTGCAGTCTGGTTAAAGTAATAACAGCCCTACAGGAGAAACCCAGTCCAATTGCTGCAAACGTGTCTCTCTGTTTATATGTCCTACAGAACGTTAGGGGGTTGCTTTGTTAGATTTTCACAGAGTTCACAATAGTCCAGCTCTGAAGCCCACCAACATCGGAATTTTTGTTTTTCAACTTGGACCAGGTTTTCCTGCAGCTCTTTGACTTGTACGGACTTGTACTTTGTTGTTTTGATTGGTCAGGAAAAGCACGACAGGATTTCATAGGGAAACTTAAGAAAGTCTCAAGAATCTTTGGTTTCAAAGCTATTGGAAGGACAGTTCTATTGAATTTTTGGGTGGCTCCAGGCTCAGAGCCCTCCTGTAGTAGGCACCCTATGGTACATTACTGACTGCCTCCAGTGAACTCGTAGGAGGTGATTTGTTTTTTTTTAATATGATACAAATAGTTTTTATTAAAGAAAATATGACTGTAGAAAGGGATGCTGTCTTGTGATGATTAAAGGATCTTTAACCTTTTCAGTGTCAGTACAAAACCGAGGCTGAACAATATATGAACATCTTCCACCACTATTAATTAAATGCTGTGTTTTAGGTTTGATATGGGACAGAAGAGATCACTATAATATAAGTCAGAGACACATTTTTCTTTCAACACCTCTTAAAAGCTTTTTATATCCACCCATCAAGTACTTTGTTATATTTAAATTATAAACTCTTTGGTCTGGGACCATCCCTTTTTATAGGTTTGCACAGTGCCTAACATAACAAACCTTTGGGGAGTTCTGCAGTGCAAATTAATGATGTCAAGTCTCCCAAAACCTATATACAAAAGGACATTATGTTTGTGAAGTAAGGATTCAACAATCAGGAGGTACCAGAATTAAGGTTTCCTCTGCAATTGTCTATGCAGTCTTAATTTTACATGTATGCATATATGTATTATGGTACAGACTCTCATTATACAGCCATATGCCTCGTACAGGAACAGGGAATTCTTGCTACCACTGTTGAGTATTTTGTTCCACTCCTTCAATGCACAACCTGCTGCATTCCCTGCTGCACCTCACCAGACTCATGAGCCTTTCATAACTGACAAATGTGCTATCTTGTTCTGGTTGCCTGGTTTAAGAAGCATAGGGCTTGACTTTTTAAAGCAATTACAATGTATAGCACATTTCCACTCAGAACAGATGTGAATGCAATAAAGATCTTGCCACATCTGCAAACCAGAGACACTAGCTTAGATGTCTCGAGTTGGATGCCCAGAAAATGAAGAACACAGCATTACCACCTCCAAAACCTTGGTTTAAACCACTTACTTCTACTAACTACACAGAAGCGTCTGCCAAACATGCAGTTCACCAGAAATGTATTTCACTACACAAGCACTGATTTGTCTTAATACTTGAATCCTCTGCTCCCTTTACTGTAGTCATGACATGTCTCCTCAAAGACCTCTTTGAGCTGTCAGCAACTTCTTCCCAGGACTAAAAGCTTACTTTAGTCTGTGTAAACTAAGCACCTGAAGATAGGAACAGTTCTCATTAATTTCTATCTGGGAGGAGAACTTGGCACGCATTTACTGCCTTGCCAAGGTCTTCAAAGGGAGTTCCTGTGTGATCCTGCCAGGTTCCTAATTCAAATAGTTTGGAAAACATGGCCTTAGCGCAAGCTATGTCATGTACCTGTTGTGGGGTCCAGCTACAGCCTCAGTAATCAAATTCACTGCAGCACCCAAAGGGATTAATTTCTTATCAATGTCTACCAGTTAAAATGCGAAGAAGTCCCCTTTGTTCATCAGAGACTGATCTTTTACAAATCTCCATTGATCTAGGACTTCGCTTGTATCACTGGCTTCTTTGACTTCAATTTGCCTACTTGCCACACTCCTCCTTGCTGTTTTAGGCTGTGAAGGGTGCCTAATGATCATGTTATCTTACAGCGAGATTCACAGAGCAGAGATCTCCTACTCTTCTCTAATCAGTCTGATGACATAAAAGCAGCTGGTCCATAAAAGCACCTCGCTTGTCCACTACAGAGTTGCACACTCACAAACCTTTTTCTTTGCTCATACACTTCTTTTTCCCCTTGAGCTCTATTTTATCCAAATCTGTGGACCTTACTGCTGCCTTTGAGGACAAGGAGCAAAAAATGCCAGTAACAAACTACCTGGACTACCTACACTTGCAAAAATTATCCATATGGACCAAATAGTGCTTATGTTTTGAAGTTGACTGGGATGAAGATTCACTTTCCCCTTAAGAAGACAGAGATAAGAGTGTCTGCCCCTGAAATTCTTGTATTAATTAAAGAGAAAATAGTGCTTCATTGGAACAAATCCCTCATGTACTTCCTAATCATCAATTTACAAGTACAGATACTAAAGCAAAACACCCATGGGTGGTTCTGAGATCATTAACAAGATACAAATCTTTTAATAAGTAATCTCATGAGTATGGTATCTTAGGAAGACTGGTACCAATTTCTACACTATTTTAAAGCCTGCTGTGCAGTTAGGCTGGATGCCAGTGCTGAAAAAGAACAGCCTGAATCTTGGCATGGCAAATCTCCAGTGGGCAGCTTTAGTCTGAGTGGTCATATTGTGCTCTTCCAGGGCACTGTTCTGCAGAAGCTATCAGAGGAAGAGGCCCATATACTGTAGTGGAGCATTAGTGATGTGTAAATCCAAGTGTTTTCATGCTGTCAACTGAAGCCTACTTAACACAGACTGTGTGTGCAGCATGTAAAATAACTGGGTGAGCACTTCCCAGTGTGCTATGGCCACCCTTACAGCAAGGACTGGGAAAGAAAAACAGCTGCTGTATCAATTTTTTATGTAACTATTTCAATAAAATACAGTACAAATAGTCTCTATGGGTGTGTACGTCTGTGGTGACAGCAACAGGAGGAAGAACTTACAGGGAGACCATAATTCTAGATGTGCTTTCCCTACTAGCATGGATGTAAGTGGTGGCTGAATTCAGTGCCTTTCTGACTGGAATGATAATGCCATGAGGAAGATAACAAATGAGATGAAGCATCCAAAATCCCTTATTAGCCTTTGATGGAATGTGAGGAGCTGCCAGCAGAAGCAAAATATATACGATCTGCATTGCAGCTGCTTTGTCTATGGAAGTGCAGTGCTGGAGCAATGTGGAGGCTGTGCATACATTAATTCTCCTTCCATGTAGCAGAGTAAGTGGAAAAAAAAGCCAAAAGGAAGAATTACTGTAGTCTTTATTTTACTGTTGTGATTTTATTTGTAGTCAGCTTTGTCCTTTCAGTCAGTTATTTACAATTCTGTTGTTTCTTCTATTTAATGTGCCAGGATCTTACACTTGGCCCACAAAGTCAGTGTGTTTTGCATGAGGACTGTATCATTTTGACATTTCTTTTATCAGCCTTTTTTTTCTATTCTAAACTGCTTGCTCTGGCTATCTTATTTGAATAACTAACATAGAGTTAGTCTATTCTGTTGGACAGTAGCAACAAGGTCTAGGAGACCCTTTTGGGGTATACTACAATTAAAAAGACCTCAAGCAATTTAAGAAAGAGACTCTGTATTCCCTGGCTGAGCTGGCTTGACTGTTGGTTAGGACAGCAGTACAGTCAGACTCCTTCTCTGCCTCCCATTGTTTTCTCTGAGACTACGCTAGCTCTATATTGCTGAGCACAAGTGTGCATCCTCCTCACCTCCACCCTGGGAATAAATAGAGAGGAAGAGCAGGATTTTGACCCATTTTTACACTTCACAGTGTTGTGGCATCAGCCAAATTTCCATGTGTAGATACTATGATTAAAACAATACTGTTATACTAGCACATCCCCATCAAAAAGATGTAGCAAAGTGCTGGCACTGTATCATATGGTATCCTCATCCTGATGCATCTTCCAGCCCCAGCTGTTAAAGCCACCATGAGCCAAACACAAGATAATCAGATTCTTTCCTAAAAGATGATACATGGAGCTCTCTCTGTCCTCTGACTTTAGAACTTCACTATCTTGCCTGCTGTGTAAGGTAGAAATACAACCTGTTACACTCTCTGTTATTATCACTGATCAGAGATTCTTCATTCACACTATTACAAAAGCTTTTTTCAAGGCAAACACTAATTCCGTGGTTTAGTTCAAATACTGTAAGACTCAAAAATATATGTGAGGCTTTAAAACCGAAGGAACTTAAGCTTCAAGGGACATGTGAGAAAGAAATCATATGAACTGTAATAGTAGTGCATACTATAATTAGACAGTTTATTTTATGAATGAGAATCTAAAGCCTAAACTAGTAGTGTGCTCTCTTATTCTTTCAGTAGCTAGCAAGTATCTTCAAAACACCACTTTTATTATTTTGTGTTATTCGGAGCTATTTACATTCTTGTATCTGTTACATTTAATGGATCAAAAAGGGTAGACGTGAACCCATTCTTATTGGTGGAGAGCTGGTGAAACTGCCCAGAAATAAATGGGTGGCTCCACTGTCTTAGCTCCTTAAGCATTGCACTAAAAGTGTATTTCCTCACATTAATCTCATCAGCCATATGTCTCCTGTCCTATGACACTATGTAACTGCTCAGTCCTTGGGAAATCAGCAATTTCTTACAATGAGTAATTTAACCATTTTAGCCACATGCCCTCAATATAATCTCTTGAACAGGATGTGCAACTGATTTAGTTTAACAGTAAAGTATTCATAAGGAAGTATTCAATAGTAAAGCATTATAGGAGTTGTCAGAGCATAATAAAAGGAAGGAATAAATGCAACTCTGCTTATATATATGTAGCTCATTTAGTTCAGCATATTCTATATCTACAGACAATGTCTCAAATTAGATTGTTTTCACTGGCCACATTCATGGTTCTGCTATGTCTACTTTTCAGCACTTCAGCACTTGTCAGGACCACACCTGGCAGGACTTTGTCTTAAAACTGCTGTTTATTCTCAGGTAATTTACATTTATGCTTTGTAAATATCCTACTGGTTTGAGAGGGGACAGAATAAGAATCAAATTTTATTTTGGTCACTTTTTTATTCTTTTTTTTTTTTTCTTTTTATTTGCAGGAAGCATTAAAAGAAGAGTTTGCAGAAAGCATGACTGAAACCCATTTGAAATAATTTTCTACTGCAGATGTTGCCATCCCATAGGAAGGAAAATATGTCAGGAATTCTTCTACCACCCCATATGATTATGTGACACGCTTCTAAATGCATCTCTCACAATCAACCCACAACTGTTGAAGCGCAAGATAAGAAAGATTAGCTGGGAGCTGGGACTTGAGGGTCTGCCTGTATACCACAGTCCTTAGTTCTGCCAAATACACAGCACCAAAAAAATCCTGCAGCAACAGTTACTACATTCACTACATCTCTATGTGCTAGCATATTGCTCTTCATTGCAGGATTGCAGCAAAACAAAACCTTCAGTAGGAATAACACTGTAAGCCATGTGGCAATGAGAATTTACAGGGAAGTAAATGTGAAGATCAAGCGAGCAACACCTGCTTACTCCATCTTCCACAACCTTCTGACTGGCACCCAGGTTGGGTCTACACAGTAACTTCCTTGCTGACAACAGAAGTAAAACATTAAGCTAGTTCCCTTATAGCAAGGTAAGATGCACTATATAAAGATTAAAGAAGCAGGACATTCCAACATTTACTGTAAACTGAACTTGACAAAAATGCAAATTATGTGGTTGCGTTAAATTTAAGGGATTCAGACTGTGGTCTATCTAATGAGAGCCCATGTAAAAAGAGAACTGTCAGTGAGATGTGGCTAATAAGGGTGGATATGAATATCAGATGTTTTGGTCAAGCATCCCTAAGTTAATCATCAAACCAGAACATGACTGCTGCAATGTAAAAGTTAATGTATCCATTTTCAGTGAGCTGTCATCAGTGTTTTCTTCTTTGCACTTTGCAGAGAGACCTGTTTCTGCCCACAGCTGCAGGAGATGACAGTGCTTGTAGACAAATGGTGGCACTTGGTGACAAATGTTTCAATATCTAGCTTGAGGTTTTCCCACTGGCCATCCCAATCCACAGTGCTACCAGAGGAACGTATCTTCCTTATCATTAGATCAATCTTCAATTTTGCATTAATTATAAGATAGAGTCCTTATAATTGCAGTAAGATTTACTTTACAGGTTTAGAAACCGAGATTATCTGTGAAATACATATTTTTTAATGCCAAATACTTTAATACTTAGGAGAATGTCTTCTTTGATGAAAGATTTTAGCTATATGATCTCTACTGAAGCATTTGAAGCAGCAGCTCCTGGCAACAGTAAATGACAGGGCTTGTTATAAGGAATTTTAACTGAAATAGAAGAAGAGATAATGATATGTGGTTAAGTAATTTAGGCAGGGTATCAGAAGAAAACTCAGAGTGAGATCTATTAGACAATGAAAATATTGTTCAAAGAAAGTGATAAAAGCCACATCACTTAAAATATTTAAAGGAGGTTTGTTTAACACTCTAGAGAGGATAATTATGTTAAAACAATCTCCATTCACAGAGAATGAAATCAGCTTATATTCAGAGGCACGAAATAAATTACTTAACTGGCCATTGTAGTCTCTAACTGAGGTGACTCCATGGGTTTTTTTCTCTTCAGCAGATGCTGCTTCACTCCACATGTTTGCTTCCAGAGAGGAAAAAGCACTTCTAAAAAGGAATCAGTCTGGAAGCCTAGTTTAGATATTCTCCCAAAACCACTGATGCACTCCAGTGTATAGTAAATGCAATGGTGCAGTAAGGTGGTAAAATGAGTAAAATAAACTACCCTGCAGTACCAGGGTTTTGATAGATCCTGTATTCCTTATCAAAATGACCAACATATAACCAAAACTGTTAATAATTTGTAGCTGAATTTTTACCTCATCTTCAGTTTTTCCTGGAACACAAACAGTTCCTCCACATGTTGGCTTCTAAAACCCCATTCTGAAATATTTGAGGGATTGTGTATGGTATATTCTCCTTCAGCACATTTAGTCAATTCATTTGAAAGTGCTTTTTTTGCTTTTCCATACTGTTGAGTCTCAGTTCTGTTGTATGGATGATTACAAATTAGGATCCCTCTGTTATTACAGCACTAGGTCATATCATAAATCAACCACTGATGAAAAATTTTAACAGAAGTTATTTATAACTTTTCAACTCTGAGCTCCATCAAGATGTGCTCTGATTGTTTTGCAATTATTCCTTGGAGGAAATATGTAAGAACCATCGTAAGTGGGGCACTGGTGGGTTCCCATTTGAGAACACTGAAAATTATAATTGCAGTACAGGAGCTGTTCTTATTCTTTAATAAGACTTTGCATTGAGGGCTGCTATCCAATTGGAAATTTTTGACACAGACATCTGTTAATAAACATTTACTATTGAACTTTGATATGGAAATAAACCAGCAAGTCTGATTAAGTCCTAGACAATCCTTAGGGCAAAAAGCAAAAGAAAACAACCTTCCCAACAGTCAGTTTTAACTAAAACAAATGATTATACAATACATCAGGGTCACATCTGGGTTTTGACTATAAGGCCATTTAACAATGGATTTGAATGCCACATAGAAAAAGAATCAAAGTTTGTTACAGTGTGATCAAGTGTTCTCAGTATGATGCACACCCATCTAAATAAATGTCTGTTCTTTATAATTTAATTAATATATATTCCTAATTCTACAAAGACTTAGTTTCATATTTAACTAAAACCTGGTAGCAATCCACTGATCATAATGAGATTACCCACAGTTTATTGGCTTAAGCCTGTGTATAAATCTCTACAGCAATGGAAAATTGATTTTTTTTCAAAAATGTAATTATATTTTATAGAAAAATATGCAGGACAGCAGCCTGACTTTTCTACAGTTTATTTTTAAAATTATGCTACTTCATTTTGCACAATTCTTAGTGTCTGTGCATACGCAAACATATGTCTCTATATGTCCCCTTCTTAATGAAAGATGTCTACATAAAAGGCAAAAACTATATATATATATATATTTATCCAGATACTTTTAACCCCACAGCAATTAAGTGCATACCTTCATACATATATATATACATGTTTATACAGACTTATGTATTTATGTATTAATAAATATTTGTATGTATGTCTGTATGAATATTTAGGTACACACAAACATGCATAAAAATAAATACAATAAGAAGCACAGTAAGTGAAGAGCCAGAGCTACATAACACCTTAGAATCCATGTTTCAAATACATGGCATTAACATAGATTATACTAGGGATTAGGAAGAAAAAGAAACAGTGGGTTATCATGGAAGAGTTGAGACTAATAGGGAAGAATAAATAGCTGAAATTAGGGGATCATACTTGTTCCCACTATCTTCTCCGTATCAGTGACAGTGTAAGTTAAGCAATTCATGTACAAACATTGCCATCAGTCACTATCAGCCAGTATTTAATTTTTACAGAATAATGTCATTCTCCTATGCACATATTTGTACTTCATGCTTTACTACTTCTTCACATCTTCCTAGAGTCACAAGTACAGTCTACTTCCTGACAAACTGAGATAGTTAATAAATGGTATGTCAGTAAAAGGGAAATAGTGCAGCAATTCCAGCTGTTTCACAAGCCAGTCATAGGCAAGTGTACACTTCCATCTGGCCCATAACGTTTTGTTCAGAAAAGACTGGGATTAGCTATTCAGACAGCATGCACTGCCCCAGCAGCCAGCTGGCTTCTCCCTGGCCCACAGATGAGCAGGTGGTTAGTCTGCAAGAGGAGTAAGGGGCTGTGCAGAGTAACACATCACCCAACTCTATGCCAGGGACAGAATACTCAGAAATACTACCACCAGTGCTCAAGAACTGGCCCCAAACCTTGGAGTATTTTTCCCAGCGGTATTAAATTCTCTCTGACGCTTTCCTGCAATATTACTGTGGTCTTGACACACTTAAGCATGGATATAACTGAATGATACACCTGGATCAGCTATCTACATGATCCTTCAGACATCAGTTTGTTCTGGAAACTACGTAATGCCAAACTGTCTGGAACATAGCCTGTGCAACCCCACTGACTCCAGAAAAATTCCAAATATACATTTCTTTCATAGCTAATACATTTCTTCCATAGTTAATCATGCCCCAAATTTGCTTACCTAATCTGAACTAGTAATGATAGTGAAATAATCTCCACTAGGTCTCTCTATGATTCCTACAGCTAACATAATTACACTCCTATATCTCATTTGAGATACAAAAATGCCATGTGCTTTAATGCTATATAATTTGTCTGTACTGACACAGGATGTTTGACCAGAAAGCTAACTCAAGCCCTTTTAATGGGCACTAAGTCTTAAACCATCATAGTTTTTTTGGGTTTTTTTGTAATAGCTTCTGAACAGTAATTATCTGACCTGTTTAGAGGATTTAAAAAAATACTATTTGAGTCCAATCACAACAAATTATATGTAGTTCATAAAAAATTATATAGGCTCAATTTTCTTCTTATATGTACCATTAGAATCTGCAGTAAAAACACTTCAGTTTTGGCATTAACTCTGTGTACAACATGAATATTAGAGTATTCTATTTAGCAGTGTTGATTCCAAAAGAGTACCTATTTTCTTAAAATAGACAGCAGTATTGGCACAGCTGTAGCATCATGAGTTAGGTCCCCAAAATGAAGGAGTTAAATTTAACCATCATAGTTTCAGAAGAGTGCTATGAAATTTGCTTTCAAGTTTATTAGCCTTAACGGTTCGTATTTATGTTTTTCTTTCTGCAGCTAGGAGAACAAAGGAAGTCACCTTTAAAAAATAAGAACTTGGAATCTGTCATAATTCATGCTTTAGGAGCTGGAGTTATTTTTTAAATCCCAATATTGTGAGAACTGGCAGCTCTGAGACTGGATGAAAATTGTCCAGCATTTCCTCCAATAATTGTCTGAATTTTCTTTATTTCCAGAGTTTGAGGAAGTACAAAAATGCCTAACATTTCTGGCCTAAGAACTTCAGTGTGCTGTTTGAAGTATGATTATTTAAGAAACTGTCTTAAACCATTTTTAGATTTTGGCATACAGTGTTGGGCTGAACTATAAATTTTCCTTTCCCTTGCTTTTCTTTTGAGCTGCAATTTGTGTCAGTATAAAGCCACATGGGTCTGTAAAAGCCATAACTTCAAGCATGGCCATGTGTGCTAATTGGACAAGTCAAGGAAGATAAACAAAATAATATGCAATAGGAACAGGATACTTGCTCTTGAATTCTAGAAATGACTAGAAATGCACTAAAATATATATGACTCCCATTGGTCTCTGCACATCAGTGTGGCAAATCCAGAATTCCAAAACTCTTTGTGTTAATGGGCACTTGCTGGTTTTTATTTGTATAAATCTTACCTTTGATTTACACTTTCAAAACACTGCATGAATCATGGCTTGTTTTTTCCACTCCATACTTAAAGAAGTTAGATATAAAATCTTATATGAAACAGCTCTCAAAACAAGACTTCCTATAGAACAGATTTTCACCGCTCCTTAAAAGTCACAGCTGAGTTAGCTATATTTACTAAAGAGTGCAGTGCTACTTAATATGAGAAAGTGGGTTGAAGAAGGAAGCAGAATCTAAACTAGAGTAGGTATCTGCCATTCAGAAAAAGCAGTGGCAGACATATAATATGTCAGTTAGGTTGTATACAACAAAGTACAGTCTTTGAAAGATATACACAGCTTATCCATAGGATTCTTTCCTGGCATCCTTTAAAGACAGGTGTTAACTAGCCTCAATGTTGCTATCATATTCAATCAGACAGACCTTCTTACCCCGTGAGAAAACTGACGGATGCCTATAACAGCTCCCTTTGCAGGGTAAGGGTCATTACCTGGCTGATTACCTGCTCTGGTTACCAACACCTAATTTTCCTGTAAAATCATAATTGCTGTTTCCCGTGGCACCCTGAATCAAATGCCTATCATCAGACAGGTAATTATATTTGTTTCTGGAGATTGCTGGGCTTTTCATTGACCAAGATTTAAGATGTACCTCACTCTAACTGCCAGTCCCTGTGGAAGACTAGGGTCATGAGAAATCTAAGCAGGGAGGAATAGCTGAATTCACTCTTTACAATGGATTTTAACAGTTGGCTTTGGCTGTGGCCTGAAACGGGCAGCCAAGAGCAGCTCCAGGAAAACCCTTTATAAAGCTTCCCCCATTGCAGACAGGTGGCAGCTGCAATGCAAAGGCCCCTTTTTGGGCTGAGAAATAGACCACATGGGAGCATATATTTAAAAATTTTTTATGTGTTTTTTTTCTGCTTTTGCTGTTTTTGAAGCAACAGCTGCTTCAGCTGAGCTGCTGTGTTCAAAACTCTCAACGTCCTTCTCATAATAACAGATGCATTATTGAGCATTATGAAAGAGTCTCTCCAGGGGAATGGAGCCTGCTCTTGAGGTGCCAAAAAACACAGATATTAGTAAAAAGACAGATGATTTGTGAATCTGAAACTGCCTGGTTCTGTCTCTCACTGTGTTAATAATGAATTCATTACAGAAGAGCTGTAGTTCTCCACGCCATCCAAGCGAACCACCTTCTTTTGTCTGGCAACACAGCACTTATTATTAAAAAAAGCAGTTCTGATCTGAAATGATGCAGATCTTGGAGACACTGTTTCTGTAAGCAGCCATTAGTCTCCTGTACAACCCAAAAGTTTGCACTATTGCTTTTGTGCTACTGACTTCAGGTGGTTTCAGACTGTTCCACCTGAGCTAAGGAAATAAAATACGCCTGTACGATCTGAACAGTTTGCTGTCAACCAGCACTTCTAGAATGAGTTATGAACAAGGATGGTCAAGTAGAAGAAAGAAAGTTCAAGAACTACATTTCTTTTTCATCAAATGTACAGAAATACTTGCTGGCTTAAATCACAGGGTTTACTGGGAGGTTGCATGGCAGGCCTTCTCTTCTTTCTAGCCTCTGACCCCCATGGTGCAACAACATAAGAACAAGAGAATAGTTTAGCATGGGAGGTACAGAACACCTACTACTGAAGATGCTTCCTGCACTGGTCATTGCATGGCGGTATCAGGTAATAATGTAGATTCCATATTATTAGGACATTATGAAGTTCTCTGTTTCCAACCTGCCGTTAGAAGTTTTTGTAATGTTCCTCCCATAGGGAAGTAGAAGCCCAGGAGACACCATACAGTTTAACAAAAACCTAAAAGAGTAGTGTGGGAAGGTATACATAAGATGAGCATTGCTGTTGTATCACTGGTGAGCTTTCAAAAACAGAGGGACAACAGTCTGGAAAGAGCCATCAGGACACATAGCTTATGCTGAGTGTTGCAGGTGAGAGGGACATACAGCTGAAACAAGTGGGGAGAGAAAATATGATGGTAGGAATATTATGATAGGAATGGCCTATGGAAAAAAATATTTGTGTACATTTTCACAAAATGAAGCTTATACTATTTGCATTACTCCAGTTATGAAACATGACAGCACCATTCTCTTGCAGAGCAATCAATGAAAAAGTAGAAATTTTACCCAGCAAGTGATACTGCTTTTTAGCTACTGAGTAAACAAATGCTTTATATAACTTTAACATATTTTGCTAGTCTGTTGGAACTGGGCATTCCTAATATTTCTTTAGAGAACTGATTTTGTCAGTTCTCTATTATAAGCAGAAAACATCAGCCAAAATAATAAAAGGTACTACAAACCAAATTGGTCTAACAGCAGGAAAGGGGTTTGGCAGGGATGCATTATGTCACTCACTCAGCTGTTCAGTTTCTATAGCAAAATGATAATGTACATTGATCTTAATTATTAGATTATGGAACATGAATCTGAGGAAACAGATGGCATGGCCTTGGGTACAGCATGAAAATGATGATGGTGATGATGATATCCTTCCTTACTGCTTACTTGGAGGAATCAGTTGGGGTGCTAGTCACAAAAGTGTCTAAGTTTGTGTTGTTTCTGGACTACACATGTAATGTGACCTTTTTTGGTTTTCCTTCTTTGGTACTTGTAAAGTCCAACAAAGATGGACACTGGCAATGAAGTGTCTGGGAAGGAATTTCAATGAGCCATTTTTCCAGCATATAAAGATAAGAGATGTACCACAATATCTGTGAAAGACAGTAATGACACATGTAACCCAGGAGACTGTGAAAGGGAAGTGAGACAATTACAGTGCTTGTTCTAGCCTTTCAGTGGCTTTCTTGATTCCCTGAAGAAACAAACAGGTATAGGCATGGCAGATGGGAATTATGTTAATCAGGAGGTAGCAGGTTAGCTAAATGGTTCAAGGAACTACATAAAGAGTGCTAAGAGTGCTCAGTGGAAAAGATCAGTTACTTTAAAGCTTAGGTAAAATACTAACAAATGTATAATACAAAGAAGCAATCCCAAATTATGACCGTTGTTATCCTGGAGGATTATTATAAATGGTCTACAGCTGACCAACATATCACCTGCCTTCCACACACAGAGCTCTTCATGTGTGGTACAGTATCATGGCACCTATAGACATGTAGACAAGTAACTGACCATATGACATACCCTACACACTGTGACACCATGTGGCATAGACCACACACTGCCCCAATCAAGATGTTTGGGGAATTGCCCAAATATTTAATGCAGCAGCCCTATCCCTTCTCTCCAGTATGTCTGGAATAAGATAATGGCAGTCATCAGTTAGATGTCAATTCTTAAGTGTATTTGCTAGCAAAGCTCACCAATATATCATCTTACTCATTTAAAGAGATTAAATCATTTATCCCATTCATAAAAATCAACAGACACCCTATGTAACTTGTCAAAATATATAATCACTTACTTAACAAACGTGCTACTCAAAACTATACATTCATTTACATTTTTGCACATTTCTTCTGAAACTGCATGTTAGTGAAACAGTTGACTTTGACCAAGTTAAATCAAGCAAAGTTGAGCATGTTCACTTAAACCATTTCAGACTGGCAAACCTGTCTAGATATTATTCTTGGCTGACCTGGGGACCTGCAGGGACAATTCTGGAACATAAAGCTATATTAATCCTTTGAACATAATCAGTGTGGATTACATGTCTTTAAAAACCAATCAAAGTTCCTGTTTGACCAATAAAAGTTTTAATTATTCTTACGACAATTCAGATCATTACGGCCATTCTGATCCCTAAGTATCACTTAGACATAGAGAAAAACCCCCAAACATGGGGGGTACTGCCAGCATAGAGCCGGATACAATAAAAAATGCACTGTGTTGTAGTAACATAGTTGCAATGACACTTGCTTCTTATTACATTTTTGAGACTAATTTCTTACTGCATATTTTCCAACTATATAAAAAAAACCTATTCTTTTAGGATCCTGATGTAGTCAGACTATATTGGCAATATTAGAAAAAAGCTATGTTAAGATCGAAATGATAACTCGTATTACACTTGATATTTTGCATGCAGAGATGAATAGTTTTGATTCTCATTTTTAGACAGAAATTCTCTTCTACTCAAGTGGTTTTTCTAACTCCTCTTGAAGGTCATACCAGCATGGAAGCAAGTTGGCCTGAGTCAGCACAGATAGTAGCTGTATCATTCTTCACGCTTTAAAGCCTAACTCATGTATTTTTTCAATTACAGAAAAAGAGTTCACAACTGCTTTTTCAACATATTGCATTTCAGCTTTAAAAATAAGCCTTCAGATATATGCCCTTTTGAAAACAAGAGAAGAGATTTCAGTTCAAAATGAAAACTCCATCATTCCAGTTAATAAAAAACACTTGTTAAAGCAAAGATGAGCCTTGGTGGAAATGTAACTTTAAAATTATTTGGACTAAATGTATGTGTAATAAAAAAACTCCCAACAGAGAGGATACATTTTTACAACATATTCCTGTCATTTCTTGTTTTCTAGAATACAGAAGCACTTGTTCAACTTTATGTAGAGTAAATTTCCTGGCAAACTACTATACGCATTATTAAGCTAACGTAGCAACACAGCTCAGAGATGACAGAAAAACACACTTCCAGCTGCTACCTAATATGTGATTTCTTTTACTGCCATTTTGCTAATTAGAAATATTTGTACTTCTAAGATGACTAATGTGAATGTGATTTCAAAAAACAGTAATTGCTATTAAGAATAACTAGGTCAATTTCTGAAAAAGATTTCTAACTTGAGTTCAAATGCAGTGTTATTGTAATAACATAGAGTGATTTACTTAGATGTTTATGCTGGCATAAACATACCTATTAATGTGTTTTTCCAGGATTTGACCCATGATAGTCACAAAAATTGTTTATTTAATTTGATCCATTTGTTAGGATGCTTGAATTTAGGTACTAGCACCCCTACAGCACCATCAGTAGTTATGTTCAATATTAGCTCTCTTTTTCCCTTCCATTTTTCTTTTTTTCCCCCATTAAATCAAATTAAAGCAGTACTATACAACACAAGGTCACTGATGGTTCTTCACACAAAGAGTAAGACCTACTCTCTTGCAATATTGGTGACCGGGGACCCTTCTCAGATAGTGAGAATGCTCTAGGAATCTCTCATTCTTTCCATCTGAAAGTGGAAAAAAGGACCAACTGCCCTTAAAGCAGCAGGAAACACTTTCCCAGCTGCTAAGACAGACAGAGATATCAGCAGGGGACTCCATTCACTCCAGCAGCTGGGAAATATCTATTTGGGTGTGTGGGTTGGCCTTGTGTGACTATTTGTGGAATCTGTCTATGTGCAGCTTATGAATTTTGCGTTGATATTTTGAAGCTGTTGTAAAAATTCTTGAAAACTGGAACGCCATGGTGGCCCGCATTCAGATCTTCAGTGGGCTGACTTGATCTCTGAAAATGTCTATATATTATCCATACAGGCTGCCTATGTACATGCTGCAGGCCTAGCTCATACGTATGATGTGGCTGCTTCAATTTAAGGTGTGGAAAATTCAGACCTGCGTGTCCCCTTTTGTTGCCAAAATCTCCACCAGGTGCTCTCAAGACCAGGACCAAGAACAAGAAACTAACCTATATTTCTACAGAACAATTAGCATGTTAAGCAGGTAAGGTAAAAAATGCTGCTGTTCAGAAGAGATAGCTGAACGCACGCTTTTTTGTACCCTTTCACTGTAAATAAGAGTATCTTTTGAAAGGTAGGTACACACACACTCTGTGGTATATGTCTCAGAGAAGAGATGATGCAATGTATTTCTCACCTATGAGAGGATTATATGAAGTAGAGTCATATTGGAAAGAATGGCTTTACTGTGTGGTGAGTTTCCCAAAACATACACTCATCAGAAGGGAATTTATGGCACTCAAGTACTGACGCAGAGGTGAGAGAGGGCAAACATACATGAGGGGTTGCTACCACTCTTAAATTAAAACACACATTTTGACCTTGAATCTTCTGAAGGATTCTTTCTTTATCGAAATCTCTTTTGTTTCCTTCAATCTCCATATTAATTCATTTCCTCCTTTGTTAGGTTCAGCACTTTGTTGATAAGAAGAGAATGACAACCCAGGTAATTCTACCTCTTCTCTGGTCACTCTAGATTGTTGCAGTCTGAACCTGTTCATTTATTCAAATCCACCTGGCTTTGTAGTTTTCTCTTTTTTTCTCCTGCCTTTCAAACCCAAGTTATCTATTTATCACTCACTGTCTCAGGTCCCATCCTTTCAGTAAGTTCTCTTTTGCGCAGAAACTAATTTTGACTCTGGAAAGTGCTGAACACTCTAAAAGTGCTTAACGCAATGAAGCTTTAATTCTTTGGGGATTGCATTGTTATGAAAATATTATTGTTTATCAAAAGAGGAGATTAAAATCTCAATCCATCAAAGAAATACAGCACAGATGTCCAGTTGTACAAAATCTCCCCAACTACTTACAGACTGATTACAGGAATCTGTATTCACCTGCCTGAATAACATTACATTTAAGATGATGAATATAAACACAGAAGAGAGATCTATCTGTGCCTATTTGGTTTTTTCATCTAAACAGTCGAAGTTTTTACTGTGTTCTTGTAACACACGGATTATAACGTTTTATCAGTGAACTGTACTTTTTTCTGTAAGAACAGTTTTGGCTTCAGTCCCATAGTGACAAGCCACAAACAATACCTTTAATAAAATACCATGGTTTTTTTCTCACAGTGACCCTTAATTTAAAGGTTACATTCAAAGATAAATACTAGCCTTATCTTTGTTCAGACCATCTTGGACAGAAAAATTGGAATCAATCCTTTTGTGAGTTTCAGTTCACAGTTTTCAAAGAAAAGGACTGTTTTACATTTAAATATTTCAGATGTATAGACATACTGAGAAGACATTGCAGAGATTTATTGCTGTTTTTTTCTTGCCGGTCTTATAAAGCTGAGTCTGTATTGCCGACACCACAAAGATGTAAACACTCTGGATAAGATATAAAGGGCGACCTGCACCAAGAATGAGATCCAAGCCACAAGACCTATGAAATGGCTCTGGGTGTTGCAATGTTAAAAGCATTCTTGTTTGTAGACTGCTAAACTTGTTTTAGCAAGGACTTGAAAAGGACTTTTAAAAGTTTATTGTATGATGTGTACAGAATACAGTGCTGTGTTCGTACTCTCTGTGAAGAATATCTAGCAGTTTCTTTTAAAAGGTCAATATATACAAACAAATTCTACGTGAGTTTGCTTTTTCTATTAAGATTTTCCTCTCTCTCTATTCTTTCTTAATTTCCCCCTTTGTTATATTTGTCTTTCCTCTCTTTTCCATCTTAAAGAACATCCTAGAGACACTCTGTCTCATTCTTTCCCTTCTTTAGTGACAACATTGAATCTGTGTCTGGCAAAGTTACTGGGAGCACACTCTCTCTAACTGTGACTACAATAGAGTGTCTGTGCCATGTCTGATAGCTTTTAGTACAGGATAGATTCTTCTCCATTTCAGAAAAAGGGCTGTACTTCACATATGAATGGATATGTACTAACCCATAGGTTATGTACGACTTCTGCTTTATGAATATTGAAAAATTAGTGAACATGTAAATGCCTGAGGCAATGTGTGTAAAGACAAAAAGAGGTAGAAGAAGAAAGGGAAAAAATAGACACAAAAAAAAAAAAAAAGGAAAACAAACAAATAAAAAAAAACAAAAAAAAAAAAAAAAAAGAGGAAATCAGTCTTATTAATGACAGCAGATTAATGAATAAACCTTTATTGTTTTGGGGATGACTCCCAAACAGCCAGAGAAACAGTCTCAAAAAGCAGCAGTAATCAATTTTTGTTCCAGTATAACTCCTACTACCCAGCTGAGTTCAATGGGGTGGCTTCATAAAGGCTACGCTTAAAAGGCTTTTGACCAGTCTCTCCAGCACCATGAACACTAGTGCTCATCTCCTTTAGCCACAGCTATGTTTCACTTCTTCATAGATCTAGCATTGCCTTGATGCTGTTAGAATCACAAATCAGTCACTTCCCATTTTTCAAGAGCAACATTTAATTCCTTTGCTAAACTACTGGCATCTCCTTGGATTCCTTAGGAACAGCTACTGCCCAGAGCTCTCATGCCACTGCAGCATGAGATCCTAGCAAGCTGTATGCTGTTAATGCTCTGCTCCTT
Organism: Todiramphus chloris collaris; assembly: GCA_025345505.1. Taxonomy (NCBI): domain Eukaryota; kingdom Metazoa; phylum Chordata; class Aves; order Coraciiformes; family Alcedinidae; genus Todiramphus; species Todiramphus chloris. The sequence goes on along the minus strand of JANVCC010000037.1, from coordinate 9,788,008 downwards.
CCATGCTCACACAGTTTCTGTTTGAAAGGTTTATCCTGTATATTATTCCTGTACTTAAACCAGATTTGGCTCCTGATTATGAGCAACTGGAATTTTCTTTCACATGCCAAGAGAAAAGGAAGAAGATTATGTTGTTCAAAGACCTGTGTCTAGCTTTATAAAGATCCAGCTGGTAGGGAGGATGAAAGGAAAATCCTTTACTTCTGCCTCTTTAGTTTGACCAGGGAGATAAACCAGCAGTCCAAGTAAACATCATCACCTGCCTCAGCTTCCTTTAAAGAAAAGACTGACAATTTGAGAGCAGTGCCTGATGGAAGTTGCCTACAACTGGCATTAGAATGAATACAGTTCAGGCTCTTTCTCTCCTGGTAATGAATAGCTTTTCTTGAAAAGCACATTCTGATATTCTGGGTTCAGTATTGCACATCTCATCTAAGATTTATTTAAGGAAATGACATCTGCTACATGTCAAGCAAAAATACGGCCATCCAATATGTTGACTTAAAGATGATGCCTTGTGCTGTGTAATACTAAATAATGTCATGTGTCTGACATACCATTAGAACATGGGAGATACACCCTACAACATGTTTAAAATTAATTTATCTTTGTGGAGAAAAAATTATTTTTTTGCTTGTGAGAACTTTTTATTATTATTAAGGAATTTCCTGGGCCAGCCTTTTTGTTAACTGAAAAGCATGCTCATTTGCCTGTTCTTGGAGAGAGGGTACATCTGATTACATATTTTTTCTGCCTGTCAGTAGGAAGTCAAGATCTCAAAAGTCAGGATAAGGCAGAGAAAGGAAAAACTTCATGATTTTGCTTTTCTTTTTTTTTTTTACCTTGTGCATAGCACATTGCTTTGGTGCAACATTCCTAATATAGACATCAGTACTGAGGATTAAAATGAAGGTAGGGGAGTGTAGAGGAGGAGCTGAAGTAAATTTATATATAATCTCTTTATTCATCTTACAGAGGTAGGCTAGGTCTTTTAAAGTAAAGGTTCTTATCTGCTTTCACAACTATGGAGTTAGCACAGATTCCTTCTCGCCTTTTCTAGGTTACTTGTGAATCTGAAAGGACTGCAGGGATGTGATCAGAAGCTGTTGATTGGTTTGGTTTTCAGGGCAGGCAAAAGAGCACTAGGAAACCCTGGAGAAGATGGGGTGGCTGCGGATTGCCAAATTCAATCTGCTTCTGATGGCTTCTTAGAAATAACTCCTCAGCTGTTTGCTTACCCCTTCAAAGTGCTGCTATAATATAGTGCAACACAGGTACCATTGTTCCTGTAATCTATAGGGCAAAACTGTTAGAAAACTTCAAAAAGAACACTGATGTAAAATAACAAAGCAAAAGCTCTGAGTCCCAGTGCACTCTGGGCAAAGAGACACGTGGACACAGGGCTGTTATCACAAAGGTACTTCCTCTGCCTGGGTTTTACAATGCATGCCTGTGATATATTGAATTATTCATGTAATTGACTCCATTGTAGGGCGCTACAAGGTTGAAAATTACCTTTTCGCTTTGATCTTTAGACATTACTCTTTATAATCATGATCAAAAATGCACTTGCAGGAGCACAGAGGCAGTAAGATCGTCTGGACTAGTTTGTGACCCACTGCAGTAGACCAATGAACAGGAACTCTCCTGTGATTAAACTTAGGTGCACCTATACTAAATAGCCTACTTAGCCAAGACTCTGGGTTTTGTACACAGTTATAGAAATGAGTTACTTGTGCAACAGAAACCACTAGTATTGTGTTGACTTTCTTGTCTCTACTAGGGAATAATTCAAGTATATATCCTTCTCTAGAGACTTTCAAAACCTGACTGAATGCATTCCTATGTGGCCTGTCCTAGGTGATCCTGCTTCGGCAGGGGGTTTGGACTAGATGATCTCCAGTGGTCCCTTCCCACCCCTAACATTTTATGATTCTATGATTCTTACAAGTCTTATACATAGACTTGAGTTAGTGTTCTGGATGAAGAAGGAACTATATAAACAGGTCCAAGCAGAACACTGAGGTTCCTTTTTCAAGATTTGTTTTCAAAATCTCTGCACGGCTATGGGCTCTGGAAGTTCCTGTTGGTTTTGAAGACTTAATTTTGCATGGAATTGAGGAACTCTGTTAATATCCCCAAGTTTTATTGTGTTGGAAAAGATGAAAAATATTTCTATGTTTTGAGGACTACGCCGCCACTGTTGTTCTGTCATTACTGAATAATTAATGATAACAAATGGAGGATTCACTCGGCACTATAGCTTTTATGACCCACACCAAGCAGTACAGAATGCCCTTCCCAATGGGACCATATTAGTAGCATAAATTATTACATGTTTCTGAGCTATAACAAAATCAGTAGTAACATCCCACGTGAAATACAGTCATATGACTGCAAGTGATTAAGCAGAAAGAATTGCATTGAGAGCATGGTGTAAACAAAATAGGGCTACACCTTGGTGTGACATGACTCATAAACCTGAATGTTAATAGATGGCTGAAGATTCAGATTCTTTCCCTCGTTCTTCTTCTTTTGAGTTGCATAAGGGCATGAAGAGCTCTTCGAGGCCCTGAGAGATGAAGATTCCCTTATGCAGACCCTATGTCAGCTAAACATAAAGCCATCATATGACTCCCTTCCAGAAGAAAAAAGCTAGGAGTGTTTATTTCAGAGCCTGGGCATAAACTGGCAGCACTGACTGTATAGATAGAAGGAAATATTAGGAAAGCAGGCATGGGTGTAACTGGTGAAGCTTTCCTGAGGCTGGTTTTTTTTTGGAGTTAGTCTCTCTAGCCCTCAGTGAGGACCACAGTAGGGAGATTTCAAAGATGGTTTAAAAGCACAGAAAGTTTTCATCATGCAGAGTCTATGCTTCACTTCTCAGAGCAGTGGCCAGCTAGAACAATTTTTGTCATTTCTTCATATAAAGAAGAAAATCAGACAGTTTTCATTTGCATTTTTCCCATGAGTTATTTTTTCTTCTATGTACTGTTATAAACCAAAGTCATTAACTTCCTCACTAACTTTGAAAAAAGGCATCATATTATTCAATACCATCATTTCTATGGTAGTCTCATGCTTTGGAACAGACTATCTCAATGGTTTCTTAGTGCCCAAGACACAGAGGGATTTGTATCATCCTGCGATCACTAATTGCTGCTCCCATCTGATAGTCTGGATATTTTACAGCTAAGATGGCAGTTTGACTGAAATCATTCATTTCTATTCAGCAAAAACCAAAGATTTAGACATGTTCATTTGCCTCTTTGTACTGTATATGAGCTAACTGTAATGACCAGACTTAGTGTTTCCCACTGACAAGCGTAATCCTTACACATGCACTTTAGCTTGCCCATCAAGTCAATCCCCATGAAAACCTAAGTTATATTTTCCCATCAATATCAATGACATGATCAAATCTTTTCTGGTACTTATCTTTGCAATCAGGTTGTCATTCCTGAAATGTCTCTCATACTTTCCCACAACAAAGACAATCAACAAAGAAGCTTGAAAAAAGTCACTATTTGATGAGTACAGATTTGCCTGCATCTTTTAAAGTTAGCTTATGCACTAAAGCTGTAATTAATTCGTATACGCGATTATGGTTTTTCTTCTGATCCCAGCTTAAAGCCAAATATGTGCAATAGGACCAGCCACATGGAAAATCCTTCAGCTATTAAACTAAAAACACACTAAATCCACATTTTAAAAGAAGAAATTCAGAAACGTGTAATGACTACTACTCAAACAATGTAAGTACATTTAATTTCAACTCAAGTAGCTATAATTTACATTGCAAGTAACCTAATTACCCTGGACTTTTTAGTAATGTATTGTTCTATGACCTTTTTGATTGGACTAGGAAATACTAGCAGTCAGAATGTTAAATGCTAAATCACACTGGTGAGTGATAAGTGAGTCATTCTGAAAGACCATAAGAAAAATCTAGGAAAAAACAGTAACAAACTCTGAAAACCTTCTACAATTCTCTCACACAAAAAAACTGCACAGCAAATTAGTTCATCTGTGAGCACAGTAATTCACTGCAAACATCTTTTTTAAAATTCCAATTAAATTTTCAAGTAGCAAACATCTTAGGTTTTGCTGACTGAACTCTGGTGTCTTATAATTAATTCCATGAGGGGTAAGAAGACGAAATACAGCCTTTGTTTTATACTTCATACCAGGAGAAATATAAAATACTTAAACTGAAATACAATCATACCAGGACTCCAAAATGCTTCTTCTACAGAATGTGTGTTTCTATTCCATAGGCTTCAAATGGCACATTAAAGACGTAAAATCCCATAAATCCAGAAATAGGCTGCAATGATACAGCTGGGCTGAGAATTTTATTAGACTACCTTTAAAACAATATTAAGACCACTTAAGGATATAATCTCTCAGCTACTGTTTTCTCATATTTTACCTCTAAGTTTGTATTTCACAAACACAAAATGTGAGTTTATCTTGTGAGGGAACTATATGCAAGTAGGCTCGTGGAGACTGGTGAAATCAAACCTCATTAGTATTTCCTGCCTTTCAACATAAATAATGACAGAGTTTCAGAGACTGACAGATCTTTGAATGAATGGCAACAATAGTAATTGTCATCTTTGAATTGTGCAGGATCCATTTTGAAAGTTGTCCAAAGAGTAGGAAAAAGTTTATACTTTTGCAAAGCGGACATTAAGACTGAGAGAAGCCTGTGTTAGGCCCTTGTCTCCAATTTTCTGCCCTGATTAATTACAAAGACTGCTAATTGTGTATTGATGTTAGTTAAAACCATTCGGCATTTGGTATCTGTCTAGTCATGTCAAAATTAAAAACTTTCTGTGTAAATGTTAGGTCAAGGAAAGTATCATAGTGTTTTTCTTTAACTCACATTTGTTTATAAATCCTTTAAACTACAAGTACCTTTATTTATATCATATTGAGTGTGACTACATTGGGTTAAGAAAACATAAATCAGAAAAAAAAATCAATTATAAAAATAAGAAGTGGAAGTGGTGATTTCTAAACATCATTAATCCATGGTGATTCTGTGGCATGGTTTGTAAACAAAGAAAAGATCTGATTTTCAGCAAGTTGGACAGATGGTTATTCATGTGTTGCACATCTCATTTCTGTTTATTGTTGTTATACATCAACACACAAGTAAGAAGCTAAATTTTGCTTTCCTTTCCCTCTCTAGTAACATTGACTTTCCTACATGGAGCCTCCCAGACATGACACAGCCAGTGTCCTGTACACTAACAGGACCATCTTTGTACCTTACAGGCCACTGAATTTCAATTTCCAACTCACATTTACATACTGTTTGAATTTTCATTCCTGCTTTTACACAAATTGATTGATTGGATGATTATTCCACATAACTCACAGATCTGGGAGTCCAACATCTGGATATGTTCCCACTTAGTGCACATTCCCAAGAGACATCTTACATTGTCAGTGTTGAACTGTGTTTGCCTTCTCCTAACCTACCTCTTGAAATATTCCAGAAGTTGCTGGGTCCCAGGGGTGGTACCTCAGTAATTGCTGTACCTCCAAATTTAGAGTTTAATTTAGTGTTAGCTGCATGACTGTGAGTCATTTAAATGAGAAGTGAACTAAGCTACAAGTTTCTTAACTACAAGATTCAGGGATCCACCACAGGATGTTTTGTTGGAAGAGCAACATATACATTAGGCTCACCGTCTTGAAACCTACCTGCAAACAACTTTAAGCATAATATATAAGAATGGATTTCTTAAAGTAAAGGTCTTAAAGCCAACATTTAATAGCCATTTTTCCAGTGTGACAGAAAAGCTTAGCCTAGAATTAACTGCCTTGCAAAATTAGTGCACATAAGGCTGTAAGGAGGTTTGATTTTCACAAGGAAGTCTGGTCTTCCTTGTGATGTATTACTTCTGGGTGAACAAGTTCAACTATTGAGGGCTCCAAGAAAAATTTGAAGTGAAAGACTTTAGCCAAATAATCAGGCTTGCTCTCACATAAAAACTATCCTCTGTAGTTCTCTGGGACTCTAAGATTTTTCTGCTTCCACAAAGTACCTGAATTCTAGGAATGTCTTTTTCTTTTTACTAAAAATGTTCATTTGGACATAAAAGCAAAGCCTTAGAATTTAGTACTCCTCTCTGTGCACCATATATTTGGACTTTTAAAAATGAGCTTGTGTTCTGACACTCCCACAGGCCACATGCACATGTCCCTTCTGCTCTCCACCCTCTACAATACAGTTTCTGCTATTTCGAATTGATCCTTTCACCCTTCCTCTACTGCTAAAGTTATTTCTGCTGCAAATAGCAGTCATGATTCCCATTGGTCCCTTTGCCACGCCCCATACAAATAAATCTTGCTTTGAGCAGAATCAAGACATCTTTTCAGGCCTTCACTTGCAGCTAGTTCAATAAAGGGAAATGTGCCCTGTGCTGCTTACTGAGGTCCAAATGGAATAACGATTTATGAAAATTTAGATGCAAGGGAAGGTTGATATTTGTCAGTTGCCGGTAACTGCATCATGTTTGAAGCTCTTTGACAGAATCTGAAAATGATTAATTGGTAAAATAAAGGTAGAGTCCAATCCAAACATAGATCGTAGAAGTCACAGAGCCAACCAAATGTGCGCACAGTGTATTACAAGTAACGGCAAGGAGAGAGATTTCAATACAGTTGTAGAAAGGTACCAGCAGCTCGTGTTGACATCACAATACCAGTTATCTGAGAGCAGATCAAGAAAAACGAGGCCCAAAATACTTGAACTTAGACAGCTGAGAGGACTCAGAAAAGGTGTTGAGCTATATCAGAGATAAAACGTAATACAGAGAAAAACTGTAATGCAGAAAAGTAAGTATAATGTGAATTCTACTCAAAGAATTATTTATTAATGCTGTGGCAAGGAGACTGAGAACATTTAAATGTGTTGTCTCCCTACTGTATTGCAAGCCATTGTGAGCAATCTTTAGGAGCCATGTTTCTTAGTCCTTAAGGAGCACTATGACAGCATTATCTAAAAGACACACAAAGTGCACTCTACTGCTTATCTGAAGCCCCTTCATCTACCCTTTCTTGAACTGAATATTAGGATAGTCACTTAACAGCTTTCAGACAAATTTCAACCTTACTTTAAGTAACTATTTTTTTCCACAGAACTACTGACTGAAGACAAGAGACTTCATTGTTTTAAAGTAAGCCAGGTTAATTGAATAAAAGGATTTGGATTATATTTCATGTCTCACCAACATACAGATAATAGAATTCTCTTCCTTCAATTGCAAATACATGTCTCTCAAGATTAAGAACAAGTGTTACCATTTACCACAGCTGATTGGATCATGGTAACATGGGATACAAAAAACTCCGCATGCTTAACAAAAACTTTGGATTTTATCAGCTTCTAATGTAAACAGAATATGTAACATTGACAAACACTTGGGAAAAATCTAATTAACTTCTTGTGATGGCTGCTTCTGTCCACTTTCTGTGGGTTTGATTTTATAAACATGACTTAACTCTGAAAGATTATTGAATCATAAAGGGATCTGATTTTCAAATTACCTCCATTTATTAAAGCTTTTAAGCATAATCTTTCCTCCCAGATTCATTAGGGAACAAATTAGATTACCAAATTCTCTCCCTGTTTTCCTTCTTTTTTTAAAATTCCCATGGAGATAACCAGCTTAGTTGGATGTATCCAAGATATGTCTCATAAATGCTTAAGTACAGAGACAGACACTCAGATTGACAAACTCCATTTTGCGCATCTGAGTGGAAGATGAAGGGGCAAAACTACTGTAAGCCACTATTGTTTTCCCTTAGAACAGGTGGGGTCCCCAAGGGGCTCCCATAATTGTCTAGAAGAAACTGTATAAGATGCCCTAAATTATGACTGTTAGGCTGTAGGGCCACACCTGCTTCTAATGGCCTGAAGCACAGCTTTGCCTTCCCTCTACTTCATGTCATGGCATAAGAAACTTGTCGGTAAGGAAATGTGGTTAGAATGCTGCTGGAGACAGGAACTGCTGAAGTGCAGCCAGGTCTTTGGCCACAAGCCTTCTCCGGCACACCCAGCACGCCCGACATGCTGTTACAATAAGACTGGGAAATAACTGTTGCTGGTGGGGGACAGTGCTGGTGATACTGTTTAAAGTCTAGTCATTCTGCGTAAGTGGTTTTCTACTTGTGTGCAAAATGTATCCATAGTCCTGCAAAGGACACACAACACAATTATAGCAGTACAGTCATTATCAGTGTCCTCTAGGTAAAGTGAAAGTCATTTACTGACTTGATTTCCCTCTTAACCTTATGATCCTCTGGCAATCCTCTTGCAATTAACTGCCAACTCATGTCACTTAGCGAAAACTATAACCCTAAAGCAAAGCATTTCTGGAAAATACTTTAGACCATTTATCACATGCAGAAGCAGGCTTGGCATTCTCAATAGCTGAAATGAACTACAGCTCATAGCAGCTACCCCATTACAACTTAACGGATGTCTATGCTGAAACGTTAAATTACACTTAAAATATATGACAATAAAGTCGCTGCAATGTTTAGTGCTGTTAAGTTTCCCATCTGTTCAAATAGTATACAGCTCAGTGAGGTATATAAATACTTCTGGTTTCCATTATTATGTTCATCTTTCCAACACAGTATTGGACAAAAGTGTGTTTAACTGTTTGAGTGGAACTGAGACAGCCTTACTGACTGCTCAGGTGTTTTATTTGCAAGACAACATCAGTTACTGATACTGAGACAGGCAGTTTGGTTAGACTGATGTGTATGCTGATTAACTGGAGACACAGCAGAGACTCAGCCCACCACGTGAAAGGACTTTGTCTTCTGTCTTGTGGAGACAGTTAAAAATGTGGCATAGATTGTTGCCACATTAACCATGCATTCAAAAATTACTCATTAGGGAGATTTTGTAATCCAGTTCAGAGATGGTGCTCTCAACAGATGGAATATACAGAAGTGTGCAGTACTTACAGGTTTTGGTGTGTGCTTTTACACCTATAAATGAGGTGCATCTATTTTTTTTTTCACTGATATCTGATTTAAATTGTTTTTCCTTTTAGTTTTCAGGTTTATGATCATTCTTCTCCCTTGCTATTTAAAAATTCTGAATGGATAAGACGTAATGACAAAAATGCATTTGCTCTACTGTTAAGATAAAACTGAATGAGGAAAACTCTTTACTAAGAAATTAATCTGGTGAAAGATACAAAATCTACTGTTTTAAATGAAGCTCATTTAGAAAGTTCAACCTCTACCCTAGACATATACCTTACATCTGTTTAATTGAACCAGAAAAGACAGACAGTGTTAATTACTTTCTGATGGTCTGTACTGTGGCTTTGGCAAGTGAGAAAAGACAAATTCCCATGGTTTTAAGCTGAAGGAAATGGCTTCTAAGGGATAAAACCCACTGAAGCTGGATGGTAGTACATTATATAAAATTTAAAATCTTTGGGGTTTTTATTTGCAATATGCATGTTAAGATGCGAAAATACGCTAAGATAACTTCTGTCCATTTCTTGATTGTATATTTGTGTGAACTATGATAAATGGTTGGGGAATGCAGCAACAAAGTCTTTGCAGTTCTGAAAGGCATATAGTAGGACTTCAATTGTCATTAGTTTGCCGCTATTTAAAATAATTCCACAGAAAGTTATGCTTGTCCAAAGACTTCTGAATTAATATTGTGGAGAGATTTGTATTGAATGTATCTTGAGTTAGTAATAATGGAGCATTCATACCAGTCCTGCTTCAAGAACTCAAACTCATCAGGGAACAGAAATATCCTAGCTGCCATATGTGCCAAGCCAAAGCAATTTGAGCTCTTAACTGTTCACAAAGACTCATTTGTCAAATGATTTCAGAGGAATTGAGCCATAATCATTCCTGTGTCTCACAGGTACTTCTGGTCTCTTGAAAGAAAGGTAGATATCAATTGTCCCACCCCTCACAGAGGGAGAAACTGAGGAATAAAAAGTTACTTCAGATCACACATTAGGTAAAACAACAGAGTTCTCCACAAGTTGGTCCTAGAAATTTGTAAACAAGACAGACGAAAACCAGATGGGGTGTATTATTGAACAACACCTATTCTTGACACTAAGAGTCTGCAGTATTTCCACACGTCAAAATTTTACACTGCAAATTTAAGTCACCATGCGCTTCAGTCACTATAGTGCGCAATGCTTGCCCCCTTCTAATATGTTTAACTACTATAACAACTTAAACTACTTTAAAATAGCTGCCTTTTTACTTCAAAGGCCATAAATTTAGTCATGCTATCCTAGAGGATGTCTCATTCTTAGATACAAAACTGTGTGTGTGCTGTGATGACATTGCAGTATCTGTCCTATGAATACCATGGGTAGGAATCTATTTTTTCCATCTGGTTCAACTGGAATGTTCTTATTGTCTTACAAGTTTAGGGGACTGTTGCAATGAAATAATGGAAAATAATACATGAGAACCTCTACAAGGAACAATAATGCCTATTGTCATGCACTGTTTCCTTAGTGATTTATCTACTTGCTTCATGATCAATTGGATAAATGTCTTTTGAAAGACTGTATGCATGACTTAAGTATTGCATAATTCTCACACTAATGTAACATTTTCTTCCTACTTCCTACTGCATATGATACATTCATTATCTTTGTGTCTTAATTTAATTATAAGTTTATTTCTAATCAGAAATTACAAAGCAAAGGAAACAGTAAAGTCTTTTGGAATCATATTTGATGTGTATAAATATCTTCAGACAGCAGCTGGAATAGGTGTGAATATTTAACAACTACTATGTAGGATTCTCCCACACAGGTTTTCTCATCTTATTCTACAAAATATTTGAAACCACTCCCAGGTAACTATAATTTACAAGTTTTGCATGTGCATTCATATTAGGAATGAATGAAAATATTTAATTTAATAATTAAAATAATTTAATAATTAAAGTCAAATAAAATAGGCTAAAACCATCTGGTTTCTTCTGTGAAGCTTTAAAAGTACATGAAATACAGATTTTGACCTCCAGTTGCACAGGCTGACAATAATTAACATATATGTTGTCACAAACCCTCAAAATCTACCTTAAATATTTTCCTCATTCTTTTATTAAATAGCACATTGACAATGAAATCAATATGCTTTGAATTCTGCATAATCTTAACATTTCTGCCATTTTTATTACCATTTTCTGTGATTATCTTAGGAGAAGTGCAGATGTAAAATACATAATTCCAGTGTACAACTCCTATTCCTGAAACCGGGCTCAATTTTTTTTGCATTTTTTAATATTTTTTGAGACAAAAAGTAATGAAACTTCTTCAAGAATAAGACATGACTTGTTGTATGTAAACACTGAAAACAACAGCTGCAATAGCTGTATGAGTACTAACTGGTTATTTCCAACAAATTTTTTTTCCACTCACATACAAAATCAGAGATGACTTCTCAATGTCTTCCACGTGGCACTGACATCTACATATGTCACTAAGCCTCCCCAGAGAACACTGCAGCTTCAGAGTCCTTCAGCATTCCTTTAATAGAAATTGAGCCAATTTCTGAACTTGACAGTTTGGTTTTCCATAGAAACAAAGGACTGCAGCAGACCTCCTAGACCTTTGAATCAACTCCTCTGCTATTGTAAGCACCACATCCTATAATTTTTGTCATAAATTCATCAGCTTACAGTAAGATGGACAATAATATAGAACTCAATGGGTTCTGGCTCTGGGATGACCATCTCAAAGCAAACTTGTGTCATGCAGTCACTAAGTCACTAGGATTGATTGTCTTTAACTGCTCTGTTTAAATAACCTCCCTGCAGAATTGCAGCTGCCCTAAGACTCCAGCAGTGAGTGTGAAATCTGTAGCTTGCCCTTAATAGAAACTCTCTAAACAATTCTCTCTTCTGTTTTTGTCTGAAACGAACTGAGCAGTACAAAGACATGGGATTCAGAAGCACAGAAGAGATTAATAGGAATATTAAATGTTGGTTTTGCTGACAACTCAAAGCAATGCAAAGGTATCAGGAGTCTGTCTGAGCACATAAAATTGTTTGTGGTAGGCTAGTAATGTTCTACCTTAGGATCACAGTTAATCTTCAGCAAATGAACCAGCCTTCTGAACATCTTGCATTTGGAAAGCTTTGGGAAAATGTGGTGAAGGCCTACACTGCTGCCCATCTTACCTGGATCCCATTTCTACCCTGTGCTGTCACTCTACCTGCTCATTTACAATGCAGGGAGCTGAAGAACTTATTTAGGACTTCTACAACTTCTCTAAATGGCAGAGAAGGATATGTATACAAAGTTGTTACTGTATTCCCCCTAATATATCAAAGGACATGCATGATGGAGACCAACAAATTACTTTTAACCTGGACAAAGCAGGGAATAAAGAAGTGAGAGCATTATTCATTGTTCTGGCCAAGGGTGCTATAATTTTGCAATTAAATATTTCAGGTTGAATGAAAAAACACAGCTGATCCCACTGTGTGGCATGGAGAAGGTTAAATAATATCAAGCATACAAAATACTGTTGTATCAGCTATGCTCCCTGTGGCTACTGACCACAAGGTGACCATTAGTCCTTCTTGCTTTTCATCCTGGATAAAAAGAAGGATCACTTCCTCCATTTCTACAAAACGACAAGACACATTTGGTCTACATTTGTGGAACTAAATAAAGCCAGTTTGATAGTAAGAGTTGGTGAGCACGTCAGACACCATCTGAGTTAAGAGATTTTTCCCACATTCATACAAGGTTTAGAGTCTTTTCAATTTAAATATCTGGGGAAGCATTTTCGTCATGCATTACCTATAAAGGTCATACCACATAAAGTGATATGACAACAAAAAAAACAATTGTACAGCAAAAGATGAACATGGAAGTATTTCGACTTGAAGAAGCAGAAGTCAACCCAAGTAATTCTTAATGTAAAACTGAAGAGCGTTTAGTTATTTCTGAGACAAATACAAACAGAAAACTATTTAGTAGTGCCGGTAGAGTTTGTGTTTATTTAGGCATATTTTTACCATCTGAAGCAACCAAATAGAACTTTCATCAGCCATTGGCTTTATACAGTCTGTGCTGAGTCAGAGCTATTCAGAAGCTAAATACAGCTTGTAAAGTACATGATATTTATAGATTTCTTCCGACTGACAAGATCTATTAGAAATACAGAATGAATGTAAAAGAATGTAAATGTCTGTATTAAAATACATTTAAAACATGCTTAGTAGAAATGCTATAATGAAATAAGGTATTTTTCTACACATGTGGGAATTTATGGTAGAAAAACACAACTTTGATAAGATCTGGTTCTCAAGCAGAAGATCAAGAATGTGGCTTTCTACACTCTCTAAATTTGCAAAATAAACCACATTTCAGGAAACCTCAATTTAAAAAAAAAATTACAGCATTCCAGTAAATGCTGAGATAAAATTGGCTCATGTTCAGTCCTATGATAAAACAGTCTTTAAAGTGTGTAATTCAAAATCGGAACATCATAAGGTTAACTAAAAGCTAACCTACACTCTAAATGAAAAAGTACCTACACACTTTTTTGTAGGTTGGTAATGTCTACAAATAAGTTGTGACTAGTGAAAGCAGGTATAGACTATGTAGAAACTACTTAGTGGATAAAGTATAGAATCATAGGGTCATTAAGGTTGGAAACTACCTTCCAGATCAGCAAGTCCAACTGTCTACTAAATATTATCAGGACCACTAAACCATGTCCTTAAGTGCCACATGTACACATTTTTTAAACACCTCCAGGGATGGTGATTCCACCACCTCCCCAGGCAGCCTGTTCCATGCCTCACCACTCTCCTAGTAAAAATTTTTTTCCTAATATCCAAACTAAACCCTTCTTGGCGCAACTTAAGCCCATTTCCTCTCATCCTATCACTAGTTACCTGGGAGACCAACACCCACCTCACTATAAAATCCTTTCAGGTAGTTGTAGAAAGCAATAAGGTAAACTGTCAGCCTCCTCTTCTCCAGACTAAACAACTCCAGGTCCCTCACACGCTCCTCATAAGACATTTTCTACAGACCTTTTACCAGCTTTGTTGCCCTTCTCTGAACTCTCTCCAACACCTCAATGTCTTTTTTATACTGTGGCAACCAAAACTGAGCACAGTACTCAAGCTGCATCCTCACCAGTGCTGAGTACAGGGACATGATCACTCCTCTACTCCTGCTGGACACACTTTTTAATACAGGCCAGGATGCCATTGGGTGGATTCCATCCTGCTTCTACTGCTCTTGCTTAACTGGTTCCTATGTTCTCTCTTATTTTCTTGTATGCTATATGCAATAGTGGAAGAAATGGGTATTTTCTATACGTTTGGAATATGTTAGATTGTTTGGCATAAATCAGTACAGAAGCTGATAACTGAATTTTGAAAATAGGAAATCTCTGAGGTGATAGGTACTGAGTGAAAAGGAGCCATATGCCAGACTCAGATAAGGAGGTTGTCATTTTTGGTAAAATATGCTATATAACGAAGAACGTGATCATTAAATATACTGAATTTCTGCCACTCCCAGTGAAGTGACTGGGTGGTCGGCATTTCTTGGTGTTGTGATCAAAACACCCATCACTCCCCTGAATTTAAACACCTCTGTGGGCTCTCAGCTCTGCCCCAGTGCACCTGATAATCTTTTCACAACAGATGTCCATTTACAAGCATTAATGTTTTACATTTGCATGACTGTGGGATCATTTCAGCTGCACTCAGTGCTCACAATGGACTTCCACCGTACCAAGTGCTCCTAGTAATCATGTTTGTTATGGAGCATAAACACAGGGCTGGCACATAGAAGGGTTTCCTGGCATCCAGTAACCAGACAAGCAAAATGTGTGCCAATTCAGTTCTGCACTGAAAGGATGAAACTCACAAATCACTTGTTTTTTCTCGAAGAAACTTTAAAACTAGTTAGTTTTAACCATAACCGCTTTTGACAGTTTTGTTTTGTTTTTTAAAAATCCTTTAAAGATACTTAATAGCTGTTTAAAAAAAAAAAAAGTTTCTATTTCCTGTTTTACACAGACTAATTCAGATACTACTAAATGGAATAAACTGTACATTCAGTAATTTCTATCTTCATCTTTTATGATACAGAAGTCAAGACAAAAACATCAGGTATTGTTTGCAGAGTAAAGTGTGTAGCAATACTTCTAGTAAAATGTTTATATAGAGTCAGTAAAGATTGTTTCTTAATTTCGACTTAGTATTTTACTTAAATTTTGTACATATTTAACAATTCAAATGTGCTCATGTGTGGCTTCTCTAATCGAAGTAGATCTAAATAAAATAGTTCCCTGAGCAGTTAAACTAATGAATTCTGGATCTCTTCTGGCTTCACTGAATTTTTAACTTACATACTTCTCTTCCCTTCAGCTGAAGCAGGCTTTTTTTTCCTATACCTGCATTACTATTTACACAAAACCTGTACAACAAGGTGAGTTTTGTTTTACTTCCTACACTTAGTTGGAACACCACAAAACTCAATGTCACAATACTGACTGGGAACTGATAACATAGCCAATCTACTTACAAAACCAGATTAAACCACATGAAAGGTTATTTGTTAAACATAGGATGGAATGCTTCTTATTATTCAGCACCAAAACTGTTGGCATTAAACAGGTGATCCTCTTACCATTAGTTTCATTTAATGCACCACTCCTTAGCTTTTTTTTAGAATAATGTAAAAATTTTATCATAACATAAGCTACATGTAAGAAATTAACAAAGGAGATGGTCTGTCTAAGGTTCCTTCAGTACTATCTCTTTCCCAAATTTGTCTTCTTTCCATATAATTTGTAGACATTTTTCTTCTAATTAGTCACTAGTTAGGGACTTTGCAAGTACTCCGGTGCAAGAAATGCAGAATACTTGGCATTTATTAAATTAAGTAATCTCACTAGCTTTGATTTTATTTTAATTTAGTGCAGTAATCTAGTATTGCATTATTCTCCTATGTAGTATGAATATGTGCCATCCAAACTACATGGTCACTTGGGGGAAAGAAACTTCCTTTTAAATGAATTATTCTTTTAAAATAAGACTTTTTAAAAGAATGTATGTTCATGAAGCACGTTCAAAAGCAATTATAAACTAAACCAGAACCAAAACAGTAGTGGATGGAAGCAGAAACAGATTTTAAGTGCTTCATGGTAATTAAGGACTTAACAGGCCTTCACAATGGCAAGCCAAAAGAAATGCTTTGTATGAATTCAGGATAAAGCATAATCCATAGAAAGTGAACAAGGATTATTGGTTGTACGTTTGCTTTAAGATAGCCACATCATGAGAAAAAAAAAAGTCAGTGTTAATCACAGTTCAAGAAATTTCTTATAATCAAAAATGCAGCTGTATATATTTGACTTGCAGTTTCTAGAGGGTTGGGAGCATCCATGCAGAAAAACAGCAGACTCTGGTTTCTTTTTTGACTTGAAGGGGAAAAGAGAATGGTGGGGAATATGAGACCATGCAGTACACTTACATGGTCAGATCTGGCTCTGCATTGCAACTGTTGAAGACTACTTGGGCCTATTTCCAAAGCCCAGTGAAATCAAAGGTGGTCTATCAGCCTTAATAGGATTTGGGTCAGTTATTTCCTATGGGTTCACTTATGTGGGGCATTTCCTATTGCCTTTGAAAAATGTTCTATCAAGACCTCAGCATATTTTTTTGACACTCAGCTGATTTGCAAGAACGTGCTGTAGCTAGGGAAATGCTAGAAAACCCCAAAGTGGTATCTCCCTGGTATTTTGCAGGCACACACATGCTTGCTTTGCCCACGCTCAAAGCTGTCTGGATGATAGCCAGTTGTAATCAGAAGTTTGCAAACAACTCTATAGATCTGTCTCTGGAAGAATCAGCTTATAAGGAACTCAGAAACCTCCCTAGTTGACTGCATAGCCAATTCCATTGTTATAAATTATTGAGCTAATTTCTAAGTACAAACAACTGTAAAGAAAAGAGTGGCTGGTGGAAGGCACAATCTATAAACTGGCATGACAGCAGAAAAGGCTAGTGGAAAAAAGGAGAAAAAAGAATCGCTTACAGGATTCAAACATATGAAGGACGTTTCATCACAGAGGAAGAGGAGAGCTACTTAAGTTAAAAAATTACCTAAGATAATGATAATTATTATTAACACAGTTAAGGTCAAACTGTGCAGAGAATTCCTAACTAAATGAATTCTGCTGTTAAGATAGAGAATAATCATTTTGTGGAAAAGATTATATGTTGTGACATTCAAATTTTGAAGGACTTTTCTATGTCTAGATGATCCAGTGATATGATGCTGGGTGCTGAAGAAAATGTCAAGGTTAAGATATTAGGCTTAGAATCTATACATTATATTAGTCTGGTTTTCTTCTATCACTATCCAAAGAGACCCTTTCAAAGCCAGTCTAATAAAGACATTTGCCAAGAAAGACACTCATCTTTCTTATTTTCCCCTCTGTAAGTTTACAATAGCCTGGCTTTCCTGTACACAGGTAAGTTAGTATGTCTAAAATACTGTTTGGGTAATTAGCTCGGAATGTTACATGTGTTCTTCATTTCAACACCGCAGAACTGGACTTCAGAAATTGTGCTTTGATGCAGCCAGTTGCTGACAACGTATTACTGCATTTCCAC
This sequence comes from Todiramphus chloris collaris, assembly GCA_025345505.1. Lineage (NCBI taxonomy): Eukaryota > Metazoa > Chordata > Aves > Coraciiformes > Alcedinidae > Todiramphus > Todiramphus chloris. Next base: position 9,770,322 of record JANVCC010000037.1, on the reverse strand, counting down.
TACATTACTGACGTCAATGTATGAGAGGCTTAGGCAAATGAGTCTATGTACACTCAATAACTCAAAAGGAAAGCCGAGTTTTTGATTTTTCAATTTTTGATTTGCCTCTGAGAAGTTAGTAAGTGACTCCCAGCAGCAACTATTTTCATAGGTAGAAAGTTGTATAACTTTGAACCACCATGTGGTTGTGTAGAACATGCCAGTACTCAGGAAAATTAACGTTGAAATTAATTTTCCAAGATGTGGAGAAAAAAATTACTGAGCTTGAATAATAAACACCAACAAGCACCTAAAATATTCTAAAACATGCCTTGAGCAATACTCCCTCTACTTTCTGTGATTAGTGATAACACAATATTTCTCCATACTCTTCTACATTCTCCTACCTGCTTTATGAGTGAGAAGTCTGACAATCAGATATGTTCCATCTGAGAGTTGTGGGTACACACAGTTTTCATCTGAAGGCAGGTGTTTCCCGAGGTTCTAAAAATGAGCAAAAAATTCAAAGGCTTTGCTTGCAGGATTTCCGACAAGACAACTAATTTAAAGTAAAAGCTTTTTCTTTCCCAATTGCCTTCTTTTGCCTGATTTCAAGAGAAATACATCAGTCAGGACAACAGAACATGTCAAAACAGAACATGTTGCTAGAATATGTCCGTTTAGGTCCCTCATCTGCCATATATGTTTCTGTGTGAACTCCAACTAATCAGTTTTTTGTGCTTTAGTTCTCTACAGGAATAATATCATTAACGTGTCTTGTAGGCCTCTTTTTAAGAAAACAAACAAACAAGCACCAACAATGTAAAATGATAGCTGCCTATGGTAATGGAAGCTAAATTTATTTTAAAAGAGATTAATTTAATAGGCCATGTTTGGTTTATTTAGCCTGAAAATTAATAAGGGCAAATGTCTTGGTCCTTTTGGTAAAGTGCAATGCAAATACAGTTGCTTCCTACAAGTTTGTTACCAGTAATAAGAAATACTTTCAGATTCAGGAGTGAAATCTGATTTTCCTAGCACAAAACTGCCATTTCAAGGATACTGCATGTCCAGAGCTAAAGCACTAGGAAAAGCAATATCCCTTTGGGGAGGGGCAAATCACAATTGTTTTGGTTCTTAATCAGTTTAAATGGCAACGTTAGCAAAATGCTGCAAATAAATGAGCTTACTAAAAGCAGAAGATGGCTTGGATGGCAGGGTTTCTGCAGGCCTTTTGGTTCCTCAGTCTAGGAACATAATTTACACAGTCAATTCCACAGTGTGAAATGGACAATGATATGACCTAGTGGCCTTAACTTCTACATTCAGCACTTTGGGGCATTCCTCATACCCAAAATAGATCCTCCTGACCAGTCCTTGGCTGAAATAAAGCCAAAATCACTCCACTGATTCCAAAAGAGTTCAACTTTGATAAACTGAATTTGGGGCTTACTCTGCCTCAGAAACTTCACTGAATGTTCAGTAGTTCTACTTTATAGACAACCAACCACTGCTTCTGATTGGGTTTTTACTTGTCTATACTTTTAGGGTTTAGATTTCTTTTTAATACTGACTGTATGAGATGTATGAGGTCTAAAACATGTTTTTGTTTAAGCTTAGTATAAACTATGTAAGAATGACTGACTCCAACAAACATCTGTCTTTTCCAACCTGAGTAATTCTGTGAATCTTTTTTTTCTTCTCCTTCCCTTTTTTTTTTTTTTTTTTTTTTAATGCCACTCTTCCTCAAAGGGAAGACTAAAGAAATAGTTATCCTTTACATTGAATACAATCTAACATTCCCCACAATATCCACTCTTGATTTTGAGATACATAAAGCCAGCCTGGTAAATGCTGAGTTTGTCATTTTTTGGGAAGACACAAGTTCACGGCATCAATAAAGAAATACTCTCTATCCCTTCCCCATCTGGTCCTACCATTCTACTGAGGGGTACCATAAGAAATAAAGTATCTAGAAATTGGCTTTGAAAGACTATTGACTGCACCACAAATTAGCCAGTTTCTGAGACTTATGTTCGAACATGCCTTGTACACATGTGAAGAATAACAGACTCAAACAATGTCAAATTACAAACATAACTGAAGCACCAAGTCATCTTTCGCTGCCAGTATGTACAGTTGCAAAGCAAGAAAATTCTTTCTATGAGCATGCATCTCTTTATTAAAGAGAAAGTGCAGTTATGTTTAATTTCACAATCCTGTGAATCATTCTTTCCTTTCCAGCAGCTTCAGACACGTCTTTCTTCAGTGCAATTTGATTGATAGACCAGACAATTTCATAGTTTTTTCTTACCAGCAGAAGTTGGCCTATTCATTAATCATAATAACAGAATTTAATTGATCTTTCTTTTTTAGTTCCTCCTACCTGCTTTAACAAAACAAATGTTAGGCTGCATGGGGAAGGACTTTAACATAACCAGATTCTGAATATTGTGGCAAGCTGCTCACAGTGAGTCCATTAAAGTGAAAGAAAAATCTCTCCAAGTCCTTGCTTCAGAAAAATCAAGAAGATTGCAAAGCATTTGCAAAGCTTCCATCAACAAAGAGACAGGATTTGTCTGGAATGTTACTAAGAAATATTTCCTCAGGTCTCATAACATGAATTTGGAGGTTTTTTTCTTCTACTATAGGTGTTAGACTATAAAACACAGCAGCACTGACATAAAATACACTAACCACTGATGACTTGCAAGCAAATGGAGAAGGGTAGACTGGCTGCTGATACCACCAAATAGGGTTCTGCCCCATCTCTCCCAGGAGGCCTTGAAGAGGGGTCTAGAATGAGCAAAAAGCACCTGAGAGTAACAGTGTCCTGCATCCTGTAATTGCTTGTCATTATGAAAGAAGACCTCACCTCCCAGTGCTTGGAATTTAACTACAGCCTGCTAACGCAGTGCACAAACATACTTTAGAACTTTCTGATTTTTTTTCTACATTCCTGACCAAAGAGAGAAAAATGATACTTCAATTGGTAGGTGATGTTAAAAAGCCCCCAAAATTTAATCTCCTTTTTTTTCCTCCCTTGGAATCTTGAACATTGCTAAAACAGGAATGAGAGGTTTTGGCACAGACTCTCCAACTCTCATACACATAATTCCACCAAAATGGGATATTAGTTTCTAAGGTGTACTGGGGGGAATATGGCCTTTCACATTTCTTATTATTAGTGGGATTGTTCTTAATGATAATATTAAAATTGGCAGTGATTCTAAGATGAGTAGAGATCACCAAACCCAGTATTTACCACTTTGAGTTCCCTATCAGAATGTATATGTAAAGTACATAGGGTACAAAATAACAGCATGGGATCCATCATTCAATTACAAGGCTCCCATTAATTCAGGCAGATAATCTGAGATTTTCAGTTACTGTGGGAATTTTCAAAGTAATTAATGGGTTTTGGACAACATGACATCATTGCAATGACTGACATTTGGTTGAACTTAATATGTCACTTAGCATTCACTGCTAAGCAACCAAGCTTTTGGTATGCTGAATGTCTGAGACATGAGGTCAATGTCTAAAGTGTATATGCAACACAATTACTGGTAACTACTATTCTCTAATGAAAGTGCACTAACTTATTATTTCAGTAATTCTCTTGCTTCAGAAAAACCTTTTAAATTTTCTTTCACACAGGCAAGTGTGTCCTTCTTTATTTATAGTTTTGCGCTTGTTCTAAATTTAGGTATCTTCCATTTATTAACTGTATTGGTGTTTACAGCTCAAGTACAACAAGTGATATATATCCTGCAAATAATAAAGACAAAGCAGGATAAATGGCTTTATCTTGGCTTCCAGTTATTTTATATTTACTTTCCCTAAGGTTTGAGCTATTGATCAGGATGGATTTTCAGGAGCAAAAGGCAGATGCAGAGCTGGCTTTTATCAAACTTCCACAACAAGGGACTGAGGACAGTGATTTAGTTCCATTTAGTGAAGAATAATTTGACATGGCCTCCATAATGGAATCATAATTCTGATAAAATCATCAGAAAGTCATTGTATTGAGAAGCAATTCAGACTTACTTCAATTTAGTTTTCAAAATGAAGAGCTAACTTTGATGAATTCTCATTAAGACACTCGTTCACTTTCTACTTGTTAGTCTGTATGTTCTCAGGCTTTCTTACCCAGTGCTGCCTTATAAAAGATCCATGAAATGTTACAGCTTTTCACCAAATAATTTTTTCCACTCACAGAATGTTGCTTCAGGAACTGGTCCCACCTTTTCCAGGAGTAATTTGGAAACAGTCCCACCTTGACCAAATCTGACCTTTGATTGATTGCTTCAAAACCTACACACCCCAAATGAGAATAACTGTCCAGGACAAGACATGTAATAATGATCTCACCTGACAGAATGAGAATGATACAAGTGAAGTAGAGGCCAGAGTAGTGGTAAAACAAAATGGATTGCTTTCTTACTTAAAGTGCTTGCTTTCTTTGCCAAATACACTCAAACAGGAAGGATAATGTAACAGATGATGGCCTGAACTCCAGAAGTTAAGGATCAAAGTATGTGATTCATATATATTGCAACTAGTTAAGAAGAGACATATTAAGTAATTCTGGAAGGAAAGCAGCAGTTGTCAGTATCATTTATTGCTAATACAAGAAACCCATTGCTCTGCTTAAAACATGAGAGACATAATTTGTGCGATATACCTTCCAGGCAGTTATATGCACATTTTCAGCAACATGATCATAAACTGCTAGATATTTTTAGCATTTAGTTACTACTAAATTATGCTTCAACTATCCCAAAATATCAGTAAATGTCAACTCAACTCGTATTTAGCTAACTGGCTTAGCTGCAGTAAATATAAATACCTTTATAATTTAATCTTGTCAACAAATATTGAAGACCAAATATTATTGACTGATATCTGAACCCACTAACTCCAGTCTGATCACTGTGTTCTTACCTAAAATTGGGGTAAATGCTAACATTCTTACCAAATTGAAATGTATGAACTTTGCTCATAAAAATGTAAATATTAGTATATGTGCATTCCTGTGTTCTTTATCTTTACATGGGATCAACCCTGAGCTACAGCTGAACCACTTTAAGTCATTAAGGAAACTTAAAAGCATGTAAAGCAGCGTCATTTTAGAAGACAAATTTATGCTCTAGTGAACCTCAAGAACTTCACTGAACCTCCAGGTTTTTAAAGATCTTTCATCATAACAAATGTTTATGTTAAGCATATTATCTACTTAAAGTACAATTTTTCATTTTGTGAAAAATTCTGCCCTTGACCTCTGAATTGCTGATAAAATTCTTAAGCCTAATATGGATCTTCAAACCAGTTCTACTGAAATGTATTTAATTGACATCAACTCACTGAAAAGACCATGAATTTGCAATTTAAGATTGTCTGAAGCTGAAAGGAAGAAATTCAAGACATCTGTCCTCAGATTCTTAAGTCAGTACATCTAAATTTAATTTTTAAATGTATTTTAAAGTAAGAGTTCAAAAAACTCAGGTTGGTATTTTCCATATTGCTGCTATCTGAGAACTCAGTATTGAACACGATGTACAACTCCCATTAAAATTAGTGGAAGACTAATATGAAGAGCTGGATTTGTCCAAGGGATCAACTTTAATCATACAATTGTGCTTATTTTTCTCTCTCTTTTTTTTTTTTTTTCCTTCACAGAGTAGATGCTTTTCACAGTTAAATGCTTGTTTTGAAACTATTTTAGGGAGCATATAGCTCAGATAAAACTTGGAATACTCATAATACTTAGGTAAAGCTAAAAGCAACAGTATATAGAACAGAATTTGTCTCTTTGTATCTTATTTCCACACTCCCAACTTTAGGACTTCTCATTGTAAAGATCTACTGAAGCATCTCTTTGAATAGAAGAGATACAAACAGAATTCTTGCAGTAATAATAAATACTAGACTATATAAGCCACTCGGGATATTTTCAAAAGAACTTTCTATCCTCAAGCAGCAAAGATTCAGATAAGTAACTTTTTTCCTCTTACTGCTCATTACATTTAAAATGCATGATACTGGAATGATATGTAGCAAGTAACTATGGATACGCAAACAAAGCCCATCAACTTTCTATGGACAATAAGTTTTCAATTTATTAATGTCAGCTCAATCCAACTTTCAGGCTCTTCCCTCCTGCAGCCCCTCCTTGTGATCTATTTTTACTGAAGTCAGTGAAATTTCCACAGATAGGATAGGACCCAAATGAACACCTAGTCATACTGCAAAAAATGGGTAAAAGAAGCCAAAATTTATCATCCTTTTGCTGAGGACAGCTTAGTTCCTAGCTGAAAGAAAAGGAGCCACAAAGCTCTCAACAGGCCTTAGAATCATGGACTTAGGAGGTATTTGAGTCAAGAATGACTGATTAATCTTTGTGCATGTGTTGTTTTGGGTTTTTTTAACACTTCCACTTGATCAGCATAGAACTGATGTTTTAATGGATGGAGAATCACATTCCATCAGCCAGCCTTCACTGGATGGGCTGAATTGGAGGTACTGTTCTACTTGCTTTTAAACTCGCCAGTTTTAAGCTGGCTTCCAAAACTGCTTCATTTGGTGGAACTCTGTAGGTCATACTGCAAATGCACTTTGGTGCACAGACCAGAACATGAAGACTCTCTTGCTGCACACTCCGCAGTCCTCAGAATCAAAAAATGGACTAATAGCTCACACAGAAGCAGGTTTCTGACTCAGGATTCCTGGGGACTCCTCCAAGTTTACTCCATATTGACCAGATGGTCCCATGACTTGTGCCTACACAGCTATGTGAACAATTTTGCTGTAATTACTACAAATCCTGTCTGATACACACTGGGAGTTTATACAAACTGCAAACTGCCATACACCTAGGAAGTCTTCAGTTAGCAGCTGTCAGGGAGGTTTTTTTTTTCTACTCTTTAAAGCAGTGTAAGTTTGATTTTGCTCTCAAGTCTTCCATACAAAGCAAAGTTCTTTTTTTTTTTTTTTTTCCCTTTACAGTCCAGTATTCACAGTTACCTGCCACTATCTTGAACATGGTAGTATCACATTTGTCAAGAATCGCAAAATGTTGAAAACTACGGAAAACCTGAAGTTCTGGGACCCATTTTAGCAAAATTTGCTAATATTAAATGCTCCATTTGTGGAGACATTTCTTGTAGACCCACTGGTTAAACCAGCTGTGTTTCACTTCACTAACTCTGAAAAATGTGGTTTATCTTATTAGCAAACATTTAACAGGTTGGTTGAAAGTGTGCTTTGCACACACACAAGAAACTGAGGTTATAAACCAGTTTTAATCAGCATGATATGAGCTAACAACATCACTGCACCCTTTCATTAGGAAATGGGATCAGACTCTATGCTTTGTGGTCAGAGTGTGACCTGGGCTTGTAAGGCAATAGAGACATTGATTGTCCCTTTCTGCGTGATTATTGCAGGGTTACAATCTATGTCTATATGGTTTGTTTCTCAAAAACAGTTAAATTAAAAAATTGATTTAAAACTGTGTTTCAAAAGCAGACACGTGTCATCTCTTTGACAGTTTTTAGAAGATAAAAATTTTCCATTTCCATCAAAAATGTCAAAGATCTGATTTCAACTGATGAACTCTGGACTCTTTTCAGATGAAAAAAAATTGAAAAGACTATCCCATTTTGCTTGACTTCCGATTTTCCCTACAGTATATGTCTGTATATACATGTTCTAGGATGTTTTAGTCTTCAAACTTAGCCTAGTGTTAGACTGGGAGGTTCACTGATCACTCTCCATTGTTCCCATTCCCAAGGTACTTGTCTTTGTCAGCTATTTGTACCATTGCTTAGCTTGGTAAGACAACCACTGTCAGTTCGAGGCATAACTGTCTGAGCAGAAATGTGACTACTTTGAACTTTCACAGCGAGCTGCTTAAATCCTATTGTTAAGTAGGGTTTAAAGTTAATTAGATTAAGCTAAACACGTCGTCAGCTCGATTTGTTTGGGACAATGGGGCCATCTGCTGGCCACTGACCGAACGGCCCCGCACCCCGGGGCTTCACCGCATCGCACCCCGGGGCTTCACCGCATCGCACCCC
>JANVCC010000037.1:9608076-9762162 GCA_025345505.1 Todiramphus chloris collaris | reverse complement strand
CCTCCAAACCCCACCTCCCATGACACTGCCGCATCACACCCCATCACACCTCCAAACTCCACCCCCCATGACACTGCCGCATCACACCCCATCACACCTCCAAACTCCACCTTACATGACACTGCCGCATCACACCCCATCACACCTCCAAACCCCACCCCCCATGACACTGCCGTGCATCACACCTCAATATTCCACCACTCATCAGACCGCACTGCAACCCAGCAGCCCGCCTGCCCCACAGCTGCCACATTGACAGCCGGCACCACTGCCTCTGGATCCTACCGACCACACCTTCCTGCCAGAAGTTCTGTGCATTTTCCAATCAAAAAGGCCAGTATTTCCCACTGCTGTTCAGAAGGTATACTTCAGGCTTTGCCTGGCAACTATAATGGTAACGGCATGTTACTGGTAGTTCTTTCCTTTCCAGAAGGCCAGTAGAAGCACACAATGACGTAAGCCAAAAGGCAGATTTGCAGGAAGCAGTAACAAGTCTATAACCTCCCTCCCAGTCACACATACATACATACATACAGCATGCAGTACTACCAGCCCCAGTCTGTTCTGGTATGTGTGGTTCTGGTCATACAATGGAGTTGCAGACTCCACAGTTCACTGTGCAACCAGACTGTGCTGTTGTTAGTATACTGCAGGCTCTATTCTCACATCTTCTACTGCAAATAGAAAATAATCTAACAGAATTATAAGCAAAAAATCTTGTCGGCTCACCATAATATAATTTGTAAACGCAATGTCTCTGCCCTAGATGGCAAAGTTCACTGGGAGCTCAGGAGACTGCTGGAATTATGCTAACTAGAAAGCCATCCACAAATTTAAAATAGTTCTCTGAAAATCTCCCTGGGTTTGGGGTCACTGTCCAGTAGCTGTTGAGCACAGCTGTGGCCATGCCTGGCTCTCTGTGCTGAACATAATGAAAAGCACTAAATATAGGAGGACTGAAAATGTGCTATCTTTGCTGTAGCTGATCTATACATTTCTGTTTGATGAAATGGCTAAGCTTAGACTGAACACAACAGGAAAGAGTGTCTGTCATCTTTGAATGCAAATGCACACAAACTTTCCCTGTCTTGCCATTAAAGTTACAAAGCCACTCTGGTCTTGATTACTTTAGAACTACTAGGGAAATCACTAATTCAAAATAATAAGAAAAATATCTGAAAAACTATCTGAGCAAGACTGTATTAAAACCCCCTGAATTCATACAGCGTTGGCATAAGAGTTGGCCAATGCTGTATTCAGGGAGAAAAAATTAGAATCTGTCAAGTCGAAGCCTCACAACTTACAAACAAAGTAAGCTAGTTAGAAGAATACAAAACGAGAACAAGTCTATCTAGAACAGTAAGAGCAAGCAGAGATCCATCATAGACTGTAAAAGGGATAAGACACAAGGATAAGAAGAATCTCATTTACATGTTACACCCATCTCTGAGGAACTCAACAGCTTATTCTTAAAGAGCAGCCATGAATACCCTTCATATTTTTCAAGGGGTTCCAATATAGAATTTACTGTTGTTACCAGTAGCAAGATCAGTCAAAAAAGAACTAAGGCAATATGTGTACTTTGTTTGCCTCTTGGATATGATGGCATATAAAATTTCTGACTTGCTGTATTATATCATAACTTTCCTCTTGACTTCAGATGTCAACATGTCAGACTGTTCTGATCCCCTTTCAAGCTTTCATGACAAAAGCCCCCAAGTGATTAATTCTTTTCATTCATCGGTTTTCTACTTTAAAGTCTTCCGTGCCTTGAGGGAAAGAGAGCAAACACTCGAGGGTCAGTAGGGGGTTAAACATTCTTTGACCATATGAAACAAATGTGCAGGCCTACTAGTTGTCATAGGTTGGTAGTGGGGAAAATTGATTAGCAAATGAAAGAGACAAAATAGCTAACTAATTCTGCACATTTATCTGTGAAAGTTCAACACTTTAAACTACATGCTTTCTCATAAAACATTTCTATGAGCTTTTCTGGGTTTAACTGCTTTGATATGCTTTCCACCAGTGCTTTGATTTTCAGCTAAGTGATTTCCACTTAAGTGAAAAATCTATCCATATGTAGAAGCAGCAGGTGTTTGTTAGCATTTTCCATGCTTTGACCTGCTGGAGAGTTTTCTTTTGGCTTTCACAGTATAATGCCTCAGAAGTCTAATGCTCCTTGCAGTGATTAGTGCATGGAAGAAAAAAAAAAGGAAGCAGGATCTGGCAGTTCTTATGATTAAAATGTTAAAATTTTAGTAAAACACATTAAAATATTCTAACAACACAAGTCCTAGCTTAAACTTCTCTGAAGGTTTGACTTTGTGTGTGAAACATTTCATACGGTTTCTTTCAGGAATGTAAACAAGCTACAGTAGCTGAGAGCAAGAAAACTCAAGGGAATACCCTTTACTGGCATTGCATTAAGAGCATTTTCCTTTACAGATGACTGCAAATGATAACAGTCTGTATTTGGTCTGAACTCTTGTACCAGCTGAATGGATTTTTTTCAACTTATCAAGATTTGTCTCTAAAACCGGTACCATTAAGGAGTCCAGCATCATGTAGGTTTCTGCTTGATTTCCCAGGGACGCAGGTTTAGATAAGTTTGTTGTTGTGTTGACTCTTCAAACTCTGCTTAAAAACATATATGATCTTAGACATGTGTTCAGTGCATGGCAACTGAACGTCCATTTCAAAATGGAATGTACTGAAAATTTTGAAATATTCTACATAAATTAAGTTCATAGTAAAACAGAAGAGTGAAAGTGAAAAAAACTAAAAGGCATCAAACAGAAAATACAGCCTGTATGCATCAAACCTTTTTCCCCACGGTACCTACCCAAACACTAATTCAGTAAACATGCTTTTTAGGCTCCTTAATATATTCTGCTAAGAACATGGAAAACAATTTGATTCTCTTTATGGTCATCTGGCATTACCTAAGTGATGCTGGAGTGTAAGCACTTGTGAAAAGCAATATCACTGTAGTTCTTGGTTCACCTAAGGAGAGATGTTTAAGGAACTTATGCACCTGAAATTGTAGTTACATAGGTAGTAAGATCCTCAAAAGTGCCCAGGTTCTAAATTTCCACTATGAATTAGATATCTTATGTGATTTTGAAAATCCTAGTAAATTTGTAGCCTCAATTTTAGTTCTCTTTAGAAGCTGGGCCTTCAAAATTGGGCTATTAAATATTTTTTTTCAATGTAGACTGCTCAATCTCCAGGTCTTCAAGACCTAAGCTTTTTGTCTCTGCTTTTCCTGGAATGATATTACATGTTACATCTGATTCTACCTCCCAAAGTCTCCTCATATATAAAAGGAATGACATGTGGTAGAGGAGACTCTGAAAGCCTCACATGGAAGGACCCTACTTTGTTAAGAAGAGACAGTTGTTTGGTAGCTATCCAATAGCATTCCTGCAACTAAAAATACGAATGTGCAAGCACACCAGGTACTGGGCATTACATTTTAGCACCTGTGGTTCCAGCATTCAGCACATGCCCTCTGCAGAATGGAACTCTGTAACTTACTCTCCTATAAATAGAATCTGTGAACTTTGCCCAGAGACTCCCATCTGAGCTGCATCTGCTCTGTTTCAAGCTGCTGTTAACTGAATTTGTCCCTGGCTAGTTTTATAAAAGCACCCATCTGTTATCACCATTTCCCTTTTGATGTATGTTTTAAGTGATCCATTTCTGGTGTTTTGTGAAAACTTGCAAAACAAGAAATTCTTGAAGCAAACTGTGTAAACATTTCATACATGCATAACTGAAAAGGCAATTACTATAATGAATGCTGCACTAGTTATCTGTATGGCAATGAGGCTCTTTTTTAGTAAAAAGAACTTGTGGTAATGATAATTCCCTGGACACACTAGCTCACTCTGTACAGGAACCCACTCAGAATACCAGGAAAAGATATTCTAGAGGAACAAAATACTGTGCCTGATTCTCATGTGCACAATCCATAGATCCATACAATTATATTTTTTTCCTAAACATGCAACTAAATTTGGAAGTATTAGAATAAGAATACAACTGTGGATACAAGCATAACTTATCAGGGTAATAAATGAAGTGGAACAGTTAGAGGCTAAACTATGGCCTACAAACCAGATCAGCTCCACAGAACAATTTGTCTGACCTTAGGCATGCTGACTGCTGCTTTTCCTGACAGCACATTACACACAAGAAAGAAGTGGCTTCCAGCCTTCTGACAGGGTCTAACAGATCCTTCTCTATTTTGTAACCCAGCTGCAGGGAACCTCTATTATACAAAGGACAATGTAAATTCAAGCAACAGGAATAGGCATATTCATGAGATTACAGACAATCAGGAATGCATCAGTCTTATGAAGTCAGTAGCTCACGCATGAGATGTACATCCTGCCATGCAAGAGGAATGGATCCTGAGTCATGATCTTCAGTGTTCCTACGTTGTCCATGTACTTTCAAATAAAAAAAAAAAAAGAGTTCTGATGACTGACATCAGTAAAGTATGATTTTTGCTCCTGCCATCTTCAGCTGAGCCTCGTGCACAGCAGTGACAGTGCTTCCAATTTGCCTAAACATGCAGCATGCACACAGTCTATGGATATACAAAAGCAAAGCACTCTAGTTAACATTCCCACACAACTAATATAATGTACCCTTGTTTTGCTTTATACTTCTATATCTTACTTCCATCTTTTCCTGATCAGTACCAAGTATTATCCATGGAGACAGAAGGTGTACTTGGAGCTGCCACTTAAATGGCCTCATATTTTAAACCAAGAAATGTGGTGAAATACGGTACCTCATACCAGGCTGTGGGACTCAAGAAAATAAATACCTTTAACCTTACAGTGCTTGTGGCATTCTTACTCATTATCTGAAGATACCACAAGAATTCTTGTTTGTTTATTTGTTTCAACAGTATTCCAGTTGAAAACTCATACAGCAACACCAGGCGTAGCGAATTAGACTTAACCAAAGCTAAACACAGCTCAGTCATTGTGTGAATTTACATGTTTTGAAGTAATTTCAAAGTCCCCTATATATCTGAATGTGTACTTAATTGTAAGCAAATGAGTACTTTCACGCATTTCAAAGCTTAAATGTGTGCTGCAATGAGGTTTCATTTGTCAGGTGAATTCTGGTTTTATTTACAAAGAAGGAAATAAGCATGTAATTACAGTTATTTTGCACAACAGAAGAAATCAGCAAAAATTTAAAGTAAGTACACAACAGTAGTGGTATGATTTTCTAATTATCATCTTTATAGAAACACATAGGCGATGTACTACTAAGAGCTAAATATAAACAAACACAATAGACTCAGTTAATTGTCAGTACAACACATACAGGCATGTGGAAATGCAATAAGCATTCAACCCCCCCAGGCAAGCAAAGCAAGCACTACAGACAGCTTCGGCACACTGTAGCTTTGGTTTTTTGTACCATTGTGTGGATCATAATTAAAACTGCCACACCACTTCTCAAGATGGCATGGTTTAATGAGGAATTTTTGGTATCCTGAACACTCTGGATTTCAGAAGGGTTTCTTGCAAATCATGTGATAGGCAATAATTTATAAATAATGCTTTTAGAACAGAAGTATGATGTTCTCTTTCAACTGGAAGCTCACCAAAAATCGGCCAAAGTAAGTCTTTTCTGTCCTTAGCAAATCCTTAAAATTCCAAGAAAGTTCAACTCGTCTAAATCTTTATCTGTGAGGAAGTCTGTGTTTCTTGAATTAAAGTGTTCTGCCTGGGTATATCCATGTAAATCAGAAGCCCTCTGTACTCTAATGCACTTCAAACCTTAGAGGATGTCTGTCAGATTATGTTTTCACTTATAACGATTTCTGGACAGGAAAAACCGATGGAGGTTCATTCCTTGGTTTGGAATAAATGATGAGCTAACCATTGTCAAAAGCCTCCTGGTTCCTTCTGGGAAGAAAGGTTTGCAAGTGGATGTTCTAGTGTATTTTTAGGTTCTGTCTGAACAGCTGACAAAGACAAAATAAATGACAACAGATGGAAAGCTAGAGAAAGGCAGAAATGAAAGAATCAGCACATGTCTGGAAAACTTCTTAAGGGGAGTTGGAGGAGGATGGACAAAATAGAGTTTGATTCCTGAGACTGAGTTTGACTCAACCTCAGACTACTTTTATTTCCATTTAACAACATATGGAATGTCAGAACTGTGATATTTGGTTCTGGCTGAATTATCTTGGTTTGTTAGAAGGCTAAAATTCAAAGCCTTGAATCAACGCTTCAAGAAAACCAGATATTTTACATATGTGGACACAAGACATGCAAAGACCTTTTGAAATCTAATAGCGGGTCAGGCTGAGTGACACAATCTGTATCAAGCAACCTCTTTTGTTATAAAGTGTACATGTAGAAGACACGTTCAAGACAGATGGACTTTATTTACATGAGATGTTCAAATTAAATTACTGCGGTTACTTTTAGTCTTGGGAAATTCCTCTTATGCTGTAAGCATTCATAGAGAATATTCATACAGTGATGTTCAGTTTTAATATATTTTCTGGCAGATCATAAATGAAATATATACTGCCTAAACATGTATAGGTTTCTAATAGCAGAAGAGCCTATACATATTGCCTACAGCTGTCCTAACCACATGAAACAATTGAACAAGCTCCAGTAACCTTATTTTGCTGTAAATTAATTCATCAAATGTTAGATGTTAGACCATAGAAAAGTAATGAACAGTTTGGCTGCATAACACTGTTGGTACAATTTTTACCCTCTATAGCAATACAATCCTTCCTATAGGATGTATATGAGGAAATATCAAAGACTTGTATTCTTGCACAGCTATTGAATTTCACATGTGAAGATCACAGTAGGAGCAGATTGTTGAAGAAAACACCTTTATGTGGATTAATTTTCCAATCTTCATTTATTATTAAATTGTAAGGTCTATTAATGCCTACCAGAGCAAAGACTAGCAAGTATATTGTCTACACATAGGAATTGACATTATCATCCTTAACCTATAAGTTAATAGCTTTCTCTTTTGGGGACTGATTCTATATAAGTTTAATCTATGCAAGAATTTTAACTGTCTTTATATAGAACTCTCTCAATGGTGTTAATTATTAGAGAAGTAATTACTGTGTCTCAGACTTGAAAACATTTCCAGCAATTCAATATTTCCAGTCTCAAGTCAAAACCAAGAACAATCTGAAAGCCAAATTTATTCTGATGTAATTCAAATGGAGGATAAATCTGGTCTCAAGATTCCAGATCACGCTTTGTGCCAGTTTGGAAATGTCCCAGCTTCCTTTTACTTACATTTGCTTATAATGTGAAGCAGGATAATGGGTGGCTATGAGCGCCCTTTTCCACAAAGTCTTGGGAGCCATACTTAATAGCTGCAAAGCATGTCACAGTTTTTCAGTGAAAGGTGGAATGAAAGTCCATATTATTCCTGATTACTTTCCATACCAACTTTTAAAGACAATCTGTAAGGCATAGAACAGACTGGTTTACCCTGAGTCTGATTTATCATTTTTTCATCAGGCTAAGTCTACTGTTACTGAATTTCACACTAATTTTACATTCACACCAGTGAGAAATTGTTAGAATAGCAAGGGGCTTTCCTGTATGAAATTGTTATAATGGACTGGTGAAGTTGCAAAACCACGTATATAGTAAATATTAACAATTGGTAACAACACCTCTATAGGCAGACATTTGTATTTTTATGATTATTTTCAAAGTTGGAAATTAAAAATCAATGTAATTTTGAGCCTGCTGTTAGATATACACATATCTGATTAATGATTAAAATTTTACCCCAGGATTACCTTTGAGCCAGTAAAAAAAAATCTTCCCGCAAAATCCGAAATCTACTGAGATGGAAACCGAGAAGTGGATTGTTAGCACATCCATGCTGTGAGAGCAGAAAATACCAAAGCAATGCACTTGTACTAGACTCACAGGACATTCTGATTGCTGCAACAGTAAAGTCAGTTCACCACATTGTATGTGTTTATAACTAATGTGAAAAAGCTAGCTTGCTTTTAACCATTTCTTAACCATTTTACCTATTTACAATACCACAGTTCTAAGTAGAAATGCACAGACATCCTGCAGTACCCAGAAACTCCACATTATTTGTACCCACAACAATTTGTAGCAAAAAGGACAGAAAAGGAGGATCATTTTTTATCCCTTATTTTTTTTCCTACTTTCTCTATCTCCCACTCTGTAACTTAGATAAATAATTGGAGTTCTCTTCCTCTTTCCCATCCAGAACTGTTTATCAGGTATGCTTACAAAGTTCTAGTGCTAGGAAGCATTTTTCAAAAGCTGTATCTCACACATTTACATTAACCAGACTAGAGATAATGATTAATACTGTAATTCATTAGCTGGGTCCACACAAAACTTTATCATCTTCTTAGGATTTCCCCTAAATAATTATCTATTTTGCAATACATAGAACTCGACTACATCACAAAACTATTGAAATGTACAGGCAGTCAATTCCTTGTAATATTAACATTGACTACAGTAATCACAATAGCTAGCTAAGGTAAGTCAGTCAGTTGAGTTCCGATCTATATCAAATTCTAATCATAGCTTTGCTAAACTAATTCCTCAGTACCCCAGTAACATCCATTAAAGCATAAATGACCCTGCAAAAAGGACATCTGACAACACAGGCACTCATTGAAATGCACTATAAATTAACAGGTTTCTCCAAAGAAGTCTGAATGTTTTAGTGGCTCAAGAGATTACCGATTTGCATATCAGTTATTATTGATGAGAAAAAGCATTGCTAGCTTTACAGAAAACAGAGAAATATACAGTTATTTGCCTTCAGTTAGAGAGAAATAACAACTCATGCAGATGAAAGCATAAATATTCATCAAAAACACAAACACCTTGTTGCAAGGTGAATCAAATTGTTTATAACGAAGGATTTGGAAGCTAGTTTCTTTCAATGCTTTCCAAAATGTACTTAAATAGCATTTCACTTGTGAATTTGAGTAATTCAAACCAAATTTCAAGTAGTCTTGAACTTTTTTGATTAGACACAGGCAAGCTCTGCTGTTATCACCATGAGTTCTAAGGGGTTTTGACCAAACTGAGGTAGCAAAGAAAAAATAAACTCTTCAGATATGTACAGTGACAAAGACATATGTCTGTCAAAGAATGGGGGATTTCACATGTAATAATTCCTCATCATATTGCCTTGGGGTAAAACATTTGTGGATTCTTAAATTGAAAAGAATTTAAGAAGAGATGTAGGATGGCAGGTCTGGAGAAGGCAGAATTATGGAAACCTTCAACAAGGGTAAACCTCCTGTTCTCTTGGCTGTCTGTGAAAACTCACATAATATGCAAAAGTCCATGTCAAAAGTTGTCAGATCTCTTTTATTTTACCATTAAACCAGGCTGACATTTTAAAATGTTTGCTTTTTCCAAAAATGTCCTTGTTATTCTTGAGCTCTTGATGTTTGTTGTTGCAAAAGGCAATTACATGTCTCAGAGAGAGCTTCAGAAATGAGTCCCATTCATGTCTGAAAACAGGCACTAAAGAGTTTGCATAAAAGTATTCCTTTGAATAAAGATGGCATAGCTGTAATTTGCAGGAGAGGAAAAGGCTAAGTTCTCTACTAGTTTTAAAGCTACAGCTACCTCTTACTAGCACATAGTTAATTAAATATGTTGTGCAACCCCTTTCAACAGTTCTAAGGATCACTAGGCCTAGGGAGAGCACAGATTAGTCTGAGGATCAAGAGCATAGCTGTAACTTAATTCCTGCTACTGCCCACTGTGAGAACAGAGGCTGATCTGAAAGTTGAACCTTATCCTAGGTACCTTTAGTGATAATATTCTTGATTAACTAGGGAACTAACAAAATATAATTGATTTAAGTTCAAACTTATTCATTCAAAATATCTCCCCCTGCAGTCAACTGCAGTGAATACAAAAATCAAAGTAGATGGACAATTGTCAAGTCCTGAGCTACTGTTCATTGAAGAAGATGGGAATTAAGCCCTACAAGACAAAAGAAATAAAGGAAGGGGTAAAGTCCAAAATGTGTATTCCTGGACCTACCATCTGTAATCCAGAGGATGCATTCCAGCAAAGAAAAATTCCTAAAGCACACTTTACCTCTATATTGCTCTTCCTAAAAGCAAAGCAAAAACTCCAGGGTTTCAGACATTACTCCATCGTGTGCTTTGCTTCTGCACTGCATAACACACTGGTAAAGCACTGAACAGAAAAAAGAAAGTCAGTGTACTTCAGTCTTCACATGCTTCATTCCTCTTCTACATAATAGCCTCCTAGAGTGTTTTACAGGAAGAGAAAGCCAGAATGTCAGACACAGACAGCACTGCAGAAGACAATTAAGAAAGAATAATGGACTTGAGTAGTAGATGAATGTTAGTAATTTTTTTTTTAATCTTATAAAAAATATCCTATTAGTACTAAATGAGGTCAAAAAGTTTGGGACAGAATACATATGACTGGCTTTCCTTTGTTTTCTGAGTGCAATAACTGTTAAAAGAGCTGAAATATTTTTTCGTAAAATGATTATGAGTTCTAAGAGGTGACATTTGAAAGAAGGACATAAATTACAGAGCAAACATCTAAATGTTTTCATAATGTTGAAATGGTTATTGTAAAAAATGTATTTGATATAATAGGAAGCATATGTTTCATTAGGCTGAATCCACAGAAAATGTTCTCTACAGAACAACTGCATAATCATTCACACTGAAAATATACTGTTCACCTCACAAAACATGTGCACTGTAGTCTTTTTCACACAACACTGCTGTTGTAAGAAAAAGGAACTTGGGAGTTAGAAGTTTCTTAGAGGCCTTTGACTAAGAAAGGAATCTTCTGTCTATAATTTGTGAACAATTACATGAAATGTGGTGAAATAAAACTGTGTGCCAACACAGGTTTTAAGGTATACATTCTGCATACTCAGAGCTCATTTATGCCACTGAATTCCTCACCATTATTTGGAATACAGAAGTGCCCAACAGCCCCAGTTGGAATCCTCTCAATTAAATTCATTGGACTTCATGTAAGCATCAACTCAGGCCCACTATAACAAAATCACCAAACGTACAGAATTACATACCCAGGTTAACTGTCCGAATGATCAGTGCTAATACAGGTATGGATGCACTTGTCACAATCAATCCACTGACATCACGGAGAGACAGTGTGGCATCTTTCAGGTTTTAGAGAATGGAGAGAAGAGGAATCATCAGTTTGGGTGACTGAAGTTTCAGCAGAGGTGCCTGATGCTCAACCAACCATTCATGTCAAAAGAACATTGAGAAATCAGTCCTTCTTAATAATTTCTACAAACCCATTTAGAGTCCTCAATTGAGGTGTCAGAAATATACCATAAGCATATACCATTATGCAAGCAGCTAACAATGTGTCTGTTAGCAAGGATGGCCACAGACAATGCTCAGGAGTACAGTAAAATACATGGTGGCAAAAGCTTGGATTTGTCTCACCTTTCTGTGTCTAAAAGTTAAATGTTGAAGTCAGAACTTGCACTGTTTTAAAATCACGGTAAAAATCACAGCAGTTCATCCCATCTCCTGCTGGTGGCCAATTTCCTCTAACAAATATACAGTACAGAACTAAGTTATTGTGTCCAGTTAAAACTTAGATTATTAACTTTCAGAAGCATTTGGAGTCAATCCTTCCCTGATAAACTTTTGGGCATTTAAAGCTGTTGAGATAAATCCCACCTATGGTAGTGCATTTTGAAAAACATTGAATTACCTTGAGAGATAACTGTGAAAAAGACAGGAAGACAGGTTCTTACCACAAGAGAAAAATAATTGTTTGGCTTTTTTTTCTGCATCTTTAAGTCCTAAAAGGCCTGAAAGAACCTGAATAAGAAATCCTGACTGAAGTCATAGAGACAATCAAGGTCTGAGAGCATAAATCTCAGTATCTATGCTCAGTGTTCTATCTATCAAACTGCACTGTCTTCCAACTCATCCCTTATAAAAAATGGAGAACTGAACTGAGGTAAGGATTACTGCTTGCTGTATTGTGTTTTATTTCTGTTGTCCTTTGTAAAATGTATCTTCATTCTACTTCAGGTTGTTCCACATCCCGTGGAATAAAAAATAGTTCATTACTATGAAACTGTGTTCATTAGTGAGGAAAAAGCAGCACTGAAGACATTCAGAAAAGTAACACTGTAGGTCAACCTGACATTTGCTATCTTGGGCCTGGGAAAATGTTTCTTATGAAATCTGGACTTTAAAAAGTCCAAATAAGAGTTTGGGCTCAAAAATAATGCAGTAAGAAAAAGCTGACTGTCAAAACTGGCAGCAATGAACAATCACCGCTTTCCTTCTTTGATAGGAGTTATCAGAACTATAGTTCAAAATCCATTTTCAGTCTGGTTTTGCCTTAAAGCATAGGTACTGGAAAACACTGCTTCTGCTCTAATTCCTTGTGTGATGCATTGCTGAGCCAGTACAAGTTGCACAAGAATTATCTACTTTGGAATCTCTATAGAGACTGATGCTGACAGTCCGAATGGCTAGAGGCCTGCACCATTGCTGATGTAAGTACTATTTAGGACATCACGCTACACCATATGAAACCATAATATTTAAGAAATGACAGAATTGCATTTATCTTACATTTTTAAAAAGTGTGGAGGTACCAAACATAAAAATGTCATAGGGTGCAATGTAGAAGGTAATGTTTTAAAAGAAATACACATGCATTCCATAGTAAGAGAGTAAGAGAGTTTCAATGAAACAGTCTGAAAAGCAGAAGAGTGTCCCGTCAATCATCCAACCAGTAAACATACAATGAGCACAGAACAGGATGAAATGGGTCAATGCCAGTCAGCCTGGACATAAAACTATTTAAATTGTCATAGCTCTGCAGTGCTTATAGACTATTCACCAACTCTGCTTCCACTTAAGTCAGGGAAAGATTTTGCAGGCATGCATTGCAGGTGGCTAGTGTTTTGTGTCTATAAGTTATTTATTTATTTATAGAAAAAGAAGATGGATAAGAGATGAAAGTCCTCGAGTTCTGAAGTTCCAACAAAATAAATATATACAGGTTCTACTTAAGTATGTCCTTTTATTTCTCACTACCACCTCTCCTCCCTTTACCTAAATGGTCTAGTCCATTCACCGCTCAAGTCCACACACATCTTCCCTTCCCCCAGTTGCCAGAGATATTTTCTTATTCTAATTACCAAGACAGCTTCACCAACCCAATTCTTTTCTGCTGCCTTAATACTCTAATCATTCCACCAGGAACTGAGTTCAGAATGCACAGTGTTCCATTTGGCCATCCTTCCCACCTGGGGGTTCTCCGCAAGACACAAAGTTCCTATATTTTACTGTGATAAAATCTTACTGACCATCAGAGAAAGAAGTAACAAGACACCTTATATGTCCACTGGTATGCAGCAAGGATACAAAATGCTTATGAACGTTTGAGGCCATGTCCTGTGCCTTTTGACAACATGAGAAGTGTTCTGCAAATCACTAAGTATCCATATGTTAGCTCCTTTGTTATAGGGCAAATATTTTGCTCCAACTATTTTGCTTTCTTCCCATGAAAACAGATAAAATCATACCATTTGTCTTGCCTTTACATCATTCAGCAATGTGCATAATATATTATTCCTCATACAGACAGTAATTTAACTGATATTTTTTTGTCCTTCTGTCACTTAATAATGCAATGTATCTGAAGAAGAAGCAAAAAAATCTAGAGTGTTTTCCACTGAGTAACACTGAACAGAATTTACTCTTTAAGACAGCTTTCACAAGATGGTTCCTCTAAAGTTGCCCTAAATTTTCAAAGCTTTGATTATTGCTTTATGAGTAAGAACTTCACAATGTAGCTGCCATTAGAAATTCACCTTCCTTAGATGTAACCATTCAATGTATCCAAGTAATTACTTTTGCAGCTGTTGTATAAATTAAATAATAGCTGATTTATCAGTTCATAATAAACAAAAATGTATTCTGCCACCTGGATGGTAATCTTCAAAACATATTTCTTGTTACCATTACAACTAATCTAGGGCAGGTCAGTGAAGTTAGAAGAATTAAAAATATTAGAAATAACAGAAGATTCCCTGTTAATGTCTGTGAAAGGAGACAGACACACCTTCTTGTTGCTCCAAAAGGGTTGTGATTCCAACAGCAATCAAGTGAAAAAAAGAGGGCTTATGAAGACCTTAAAAAGTACATAGCCCTGGTGCTGTCTCCAAAATACATACCCTGTCACCCTGAAGACATTGCCAGCAGGTATTAACTGATGAGGGAAGGCTATAATTTAAGACTCGGTCTTGCATCTTCTTGATCAGTTTGAACTGCATTAGTATGCAGAGAATAGAAGGGATCCTAAATACTAGCTGGAAGTACTTCAGTACTTTTGAGAACTGGACATGAAACTACTGAGCTAGCCCTTTTTCAAGCAGTAGAATAGATTTTCACATTAGAAGAAATTTAGACAGTTGGCCAGGACTTTTTAGGGCCTGCATGACAACCTCTGTAACTGCATCTCCTACCTCAGCATTTTGATGGGTTCTAGAAGAATATATTGATTGTTCAAGAGAGATAAGCTCCTTGAAATCCCTGTAGCTGACACTCATACGCACAAGTAAGCAACAACTGCCATTCCATCATTACACACTGTCTTAAAGGACTGCCACTGAGCACTCTGTTAGTGAGGGCATCCAAAGTAGTACAAAAGCCTTTAGCCTGTCTGCCACAGGAAGCACTACCAAAGGTGTCTGCAGTCAAACATATGAGCTGACTGTGTTTAACTAAAAATACAAGTTTTGATCGCAAATGAGAGCCAAGCTATAATTTCAGTTCTCTGAAAGTCAGCACAGACAGAACCTAGAACAGACATTTTCCAGAAGGGTAAACAGGCCCTTCTCTAAGTAAAAACAGAGCAACCCTTCAAGTACAGGAATAAAATGTGATCGGCATGCACAATTAGGCATTACTCTAGCATAACTCTGACCTACCATTTTACTACTCAATATTTTATTGTAAGCCACCTCTGAGCCAAACCAAAATCCACACTGATTATTTTACATGAGAGAGTCTGCTTCATTAAATAGCAGTAATGTGGTAATCTGTCATTTTGTTAAGGATATTTTTATGCTGAAAATGAACGCTCCTGTAGTGGGAAATAGTTTGTGGGCAGGAGTTAGGTGAGGGTGCTAAGTGCTACTGAAATACAGTCAAGAGTTGAGGAACATTGCCACATCACATACTGAAACTAGGTCATCCCTTGTATTTGGAATACGATCCACCCCACAGACAGACAACGGGAATATTTTTTTCCATTAATAACTGTCTGTTGAGAAAATAAGGGGAAAACATGATCTGATGCTCAGAATTAAAAGCAATTAAAACTGGAAAGAGGCACAATAGGTGGGACGTAACATGCTGAGTTTCTGGAAGATAGAAGGCAGAACTTCCAGGGTAAAAGGTAAGTGCTGAGGTAAGTTTTCAGTCAGCTAAGACCAATAGCTGCTTCAGGATGTGGTTGCAGGCTGCAAAATTTGTCCAGAAAGAAGGCTACATCCATGGGCAGTTAGACAGCATTAAGCATACTGCTGCGGCAGCCAAAGCACTACTGGCAGTGAGGTATCCATGAAGTATGCAGTTCTGCATGAAATCCTGCACCTGTGGGCTGTTCTACAGCTGCCCATTTTGATACACTCCTCCCAATTCTAACTCCATTTAGAAGGGGTATTTGAATTGGTCTTATGAATAAGTTCTAAGAGAGCCTTCCAGAAGCTTCTCACAGAACCTGCCCCTTCTCAAGGCTTTAAGATTCCTGCATATAAAGTTACATTTAAATTTATGTAATGGGCATGAAAAGAAAGTTCCATCCTAAAGAAACCAGAGCAGAAATTAGGAGTTCAGTGCAATGCATTTCTATACTTATCTGTAAGACCTAAGAGATACCAAGAATAATGTAGCCTGTTGTACTCTCAAAACTCAGCTCCAGATGTTCTTTTCCCACAGTCAAGCAACCAGAATGCAGAACTTCTACAGATGTCATACATTCTTAGGGTGAAAAAGTTTGGAAGTCTTTTTAAGAAAGACTTTGTGTCACCTTATGTCCTGTATATTTGCCATTTGAAAGCACTGCAAAGTCAGGCTAAATTAGATCACCAGGCAAGGCACAGTCCTATGTTACAGTAGAGAACTCATCCAATTATTTCCTCCTGAGAGTGCCAGCATGGTCCTCATGAAGCCAATCTAATAGGAATTTCTGTAGGTAAATTGTATGGACAGATGGAAAAAGTTGACCTCAGTCTCAAACTCAAGACTACTCTTGCACGGCAATAACACTCCACTATTTCATAAATAATCCTAGTTCCATTGATTTCAGTTTGTATCAGTCAAGCACCTAGCTTAGCACTTTGAGCAATAGCTGAGTGATTTCCTGTGTTAAGATAATGGGCAGGAAAATATCACAAAGCTGCTAATTTCCATGCATTGTAGAAAAACAATAGCAGCACAATCATCAGACTAACATAATGCCTCATGGAATTTCTTGCCACAGGATGCTGTGGACGCTGGAAAATCACAAAGGATTGCAGGGGATTGAACAAATTCATTGAAGAAACATCTAATGAAGGCTTTTAAACACAAACATGATCCTCTGGCTCAAAAAGTCCCTGAATATAGAACAAATTTGGCAGTTGATTATTCAGGAATTATTACCCAGCTGACATTGCGAGGAAAAAAAAAAAAAAAAAAAAGTTCATTGGGAGACTAAGGAGGCTAAAAGTACAGGATAGACATTTAAAGGCTTGGTCCAGAGCAGCTGACAGGTTTGCCCAACTCCAAGCTATTTCTGGGCATCTGGTTCTGGAAGATGCTGACATCATTTTCAGTTCACTGAAGTGGTGTGCAGGCCTGGCTGACCCTCTTCCAGCATAATAGTTTAGAAATTAAGTCAACAGGTTTGGATTTCTATATTTACAGAGGTAAAGGCAAGAAATTTAGTCCTATAGAGGACATGAGCAAACGAAGCCTAGTGGGCTTTTGGTCTTACCTCACCCGAGTCCACCACACCACCACACAGATAAGGAGCTTGAAAAAGCCTTGAAATTAAAATAAAAATTGCAGGGGAAAGTGATACCATATCTCAATTAAATAGTAACAGTTTGTGTACTAGTTTTATATGGTGCTTAATACTTAATGATATAAATTAATGGTTGGGAAATACATTTCCAGAATCCAACAAAGTGAAACAATAGTTTGGGTTTGGACTGAGAATTTGGTGTGGCAAAGATTACAGCAATTTTCATTGCTATGAGGTTTGCTTTGATGTAGGTTTTCTATTCGAAAGTAACATACAAATTTACTTTGTATTACATCATCCTTTATATCACCTCCCTTTCAGAAAACATCTGCTAGTCACTGATCCACATAATGCTAACACAGGCTAAATGTTACAGATCTTTTTTGCTCAATTTCAAGACTGTTACTGTTTTCAGGAAACTTGCCCCTTCTCATCTCCCCTTACTGAATCTTCTAAGATGTCCAACAAAACACTAAGCAACAACATTTGAAAGAGTTTGTGGCCTGTTAATACTTTTCCTTATTTGGAAATTTTGCAGGAGGAAATTTTTTATTATTTTAGTCATATTTTTGAGAGAGTAGATTTTGCAGTCAGGTCTTTACACATTGACAATAATGCTTTCTCCTATCACTATGTGAAAGTGAAGCTATTTTGAAGGATCCTGAGCAAGCTTCCACCCTGTCCCTTGATCTTATTCAAGGCATATCATTTAATATTTTTATTCAGTTCACTGGAAAACTAACATCCAGAAATGTGAGGCAATTAAATCTAATTCAGACTTGAATATAATTAAAGGGTTAACTTAAACTATTTGCATAAATAGCTAAGTAAAATGTGCTAATTACAAGAAATAAATCAGCAATAAACAATTGCTACTATACAATGATATGCATGATACCACATGTTTTCTTATGGTTACCTAATACAAGCATTAGCAGTTTCCAGTTCTTTGAGGTTGATGTAGTTTGGAGCTCAGAGCATCAGCTCTGATTTTGCTATCATGATGGGAGATTTCAATATGGCTTCAATTCTGTTCCAAAATACAGCAAACAACATACTGTGCTAACAACTGCATTCATTCAGAGGAATAATACATAGACTTGAAAGAGCAATGAAGCTTAGGAATAACACTGCAGCCTTCTTTTGTAGACTTGCAACTTTTATGAGTAAGTTGTGCTTAGCATTTCACCTATGTTATATGTTAGGGGCATTTCATCTAGTTTCACATGATGATAAATTTAAGCCATAATAATTCTTCCTCTACAGAGAGGTTTTTATCCCTCAACAAACAAAAATTTAGAAACTAAAGAAAAAAACAAAGTCTCAAGAAAACATGCATTTGGGTCTAGACCTGGGTTCTTTTATGTCAATTGCCACGTGAAAAAACCAAAAAAATCAGTGGATCACTAATGCTTTGGAAGGTTTCCCTTAAAATGGCACAGATAAGTTCTTATTTGACTAAATAGAGAGGACTGTTGAAAGGATACAGTTTGCTTATGAACTTATATTTCAAAAGTCCTCATTTTGGAATCAGCAAAGACTGAAATGTTAGAAAGGTAATGAGAAATCAGACTCCATTTGAAGCACATCTAGTTCATGGCAACATTTCTAAGAGCAGAAATATCTTGCTCCTTTTGATAAATGAAAAATAACATCCTCCCCCAGAAGTGGACACTCAAAGGAGGCAAACATTGATTTACTGCAAAGGAAATGTCTGTGAAAACACAAATTCTCTTCTTATTTTCTTGGGTAGTTAAACCTTTCTTTTTGATTTCTCTAATCTAACTTCTAATACAGTAGATGGAAAATATTTCTCATTATTTAAGTCATAAACCACTAGTTCAGGTGGATTTGATTACCAATTGCAGGAGGTGGCACATGTCCAACATGCTACCAAGTGAACTTACATGCTTGTTATTTGTGAATTCTTCATCTTATGGAATCTTATAATTTGATTTATGGACTATTTCAGTTTATAGCTTGTAGACTTACATTCAGGTTTGTTTAGGTTTTGCTTTCTGTACTTCATCCACTATTTACAAAATCAGAGCTCTGAGGTAGGATCTGAGTAGCATACTTGCACTCTAACAAGGTTGGCGCAAGGTTCCTGACAGGGCACACACTTTTCACTTGCAACTTGGAAATGCTATGCTTTTTTTCAGCATACGTCACCAGAACAGGCAATAAAAAACCAGATGCTATGTGAAAACTTTTCTCAATAAAACCACAGCTGTGGAATACAGCAAACCTCGAAGAGAAAAAAACACCACTGACACCAGTCTAAAAAATGTTACCCTGTATCCTGTGGTTTCTTGGTAAAATCAGTTCTTAAAAAGCCTCACAAAATGAATGTCAGACCCTTAGATACACCAAATCATTAGTAATGGGATAAACTTCAAAAAAAATCACTATATGCTTTAGATCAGAGAAACCCTGAAAGTCTGTGGGCCTACAGTCAACCAAAGTAGATTTCACTGATTTCATTGCATCTTCTCAGATTTACTCCAGCTGAGGTCTAGCCCTTTTGTTTATTCAGACATCTTGATGTTTTCTGTCTACTTCATCTCTCTCTCTCCTCTTTCTTGCCAAACCAGAATGGTCTCTGCTTTCCTGATCCTGTGACTCCTAGCTGGTTCAGAGTCAAACCATTTCAGATTTCATACAGCAAGCACAATTCCTTTTCCCATCACCTCAGAAACTAAGGTAAGATGTGATTTTGCTGGTTAACACACAGACACAAAACCCCTTTACACAGAGAATTATCTTCTTATTACGGATAATAACTTTTTGGTTCTTATGAGCATATTGATGTTAGAATGTTTCATTCCCTGACTTAACTGAAGAGAAACAGTGAAAGCATCTGTGTGTGAGTGTGTGACAGGACATGGGAATGCAGGTATTTCTGCTGCACAACCAGAATAACGCATTTTATCATAGTCTGAAAACAGCTACTCCAGTTGATAGGCAAAGAGCAAAATAGTAGTCAATCATCACAGAGGATTTTCCCAGTGGGAGCTACACATACCATGTGTCCGGTCTAAGCTGGATAGCAGGTAAATTCTGTAATCTGCATGGCTGAAGTATTCAAAAAATACTTCTACACAATGTACACTGTCAGCTGGAGTCCTAGTGTGCTTTGTTGCTAGAGAGGACAGTGTGTGCCCTGATCTCAGCTGACTCAGCAAGCTGATACTGAACTCCATTTTGATGTGACTATGGTTTTTGAGTTGTTTGAGTTGGCGGGGAGCAAGAACAGCTTGCAGTTGAGTCTGGCTCCACTTTTGTGGTGTTTTTGCATGAATTCCACTTTGTGTTTCTTCTCTAAATGGTGGAATGAAGACTCAGCATAAGCTTGTCTCCTCTAGCATTGTTTATTCTGGGAGGGGAAAGGATTCTGTTCACATACTATCTGCATAGAATCAGGCTTAATAACTATTTATTTCATAGAACTGCTATGACCCACTTTTAAACTGAGCAATTAGGCACAAGGATAACTATATATTAAATATTGATATGCTGTCATTCATGACATCTAATTTTGATGCTGTCAGTGCTAATACACTGAATATCCAGAATGATATTGATACTGCTCAAAGCACAAATGCCTGCTATTGTAATTTGACATTTAAATGGACCAGTGAAGCCTCAGTTCTACTGAAATCAAGTAGTCTTGCCACTGATTTCAGCAGAACCAGATTTTTATGCATAACAATGATAGTTCTTATTATCATAACAGACACTTTAGTTGCTGTAGGAAATAAAATCATTTAGTTAAAATGCAGCTAAACACTTATTGTTACACTGCAGATGAAAGTAAGACTTTTTTCTATAAAAAACTGTGTTTTTCATCCCTGAAGCCAACACTGACATTAAAGACTCTCATCCCATTATAGTGGTTTGGCTGCTCACCATCTGCTACAGAACTACGGTTAAGTACTTGACTGCTCCTACACTCCAGGGAAGCAAACACTTCCAACAAAGACATTTTTATCCCATTACTCTTCTTTCAAATATGACTTGAACATTTTATGCAGACAATACAATGACCTTTGGGGCATAGAGGCCAACATAAAGCCCAGTTTCTAGTTAATTTTATTGGAAGAATGATAAAATTGTATTGTTTTACATGAATTATGGCCTTGAGTTACTCAGTAGTGGAATCTACAGACTAGACATCTTGTACTGGGGCCTGTCACACAGCCAGCAAAAGCATTATCATCTATTAAACCAGACTTCATTTCCAACATTATTTTTAGGACCATTTTTCCCCTGTGCTAATTAACTGCATACACAGTTAGACCACTGTAAAATACTGCTTAATTTATATTGCTTAATTTTCTTCTTCTCTAAGCACTGCAAACAAGAAAAAAGCAGTATATGCACAAAGGAGCTTCCATACTTTTTCCTGATAATTTGACAATTTGATTCTTTCTTTTGAGTGGTATCCAATGCAGTTCTTTTATCATTCGCTGTTTGCATTATGATGTAAGGTCACCGTACATTAAGCTTGTTTACTCACTATCCAAAGACAGTTCCCATTCTGAGAAGTTCAATATTGTCTGAGATGAGGGAAACAAGGTTTCCCAAAAAAAAAATAGACAACATTTTCAGAGGTAGTCATAGGAAACCAGAGAGCCTGGTGAACACACACATGCCCCTTTAAGAACTTAACCTTGAATTAGTGGGCCTAACTTCCACAATGCACACATGAAGATCAATTTAGAAATGTCACTCTTCTATCAGTTGATCCAAGTGCCACCCCCTAGTCTCCCTTGATATAGTCACTATCTCTTTTGTATCTGTTCATATTACGTATTAGGAAGCTGGCAATTACTCATTTTTATTTAAATATTTATTATTATTATTTTATTATTTATTTCATTATTTCATTGCTTGTTATTGACCTTTCTCAAGCAGTACAAGAGAAAAGAAAATAAGACATTGATTACCTGCCTGATAATATAAAGTTGGTTCTAAATTTGTGTGTGAATCTTAAGCAATGCAGAGGGTGCCGCCCAAGTAAACAGAACAAACCAGGAATGGAACAGAAATTTCACTGTATATGGAAAAGTTGAGATAGCTGTGCCCATAAGGACAAGCAAGCATTCAGAAGTTGATCAAAAAATACTTGCTTCTTTTTGCTCTTGGAACAAGAGAAGAACCTGATCTACCTTTGACACATAATCAAACATGATAACATCTCAATAGCCCAGTCACAGATTGCTCCTCAGACAGGATTTTCAACCTACCATGTCAGACCAGATAATAAGTACAGACATACAGGTAGTTGCACACACAGAATAACTCCTTATTCAATGAATATTAAGAAAACTGTAGCTATCTGTAGTGTTAGTTAAATAAAGATACAAGAACGTGTCCCAAAGGTAGCACTATGACTAAGAGGGATTAGGTCAGTTCCTGTATTACAGTACAGGTTTGTCAGAGATAATCTGTAGCACTCAGTCTTCTCTTTGGCCAGCAGTCATAGAACCATAGTATCGTTTCAGTTGGAAAAGACCTTTTAAGATCATTGAGTCCAACCACTAACATAACACTGCCAATCCCACTACTAAATCAGGACCTTAAACACCTCATCTACATGTCTTATAAATACATCTAGGGTTGGTGACTTCACCACCTCCCTGGGCAGCCTGTTCCACGGCTTAACAACTCTTTCAGTGAAGAAGTTTTTCCTCATGTCCAACCTAAACCTCCCCTGGCGCAACTTGAGGCCATTCATTTCCTCTTGTCTTATCACTTGTTACCTGTAAGAAGTGACTGACCCCCACCTTGCTAAAACCTCCTTTCAGGTAGTTGTACAGAGTGATAATGTCTCCTCTGAGCTTACTTTTCTCCAGGCTAAATAATCCCAGTTCCCTCAGTTGCTTCTCAGAAAACTTGTGCTCTAGGCCCTTCACCAGCTTCCTTGCCCTTCTTTGGACCTGCTCCAGCACCATAATGTCTTTCTTGTGGTGAGGGATCCAAAACTGAGCACAGTAGTCCAGGTGTGGCCTTACCCATGCCAAGTACAGGGGCATAATCACTTCCCTAGTCGATATGGCAGTCTATCTAGAGATGTTCAGTAAAACACACGAATTCCTATCTACTCACCAAACCTGACAATCAGACATATGATTCAAAAAGAAAGAAAAACCTATTACTTTAAATCAGCACTAAAGAAAACCATGGAAAGGGAACAACAAATTCATGGCATACAGTGTGACAAATTACATTTAGAACTGACAGAAAAATTGGTCACCATATAAATTATTTGTTGGATATTTTTTATTCCTGTTCCTCAGATACAAGTTTTGAAATTCTCTTTTGCATATGTTACCTCACATTTTTCAGAAGGTGCTATGCAGTTTCTCTCTCACATTTTTCAGAATGTTCTATGCAGTTTCTCTTAGAGGACTATATCAATTTTGAAGTTTGCACTGTTCTGTAAGTCACAGGAGCTACTGGAAACCCGTCTTATCTCCCAGCCCCCAGCTGAAATGATTTCTGTGACTAGACATCTTTCCTATACAGCTGTGGCTTCGGGCTGACATTACAAAAAATGGAAAAAGATTTTTTTTTAATGTTTCTGTACTCTAGGTCTGAGCTAGTGAGAGCTCTTGAAAGTAAGAGTACACAGTGTGGAGACTCTCCAAGAGGTTGCATGAAGCCTATTTCTAGCAGGGTCATTGCTAGGCTGCCCCAAAGCTGACTTAACTTTACAGAGTGAGTTCCTGGGTAATTGCTGTATTGAGATCTCGCATCACACAACACCTGCAGGATATCTGTTCTCCATTACCTGACCTATCCCAGTTCCCCATTATCCTGAATAATACACCTGATTGAACATACATGATAGATTACTCCATCACACACAAAAAAAATGGAAAAGTAAGTAATTTCCCCAAAATTCTTCTCAAAGGTTGTTGCACACAGATGCAGGATGCAAAAATTCATATAAAAGACTGTTGTATCACAAGTTCACCATCTACAGCAGGGAAAAACCTATGTTAGCAAAAGATTAAGTTTGTCTTTTTTGTATTCTTTATGATATGATAATAGAAAAAAATGATAATAGAAATGATAAAAAAATTATAATAGAAAAAATAGGATAGGAATATAAATGACATCTCTGACAACGCTTGGGAGGTATGTAGTTCACGAGGTACTTGAGAGATAAATATGCTTTCTGTTAACTTTATGATGATGGGCTGTCTGAACATGCTTACAGTAAGAATAATTGTTCTAGTGCTCTTTCAGCATATACAGGGACAAGGATCCAAACCAGCTGCCCTGTTCTACATCATGCCATTTATCTTCTCACTTCCTCTGCAGACGCATAGCCATGGAAGCATTTAATGGAAACAAATTAGGTTTTTTGCTAACCAATTTCAAAGCCTCAGTGCAAAACCTGAATGGTTAACGTCATGTGCCAGTTTTTGGAAATTACCATTACCTCTATGGTTTGAAAAGATTTTGTGCAATCTCATAACTCTCTTGCTACAGCAAATAAAATTTCCTTTTGCTCTTCTTTTCCAGTCTTTCAGATATCTATTTCAAATATGCGCAGGTGTTATGTAGTAAATTAACAAAGGTGGGTCTTATTTGTGATTTTCTCTTCTGGTTAACTCTAAGCATGACTCTTCTGGCCTTTTAAAAGAGAAAACCTCCTTCAGTTTGGGTCCCACTGCCATGTGGCCTGTGTCAGGGCCCTGAGTGCACCAACAGCCCTTACTGGCCATGGCCAATCTCACCTGGGGCCTCCACCAACAATCTCTGGCCATGGGTCAAGCAGCTCTATTTATGTTCAGGACTGGGCTTTCAGTCCTTGTCAGAGCTCTATCATATGTGTATCTGTCTCCAGCTCAGATGAATCTGTTTTGTTACTGTGGACTTACCTGGTGATTACTGGTCCTGACCTGTGGATTGATCTTGGACCTGTTGCATCACCACAACCTTTTCTGGTGATCTGGACTTCTGATTGACCCCAGTCTCACGTGTCGTGTTCACCCCAGTCAAGTACTGTGGGACTAAACCCTGGCTGGTGAGGTACCTGACCTGCCTGCTATGTTACCATACTTGGCTCCTTGTCCTTCAGGACAGCAAGTTGACCCTTGCTGCTCCTTGACAGACTATTCCTCAACTTTTTCTAGCTTCCAGATAGAAAACACAGCTTCAGATGATGGATTTAAAAAAAAAAATACACTTAAGCATAACAATATACTGTGTATTTTAACCAGATGCAGAAGCCTTTGCTTCTTGACATTGACACCCCCATGTGAGAATACTATTATACCCCCAGCTGTCCAAAATTTACTTTTCTTTTAATAGCTTGTCTTGTTTTTCCTGAGTAGGCTCACTATATGCACTATATTATCCATATAAAATCTTTGCTATTACAGCCTCTTACTGACAATATCTTTGTGGATTTTTTTTTTTAATGTGGAGATCTTAATGTCTCAGTTTTTACCTATGACACCTAGAAAACCCTCCCTTCTGCCACTCCACAATGCAGCTGTCACATCTTCTCTTGACTGCGAAGCTGCCTATGAGGTTTTTCAGTTCCAGTTTACTCTATGTCTGAATCACTCAACTTCTTTAGTTCCATGATTGAAGCCAGACTGAATCCTTAGTACATGCCTGAAGTTAAGAATGGTTTTAGCTATTGCCTTTAGACTTTTGTGCTTTCCTAAACTGGGCCCCTACTGATTAAAAGGAATTTTTGAAAAGCCAGTCATGGTGGATGATGTTTTAAAATGGAAGCTGTTTAAGAATATAATTAAAAGAATAATTGCTATAATAAAAATTTAACATGTCTGCAAATGACCAAAATGATCACAGCTGTCTTCCACAAGTTTAACTTTATTCTTTTCTGTTAGTAAAAGCCAAGACATTACAGATTTTTCAGCTTTACCATATAGTGATGCATTTTTAGATTTGTGGGTAGACCGAGTGATGTGCAGCCAGTATCTGAGACACAGTCTTAAATTCTGGTTTTTCTTGATTACCACTCCATTATATCTTCTACAAAGTCATCTTTTTTTCAATCAGTGCTGGACGGCACTTTCTGAAATGCATGTTGACAGCAACAAATCAAAAAGAAAATCAAGTTGCCATGTTATATAAGGGCATCACACAATGTTATGTAAGATGGCTCCCTCTTAGTTATTAGGTTTAGGTCAGTTTTGGCACACACTCAGATGAAATGTGGAAAACACCCGTTAAGAAGTGAAGAATGTATGTTGTTTGCCTTCATTAATATTAATTCATTGTTTTTGCTTCATAACAACATACCCTTGTGAATGGCTGAATAGAGAGAAAACCAATTGCCGTGTCCACTGTGACTTTGTATGACAGGACATTTAACCTGTAACATTTTACACATTTTACATGAACAAGACTTGGCCTTGCACTAGTTTAGAACAGTGACTTCAATAGGAAAGCAGAACTGAAAACACTTGTTACGATTGTTTTCTTGCATCCTTTCTGACCACTATCAGAAGATCTTTGAAAGGGCAAATAAATCAGTTTCAGAAATATCAGTGCAGACAAATTATCCTTTTTCAGAATTACTGCATTTAAAATTTACCTAAGGAGGTTTCATGAGAAATCTAAATTATTTTATCAACACTGAAGGATATTCTTGAGAGTAATCCAAAACATAAGAAGCCTCCAGCATAACATCTTTCCAACTTTCTATCTTGTTTCAGTAACAGCTGTCAAGTGCCATGAACCAGCCATGTTTAGCTTTTCAGCTGGCAAAATATATATATATTAAATATATATAAAATCTGCCAGTCCATGATATAGATTGCATAAGACTGAAGAAAAAAAAGTTAGCTGAATTAGGGTATATGTGCAGTATCATAAACTGCTCAGTCCCTGGAAGCTTTTGCTGCAGAGGACCCTAATAGAAATAACTGAATACAGTAATTACAACAATACAATAATTCACACCATTCATCACGGCACCAAAAAAAAAAAAAAAAAAAAAAAAAAAGTAATATATCAAGTTCTATAAACATAGTGTGATGTGCACTGAGGGCACAATCCATTCATTTCAATTAAGGGAGGATGTTTTATTATCCCTAATGGGGATAAAAGTGAATTATGATAAAAGTAGATCTTGCTTGTTTTGTGTCATAGCGTTCCCTCAACAAAGAAAATGTGAAATAAAATAAAATATGTTAGAAGAGATTGGAAATTGTTGAGTAGAAGGAAATGAAATCAAAAGCAAAATAAGGACAAGTTCTCAAAGAGGAAGACATTAACCAGGTCAAAAGCTTCCATGAGTGCAGAATCAAGAAATGAGAGCCCTAATTAACATTTCCCATCAAGATAACTCAGTGAATGGAGAGAAATTAAGAGATGATGTGTGATGACAGAACAGAAACAGATGATGAAGAGAAAGAGATTATGCTTTTACAATGGAAATCCTGTAATATTACTTCTGAAATGCAAGAACCAGGTGGAAATGAGGTCAGTGAGTAAGGTGACAGGATATTAGGACAATGGAAGTTCTTCTTTCATTACTAGAGTAAGAGGAAACTTGCAAGGTGAGTGAAGGCATGAAACCTGAGTGCTGGAAGTGGAAAAAGACGGTTTTCAGACATGTGAAAAAGACCTAACACACTGGAGAGGGTCCAAAGGAGGGCCATGATGATGAACCAAGGGCTGCAGAATTTGTCCTGTGAGGACAGACTTAAGGAGTTATGGTCTTTTCTCCCTCGAGAAGAGAAGGCTCAGGAGGATCTCATCACAGTATTCCAGTACTTAAAGGGTGGCTATGAAGAGGATGAAGGCTACCTCTTCACAAGGTGCCACAAAAGAGAAGACAATAGACAACAGATAAAAGTTGCACCAGGAAAGGTTTCATCTTGATATAAGAAAGAAATTTTTTACATTGAGAACAACCATTCACTGGAACAACCTCCCCAGGAATGCGGTAGGGTCCCGTCACTGGAGGTTTTTAAGATGCTATTGAACAGGTTTGTAAATAATTTAATCTAGCCACCCTTTCCCATGAAAGGTTGGACTAGGTGATCTTTTGACATCCCTTCCAAACTGGGCTGCTCTATGATTCTACAAACATCTTTACTAAGATTTACTGACTTTACAATAGGCAGGCCCCCTATGGAATTCAGATGCTCAACTATGTAAACAGATTCCAAAGAGTCATCTATCCCATCAGACTCAACAGGCAGTAATGGGAGTACTTTGATGGGTATCTGAGGAAGGAATTTAAAACTTGAGAAACAATAACAGAAGCTTTCTTTTTGTTCCCTCTATCGTCTTATGAAACTGTACTAAGCAGCACTGAACTTCCTTTTTAGATTGTGGGCAAGCCTGCATGGCTAATGCACACTAGCAGTGGTTTTAACTGCAGGCTGCCAACCATTGGATTTGCCTGTAAGTTAACATAAATAGCAGCAGTAAAATCATTCTAAGCAACTTCATACAAAAGCATCATCTTCATTATTCAACATCTCAACAAAAGGCATTGGCAACACTGAAATAGTTGGGTTTATAAAACTGAGATTTAGAGATGAGCTATCTTTATATGAATGCAGTAATTGAATGGTATTTTAAAAGACTATATTTTTATTTTACCAAAATGCATAGCCCACATTTTTCTTATATGCTCTTACGTGAAGATGACACTTAGCTTTTCTTAGTCAAACATGGCTTTGCAGAACAGAACATTGTTAAAATTAAAAACAGTGATTAGAAAAAACAAAACAAAACAAAACCTAGAGCGAAGAATTTTAGAATATTTTAAAACATGGCCACTCTGGGGTATGTACCTTTATACTATGTTTTAAGTTCTCAAGTAACAGAAATATCCTGCAAAGGTAATACAAGTAATCTGAAATCCACTACATGGAGTTCTATTTTAACTCAGCAATTCACACCAAATTCTTTCACTACACTAAGAATGAATTCAGGAAAATAAATATCCAAGAAGGATTATGGATTTAACTGTTATTTCTGTTACATTGCTAAAATAAAACAGCTGTGATCACACACTCAGATAAAGCCATTGTTCAACAAATATTTTTATTAAACATCTCTGTAGTGAAGATGAGTCCAGCTCCCCAAGAGCAAAGCAGATTGCTTCCTGGACCACCCATTGCTCCCTAGGTAAAACAATTCATCCAGCTGTTGGGGGGTGGGGGGAACTTGATCAGGCACACTGGACACTATGGCACTTGGGGAGCAACTCATGTTTGCTCACTAACCTATTAAACCATAACGACTGTATTTTAACATTCAAGTAAACAGGCCACAATCTTTATTTCAAATCATTAATTTGATCGCTAGCTAATGACAGCAACAGTGTTTCTTAAATGGCACCTTCCCAAAAATAACAATGACCAGCACAGCCCACAGAAGAGAAGTCTCAGGAAACTTAGGTCAGCTGACTACAGGAGGCAACAGGGGAAAAGCAGGCACATAGGAAGGTCAGAGGTACAACAGGAGCAGTCAGCAAAATAAACTGGCCACAGTGGTACAGCAAATAAACTGTGTGTCGGAGCTGTGAATAAAATCCAGAAGTACCGATTCCTTGTCTCTCTGCTCTACTGCCACAGTCCTAACCAGACCCTTTCTCAAAAAGACTTTCTAATATAGACAGTCCAGGAGAGTGAAACATTTTTCCTATATACAAAATAAATGTAGCAAAAGGTATGTAAAAGTTTTGTTCACACACCATTTATGTTATGGCAAGAGAGACTTTCTTAATAAATACTATACATTTCTTCCAGGTCAGCACTCAGAATGTCTGAGTCTGCAGAATTTATCATAGAATCATAGAATCATTATGGTTGGAAAGGACCTCCAGGGTCATCAAGTCCAACCTCCATCCCAGCATTTCTCTAACCACTATACCATATCCTCAAGCTCCACATCTAATCGTTCTTTAAACACCTCCAGGGATGGTGACTCCACCACCTCCCTGGCAGCCTGTTCCAGTGCCTGACCACCCTCTCAGTGAAGAATTTCCTCCTAATATCCAATCTAAACCTCCCCTGACGCAACTTGAGTCCATTCCCCCTTGTCCTATCATTACTAATTTGAGAGAAGAGACCAACACCAGCCTCTCTACAACCTCCTTTTAGGTAGTTGTAGAGGGCAATAAGGTCTCCTCTCAGCCTCCTCTTCTCTAGACTAAACAAACCCAGTTCCCTCAGCCGCTCCTCATAGGGCATGCTTTCCAGCCCTTTCACCAGCTTTGTTGCCCTCCTCTGCACTCGCTCCAGCACCTCGATGTCCCTCCTGTACTGTGGTGACCAAAACTGGACACAGTACTCAAGGTGTGGTCTCACAAGTGCCCAGTATAGGGGTACGATCACCTCCCTACTCCTACTGGTCACACCGTTTCTGATACAGGCCAGGATGCCATTGGCCTTCTTGGCCACCTGGGCACACTGCTGGCTTGTGTTCAGCCGGCTATTGACCAACACCCCCAGGTCCTTTTCTGCCAGGCAGCTCTCCAGCCACTCCTCCCCAAGCCTGTAGTGTTGCTGGGGGTTGTTGGGACCAAAGTGCATGACCCGGCACTTGGCTTTGTTAAACTCCATACAGTTGAGCTCAGCCCATCTCTCCAGCCTGTCCAGATCCTGCTGCAGAGCCTTCCTACCCTCAAGCAGATCGACACTTGTGCTTAATTTTGTGTCGTCTGCAAATTTACTGAGGGTACATTTAATTCCCTCGTCCAGTCATTGATGAATATATTAAACAAGACAAGTCCCAAAACTGAGCCCTGAGGGACACCACTTGTGACTGGTCGCCAACTGGATTTTACTCCATTCACCATCACCCTCTGGGCTCGGCCATCCAGACAGTTTCTAACCCAGCCAAGAGTCCTCCTGTCTATGCCATGACCTGCCAGCTTCTCCAGCAGAATGCTGTGGGAAACGGTGTCAAATGCCTTCCTGAAGTCCAGGTAGACAACATCCACCACCTTGCCCTCATCCACTAGGCAGGTCACCTGATCATAGAAGGAGACCAGGTTGGTTAAACAGGACTTGCCCTTCATGAACCCATGTTGGCTGGGCCTGATCCCCCCATTGTCCTGCACTTGCTGTGTGATCACCCTCAAGATGAACTGTTCCATAATCTTTCCCAGGACCAAGGTCAGGCTGACAGGCCTGTAGTTCCCTGGATCATCCTTCCTGCCCTTCTTATAGATGGGTGTCACACTGGCAAGTCTCCAGTCATCTGGGACCTCCCCAGTTGACCAGGATCACTGATAAATGACGGAGAGAGGCTTGGTAAGTTCCTCTGCCAGTTTCCTCAGCACTCTCGGGTGGATCCCACCTGGCCCCATAGACTTGTGGGTTTCCAGTTGACTTAGAAGATCATTAACTACCACTGCCTGGATTATGAGGGAACTGTTCAGGGGATTGAATGCCATGAGGATAACCAGACTGACTATTAAAGGCTGAGGCAAAGAAGGCATTAAGCACCTCAGCCTTTTCCTCATCCTTGATAACAATGTTCCCCCTTGCATCCAGTAAGGGATGGAGATTCTCCCTAGTTCTTTTTTTTTTATTAATATATTTGTAAAAACTCTTTTTGTTGTCTCTTGCAGCAGTGGCCAGGCTGAGTTCTAGTTGAGCTTTTGCCCCCCTAATATTCTTTCTACACAACCTAACTAAATCCCTGTACTCTTCTTGAGTAGCCTGCCCCTTCTTCCAAAGGTGGTAGACTCTCCTCTTCCTCCTAAGTTCTGCCAGAAGCTCCCAATTTAGCCAGGCCGGTCATTTTCCCCGCCAGTTTGTCTTACGACACATGGGGACAGCCTGCTCCTGGGCCTTTAAGAGTTCCTTTTTAAAAACAGTCCAGCCTTCCTAGACCCCCTTGCCCTCTAGGACTGTACTCCAAGGGACTTTCTCAACCAGTGTCCTAAACAGGTTGAAGTCTGCCCTTTGGAAGTCCATGGCAACAGTCTTGATGCTCCCCCTCCTTGCTTGGGCAAGAATTGAAAACGCTATCATTTCATGGTCACTAAGCCCAAGACGGCCTCCGACCACCCCATTACCCACCAGTCCCTGATCATCCACCTGGTCACACCGGGCACAGGAGTGACCCCCATCAGCCTCCGCCAGCAGTGCCAGACTCCAGCACTCCCTGCAGCCGGAGACCTGGACACCAACGTGCTTCTGAAGGACCTCTGTCTGTGTCATCATGTTCTTCTTTGCAGGAGCTTTAGCCCTAGTCACAACCATTGCTGTTTGGTTTTGGGGTTTCTATTTGG
This sequence comes from Todiramphus chloris collaris, assembly GCA_025345505.1. NCBI lineage: Eukaryota > Metazoa > Chordata > Aves > Coraciiformes > Alcedinidae > Todiramphus > Todiramphus chloris. Next base: position 9,729,789 of record JANVCC010000037.1, on the reverse strand, counting down.
GTTTTTTGTTTGGTTTTTCTTTATTGTGGTTTTTGGGGGTCGTTTTTAGTTTTGGTTTTTTGGGTTTTTTTTGTTTTTTTTCTTCTTTTTGTGCCCCTCCCCCACATGCCCTGCTAGCCATGCGCCAACAAGCTAGACAGCCGCTATCTCGCTGTGGGTCTGAGCACTGCTGCCGGGTTCGCCGTGTTTAAATCTGCCACGGTCTGCCTGGGAATGCCCCCAGCCACGTGGCCCTCTCGGATTCACTCGTGAGAGGGTCTCTCCTCTGCCTGGGCCTTCCCTGGGCCAGGGAACCCCATTCCACCTCAAAAACCTCAAAAAAGGAGGAAAAAAAGCGTGGTACTTGGCAGCGGAGCTTGCCGGTACCGGTGCCACTATCTCACTGTGAGTCTGAGCATCTATTTAAGAATTGCTGTCAGGGTATTGTCAAGACTTATTCACACTTAAATCTGATTCACCTTTAACATGGGTGTTTCCTTCAAGTTCTGCCATCAGTCTGCATTTGTTAGATGTTGGGGTTATCAGAAGAGTTGTAAAAGCAGAAGGTCTTTTCAAGTACAACATTTATAAATATCCAATATTGGTTAATATTTGTATCACACTTCTGTTTCAGTAAAATAATAAAAATCTATTCAGACCAGACAGAAAATAGCTAAGGAAAGTATGAAAGTTTATACTCACGAAATTTTATGTGCAAAAGATCTATATAACATACAGGAGCACATATGATAAAGACTTAAAACTGTGAAATAGTTTCTAATTTCTAATAGCAGACGTACACTGTGGGATGTGCAGTGTGGTTTTCCCAAAGAGCTTTTTAGGAAAGCAATTAAGCATCTGGTCTTACCTAAGACTTAAAAATGCCAAACAAAAACCAGATTTAGAATGAGCTCCAAATGGCTGAAGTTGAGCCATTTCAAAGTGTATTAATCAAGCTTCCTAATAACACATCAGTCACAATGCTCAGTTTTAAGGCTTTATCAGCCACATGGAAAACTAAGCCAACGGGTGAAGTCTTTAGTGGTGAAAATTACACAAGTTCAGAACTGGTCTAAATACTTAAGATGCCTGTTTTAAATTACTTGATTGTATTTACATTTCGGTGAGATATCTGTATACTTATCAACTGAACACAGAGTTTCTTAGTCTAGAAAGTTTGTTTCATAAAATGTAGGTTTTTCTTCGCTTTTGGCAAGTATTGTCTTCCACGGTAGAGGCTTCCCTCTAGTGGACAATTTCTCTGACTTTTCTCTGTAAGGTTTACTAATCTAATGAAACAGTTATGCGATACATCCAACATCATGTATTTGCTTTCTGATTTAAAATAATTAAAAGGAAATGACTGACAGGAATTAATTTGTGCCTATACAATGTTTCTTGAGGACATTTAAAGCTATTGCAGCCATTACTTCAAACTGTAACATTATGTAAAACTGTTTAACAAATTTAGTTATGTAAACAGATATGCAAACAGCAAAAACGTGTCCTGAAAAAAATAATTGATTCCGCAGTTCAGGGAACAGATACAAGGACAAGAGCAGTGTTGCTCTGTATTGACTGGCTGCTGTTTTATCAAACTATCAGTCCTGACCTAATTAACCTCTGATGGCCTCCCCCCAAGAAAACACTAAACTAGATGAATTAATAAAATGCACCAAATCTGGTAAGAACGTTGTGTAACGTGTTATATGCAGCTGGCTTTAGCTCATTTTGTTAGTAGGATTAATTTTTAGAAATCTAAGTCTTTCATCTTAATCCCAGATAATAGTGCAGTTTCATACACTAAAATAATCAGATTACAGTGAATATCAGTGCAATTTGATTTTAAATGATGTGAAACATGTTACTGGAACTATTACCCTCTCATTTTATGAAAGGATAACCTGGAAGAAAGTCAGACAGGGTCCACCATGTCTCAGCAGCTACAGACCTCTGCTTCAAGTCATATTTAAAAATTGACTTTGTTTATTCAAATAATGATTATTTGACAGCAAGTTAGCACAAAAGTTTTGAAAAAGATGTGGATTTTATCACAACAATTATGTGCAAATATTGTGTAAGAAACTGGTATATAAAATTACCTTCTACACTTATACCACTGAACAACCAATTTGTGTCTTCGATTAAAAACACACTACCCTACCCAGTCCTTCCCACTAATTTAATTCATGAGCTTCCTTTTTGCATCTCCCTCATTCCCCATATCTTTACACTGATTGGTTGCAGCAGGGTACATGCCTATTTTATTTCTGGTTAATCTGATTAAGAAACCGGGATTGTGATGTCAGCACATTACTACATCCTTCCTGTCGGAAGGATGGCGATTTTGACCTTTTAGAAGCAGGTCATGATCTGACTGCAAGATGAAAATACAGGAAGACACTGCAGTAAAAATACCAACTCATCCTCTGATAGCATAGTTCAAAGTAAGATTATGGCTCATGGACTGCAGGTAAGAAAGCATAATGAACTCCTATTTGGTTAATTGATTGAAGGGAGCTCTGGGTGTAGGGGAAGAGGTTAGCTTTAGCAAAAACAGTAGAATATTAGAAACACAATGATTAAGGTAAGGCCTTGTTTCTTGTATTAACTTGAGAAAAACTGACTTTCAGAACAGAGGCATCTTAATAGACTCATTTTTTTACCAACTTACGACATTATTTGTTTGGCTTTAATATGCCTACATTTATATTCTTTTATTCTGTGCTGATGAAACAATACTTATTTATGAATCTCTTCATTGTGCAAAATTGCTGTGGTTCATTTTGTTGGTTTTTTTCCCCCTTAAACTCAGAAACCTACATCACTAAATGAACAACAAATGAGACTGACTCTAATTTAAACAACTAATTGCTCAAGTTATAAGCTCATGATTCAAAACTTTAATGACTTTGGGTGATAGTTTTGCAGATTGTTTTATTATAATGGGATGCTGCTCTATTATTTAGCATGTGCACAATACATATGCTTTTATGAGCCTGTAAGGTATATGCAGGATGTTGCTATGGTGATGTGGTGCTCAAACTGATGCAATTCTTAAGGTTCTTTTCATGAACCTTTCAGTAGACCTTATAAAATGCTTCACACATAGCAACAAACAAGATATTAATCTAGCAGACATTGTTAGCACAAATAGTCTCAATGAGCATAGCTGTTAACCAAATAAAAGGTACTAAAGAGCACTGTTGGAGTAGCTATAAGCAGTAATAACTATGCATACCTGTATGCTTCAAGATTAGCTTTATTCAATAGTAACATTAAGGTGGACAAAACTCATCCCTCATTTGAGCTGAACCAGTTGTGCCGCCTCTCACCAAATGCAGCAGGAAGCTAAATTCATTGGCAACAAGGCTGAACTTTAACTCACTGTGGGGACAAAAGCACAATTTATAACTGCAAGAGCAAACTGTAAGGCCATTAAATATGGCAATTGGTAACACGGCACAAACTGCAGCTAGTGTAGTCATTGCCTTTAAGCTGCAGTTATGCAGAAGGCAATAGAGATGGGGATCTTTCAAAGCCCTCCCACAAACCCAATAACAAAACAAACAACCCAGCCTACAGCACTCCTTAAATCTGTATCTTGTTGGTGACTGTCCTTAAAGGCGCTTTTTCTGTACTCCATATGAAAATGACACCTATATCTTGCAGTCGTCTCAAATAAACACTGTATTTTAACTTTGACCAGAGCTTCTACTTATGTCTTATTATCACTGCTTCATGTTGACAGAATCCCATGTCCTATATGTGTATTCTGTCTGCCACCACTAGCAACACCACATGGGCAGAAATTAGCCCATTTCAAACTGTCCAATTTGGTTAAAATAACACTCAACAACAATAAGCAGTTTTGCACTGCATTAAAGCCTGCTCATAGATGCTGCTGTCTAGCCTCATCTACAGCTGATACCAGTGTAACTGGCAGTATCTCGTTATTAATAAAACACAAACAAACCTAATTTTAAAACAATCCTTCACCTAAGATTTCACTTCATTTGATTTCAGCCATGAAGAAAATACTAATTAAATGAGGCAAAATAGTACTGTTGACACTCTAAACAGTACTCAACTGCAAGGCTATTTGGAAGCCTAGCTTGGAACATCAAGGCCTAACAATTTTGCATACTTGCAGAATATGGTTAGTTCAGCCAGGATGAGATTCTATATGCTTTGCCTTGTACTACAATAATCTGTTCTTTGAAATTCTTTTTAACACCTGTGTCTAGAGTTTTATCTTTAAATAGGCTATTCAAAGTCAATCTAAAATAAACAGCAGTAATATTTTATCTCACTTTTGTGGCTGCCGTGAGTTTTGCAAGTAATAACTTACTCCTGTTCCCTACAGTCCATTTTTCCTTTCTTCCTAAGCACTTATCTCTCCTATGCAAAAAAAAAAAAAAAAAGAATTAAAAAAATTCATCTGTCTAGAGAGTTTGCAGGTGTTAACTTGTTTGTTAGCAATACTTACTGCATTACTGCCTGTTTCATAGCTCTTGTCCTACCATTGCCCCTTGTCCTATCATTGAACATAACAGAGAAGAGCCTGGCTCCATCCTCCTGACACTCACCCTTTATGTATTTATAAACATTAATGAGGCCACCCCTCAGTCTCCTCCAAGCAAAGAGACCCAGCTCCCTCAGCCTTTCCTCATAAGGGAGATGCTCCACTCCCTTAATTATCTTTGCGGCTCTGCACTGGACTCTCTCAAGCAGTTCCCTGTCCTTCTTGAACTGAGGGGCCCAGAACTGGACACAATATTCCAGATGTGGCCTCACTAGGGCAGAGCAGAGGGGGAGGAGAACCTCTCCCAACCTACACCCCTTCTAATACACCCCAGGATGCCATTGGCCTTCCTAGCCTCGAGGGCACATGGCTCATGGTCATCCTGCTGGCCACCAAGACACCCAAGTCCCTTTCCCCCATGCTACTCTCCAACAAATCAATCCCCAGCCTATACTGGTACATGGGGTTATTCTTTCCCAGGTGCAAGACTCTACACTTGCCCTTGTATTTCATTCAATTTCTCCCTGCCCAGCTCTCCAGCCTGTCTAGATTAGTTAGAAGAGAAGCCCGAATGGAGAATATATAACATTTAGACATTCAGACATCTGTGGGGGCCGCAGCCTGGAGCCAGAATGTTGAAGAAAGAACTGTAATTCTAAACCCTGACAGCAAACAAAGCTAAGGCCCTGATCTGTGGAAAGTAGCTATAGCCTCTCCCCAGTCATGCTGAGGATCTATCTGCTAGCAGCAGATTGTGCAAACAGCGCAATGAGATGAATTGCAGCTCAGCAGGTCTCTGGTTCCCACCTGTGGGCACCTTCTGCAGCTTCTCCTCTTCCCACCACCATCTCTAAGTTTCTCTTTTGGGATAAGTCATCTCCCTTGTCCTCTGAGACAGCTGATGGGTTTGTATGTGCTTACATCTGCCAAAAGCTCTGTTGTGAATCCACACTTAGGAGACCAAGTTTTCTTTTACACAATGGAGAATGGTGGTCAAGGGAGCGCAGCATCTCAAATTCACCTGCTGACTGCAGATCAAGCAGTAATCCCAATCTATTCACATTCAATTTTAAATATTTTTTGGGGTTTTTTTTTGGCGTTTTTTTTGTACAAGCAAGCTACTGTGTTCTGCAGGAGGGAAAATGGAGAATGCAAGGCAAAGAGTTGCTGTTCTTTTGTGGGTTTTTTAATGAGCTGATGACGGTTGAGAATTTCTCTTATAATGACTAGTGCAAAGTAGTTATCTACCCATTCATATGTCAGACAAGCACACTAGCTCCTGAATTAACAGTTGTGAGACGTTCTATCCGAAAGTTTGAAAAATGTCAGCTGTATTTTTATTTTTACACATGACTGGGGGTGGAGTTGGGGAGATGTCTTTCTCTGCATTAGCAGACTGAAAATTTTTTTTCCCACAGGGCTCTGTTTTCATTCTTAGAGCTATTTTCCTTTCACTTGCAGATAAGAGATGAAGAAAATGGCTATAACAAAAATCTGTTTTGCATTCCTAAACATTATGAAGAAGATTTAGAAAGAGTCTTCATTCCTCATGGACTCATCCTGGACAGGTATAAGGGTAAACAACAAAGAGTAGTGATAGTGATGTCAATGATCCATTTCCCTCCAAATTAAAAGACTGCATGTAATAAGTTAAGTTTCCATGTTATTTCAAATGTCTTTTTGCTTTCCTATCCTGCCTTCTTTAGATATATGGATTAAATCAATAGTATGTCAGGTAGAATAGGCATCCTCTTAGTGAACTGTATATGTAACTAACTTTCCTACGTCTTAATGTGCTCACAATTTACTGGGTATAAAAACCTAACATTAAGATCAGAATTTTAACTTGGACATTGCTTAATATATGGGGTTTTTTTCCTTCCAGGACAGAACGTCTGGCTAGAGATATCATGCAAGATATGGGAAGCCATCATATTGTCGCACTCTGTGTCCTTAAAGGAGGCTATAAATTCTTTGCTGATTTGCTGGACCATATAAAAGCACTAAATCAAAATGGTGATAAATCTGTGCCTGTTACTGTGGATTTTGTTAGAATAAAAAACTACTGTGTAAGCAACTTTCTTTTCTTTGGAAAACTGACTCTCCCCACAGATTGACATTCTGAATAGTGGTATTTTACATGAAAACTTAACAAAAATTGAATTTATCTATATGTCCTGTTCAAAGAAAATCAATCCATTGTATACTGAAAAGTAACTGATCTGTCCCCACAAACAGATGGATATTGTATATTCAGTGGAATGAACATACCGCAGAACACAACATGACAAAGCCAGGGTCAGGTCTCTAAGGTCTTCCTCTCCAGCTCAAAGCTTCCATACAGGTCCTGCTATGTCTTTACCATGGCACCCTTAGGCAGCAGGGAGTATGGAGATCAGTGTAGCATTGGAGACTTGCTCACTGTCTCTCTCTGTGTTATTATTTATTCCTATAGATATTGAGAAACTAGTTTTCATAATCTGTGTGTTGGGGAACAGGTATCTTTTGCCTGAACCAATTGTAGTTGGCCTGAGCCTCTAACTATAAAGCAATGACTTAGACTAATTTTTTTTTCTGGTTTATCTTCTCCCCTCTTTGAAGGCTAGAACTCTGTGGAGGGATCAAAATTTGCCCCGTGCTAAACAAAACAGTTCAGAATAGCCTGTAAATTTTTCATGGAATTCTAAAACAAACCTGCAGCAACAAAACCATCTGAAAGCAATGGTGTCTGTTCCATGAATATGGATGTACTCTTGTTCCATGCAAACATCTGTCCGCACTGATGCTTCACATTCTTCTCTTGCTCTCAGCTACTTAAAAGCTGTTTTACTGAAAGAGTGCTATGTGAAGTTGCAAGAGTCATTTGATAGGTGAAAAGTAAGAGCAGCACACCATTCATACACATACAAGGTAACACTTTTTGAACACGTTTTATGTGACTTCACTCTCTTCTTTCTCTTTCTAGAATGATTTACCTTCAGAAAAAGTCAGTATTGTTGGTGAGGAGCTGTCTATACTAAATGGGAAGGTATGAATTAGCAACTTCAACTTTTAAGGGGAAAGAACAACTCTTGTGTATCTTCCAGGAAGTCCATCTTTATTAAGATTTTGTTACGACATATTTACAACCACTTAATGGAGGTTCAAAATGCCATGCTTTGAAACAGTAAGCAATCCACACTGATCTCAGTGGAAACTTAACGTAACCAGTACTGAATGCTTCTAAAAATCTTAGTCCACATTTATCCCACAGCCCCTAGAAATGAACCATCTCAAACTGACTCATGCAGTATGGTTCTAAAATGATATTGCTACACAATTCTTACAGTATTTATGCTTCCATAACTACTGTACAGAAAGACTCTTCAGAAAGTACTAAAATAATATAAGTAGTTAAGTGACAAGCTCCTTTGAAAATCAATTGCAGCTTACTTGTAACTGAAGTTTAAAGTTCAAGCTTTTCCTGGTTGCACAGTTCACAGAATGTTGCCATGTAAATATTTTCTTTTCTTTCTCTCCCTACATGATCCCTTCCAGAATGTGTTAGTAGTAGAGGTAAGTAAATACTGGAGGGGGGGCAGGGAGGTAAAGACATGAAAGTTTTTCTCCCCACTACAAGGTAACACTTGTTGCATATAAAACAACAATTTATTATGTTACTGTGCTTCCAGGGTTGCTGATTTTTCTTCTTTATGCTTTAAATTAATCCACTGACAGTCTAGTTTTTCTTTCAGATTCAGAGGATAATTCAGGTTTTTATCTCTTTCAGGACATTATTGAGACTGGTAGAACAATGGAAGCACTACTTTCAAAACTGAAAGACAACGAACCAAAGATGGTAAAAGTTGTAAGGTATAGTGATTTCGTTTACAAAGGACTGTAGTGACAAGATAAGGGATAATGGTTTTAAACTAGAGAAGATTTAGATTGGATGTTAGAAACAAGTTCTTTACCATGAGGGTGGTGGAACACTGGAACAGGTTGCCCAGAGAGGTAATTGAGGCCCCATCCCTGGAGATATTCAAGGTGAGGCTTGACGAGGCTCTGAGTAACCTGATCTAGTTGAGGATGTCCCTGTCCACTGCAGGGGAGTTGGACTAGATGACCTTCAGAGGTGCCTTCCAGCCCAAACCATTCTATGATTCTATGATATGGCCACTTACTGATGTATTGTAACGAGAAGATAAATAAAAATCATTTAGGTGAATAGTCAGTGTATTCAGATGTGTGTTTGTCTGTTTTTGTTTGGTTTGAAGTTTGGGAGAAAATGAAGAAAAAGCAGGAAGGAATCCTTTTCCAACTATGAAAAATGAAGTATTTTTTAAATTTACATATGCACTAATACCTTCATTGTTAAAATGAATGAAATCAGTTTCCTGGCTCTTTTTCTGTAGTCCATAAAGTTTGATGGATTCCCTGTTTCTTACCTCCCTACGTTTGAAGGATATTCAGCAATTTCCATAGATTTCCTAGCACTTTCTCAGTTGCCTCAATACTAGAATGACAACTCAGACTTTTTCTTAGCATCATCAGTCATACAAGTTTCCAGAATCTAAGAATTTGTCAGCCCTTGCAAGATGGCTTCAAGTGGCATTCTAGATCTGCATTTACATGACCTCTAAAAGGATTTTTTTTTTTAATATTCCTGTCTCTGTCAAATAATCATGATGCTTTGAAAAAACACTTCCTATGTAACAGTTATGCTCCTCCTCCAGTGACTGTCCAGGAGATTCTCTGTTTCTTCATAAGTGCACAGGAAAAGCAAGAATAGATACGACTTTGTGGAAGAAATTGTAGTGACATTGCACAGCTTGTCCTCTTCTCCCACCCTCCCCACTAAAATCTTTACAAGACACTTGAACTTGCTTACCTGTCTGTGTTATTCTAGTTTGCTGATAATATTGCTACAGGAAAAGACAATGATTTGGGATACAGAATTGAAGAGAAATAAATGTAAAACAAGAGTCATTTGGACCTTCAAAATGAAGCTAAATTAGTCCTCTTTGGTTCTTCCCCAATTATAAGACTGAACACTACTTCTTTCTGTTACAATAATTGCGTTGTTTTACTTTATGCACATGACTGTAGAGACTTGTGGGGAATGGAGGGAGAAGTGAAGTATACAGCTTCGAGCAAAACATATTTTAAAAAATGTAACATTCTGTGCTCTGCCTTGCAGCCTGCTTGTTAAAAGGACACATCGCAGTCAAGGTTACAGACCAGACTGTAAGTATTGTGTTTTTCCAGTTGTCCAAAATATGTTCTCCTAATTTCACTTCATGCAGTAAGGCTGACAACTGGCATGTGAGTTTCAGGAAAGCCAAGAGAAATGTGGAGAAAATACATAAAAATTTGCAGACTGATGACCAGCTATCCAATACCAAAACCTCATGACCATCTTCTTTTTCCCTGCCCAGTTGGTCTGAGTGCAAGTTTGCCTGTTACCAGACAGCAGAAACAGAATCAAACCTTAACTTTGTATTGTTTGGCTTTGACTCTAGAATGCATTTGTTTTGGCTCTGCATTAAACTTGTCTTGTTTTCAAACCGAACACCTCTACTGAGTTGCAGTGCATCAACTTCTATACAAGCAAAATCTCACTCCTTTTCTCCCTCTCCCAGGACTACCTCGTAAGGATGTTTAAAGTAACTGTTTTGTTCTTAAAATGCATTCTCTTAATATTTTAATTGTATTACTAACTGATAGGCATGGTATAGATTGTAACTTTTGTTATCAATTTATGGCTCTGACTCTTAAAGAAGAATGCTAAGTACCTTGAAAACAAGATAATGTATTTGTTAAGTATTACACTTAAATAGTTGAAGCATGTGATGAATACAAAGTATGTTCTTAAAAGCTATTTACACCACTCAAGTTTAAGAGTAATTGTATATTGTTACAGATATAGGATTTGAAATTCCAGATAAATTTGTGGTCGGATATGCTCTTGATTATAATGAATACTTCAGAGATCTAAACGTAAGTACACACGTGTGTGTCTCAACTGTTATGTATATGACCACAGGTAACAGCAAGAATATGAGCTTATACTAGGAGCTTCTCAACAATTAACCAAACTTCAAATCTGACTAGAAATTTCCCTTTAAAGGGCAGAGGCATTATTAATGTGCCAAGATGATAATTCAATGTAAACACAGAAGAAGTTGTTTGTGCCTTACCTTTTTTAACGAATCTACTCCACAAGTCCAGCGGCCCAGCCGTGCTGTATGATAGTCTGAATCCTCCAGGATGGTTGGCAGTGTACAGTATGCTCGCCCCATCTGAAAAGAAATATAATTTGTAATTTGGCTTTAATTTGATATTTGTCTGTCCTAGTGAAATCCTACATTGCTCTTTTCTAGGCAAGTCCTTCAGATGGCTGTATGAGGACTGTGTATGAAGGCTTTCCCTATGCTGTATAACATGTACATCAAGACTTTTTTTTTTTTTTTCTCTCCATTAAAGTCTCCTTAGGCTGAACTGAGGAGCAGACTTGGAAAGAGCTCATCTTTTTGATTCTCCTTAATTTTCAGAAGTACTTTCTCAAATCTGGTTAAGTGGAAAAGTTTTTCACTTGAAAGTCATTTAAATAATACAAATGAAATCTTTTTAAGACATATGATAGACCTATGCTATTACAAAGCAATACGAAGAAGGATACAATAGTGGGAAAAAAAACCTAACCTCTTCAGAATATAAAAATCTATTAATGACAGATGACCTTGGAAGCAATATTAGCACCCAAATTTTACTGCAAATAGTAAACTTAAAACGGAAATTGAGGAATGCAATTAAAAATTATTCTTCCACTTTCTTTGAAGCTAAGGACTCACTGAAGTTGTCTTCCTTTATTTTTTTTAGCACATCTGCATTCTGAAGGAGAAAGCCAAAGAGAAATATAGGATCTGATAACATCAGTCTTCTGGAACAATAGTTCAGTGGCATGTACAGCTGTGTGGATGAATAATAAGTAATCTACTAATTAAGCTCTTTTCACTGAAGTACTACAATATTTTCTAAAGATACTGTTCTATATATTTTTTTCTTATATTGATTATGCAAAACACATTGAAAGTGAATGAATTCTGTTCAAGTGTCACTGAAACCTGAACAGGACACTGGATATAAAATGGATATTATATTCTGCTAGAATCATAAGGGACACAGCTGGGACAATTATATTTGGGTTTTAATTTACTATATTAAGTAACACATTAGGCATATTGTACATCAATTGCACTTATTTTTACATGTGAGCTTGTATGTATAAATATATACACATGTACTTTACAAATAGGCTGAATAAGCATTTAAGGACTTGAGGTTAATTAAGTCAACCGTATAAAGTGCATACCACATGGAAAATACATTTGGTTCTTTACCTTAATGCAATGAAAATAATAATAAAAAAATAAACATTAAAGTAACTACAGTGAGACAATACTTATACATTTAATGTAACTTGGGATGTTCTGTTTTTTGAGGGGTCATGTTTGAATGCACCATTGTGGAGTTACTTGAAATGCAGGCAACACCTACTACAACTACTAGCTGTTAAGACTGGATGACAAACATTACAGCAGGAAATCACTTCTGATACTTTTGTGCCCCTAACGAGAACTGGAAGGTTTTACTGACCAGAAACTGCACCAAGCTTGAGTCAGTCTCCCAACACCTCACTGTTTCTTACCTGTACTAAATTATTAAAATATAGTCCCAAGATCTCGGGGGGTGGGGTGTGGGAGTCCCATTGTGAATTAAGAGTACTGAGCTGTGTTAAAGATGGTCTGTAGATGTTCTTTAGCTTTTGAAAGTCCCGGGGCTACAGCTGACCAACTCTTGACAAGTGAGCAGTGGTGCTTTCCAGAATCCCCTGGGAGCTGTAGGCTATGACCTATCCTAGTACCACCCCTTAAACGGGTGAGAGGAAGAGTACCAGTGCCTGTTATAAGTTGCTTCCACAAACTGATGTGAGTCAGAGTCAATTAGAAAATTTAAGTGTTTATTTAGCAAGCGACAGCAAGCAAACCAGCTCTGGACAGCCAGGGAGTCTTGCTCCACCAACAGCGCGCAAAAGATGTCAAGGAAGCAGGCATTTATTACACTAAATCATGCATATCCAACAGTGTTAACTACATATCCATTCTGTGGGGTTGGATTATTATACTCAGGTCCAGGAACTCATTATCATAGGTCTCCACCCTTTGGCACTTGCGCACTGGTGTCTGGTGGTCGTGGGCCGGGGTCTTCAGGAGGAAGGCCCCCAGTCTACCTCGCAGTGTGCTTTTCACCTTTTGTCTCAAGATGCAGAGTTGCGCTGAGTCAGAAATCACAGGGCTGGTGTGACCCGGATGATCTGTGGGAGGCTCTCCTGTATTCCTCCCTGTCTGGGAGTTAGTTTACCTTATCTACAAAGACCAAGACTACACAAGACAGGCTGCAGGATTTATGAGAACCTTGGTAACTCTCAAGGCTATGTGAGACAGGCTACAGCTTACAACTATGTGAGACAAAACACAGTTTACGGCTATGTAACACAAGCTACAGTCTACAAGGCTACTAAACTAAGATTTATGACATTTACAACCCAGGCCTCGGCCAGGCCTGTATCCAGTGGGAGCAGGGATGATGTCCTGGAGGGCTGAGTCCCCGGTATAGCAGAATACCTGTGGTACCTCTCCGTACCTGATTTGGTGCTTTTACTAGAGCAAAACACTTAAGCAATTGGTTTACCTGTTCCCTTTTAACAGCAACCCCCTGTTGCCACATCTTATTGACAAACTTCCCATTGTTCTGACAAAGTTCGATGAACATACAGTGCCTGTATGACCGAGTCCCTTACCGAAGACACCGGTCTCATACTGGAGCCCAGCGCCAGCCGCTCACTACCTTGGCTCTCTCCCCTCGGGGGGTGAGCCACGCAGGTCGCTCGGCGGGGTGCGAAGCCAAACCGCTCCGCGGGTGTCTGCTTTCACCAGCTAAAGCGAGCACTGCCGGCAGCCACCGCCGCCCTTCTCCGACTCCATGTAGGCCGGGGTGCCTGTCGCCCAGCGCTCGCTCGCCTGGGAAAGGGCCCGGGCCACAGGAGCTGCCGGCCCAGTTCGGCCCGACGCAGCCCTCCCCGCAGCTCCCACCGCCGCAGCCCTCCCCGCAGCCCCCGCCGCAAGGGCTGCAGCCACACGCGCGGGAGCCGGAATGCCGCGTGCAGCCATCACGTGAGAGCCCGCCCGCGCGGCTTGCCCGCCGCCAATCAAAAGGCGGAGCTCGGCGATCTCGCGTGCTGATTGTGAGGACTGGCTGTCAGTCACGGGGCGGGAGGCGACGGGGAAGGGGAAAGTCCGCTCGGGAGATGGGGTCACAGATGGCGGCTGCGGAGCAGGAGGAGGATCGGGAAAGGTAGATTCGTCCCTGGTCCTTCTTCCGCTGCTCGTAGTGCTACTCCGCCTGCAGCGGCGCCCGCTCCCTCCACTGGGGAAACCCCTGCGGAGGAGCGGCCGGCCGTGGGCCTGGCTGGAGGAGGCAGGCAGGCCAGCCGGGAGGGAGGGAGGCCGGGAAGCCCGTGCCTACGGCGCCCCCTGTCTGCCGGGGCCGCAGTGCCCCCGGGCCCCGCGCGGATCCGCCGGCGGCAGCAGGCCCGGGGCGGCGAGACGCGTGTCTACCGCCGGGTCACGGCGGCTGCCGGCTCCCGGGAGGTTCCGTTCCGTGCAAAAACGCCTCCCCTGTTGCCCGCGGGGTGCCGGAGCGCAGCCTTGGGGTGTCACGGCGCTCATTTCTGTTTGCTTCTAGAAGGAGAATAAAAGAGAAAGCCCGGTGCCGCCTGCGGGAATTCGATGTTGGAGACAAATTCTCCCGCTTGCCCCTTCGCAAAGCCTCAGTCCTCCTGCCGCTGGTAGTGAGGGATGGGAAGCTGCACTTGCTGCTCACCGTCAGGTCGATGCAGGTAGGTGAGCCGGGGCCAAGCCCGCGGCAGCACAGAACCGGGCTCTGAGCGACACCGGTGAAGCTGCATCGGCGAGACCCCGCGCAGGGCAGTGCGCTCTCCCTCGGGTGTTCGCACACGTCCCATCCTTGCCACTCATTCTAGGGCCAGCTTTTCCAACCTCAGGCCAAGCAGCATGTCCAAGATCACAAGCAGATGTTTCTATACACCGATGATTCTAGTATTTACATGCCAGAAAAATGCCAGATGCCCATAAACCTGTGACAGTAAAAGATTATTTCCAGATCTGAATAGGGAATTCTGATTACTTCAATAGGAAAACTGACAAGTGCAGCTTTTGTTAATATGACTTTTCAATCAACGTTTAATACTGCTTATCTCTTCCTTTCATATATGAAAAGCAACAATCTAAGCCCTCAAATCTCTTCTGCCAGCACTTTTTTCTTTTACAACTCTTGCTTTCCATACCCCTACAACCTGATCACCTGACTGTGTTCAGATTATTTACTTTGTCTGTTTTTCTGTTGCTGAAAAAAAGGAGGTTTTGGGGCATCTTAGAAATGTTAAGACCGTAATAATTACAGTTACTTATCTGATAAACTGATTGTAAATGGTGGTTTTATTCCTGTTTGATGTTTGAGCCAATTCCTGTAAAAATAAGGATACATTATTTAAATGTTTATTTTAGAAGTTCTTGCTCTTACCCTGAGTATTGTAGTCTCGCTATTCAAGTTGTCTGTCTGGATTCATCTGTCAGTCTCTTATGTGAACAAAATGATGAAAAGTGTAAATTTTGAAGTATAAAAGCAGAATGTATAGTATGAATTACATGATACTGTACAAGTGATAGGTGTGTTTCTGATAGGGTTTGTGGATTAGTTTCGTGTAGGCCCAGCTTCTTGTGTAGCTCTTGATAAGGCACATTTCTTCTAATCTGTAGAAACCTCTTAGAACCATTTCCAGCTTTGACTGGAAGCATAAATCAAACAAAGTGATCCTGCAATATGAACAAGTGTCTGTGAATCCAAGAAGAAATGCAAAACTTGTTATATTTAACCGTAATACTCCTTTAAATTCTAGCTGAGAAGATCACCGGGGGAAGTGTGTTTTCCAGGAGGTAAAAGTGAAGCAATTGATAAAGATGAAATTGATACCGCTCTTCGAGAAGCTAAAGAAGAAGTGGGACTCCAGCCAGAGAAGGTGGAAGTCATCTGTAGGCTTGTGCCTGGAATTGATAAAGTAAGCAATAAACTGAGTAAGCCAGCACATTAATAGAAAATAAGCTTGGGTAATTTTTGTTTGTCAGGTTGATAATGACCTTTTCAAATCTGTTACAAACCACCACTTCTTAAAGTGCTCAGCCTGTGTTGCCAGCAGAATGAAGAGATTCTTACTCTGTGTTTAGTATTTCTGAGACAACATTTGGTGTGCTGTGTCCAGTTGTGGATATATCGGAGTACCAGAAAGATAGTGGTAAACTGGTGAGAGTTTAGCAGAGAGCCATAAAGATAGTAAGGGGTCTGCAGCACGTGGATTGTCAGGAGAGACTGAGAAGTGGGTTTGCTCAGCCTGAAGAAGAGAAAACAAGCAGGGGATCTAGTTCCTCTCTTCAAGTACCTCCTGTGTTGTTATAGAGAAGGTGGTACCAGAGTCTTCTTGAGGCATTGGAGACAAGCGTCAACAAGTGGGCTTTGGATAAGAGGAATAGAAAATACTCTTTACAATAAGGTTAGCCCAACACTTGAACAGATTTTCCTGACAGGCTGTATAATGCCCATCTGTGGGGAGATGCAGAACTCATCCAGAGAAGGCCCTCAGCAGCCTGATGTAACCTCAGAGGTTCTCTCATTCAATATCCTGCTCAAGCAGGGTTAAATCAGACAGAAAGAGACCTCTGGAGGTTATGTGGAGTGTGATCTCTATGGAACTCTAGGAA
The DNA here is from genome assembly GCA_025345505.1 of Todiramphus chloris collaris. Classification (NCBI taxonomy): domain Eukaryota; kingdom Metazoa; phylum Chordata; class Aves; order Coraciiformes; family Alcedinidae; genus Todiramphus; species Todiramphus chloris. Next base: position 9,713,409 of record JANVCC010000037.1, on the reverse strand, counting down.
GGAGACGTGTCTTGGGAGTGTAAGTCGCTGTAACTTGCAGCCAACTTCAGTAACAGTGTAACATAGAATCAGTTTTCCCACAGTACAGAGAGGTTACACTTTCAAAAGACTTTCTGTTCTTCGGGTATCGGCTCTTTATTATTATGCCTACTGCAAGGTTTGCTTTGTATCTGTTAGCCACTTACTGTCAGCCACATCCTCCCATTAAAAACAAAAGAACTAGTTTGAAAATTGTATTGCAAAGTGCTTTATTTAACTTAATTTCTGTACAGATAACATTAAAGCCACATGGTTCAGAGGTTATATATAAAAAGGATCCATTTAGGTTTTATATTTCTATATCTTGGGAAATTCCTGTATCCTAGGAAATTAGATACAGAGATGTGGTAAAGCACAGGTGATCTGGAAAATATGAATTAAAATCAGAACTCACCAAAATAAATAAGGAAGACTTAGGAGTGTACATGCTTTTTTATTTCTGTAGCAGATTGACAAAGTCTTTAAATTGCTGTAGGATTATATAGGATGAACAGAATAGTAATAGTAAATGTTTAACAAACATAAAATTTAAAATTATTAAAATATATTTAAAATAAAGCATCTTGTCATTAGAGGAAGTAAATTGCATTACAGTTGAGAATATTTCATAGGTTTCTTGTACTCATTTTGTAATATTGGAAATGTTTTTAAAATAAAGAACATTCTTTTACTTGATACAAACTTAGTGTTTGGGGTATTGTGTTTTTTGTTTGTTTGTTTTTTCCTTTCAGATGAATCACTTGGTAACACCAGTTGTAGCATTTATAGAGGATACATTCCAGGCCACTCCTAATCCAGATGAAGTGAGCGATGTTTTTGTTGTGCCATTGGAGTACTTTATCAAGCCCTTAAATTACAAGACCTTGCCTTATAAAACCTCATCTGGTTACTTAAGTTGGATGCACTGCTTTACATATGATGACCATGAACGTAAAAGGTCATACAGAATATGGGGACTTACTGCACACTTTGCTGTATTTCTTGCTCTTGTAATTTTTGGAGAGAGACCTACCTTTGAAGTTAATTATGATCTTGACAACTTAATTTCATCCTCTGAGAATAACTTCATGGATTTATATTCATCCTTACATGAAAGAAAGAAGAGCAATTTATGATAACCTTGTCTGGCAATTAATTTATATTAACAAAAGAAAAAAGTTTTTGTTTATTCCCTTTGTATCTCTTACTTGATTGAATTTCTTGTGAATTTCTTCTGAATTGGGAATTCATTAAAATTTACTTTTAAATAATAATATTTTAAAGTTGTCAATCCCCAAATATATTCGTATAAATTTTATTCTGTTTAGGGTTGCCAAAAGCACACGGTATTTTTTGGATGGACTTAATATACAGTTGTGGAAGACCTGTTTCAGTTTCTGCCATTGTTTTGTGTGATCTAAGACACTTTCTGTGGTTTGCCTGTTTGCATAATGAGAGAACGCTATTGTATCAAATTTTTGTCTGAATTAGAATATGAAAACTTTTGGGGGTCTGTCTGTCTTACTGTGTGGCATACTACCTATGGACAGCATAATGTATACAGTCTGGTATAGTATCTTTAAGCACTTACAAAATACACAAAAATAAAGGGTGTCAAGTGCTTTCAGAATCTTGTTTTGGTTGGGCTTGTAGAGGGAAGAGGGAGGTTTAATAAATTTTACTACTCTTGCTGAATTTAACATTTCTCACAAGGAAATTTTGTAGACTAGGGAAAATGTACTGTACAGGTAACAGTACTGAACTTTGCTCCTCAGCATCCTGTTAGCATCACTCACTCAGCTCCTAGAGGGAGTCATCTTAAGGAAAGAAAAGTGGAGTTGAGTATTCTTGAGGACTAAAATGTTTATCTATAGCTGAACCCTGGCCCTATCGGACTCATGGTATTCTTTGTGCTGTGAATCCCTGTTTCTTATTGCTGGTGAACTAGGACATTATTCATAGTGGTTGTGATCTTACTGCCAAATGGGTAAGTTTTTAAAAGCACAATCGACTTAGGCTATATTAGAGATGTGGTTTGCAAGTAAACAAGTTACCAGTCCTTTCGTTTACAACACAACAGTAAGCACCCTCAGAACAGGCCTCTGCAGAATCCCCTTTGGTAATCGCCGCTTTGACAATGAACTGCTACTCTGTGTGATCTTTTGACCAGCTGTTTAACATACTAGTATGAGTTCCATACAGACCAACCCTTCTCAGGTTGCACACAGGAACATTAGGCAGGGTTTTATACACAACTTGAGGATGTGTAGTTCCCTTAGTTTCAAAGATAATTGCTCCTAAGGTTGTGAATGGGTGTTGCATTGGGACATTTCAAAACATTTGGCCAGCTTGAACATGTTCACATATCTAAATACTATCAAACTTTTTGTATTCTTACATTAGCTCTTTTGGTGCCTCTGTTAATTATATTTGATATCAGTAGACTTTTAAGTTAAAATGAAATAAACCTTTTTCTTTTTTTTTGCTAGGATGAAATCCTTGGAGAAGCAGTAGCCACACTTAGGAAGAACAGCTTTATTTTTCATTACTTAAAATGTTTTAACAATTTCAGGAGTGTTTAAAAGTTTAAACTCTTGATCATGTTATTCATACCTCAGTGGTTTCTGTCAACACTAATGTATACAGGAAATGTAATCAATTAAAATAAGAACATTGTTAATTAAAATAGAGCAAAACAATTAGACCTTTGATTAGTAAACAAAACAGATACCAAGAGATGTACTTACTAACTTACCACCCTCTTCTGTTCCCAGCAAATTTACTTCTTCATCTCTCAACCAAATCTGGCACAGAAGTTGTACAAATTCAAACCTTATTTCTTTTTTATTTCTCCTTTTTTTGAAACATTATAGTGTGGAACTGTAAGGACAGCAACAAGAGTTACAGTTGTTCTTTTTAGCAAATGCACATCTTACTGAATTTTGAATGAAAGCAACCATTTGAACTACTTGAAACCAAAACTGACAGAGGTCCAACCAAAAATCCCCAGTAAAACCACTGGGGCTTCATGTTATTCATCCTACATAACTTTACTGGCATTAGTTTTGAAATTTGGGATGTCCTTTCTTAACTCAAAAGACTAATTCTTTATTTAGATATCCATCTGGGATTTGAGTGCCCAAAAAACCTCCTTTGAGCACAAAAAGAATAGAAGGAAATTTATGTGCTTGTTACTAAAACTGCTGTTCTGCAAGTCCCACATTTACTAGTGGGAAATTGTTTCCTTGGGCAATCTTTGGTTAAAATTCTTCCACAGTTCTTGAGGCAGTAGGTGGAACATGACTCCCTCTCACCTAGGCAGCCCCCCTAACTAATCCATGTCATGTTCGTAGTCTCTTCCTACCTTCAAGAGGTAAGTGGGAAGTGCCCCAAGCAGAGTATCATGAAGCTTTTAACCCTGAATTCTTCTGGATAAGTGCCCTGTGTAGTTAAATAGCATATTAAAAGGGAAGTTGAGCTGCTCTGTACCTCATGTTTTTAAAGGAGAGTATTGATGCTGTGCCTTTTCTGTGTGAGATCAAACTCATAAAAAGGTTGGCTCCTCCAGGGACATGAATCTTTTCCTGGGCCTTGGGCTGCAGGGAAGCTGTGTAAACTTCAAAGGAAAAAGATCTAGTAAATGTGCTGTTCTGAAAATTTCCTACTGGAAGATGCTGTATTCTGCCCTTAAACTGGTTCATGGTCTAGGACAAGTAGCTCTCCCTTTTATTTTATACAAAAGTTTAAACATCTGAAAAAGGCCCTGTTTTTTGTTCAGGTGCTTTCATGGGACAGGTGCTTTGCAGTTTGACATTGCAGTGTTACAGAGACTCTGTTCTTTCTCAGATCTGTCTCTAAAGTCATGTAACAAAGCACATATCGAGACCTTGCTGTTCCAGAGTTTTCTCTTACTAGTCCTGTGTTATGCTTGATTATTACTAAAATAGATCTGTGTTTTATTTTAAATGCAGTGATTTTAAAGGGCTCCTTTACCTTGATTTACTGATTGCAAATGCATTTATGCCTTCTTTAAGTATGGTATGTTAATACACCTTTCAATCTAAAAAGGTGTTTTATACATATAAGTTTACTCCCTGCACTTCTTACAAACAAATCACCAAGGCCATTGTTCAGCTGAAAGAAGGTATTAAAAATATCTTCCAGATATTTGACATTCTTTATATACAGGATAAGTAAAATACTGGAATGACAGTAAAAATGAACGCAAAGGCTTGTATCAGAACAAGAACATTACTTGATATGATATAAAATTAACTAAAAATACAGTTTAATGTGAGCTGTTAGTCATTCTTTTAGTTAATGTGCAGTGATTCAGGATTAACGCTTCTGTATTTTTCAGTGCTTGAAAAACCAGGCTTTTGGTGTGAACATTTAATATACATATTTGAGATGTAAATTGGGATTTAACAATTACAGTCTTATTCAAAAAACATGAAAATTACTTTTAAAAGGATATAGTATATATACTAGTTTATAGCACTTCTGTGTGGGGCAAAACCATAAAGTGTTCAAGAAGTTCAGTGCATGCTGCTCACTTAAAATGCGTGTCACTTCTGCATAGCTAGAGTTCATGCAGGGTGAAGGCAGTTATAGTCAGGTGAGAATATAAATATTCAAGAAAGGAGGTTTATTTATAGTCAACCTATGCCTAAATTTTTTATATATATATATATATATATAAAAACAGAAAATCTGGAGATGTTTTTGTCTTTCAAGAAAAGCCTCATGTGACTGCTTACATGTCAGTATGTACGGGATATACCTACAGTGATTCTTTTTTTTTTTTGTAGGTCACCATAGCAATTCAGTTCTCACAACAGTACCTGTTAAACCATGTCCAGCTAAAAAAACTAAATCATTGTAATAAAAAAGGTCATTAGGTAATCCCTCTGTCCCTCTAACATCTCCTCCCAAAATGTTGTGTAAGAAATAAGGAAGACAGAAGGAACCACCCTGGTTTCTGATTCCTTGCAGAAGCTTTAATGCGGCATTCAGAATGCTCAGTGTGTGGGATTCTGAGTTTCAACATAAATTTCTTTATGCTTTACGATGGTAATTAGATTTACTATACTGTACGGTTGCCTGTTACTTCAGATTTAGGGTAGATTTTGTCTCTCAGAATGAAAAGTATGTGCGCTAGGAAGGAAAACATCCAAGTAATAACAAAACATTAATGGATAATAATCATCCCATTTGCCAGAATCTGCTGCAGGGGAAAGATTATTCTCTGGCTAGCAATAGATTCATTATTATGGGTATATTTCCCTCCTCTTATCCCAAATTCTGTAATCCTTTAGACTGTCCAGTCATGACCATTTATTGATGTATGTTTGCCTTGATCTCCACTGTATTATAAAGTATGATTGGACATACACTGTAATAAAGACACCCCCCTACAATTCATCCTGTAGCTGCTGCCGTGCTGGACCTCTAGCACAGCTGCTTTAAAATATGGGCATAGCTGTTCTTAAGTGCTGGCATCCCCTTTTATGCCTATAGTAAAATCCAGAAATACTGGTAACAAACAGGAACTCTTCTTCAGAGGAAAGAAAATTTGTCTTTGAGCCCTCTGGTAGATCATAATGTTCCTTCAGAGCACCGGTGAGAGTCAGACAGGCAGTTGTTGAAATTAATATGAATAATGTATGTTTGAAGGACTAAGGACATAGTGATGTAAATCTGTATTCAGATGAATTTGTCTACAGAAGTACCTGTAGAAAAGAGGTTGACAAATAAGACATTTAAATAGTGTTTATCTTATTCTCCATTTTTGAGAAAATTAATAAAACTATTTTATTTTTCTAATAATTTAATTGCTGCATATCTGTAGGTGGCCTACATCACAGTAATTTCATTGACCTTAGCACAGTTGTGCCAAAGTACATGCTCTAAGGCTTTAGTTTATTCTGTGTACCTACTTTAACTGATAATGGATATTATCGCAATTATGTTTTATATTGTATCTTTCATTATTTTATTTCTTAGCATTTGCATAACAGGTGCTATCAATGGTTCTACTTAATAAATCAGTACTTCTAAAGAAGCCTAAGTTTGTTTAGAACATATTGTTAGTTGTTCTTTAAATATTAGGGTGTAATTCTAAACCTAAAAGCAAGATCATCTACAGTACTGATTTGCAGATATTTATGGGAAACAAACAATAAAATGGGAGTGCTATGGTTCATTGCCAGGTTTAATTGCTAAAAATGGAAGTCATACAGATTGCATTATTTGTGGATTTCAGCTATTAACTGTTAAATTAGAAATGCAGGAACTGATGAATCAAAAACAGATGTAAATGAAGGCTCACCAGTGCTTGGAAAACTGAGGATACTGTTTAACAGAAAGGAAGTTGATGTTACACACCTGGCATCAAATTGCTTCTTGAGAGAGGAAAACAAAAAGGTGTGTGCAGGGGATGGAGTACATTCTCCACCATCAGCAAAGGGCTGAGAGGTAGCTGATCTGACTGACACCTTTGTAGCTGTGAGAGCCTGTTAACCCAGACAGAACTCTAGAATATTGCAAAAAATGACTGAGAAAAAAAAAACCAGATTATTTGGATGTAAGAGCACAAGAGATTAAGATTAAGAAACAGACTCTATCTGGTGAGGGATAATAGCAAGAAGTTGCTCTAGCAGGAGCTGTGGTTAGATCTCCCTTCCAGTAAGAGGAAAGGACCAAAGAATTATAAAGGTGCCTAATGAAAAGGAAGTGATGTGTGTCTTGAAAAAAGAAGGAACAGGCAGCTGCTCAGCCTGCCACCACCAGAGGGTGCCACCTCCCACAGGCTTCCGAACAAGCCCAGTTCAGCCTCCAGGCCAGCACCGGGAACCCTCAGGCAGCAACTGGTCAGAACTGATTTAGGCTGCCTGTTCTGTTCTGTTCTGTTCTGTGGGGCAGCTAGATACAGGCCTACCCAAACAACACGATTTACAGCTGTTTAGAATGGGGCTATATCCGTGTATCACCTCAGCATCACATGATCACATACAAATTTCTGTTTTGCTCACATTATGACATCCGAAACAATGGGTTTACATACATGACATAATTCTCCTGGAATTTTTTCTAATGTGAGAGAAATTATGATATTCTTCCAGTTCATTCAGACTGACTATACATGAATGTCTGAGCAACATGAAGATATACTCACTATAAGCCTGGATTCTTGCTTTTCTTCAAGACTGAATGAATAGCAGGTCTCAGATATCCTTAACCGGCCTCGTTCACTGCCTTACTAGTCCATTATATGGCTGTTTAGTGAAGGCATACAAATTGGTAATTGGTTTTCTTAAGCCCTAAAAATGAACAAGAAAGAGCGCTCTGCTAAGAAAAGTATTTCTTTCAAGGAGAAGGAAGAACTCTCTTTGGTCTGAGAATTGTGTTCCAAGTATATTCCTGTTATTCAAAACTATAGCACTGATCTTAATTATTAGAATTTTCTGTGGTATTTGCTCTAGCTTTGACTACAGATAACTGAGTACCACACTAATTTACCTATTAGATAAAACAGTGCTCTGAATGTAAGAGAACAATAATTGCTCCAGTAAAACTTGATCTAGTAGTGTTTCTAGTTAGATACCTCCCAGATATCCCAGGTGAAGGATGGTATCTAATACTACTAATATGCCACATTTAGATACGTTCTTGGGTCTTAACTGTCAGGAAGGACATATGGCAAGTTGTGTCTTTTATATCTAACTAGTTATTCACAGTTGTCCAAGTTGAAAAGCATTCGGTGAGCATCAGTTTATGTTGTGAGTGTAACATGAAGAAAAAGAATTGAATTTAGATTCAAAGAGATGAGCAGGGAAGGATGAAGGATAGTGAATGGGAACAAAAAGAGGTGAGAGAAGTTTCTTAGTTGCTTGAACTATTCATCCTATTTATTAATACCTACATTTGTGTCCAGAGGCCCTGCTTAAGATATTCGCATCCTTCTGCTGAGCAAAAGCATAGCAAAACTTTCTGCTCTTGCAGCTTGCTCTCTAAGAAATGTTAATTTCGGAAAGGGTTTGGCATCAGAGAAGTTCCTCAGTGACATCCACAGAGGCAGAAGTGCAGCTGTGTATGTTCCTTTGGCCATTTTGTGCGTGGCAACTGCACAGCCTGCAGCCTGACTTCTGTAAATATTAAATATTTCATTTACTTATTAAACATTAAGGCTTATTAAGCAGGACAGACAGATGGTTCGCAATTTCATGTGGTTCCTGGAGACGGGTTGCAGAGCTCAAAATATAAAGACATTTTGGTCACATTTAGGCACTGTGAGTCAGATCTGCAGCTGGTGGAAATTAGTGCAATTCCAGAGATATTGATGATTCGTCTGCTATGTGGAATGGCCCACTAGAAAAGCAGGCATGGTAAATTCCAGCTTTATTTAGTACAAAAAATGTGCTTTGTTCAGAAGATTGAAGGAGTTTTCCCTGCTTTAACTGAGACTGATCAGATAAATAGGACCGGAGCTCTTAGTGAATTGGTAATCCAAGTGTTCTCGCAGGTGCCTCTCAGCATGAGTCTGTTTACGCTTGCACAGAAGTCGGCATTTTTCAGCCGCTCAGAGTTCTGGGCTGCCTTGCAAAGGCAGACAAAGCAGAGAACACAAAATTCCCTCACACCAGTCTGGGCAGCATGACTAAAATTTCTCACAATTTCTCATAACACTTCTGAAATTCTTCAGAATAATCATGGGTCTTTTATTTCGACTCTATATAATTGAACCTTTTCTGGACTGAGTTCCTTCAGTTTGTCACTTTCTATTGACTTTCAGCTTTATGTGCCTGAGAACAGCAGATGGAATTGTTAGGCTTCAAGCTTTCACAGTAGTACAATGGGGTGATGCATCTCAGAACTAGTCATAACATGTGTCTATTCTGCTAAAATGAGGGTTGTATCTTAAGCAAATGCTGACTTAGTCCATCCATCATTCTCTGCTTGAATCTGACAACCAGAAATGTGATACTGAAATGTTATCTTTTCAGAATACGCTATTTAAGCTTTATGTGGGATCTTGGGGATGATTGGTGCTGGGGTTTGAGGAAGGAGTTGGCACTTACTCTCGATCTATGTGTTTTTAAAATTTCTGATTTAAAAAAAAAAAAAACAATTAAAGCAATGCCAGGTAAAGTCACAGAGACAGACTGTTTAAAACTTTACTAGTTGAATCATTAGGAACTTGAGAGAAAAAAAAAAAAAATCTCTGTTAAAAAAATTAGTGTTTTAGTCATGAACTTAATATTATCCCATTAGGAAAACACCAGAGACAAGAAGGACTGAAGTAAGTGGCTTACATGTTTTCCTAAATGAGATCCTATATTACTAAGAATTTCCTATCACACTCAATGTTGGATAAAATTCACCACAGTGTAAACTGTTCTGCACAGAATAATGCAAACTAGACAAATCTCTTCTTAAAATTCAAATGTGGTCTGACTGAACATTTTTTCCTCTGGGTTAAATAGGACTTTGTCATAGATCTGATGCTTCTTTTAGGATCAAAAATCAGGCTGGGCACTACAAGGATGTAATTATGATGGTGCTAGCAGTTAAAGTCTGTCAGGTGCTCTCCCAAGACTATGGTATGTTTTGTTGTGCTTCGATTTGTTATTTCTCATCCATCTTCCTTCTGGTTTATGCCTTACTTACCTGGACTCTACTTATTGCTATTGTTAAGTCCCTCACAATATTTTCTGACAGATAAAGGTACAGTACACAAAAGATGGAACATGAAAAGAGATGCTCTCAAACACATAAAAAAAGCCACTGGTGCTAGATGATTGCGGGTGGATGTTATCTGTTCTTGATATTGCATTTAGGGCCTCACCCTGCAGTAACCTCAACAACTTTCTAATAAGGAACCCTTCATTTTATCTGTTCTTTTCCTTGGTGCTTTGTGTTTTGAGGGAGGTATTGGAACAGTTATTCCTTTATGAAGCAACCTTACATTCCTTTTGCAGTGAAGGCAATTAAAACTTAGTTGTGCCCTAAGCATTCACTTAGATACGTCAGTTATTCCGGAGTCCATAGATCTTAGTTGAGTGGAGCTGAGTAACTTAAGTTGCTATGCTACATATTTTTAAAAGAGCATGCATAAACCTGCTGATGTAAAGGTAACCCCAGGCTGGCTATCATATTTGATTGTGCTAGCTTTTTGTGTAAAAACAGATTTTATTGGTAAACAGGTAGTTTACTGTGTATTTATACACAAAATGTCCTTTTTTCCTTTAATTATAGTAAAACTAGAAGCCAATTCTGGAAAAGTATCCTAGTCTGACAGCCTCAAGGGAAGAATGGGGAGGAGTGGGAGTGAATCAGGGGGGGAGACAGAGACTAAATGGTTTACTGGGAAGATATGTTCCAAGGGCAATGCACAGCTAGCTCAACATCTGTTATGCCTACCAAAGCAGGATGAGAGACTAAGGAGTTACTGATAATGGTGAGAGCCTTGAACCGGGTCCTTGTTCTCGTACCTGAAAACAACATAAACCAGCCTTGAGGTCTGAACTCAGGACAGGGACATAAAGAGCATGCGCAGAAAAGTGAGGCGAAAAGTCTAGAATGAGGAAGACTCTACTTCATCTGAGAAAGACTCTTACTTCATCCTGGGGACCCCTACCCAGCAGACCACACTGTGGGCAAGCACAATGTAGATGCAAATGACTTTTGGGTTCATTATAATATGAAGTGAGGCTGGGTGGGGCTAGGTAATAAATATATGTAGGCCTATTGTGAAACTTCATGAATATGGAATAGGAGGAAGAGAAAGATGACAATGACTTGACCCTGGATTTCTTCACTGTCAGAAGCAGATACACTCCTGTAACAATTCCAGCTGAGGTGCTCAGAAGAAGGGAGCACTACTTCATTGTAACTCATTTTCATCATTGCCTGGTTGGGAGGGGAGGAGGAGAGGCAAGGGGGTGGGGGACAGATTCTTTTACACATATACTCAAAATGCTTTGTGCTGAGGTAAAGACGATGCAGAGGACATGAGCTGCTGCTGCATACAGATATGTTTATTTAGTTAATTGAGTTGTCATGACAACTACTTTATCTAAACTGATATAGTGTATAGGTTGTCACTGGCACCGGATGACTCTACACAAACCATTATACTTTCCAACAAAATCAGTCTACTCAGAACTAGTGTTAAGAATGTACATTTAATAGCCATAAAAAACCCAAACAACAAACCAACAAACACACCACAAGAACAACAAACAAACAATAGAAACAAACAACAATAAACTTACTTGTTAATAGATCACCACAGCTTAATTTTAGTGAGTTCAGCTTCAGGCTGAAAGCACTCTTCTGGCTCATCCAGAAGACTTGTCACTTCATCTTGTAACCCACAAAATATGAAACATTGGAGAGTTGTTCATAACCTACAAAATAAGCCAACAAAGAATTGTTAGAGACTGATGATGCTCAGAAAAATCTCTCAGTAATGTAGATGAGTGATAGCCCAATGTTAAGTACACTGTAACCTGAAGAAAAGATATAACAGTTTAAATTTGAGTCAAGAAATAAAATACTATCATTTTTCACATGAAGTGAATATTGTTTCATTTACAGGGAGCTAGGATTCCTTGTAATAATGCTTACCCCTGAACAAAGTGCAACTGTTCATCCCTATCCTAGCACAATCTGGCAAGTATTTACAGCTGGAAATCCACGTTCCTTGGCACAACTGACACATCTGCAGCTAGAGTCCAGAACTAGAAAGCATGCAAAAGTGGGTGCTCATGGGGATGCTCCTCTTGTGAAGCTCCAAAACAAAGTGGCACAAGTTATGGCAGTGATTTTCACTTTAGAGTATCCTTACCTTTGGGAGTGCACATTACTGAGGCTCCTCCCCTTGAGTTTGAAATCTCAGTATTGATTGATGGGAGAGTGTCTGGAAGGTAGAGGAAGATCTGCAGCATCAGGCCCAGTCCTGGCTGAAGGGTACCTTTGTAACTGCAGAGAGGGGGAAAATATTTAAGAGCTGGAATCCCATGCTTTTACTTGTCCGCAGCTTGGCTAATAAGGTGACATATTTTATGGAAGAGAGTCTCTGGTATCTCATGGGAAATTAACAGGTCTGGGAAAGAGATTGTCATGGTTTAGGGTCAGGGCAGCCCCTTAAACCTGTAACAGACGCTCTCTGTTAACCCCCCTCCCTCCCCAGAGGGGAAAGAGAAACGGAATAAGGGAGAGAGACTTAGCAATTAGAAAAGGAAACTAGAACAGCTTTAATGAAAATGAAATTAATAATTATAAAAATGGAATATATACAAATACATAAAAAACCGGTACCAAACCCAACCCCCCTGATGGTAATTCCATCACTGTCACCACTGATGTTGTGCAGGCACCGGGGCAGTCCCAGACTGGGGCCCACAGCAGATGGGAGCTGTGTTCAGGAGCTGGATTCTGGTTCTGGGTTCAGGAACACACAGATCGGATCGAAGGCAGAACGGACAGAGTCCTCCTTGGGTGCTCTGAGGAAGGAACTGAAAGAGGACCCGAGCCAAGCCAAGCAAAGGCTGGCAAGGCGGTATAAGAGGGGAGAAGAGCCCAGAGACCCTTCAGGTCCCTCAGCTCTAGACCAAATATGGTGTATATGGTATGGAATACCTTGTTGGTCAGTTTAGAGTCACCCGTCCTGTCCGCTCCTCCCTGCAGGTGCAGCCTTTCACTTTCTGCACCCCCCAATGTGGTACACAGGACCCAGCAGTGGCCTTGGTCTGCATACCAATCCTTGGTAGTAACTCTAAACATGAGGTGTTATCACTGCTGGAAGCAGACACTGTCTGTGAGAACAGGCTGCTAACTTCAGAAAGCGCAGTTAATTAAAAGAACTGAGCTGAAAAGTAAAATTACTGAACAGAATTAGTTCTGTTTTCACTCAAACCAGGACATAGATCATTGAGTGAAAAAGTATGGAAGCTGTTCTAAGTTCTTGCTGCATGGATGTTTATGTTACTGTAGTTGACACTCTGGGGCATTTTAAGACCCAGCAGTTCCCTGCTGTGTTTCATGGTGTGGCTGCATAAGCATCTGGGCCAGCCCAGTTGAGGAGGAAGCACCTTGCTGCAGGTTGTGGGAATGCAAGCAGCAAGCAGCTGAATAAGGGGTGAGAATACTCTAAACTGCTGGAAACTTTGTCACCATGAGTTGCAGCTTGATTTATAGCTCCTGACAGCTAATCTTCATAACTCTTTGTGGATTAATAGTATGCTCTTTTTCTGCCCTGATGTGAGGTACAATACATTGGGCTGGTTGAAAAAGTTCTACCACACAGACTGTGAGATGTACAGATGTGTAAAATCCATTACAGCAGCTCAGATGATATGAAGTAACTGATCAAGGCATAATATCGATCACAGGCATAAATCTACAAGAAGAGGACTGGAAGTTGTGAATTAGAAGTTGTTTTCAGCTCTGTCACTGATGAGCAGCATATTCATGCTGTGTGTAAATTGTGATACTGGCATCATGAAAACGCTGGATGATATACTACAAGATCTGCACAAGCCCCTTCTTAGATGGCACAGTTCAAAGGAGAGAGCAATGGTAAATGGGAGTTACTATCAGGATGTATCATTAAGCATATCCTGTGATTCTGTCAAGGCTCCTGTTCAGCGTAAGGATATGCTGCTATTAGGATGGACTATCCCTCTCAGATGGCTGTTACCTGATGAAGGAATCTCCTGTTCTCCATTCTGACGAAGAAACCCAGCTCCTGCATGAGGTGTTTGAGCAGAAAAATCAGAGCCCAGAAGGAATCTGTTCATTCTGGGGCCTTTCTGTCTCTTGTACAGCAATACTGTATTGTAGGGCTAACGTACCACCACTGTTTTCAACATTGACATGTCTATGTCAGAGTTTTCCAATTAAAGGCATCTTAATTTCCTCTTATTTTAGTGGTTAAAATTATCTCTTCCCTTTTAACTTCCATTTCTGATGTTGCTCACCAGCAGCATGGGCTGTAACACCATTGTAACTGTCCATCAGAATCTTTGCTAAAATTCTTGGCAGTTCCCTCCAAACTTTGACAAGACTTGTCTCTCTGTTTTTATTTGAGGAGGGCTTTGGTCACAAAACTAATGTCTGCCTGATCGTCCAGGAAGCTTGCTTGTAGGTGTTCTGTTCAAGTGTTTCTGTATAGCTTTTGAAGTCACCTGCAGAGATAAGTCTCTAAAGGAATCACTAAAGGAAGTATTGTTCTGTGTCCCTGATGGTTCTCGGCCACAGTACCTCAGATTGATATATAAAAGATTTCTTGCTTGTCTTAAAGGAGTGTTTTATTTTGATTGGGGATGTATTTTGAAAAGAACCTTTTTTGAACAGCTTCACATGGATTTCTCTTTTCCTGTGCTTGCTTCCCATGAAATGATACCAGATTCTTTTGCTTAGGTGTGTCTGTAGGGCATGGCCTTCTCACTTCATTCTTTCATGTTTCTACCCACATTTCTTTCTCAAAATACAGCAAGTTCAACAGCACCTCCACACACACACATACCTTGATAAAATCTATTGTAATAGGAGAAAAGTGCTATGATGTTGACTTTCTGGAGCACTGTTCGTCTTCTCTGAACCTAGCTAGTAACTGTGGATAGGTTCTTGCTCCTCTTTTAACCTGACTAACCCAACAATAGCTTTCTCTTTTCTAAACTGGAGAAATTAAACTGTATAAATTAAACCCTTCAGTTAAAGTTGTGAAAGTAGTTTAGGCCTCTTCCACCTTCCTACTAAGGAGATGACTTCAAGGTGACTAGAGGTCTAGCCTCTTACTGGAAAAACTCATTTATATGTAGTCTTTTGGGACTACGCATGCCTGACAATCTCATTGATTTCAAGGTCTCTGAGGAAACTTGGGTGACATTCAGCAGAAATAATTCTGATGCTGCAGCTTAACCAAGACAGTATTGGTATTTGGATCTGATTTAGTAACACAATCTCCCTTCTCCACTACTTGAGATTCCAGATACTAGTCAGCAATTTCACGTCTAAAGACAGATGCTGGCTGGCTACCTACCATGAAAGGACATTGCTTAGCTCATGGTTAAAATATAAGGCAGAAAAGCTTTTCTTTGTTTTTCTTACACAACAACAAAAGGAAGAGCTTTTCTATTTGTATAGTGCAAAATACCTATTTGCCTAGAAATCTCAATTTCCATTGTCCTGACTTCGCTCTTCATGTTATCCCTTCCCAATTTTTATTTTTAATTGTAGATGCACACTGCACTTTGAATTAGTTCTTTAAAGAGTAATGGAAATTCCAGCACTAGTGTAGTCCACCTTGTACTGTGATTTCACAGTTACCTTTGGCTGCATTCCAAACCCTTGTCTAAAATGGTAAATTTTCATTTAAATCATCTGATATGCCAACCAGCTAGACTTGAGACATAAAATTATCTCAAAGTGAGGGGAAATCAACCTACATATCCAAAAAGTATCTGTGGCCCTTCCATGTTACTCTCAAAGGAAAAGATTTATCCAGAGTGCCCAAATTTTCTTGTAGTTTTGCTTAGAGTGGACAAAAGATCAGATTATTGTGGTCTAGTAGAAGGTGCCCCATGGCAGGAGGGTTGGAACTAGATGATCTTTAAGGTCCCTAACCATTCTACAATCTTTCAACCCAAACCATTCCACAGTTCTATGATATCAAATTGTGTTAGGTCATACAGGGAGATAGCTGGTATGATCTAAAGCTTCCATGTAAAAAGTCATCTCATCAGGACTTAGAAGCCCTTGAACAATGTCTCAAAAAGACAGGAATATTTGAAATGCACAGCAATTGGAATCACGCAGTGAGATTACATCACAGTAGCAAGCAGTCCCCAGTTTGACGTCTTAGTTGGGACTTCAATGTCCAATGTCCACTGTGGCCAAGTTCTACAGTTCATGCTTAAATACTTTCTCTGAATACTTATTCCTGATAATTCACAAGTTACCAAAATTATGCATCTGCATAGTTTCTAGAGGGAGAAAAAATGAATACTCCCTTAGGCAACAAGACGCTACCCTGAGTTTACAGCCACAGCCTATGCTGCTACTAATGTTTCTTAATACAGAGACTTAGTATCAGTGAAAGAAGTGTGACAAAGCTGCATGGGCTCTTGACTCCTGACTCTTTTTGCCCCAGGAGTTACAAATACACATATAAACCATGGAGTTTATTGGACCAGATCTGATTTCTCAAAAGACTGGAGCACTGAAGAATCATTTGTCTTGGTTGCAACTGTGAAGGTTTGATATGCAAGGTTTGCATTAATTTTGTCTCCACGATTCACCTTTTTCTAACATTTAGCTGATTATTATTGAAAAGCACACTGGAAATTAAGCCAATACTACTTCAAAGCCCTTAAGAAACAGAATGGCACAGGCAATGCTCTTCTGTAGTAACACTGGTGTCAACAAAAGGTCCCATTTCAGACGACAAGATTTGTTTTTCAGTTATTTTCCAGTACTGTGAAATACAGCTACAGATGCAACAATTAAGTCATAAAACTAGAATACTTATTCTAGTGCTATTATAAATACTGGGTACAGTGTCATTATCAGTAGCAGAAGCTTACCTAAAGTACTTCATTAATATGTTTAACTGTAGTATAAGGAACTACTTCTCTAGGTCAAAAAGGCCTGTTTCCTAATTTATCAGTTAATCTGTTAAAATTGCTATAGAAAGAAGACAGCTGTCTTTTTGGTTGTGTTGTGGGTTAACTCTGAAGGGCAGATAAGCCCCACACAGCTGCTTGCTGTCTTCCATGCAGTGGGATAGGGGAGAGAATTCAAGGGCAAAACTGAGAGAAGTCGTGGGCTGAGATAAAGAGAGATTAATCACGTGAAGTAAAGCTTTGCATGCAAGCAAAGCAAAATAAGGAATTTTTTTCACTACTTCCCAGGCAGGCAGATATTTAGTCAGTTCAAGGAAAGAAGGGCCTCAGCTGTAGCTCTAAATGTCCTCCCTCCCTCCTTCTTTCTGCCAGCTTTTATTGCTCAACATAATGTCATATAATATAGGATACCCCTTTCATCACTGGGGGCAGCTGTCCTGGCTGTGTCCCCTCCCCACTCCTTGTGCACCCCCAGCTTACTTGCTGCTGAGCCGGTGTGAGAAACAGGGGCAGCCTTGGCACTGTGTAAGCACTGCTCAGGAAGAGATAAAACATTGGTGAATTATCAGCACTGTGGCAGTCACAAATCCAAAACATAGCATCATATGAGCTGCTGTGAAGAAAATTAATGCCATCCCAGAAAAAAAAAAAAAAAAAGGACACAGGTTCTAAACTTTGCCTTCAAAGTCATATGCTTTTATTCCATGAAAATCCCTGTTTCTGGCAGCCCAAGTGAGATCTAACCTAGCACCTTTGTAATGAACAGTTCCATTAGCATCTTCAGAGTGGTCAGAGTAAACCAATCTCCTCACAAGTTGGCTTTTATGGTTTCTGTTATGGGTATTTTCCTTTCTTCAGAGGGAGAGCAAAAGAGAATACAGTGGCATGTTCATTTGGTTTACTAAAATCAATGAGTTAGAAGGCAGTAACTAGCTATGGAACTGAGGAAAAGAGATCTTTGAGAGATCATGATAAAATTCCATAGAAAACAGAGCAGCCTGTTCTTCAAAAGGCCCATCTCAGCGGGCACAACCAGAGTGGTATCAAAAGCTGCATCAAGAGTTTGTGGGGGAAAAGGAGAGTCCTCTGTATTGTAAACCCTACAGGAATTCTGTGCTGTGACAAACAGCTCTTGCAAAAACTGTAAATTAGTATAAGGCTTTCAGGTTAAATTCAAGCTAGAAGCTTCACAGCTTCCAGAGCAGCAATCATTTTTTTTTTTTTTTGCATGCTCTTGTACTGCAACTTCAGAAACTGCAAAAGAGAGCTCATCTTAGTAAATCTAAAAGTTCACTGTATTGTATCTATAAATATTCACCAATAAAAAAAAAAAAAAAAGCACGCTAATTTGTACAAGGTAACTTTAATCAAAAATAAAATGCATTAGTAGATGTAATCAGTCTGGAAGATAATATTCACAGGCAGATGTTCCTGATGATTTTGCAACAGTGGATAACAACTGGATATAACCAGTATAATAACTGGATATGCTTTTCAAACTTATTCTCAGTATTTGTTGAATTCTCATTTTCCTGTACAATTCAGCTCTGCTGTAAAGTTCAGAGACATTTTTTCACAAGGTTCTAACAAGTTACTCTGGATCCATAATTACTGAGACCAAACTGAGTCAAAATGCAAAGCAGGATTACTCTTCCTCAATGCCTGAAGTCACACAGAATGAGTAAGTACATAATGCATCATATGCATCCCCAGGTATGTAACAGTCCAGTTACTGGCCACAGCACTTTCAATGAGAGATTCAACATGTGCAATAATTTCTTCCTTTTGCTATGAACTACCTTAAAGTACGAGGTATGAATAATGTATTGAACCTGCTGGAATTCACAGATTACATTGTAATATCCTAAAAAAGTCTAGGGGTGCTTGGTGCTTGCACAGTGCTACAAGTGAAGTGTAAGTGTGTATGACTAGTTATTATTCGCCTGAGGTAAACACTGTTCACCTCAGCTTTACAAAGAGGGAAACAATTCATAGAGTTGAAATGATGGAGTTGGGACTGTACAGCCTGTCTGCTTGTCTTGAGTGCTGCTTGAAAGGAAAAGAGTCCTCATGTACTCATCTCCTGTAACTTTGCTTATTGTGATTTACTATCCATCTCTGTTTTCTGACCTTTCTTTTCTTCATTTCTCAGAGTTGAGTCCAAAAAGGAAACACACCGCTTTAATTTTACTATCAAAAATAATATAATAGTATTTTTTCAGTGTAAAAGATACTTGGAGCTTTCAGAAAACACAACAGAACTGTTAGAATGCACAGAGAGTGGGTGAAGATACTGAACAGCATTTTTTTCGTTACACCATGTATTCAGTTAGCCAAACAAATGCAGAATATGGCTCTAAAAATAAATAGATAAATGAAGCTTTGTTAAAAGGTCTTATTTTGGTCTGTCCACGTTTATTGACAACTATCATCATCATGATGTAAAGAATTCACAATCTATTTAAATTTTCTTAAATTGTATTATTTCTTGTTCAACAGTAATATGATCCATTTCTTTAGTTTCTATTGTGGCCATCATGGAACTATCAGGGCACAATTTCCATACAAGACAAACGGTAAAGTCATGAAGGAATACAAAAACTGAGCAGTCAACAGGATAAATCATACTGGCATATGTTGCCGTTGCCAAATCTTGTGTGAGTGCTTTGATTTCTCTTCCTCCCTAATTTAAAATGCAACATATTTTCATTACTCCTGATGATTCAGAGGAGCTTTAAACTGTTTCTGTCTACTGAAGGCAAATGTACAGTTCTTTTCAGTGATTATAAAGCAGAGAATTGCTTCATTGCTTCTATGATTCATACATAGCTCCATCAGTATGAGAAAGCCCCCAGCTAAGATAAAGTAAAACAATTACCTCTATCTGAATTAACCTTAGGAAATAGAGGTCTCCTTTTTAAAAAAAAAAAAAAAAAAACCTAAACAAATCTAGCATCCTATACTCTTAAGAGATTCCTTTGCAAACATCATTCTTTGTTAATACATCCTACACATGGGTACAGGGGGGGATAGTCACTAAAACCATTTTCTGATTGCTAAAAGATGAGGTGGACTATAGGTTATAACAACAGCTGAAATAGGTTTCCTGTACATGGTCTCAAAACATAATATTTAAGATGCATTTTCTGTCATGCAATATGGATACTCTATAGCACAGAAAGCTGTATGGGGAAGATGCTGAATAAGACTAAAAAGTTTAAAAAGTCCTGAGGATTTGTTTTCTGTCCCTGCACTAAACAGAATTTTATAACAGTAGACTGTAAAGAAAACAATGTTTTGGAACTCAACAAGTTAAAAGCTGTTTATGCATTATGTTTATGCATTAAAGCAGCCAGAACATATATTGATATGATTTTACTAATATAATTTATAGCTATTAGAAAAATACAAAATTTAGCTTAAAATATTTCAAATACTTTATTCTCCAAGACAAAATGCAATTTATGCCCCAGAGAAAATTATTGAGATAAAAAATGCAAACCCTCCTACCATGGTAGCACCAGGTTTGGTGCTGCCATTTATGTGTTACCTCCTTTGAGCAAAGACACTAGCCATCATTCAGGGTCTCAAATGTTGTCCCTGCCAAGAAGAGAACTGATACAATGACATCAAGTCCTTCTTGAACACAAACCTCATTGCTGTTTTTCCAAAAATTGCCTATACATTAAAAAGTACATAATATGTACCTAATATAGGGTAGTTCTTTTCCACAAAGGTCCAAGTCGGGCCTTTTTTGGTTGTTTGGTTTGGCTTTTTTTCATCTCCACACAGAATCAAACCTTGCATTTCACTCATCTACTTTAGTTTTTGACTGACCTGTCTATGTTTCCAGTAACAGCTTTGATTTCTTCAGCTATCTTACTCCAAAGGTATGGTAATAATACTACAACTAGATTTATCCTGAATGGCTGCTCCCCTCCACAGAATTCAGGCACAAACCCTCAGAACAGTATTTGTGAAGAAAATTGTTTTGTCCCTTATGCAGTCATACATAGATTCTTTGACTAAACAAATGATTATGTTCTGAAAAAAAGATATCTGAATCTGGAAGAGATGTTGACTGTAACTGACAGCACAAGTACTGTTCCATTTCCCTTCTTATCTACATAGCAGTTTTAAAAATCACTATTGCAAAGAGCAGATATCACCAGCTTGATCAGCAGATAAAGATCGTGACCAGAGAATTCTTAATTCCCTTTTGTTCAGATTCTCACAGCACGTTCATTAATATTGTCACTACTTGACTACACCCATCAAATTGAGTCCTATGTTTTCACTTTTACTGGTCTAATCCACCAGCCCCTGAAGTCACTGGAAAGCCACTATTAGAATGTACCTATTGAGGTCCTAACCTCTATCCCACAGCTTATTTCTAGAACAGTTAAATTTACAGTCAACTCAGTACAAATCCTGATTTTACATCTTAGTGTAAGCTTCTGTACTGCATCATCTAGTATTCTTAAAGAAGTGGTTATGAATTAAATCCAAATAATGGAATCAGGATTATGCAAAAATATCTGCTATGTGTCACCTCTGTTGCCACAACTGATGTGTCAAAGTACTGCTTCTACCACAAGGAAGATACTAGGTTTCTACAAAATGGCCATCTTTCAATCATTTTGACTTGCTAGATCACTTAGGATAAATTGCTTTTGGTTGAGACCAGGGAGGACTAGAGATAGCTTTTGGTTCAGGACCAGGGAGGACTAGAGATAGCTTTAAATCACTGTGGGTAGGGACAGTCAGAAAACTCCCAAGTCATCAACATAAACCAGGACTACTGTAGCAGCCAAATCAATGCAAAACAAACACAGTCTAAAGGTCCAGATTCACTTTGGATGTTTCAGACCGCTGGAGTGGTGCCAGTGAGCTGCCCCACTACTTCTTCATTATTCGGGATGTCACTTAGTTGACAAACGCTATCTGCTCAGCAGCCACTCTGCACGTTACCGTTTGAGTTGGACCTGTAATAAGATGCCAGCTGAGTGAATCATTTGGAGTCAAATGCATGTTATTCTTTATTCAGCTGCTGCCTGCCAGGTCATGCATTCAAATGGCCAGATCTAAAGTGACAAGAGCTTTGCATTCCCTGTTACAGCTCTGAATTAGCCATGCACAGGGAACAGGGAAGGGAACACTCACGGTATCACCAGGGGAGTAAGGGAGGAAAAACACTTCCTGACCTTTACATCTGTTAATGGTTAATATGTCACACAGAAAATTCTCCAAGGTTTTAAGGAGCTAGTTTTGAATCTTTGTCCAAAACACCTTAAGGACAATGTAAGAGGTGTTTGAGGCATCAGACTTCACTTGTGATGAACTCTCCTTGAACTTCTTGAGATAATGAAGCTAGTGAAGCTCTCCTGTGGTTTGTACTCCTTCTCCTTTGCTCCTAACATGTATTTGTTTACTGCTTCATTTCTGACAGACAAATTTTCAGAAACTGTCTTTAAAAAAACCTTTGTCTGCAAACTTTTTACAGACTAGAGACAACAACCTGCAAAAAAGTGTTATATACTAAATACAAAGAAATATGAAAACTGTGCCTATTCCTGCACTCTCTCACTTACTTCGTTAATGTGAATAAAAATGGTTTACCCCATTATAGCTAAGACACTACAAGGTTTTTTCTTCCTTTAAATACAAAACCCTGAACACAGAACCCAAGAAGAAATAAATGCATACTTTGAAATTAAGGAATATTGATGAACTCAGGCGACAATGAATCCACAGCACAAAGAGATGGTGGTGATAATCCCTACCATGAGTCAGAAAGGTCCTAAAACTTTTTAAGAACTCAGTTGCTGCAGAGGGAGTGATGATGTCAAGAACTGTGTCCACAAAGAGGTCTGCAGAACACTTGCTATACCCAGAGCACACTGCAATTAATTTTGAAACTCCATAAATAATGCATAGCTTTAGGCATGGAAGAAGTAGACTTAGCAGACTGACACCATCATCAACAAACTGATACAGGCATGTAATACTAAACTCAACAGACAAAATGCAGACACCCATGGAACCAGAGCTGGGGATCCCCCAAACTCCATGTTCTGCTGTCACAGAGGAGACTGCAGTCACCCATCCTCATTAACACAGAGCTGAGTGGGTGATGCCTGAGCCTCCTTAGGGCCCCCAAACAAGGCCAGTTCCATGAAGCTCCAGCCGGTGGATGTCTCAGAGCACAGCCAGTGCTTGCAGTAAAAGGTTAAGCTCCCTGCAGAAACCAGCAAAGCTGTCATAGATCAATGGGAAGAGACCTGTTGTATAAAGGCTTAAATGTGCATTACAGCGGAGTTCCAACTTGAGTATCCCGCTACAAGCGTGTGTGTCATTCGTAAGGGAGCTGCTCACCTGTGTGATTTCCGTGGTGCTGAGTGTTCACTTAGCTGGCCCTGAGAACAGCTCCAGGACAAGGAATGGGTAAGGAGTGACTTCGCACACTTGGTTCGCTAGTGATGACCAAAACCCAGGCACCTTAAGTGAAGATTTAAGCCATGATGCCATTAGGTGTGGGGCGCAGAGGGGATGAGGGTGTCAGAGGGAGGCCCCTTGGATTCGGCAGTTTTTCCCCCGGCCCCATCAAACTCCTCGGGGGCTTCAGGTTGTGCCCAGGCCTAAGGTGAAAGCACGGGGGGAGGCGACTGTTCAGTTTTTCCTCTCAGGTCTGGAAGCACCTCCAGCACTAGAGCCCTGTTCGGTGGGGAGGAGAGCGAGATGCAGGGCCACGGCCGCAGGGCCCTACCTGGGGGTCCAGCACCTCGCTCCCCGGCGTTGGCGGGCCCAGCCCGTGGAGAGGAGCCGTGCTGTGTCCGGAAGGCCGCCGGTGCGACCGCCCGGGATGGCCGCCCGCAGCCTCAGCAGCCCCTCGCACAGGAGAGGCCGCAGGACCCGCCCGAGACCGCCTCAGTGGAAGGCCCGCCCCGCCCGGCCACCAGGTGCGATTTTCGGCAGGGCGGCGGCCCCGGGCGCTCCCCTCGCGACGCCAGCGGTGCCCTCCTCCCGCTCCGGCGGCGGGGCGAGGGCAGGGGACTTGCGAGGGGCGCAGCGGTGCCGCCTCCCGCCGGGCCGGGCCGTGGCGGCGGATAGCGCTGCGCAGCTAGTCGGTGCATTGCGGCGGGCGGACCGAGCGCCGTGCCGTGCCGTGCCGTGCCGTGCCGCCCCGCGCCGCGCCCGCGGCCATTCCGTACGGCGGCACCGCGCCTCGCACAGGAGCAGCCGGCGGGAGCCGTGCCGCCGCAGCCCCGCCATGGCCAAGGAGGGAGCGCAGCGAGCGGAGGAGACGGAGCAGATGATCGAGAAGGAAGGCGGCAAGGAAGCCGCCGAGGGCAGCGCTGCCGGCAGCCTGCGGGCTGGGGACACGAAGGAGATGCGAGCCGTGGTGCTGTCCGCCTTCGGGGGGCTCAACAAGCTCCGCGTGTCCAAGAAAGCCATGCCGGAGCCGCAGGACGGGGAGCTGAAGATCCGCGTCAAAGCCTGGTCCAGTATCGCCTCTCGCCCTTCCCTTCCCTTCCCTTCCCTTCCCTGGGGCGACTGAGGGGCCGCAGCCCCGCGGGGTGCGGACGGGGTGCGGGCACCCCTCGGGCGGGCGGGATGCCGCGGGGCTGCGTGGGGCTCGTGCCTTGCGGCGGGGCTTTCCTGGCCTCGGAGGGGGCCGGGGGAGGCGGGCGGCGGTTCCCTGCGTGCCGGGGTGCGGATGTGAGCCCCGCAGCCTCCCCTCCCGCTGCCCGGGGCTGGCGGGCGGCTGTTGCAGTAACTTCCCTCACTTGTGGCTTCCCCCCCAGTGGGGAGCCCCGCTCCGAGCCTCCTCTGCAGCTTCCTGCCCCGCTGCCGCCGGCTGCTCCCCGCGGCAGCGCCCGGGAAACCCACCCGGCGAACTCACCCGGGGAACCCACCCGGGGTCGAGGCTGAGCTCTCGGTCACTTGGTACAAGGCGGGCATGGAGCAAAGCCGGGGCTTTGTGTGCTGTCAGCAGCAGCTATGAAGGGGAAAAATGGTCCTTGCTTCTCAGGGTACCAGCAGGGAGAAATGGGGGAAAAACAAACGGTCAGCTGCGCTCAGGGCTTTGTTGTTTTCTTTCTGGGAAATGTGGATGCCAGCCCGTGTGTATTGCTCAGCACCTGTCCTTTCCCTTCTGATACTGGCTGTTATTTTTCTCCTGGGAATCACTTCGGTCATTGTAATTTTTCTTGGAGCTGGTGTGTGACAGGGTAGCTGGAGCTGAGGATAACTTGCCCGTGTTCAATTCTAGTGCCCAGCTGACAAGTGGCTAGCAATCTGGTAGCATCTCAAAATGAGCTTTCCTAGAAGGCTAATGTTTTTCCCAGGCAATTGGAACAGATTGTTCTTCCTAGATGTCTGTTTCTCAGCGCACATGTTCCTTCATGAAAATAGGTTTATTTTTTCAGGTGACAGAAGCAACGTTACAATCTGATTATACAGCTTCATGTGTACCAAAGACTAAATTATTTTTGCCTAGGCAGGGATTTATCTTTTATTGTTCTCTTCTGCTATGTGAAAACAGTGCTTCTGTAAGATAAATTCCAAGGTGAAGGCCAAGTTGTTTATTTCAGAAGCAACCTGCATTAAAAATAATACTGGTACAGGGCAGTGAGCTTGTTTTGAATGATACATCTGGTGGATGTGCCTCAGATCTTGGAAAGTCCTTGCAGGTTAGTGTAGTTGAATGTCTTGGCCTGTTCAGTCACTGAGCTTTCCATCCTGTACTTACTGGGGATCATAAGGTTTGTGACCTATGTGGGTAGTTCCCTTGATGCCCACCCCAAGGTGTTGTCCATGAAAAATGGTGATATCCGTCAATCTGAATGCCTAATAAACAAAGGGATGAGATTTTTTGCATTCTCATTTGTTGTTTTGTTTTGTTTTCTCTACTAGTCACAATGGGAAATGCAAGAAATTCCATGCTAGGTGAATATAAGAAGTAATGGTAGCATAGTAGCTGCTAGGTAGCTCATTTTGCTGTCCAGTGGGGCTGTAATTCCATTTGAGAATAGGTTGTGTTGTTTTCTGAGTGGTTTGTTTGTTTGTTTGTTTTTTAGCCATCAAGTTAACTTTTGCATGTTAACTTTTGTTAAAATGTTTGGAGCACACGGACATACTCATTTAAATGCTTGAGGGGTTTACAGCATTCTCCAGTACCTGTATGAATTCCACTTTCATCAAAGCAGTAAATATGTGTGTATCACAAATAGCAAGTAGCCTGCAAAAGAACGCTTGGTAGTAAAATAGAAATATTCAGCTGTACTACAATTATGGTCACTTTCCAGGGTTGTGTTAACACTAATGAGCTGTGTGAGTTTCACGCTTGCTGTTTGGCATGAGTAGACCTACTCAGCTGCTTCCTAGTTACTGCCAGGTTGCACAATACCATGTGTGTTTTGGAAGTTTTCCTTCATGCCAGAGGAGCCTGTAGGCTGTAGAGCATCTGCTGCTCACTCCTGGCTGGAAATGGCCATAGGGCGGAATTGTGATCAGGTCACAACCGTGTGCTTCCCCACAAAGCAAAATCAGTTTCCCAATCTTCTCCCATGTCTGTAAATACAGAAGATTGATCAGGATGATGATGGACTTGCAGTCTAGTCCAGGAATCTGAGGGAGAAAAATGTCTGTTGGCTTTGCCCAGTGTAGTATGCACATGTTCATGCTTGCAGTGCTGAACATGCCAAGATGGGATGCTCTAGTAAGACATACTGATGGGAAGTAATGTTTGTAGCTGAATCAGTTTTGTAGTTGACTGTCATTATAGATTATGATTATTTTTCTCCATCAACTTGTCAAGAAAAGTAGTCTTTATTTTAAGAAATATGTGTGCATGCATGATAAATAGTATATATTAATAAAAAGTGAAAGTGGCCCCTGCATTCGTTAGGGAATAAAACCGGTTGAATCACAAGTATATACCAGTTAAATCATATGTATACATTTTGTAGTATGGTGCTAAAAATAGGGAGACAGAGGGTATACTGCTATTAGCACTAAGCCAGTTGAGTAATTCTTTTGAAGGTCTGGAATATCAATGATCCAATTGAAAATGTGTCAGCTGAGATGAGTCATGTGTTAGCCTCATTCAGTGACTAAGAAATGGAACAGCCATTGATGTCCAAGCTGACTCACAGCTTTTGCGTATTTCCTGAAATAATTTCTGATTGATAATGATGGAACTGTTGAAATTGCTGTATTTGTTTGCATTGTAGTTTGCAGGATGTAGGACGCTAGTATGTGTGTTCTTTAAAAGATGAGACAAGTAGCTAGAATAAACCGAAGCAGTATTTCAGATGGGCTGTGTGAATAAGGAATGGTGTTCTGTAATTACCTCCCTTTATTTTTCTTTTCTCTGTTATATTTCTCTCTCTCTTGTGTCGCTGTATGTGTGCGTCATGAGGAATGAGGCAGAAGTGACCCTCTGACTCTGATTGTGAGAAAACAGCACTTTAAAAAGCTGGTATAATAAATAAAATAAATCCTAAGTATAGCAGAGTACTGGATAGTATATAAATTTTGTTCTTAAAGGCAGTCTTGTTCATGTACTGTGGGTGTTACTGGATAAAAAGCATGAGATATGATCATTTTAAGCCTTTCCACTTTTTAAGATTGTCGGGCAATTTGCTGGCCAGGGGTAAGAGGAAGGATTTTAAGAATGTAAAACTCAGTGGTCCTCTTACTTGGTCTGTTGTGTTTTGTTAACTTCAGTAATTAATTTAAATGGAGTTTTACAGTGAAATAAGAAAGACAGATCAAAAGCAGCACCTCACCAAAACAAAATGTGAGGTATGGTCTGCATGGTTTGGTATTTTGCAACGGAATGTACTGGGCATCCTGAAGTGCCTGGGACAGAGCAGGGAGAACCAAGTAGACCATTGCTGATGGGACGGTGAAAAAAGTGTAGAATACAGCTTTCTATTTGTAGGACTTTCCTCACTTGTAGATAAAAGTGCAGCAAAGCTGAACTACAAGTATGGAAAATAATACTCAGGATCCCCAAAACTGGTGTTAAGGCAGAGCATTGCACGCTTAGAAAGTCAGATTTGAAGGTATTTCCATGTTTGAGAAACACTGAGATGCACAGGTAATTCAGCCTGTGCTGTTCACACTGGTGTCCCTGCTCTTTCACAGAAAAGTTCTTGGAGAACCCCTTTGTCACTGTATTGGTCTTGGTAATTCATATTCCGTCCCTACCTTCATTTGCATCCGGCTCTTGAGTTAGGATTAAAAACACATGGCTGCAAGAACTTGTGGATTTTCTGTCACTGGATCACTTTGCATTTACATTTCTCCCTCTGCATATACCCTGACTTGATGTTCAGACATTGCTTTCTCTGGTTACACACCAGAACAAGCTATGCTGGTTTGTACTGATAAATTGTGCTTATTGTCTAAGCCCGTCACTCTTTAAGACCTATTTTCTTGTGGTGCTTTGTGCACCCAAACTTCCCATGTCTGCTGTAGGCTGAATCTCAATGAAGGACTTGATAAGGTTGGGAGTCCTGGAAGTAGTTATTAAAATAGCCATTCATTTTAGGGCCTTTGAGGTTATTCAAAGGGAAAAAAAAAAAAAAAAATCGCTGGTTTTAAAATATGACCTAATTGTGCTTTCAGGTATATTGGTGTTGATAAGGCTTGTTCAAATTTGTTAGGCAAATGAAACAACTTCTTTCTGTCCTTACTTGAAAGTGGAAAAGAATGGAAACAAATGCACCTGTGAGAGTAACAGGAATGTGACACACAGGAGATTAAAGATGGAGTAGATGAAGAATGATGAAGAAACTTTGTGGAAAGTGACTAGAAATTGTTTAGTAATGCTGATCAACACTGTTCCAGATGGTAATTTAAAAGATAAAAACATGTGATAAGTATGGCGTACCTTGTAGTGTGTTTTTTCCTCTCCTTATCATGCCTGTTCTAGTATGAGGTTTTGTAAGTTGACTGAAATAGAGATGAACTCTATTTTATTTAATACTGCTACTTTTTATTGAGTGTAAACACAGATAAAAGAGAAATGGAACTGGAGAGAACTGAATTGCTAGTATTATGTCATTAGATGCAAAACTGAGTATTTTCTGATATATTGCCTCACAAGTTATTTTGTAAGAAAGAATGTTTCTGGAAAGAGCTGCAACAGTGTATTTAATCATATGTCATTAACAAGTAGCTATGGTCTGTGCCATAACAAGTAGGCAACAAGCAGACAGGTGGATATGATGTCATGGTGCGTGTTCCTGCACGGGTTTCAGCATCACAGTTCTGCCTCCGGCTGCCCTTTCGGAACTTCTCATTCATTGTCAACATCGGTGGTGATGTAGGAGGCTGTCTCAGCCACTGGATAAGAAGTGGCATTTCTAAAATCCTTTCAAAGCTCCCAATTTAATGGTGCCAAACCCCTTCTAACCTTAAATATGGTTAATGTTATGAGCTTCATGTATGAGCATGTTGGGTTATTTTTTGGTTTGTGGGTTTTTTAAATTGTTTTGGGTTGTTTTGGTTTTTTTTTCCCTCTTTGAGTTTGCCAGCCTAGATTGTCAAAGTCATATTAAAAACAAACAAACAAACAAAGAAAAAACAAACCTGTAGTCTTGCTTTTACAGAGCTAAAAGTTGTGAGTTCAGGTTGCTCTTAAACCCTCCACCACAATTATAAATATTTATATTTGGTAGAATTTCCTTCTTTTTTCCTCCCCCCAGTGACCTACATCTTATGAATACTGTCTTGTCTTTGTGCTTACGCTGTGTGTCTGCTGTCTTTTTGTTTGTTGGCTCTGTTCAATCTGTTTGTCTCGTTTATATCTGAATAAAGCTCTTAGAAATACTTGTGCACATCAGTAATTTTATGTATCCAAGCAGTTGCTAGTATCATATGCATGAGTAGGACTGACTGTGTTCATTGCTTCATAGAATTGAGGGAGTTAGTATGCATCAATTTTGGCTAACAATAAATACAGGGCTGTGTTTTGGAACACTGGGTTAATGCTGAAGTGTTTTTTAGCTAGTTAGGAATTTTAGAAGTTTTAACTATGTAAGGCATTTGTGCCAGTAAACAATATATGCACATAGTAGTGGATAAATGGTACCTTTTTTTCATTGTTTTCTCTGTGGTTGCTTAGAAAACCACAAAACTTTACTTAATAAAATTGAATAGCATATAAAAGACAAAACAAAGATGCTTCAGGATTTTTGCAAAACTGAGACTACAAGGGAAGACCTGTATTTTTTTCTGAGTAACAACACTGAGGGCTCCAAAGACCTAAACAATGTTTACAAAACTGTGTAAAAGTAATCCAGGGCAAATACTTTTAAAACAACAGCCTATCTGATGCTTAATAAGTCCATGTCGAAGTTTGGACTCCTGCCTGGGATGAGCACAAGATTCGTTCCTGGAGTCGCATCACATCAGAGGGTAGGACAGTTACATCAGGCTGCTCTTGGCCCAAAACATCTGTAATTTGTGACATTTAAGGTTTTCTTCTTACAATGAACTGGGTTTACTTGCCAGCTAGTAATGTATTCATAGGAATCTTGATGTTTAACTGTGTTGAATTTTTAAATGCCCTTTGTGAATTTCTTTGTGTGACTCTTAAACAGTCTTGTAGGCTCTGGGGCTAATGACAGCTGTGGTTACCTTGCATTTGTACACTTCTTCCTCGGGCCTGTACAGCACAGTGTGGAATCAGTCTGTTCCACACAGGAAGAATGTGAATGTCTGCTGGGTCCCTCATGCTATGAAGACCAGCTTTTTAATGCTGCCCTGAAGTTTTCTGGCTTTCCCATCACTCAAGTCAAGTGTTCTTAATTTTCTGCTTTAATCTATGGTAATAGTCTTGATTATTTTTTTATTTTTTTCCCCTATGTTTTACAGTGGTTTGAACTTTATTGATTTGATGGTGCGACAGGGGAATATTGACAACCCTCCTAAGACGCCACTCGTTCCTGGGTTTGAATGCTCTGGAATTGTAGAAGCTCTTGGAGATAGCGTGAAAGGATTTGAGGTAATTTTTTTTTATTTTCAGAGCAAGACTAAATAATCACCAGTTCACAGCAGCCTTCACCACCCTATTGAGATTTGAAAGGACAATTTTTTCTTGCCACTTCCCAAGCATGAGAATGACCTCAAATTAGTTTCTAAAAGCCACCTCTGCCATCTCCTTCAAATCCTCCTGAAAAGTCACTTGTGCCATGTGCATATCCTGATGGCTAAATAGGAAATGGAGAGCCTGGCTTATGTGCTTAAAAAAAAGTGAAAGAAATGGAATTGTGAAGTTCCTTTTCTTGGCCATGTTTGCTGTCATTGTTGCTCTGTTCCTGAAAGTCCATGTACTGCTGTTTGTAGTTCCAGCTTTTGATCTTGGAGACCTCCATCTACAGTAAGCATTGCTACTCACAACCATGTACATTCAGAGACACAGATAAAATTGTGACACTGTTTCTGGGTATATGATTTATTCTGATAACTGTTTTAACTAACAGAATAGTGATAAATGACAAATAATTAGTGTCTATAATAAAGCTTTCATAACTGGTTGTCATTATGCACTCTTTAGTATCTCTTATTACATACAGATACCATTCTGTCCTACTTCCTATTCCATTACTGATGTTAAACATCTTTATTTCCTCCAATTTATCACTTTCTTGTCTAAGGAGTTAGAAAAAATTTGAAATAAAAAAGCAGTAATTTGCTGAGTCAGTTATGTCATCAAGTAATTGCATTTTCTGAATTCTTATTGTATCTTGACCTTAAGAAGGCAATTACCTAAAATATTTTATTATTTTTTTAAAGGTAACATTTTTGCTTTTCTAGAAGAGCTGTGAAATTTCTCACCTGTGTGAGACCCCTAGTAGGGTCTCGGTGATGAGCTCTTAGGACACATCTCTGCCTTCCCCCCCCCGCCCCATCTCTTCCTCGAAACAAGTCATAATTTTCCAGTGTTTTCTGTGAAATATGGTAACCGAACAATAACTTTGTTCTAAAAACCCTACTGCTTCAGTTCCCCTCTAGTATCTGTGTTTTATAGTCACACTCCATACAGTAGAAGATTGTTCTATGAAAGGAGTGTAGAAAGTCTCTGCTCTAGATCAGCATTCTCAGTTTAACTGTTCTTGTTATTTTTAAAGGGCATCATAATGCTACAGCACATAGTGCTTGTTTGAATAGTGTTGCAGCTGACTGAATGCACTGAGTCTCTTTCAACAGTCAGAACATCTTTGTTCTGATGCTGATGTACTCCCTGAAATTGAAACAAGCTGTGGTATTTTATCTTCTGCATATAATCTGCATAGCAGTGATACTATTTGAGTGTTCTAGAAGAAGGGTTGACAGGATAGCTGCTGTGCACAGGTATGAACCCATCAGCAGAACGTACCATGAGGAAGGTGCAAGAACATTCTGTCAGTTCATGGATTTCTTGCAGAGAATAGGAGCACACCAGATGCTTGTTGCCTCCTTGACATATGCTGTTACCACTGTCCATAGCGATGTCAAGAATAGCAGAGATTGCACCCTACATCTTCTGACCTTCTTTCTCTTTGTAGATCTCTTCCAGTTTAAGTCATGTTAAAGTTGTGTGTGTTTCATGGCAATAAGTGTCTTACTGGCCCTTAGTCTGTACTTCCTGAGTTACTACACCTGAGATACTGCCAGCAGTTTATTGTCTTCATTTGCTGTGATTGAATTATGATATGACAAATGACAGCACTGAATGGCAGTCCTTTTTGACAGCAATGTCTAAGAACATGTTTGACATCAAAATAAAGCCTTTTTTACAGAATGATGCCTATTTGTTCTCCCATTAAAAGAAAAAGCTGATTTCTGCTGAGCTCAAATGTATCAGGTCTGATCTGTCATTAGTTGAGGGGATGATTCTCAGGAGCTGAGGCCTACTGTGACATGATGACTAGGCTCTGTAGAGTGTTTGTGGTAAAATGCAGTATTATTAAGAAGAAATTCCTTGGGAATCACCAAGAAGGACTTTTCTGCATTTGTTTTGGTAATCGTTTATGTTTGCAAGGATATAGGACATATTAGCATTTTCAATCATTAATCCTAGCAAGGGTATAGGACATACTAACATTTTCAATAATTAATCCTAGCAAACTTCAGATTTTAGACACTTCTCTAACAGTGAAAGGGAACCACAGAGTGGTTACCAGTGAGGCATTGTTAATTTGAATGTGTTTTTCAAAAGGAGGCGGCATTCCAGTGAAATTGAAATGACAGTTCTGTTTCAGCAGCCTCATTCTAGAAGAGACAAACCCTTCAGAACTGTCAGCAGCACTTTAGCTTTTAGCAAACCTACAATATCCCAAAGACAAAGTGATGACAGGTACTTGGGAGACCAAAATGTGCTTATGCTATAAACATTTGCCTCAAGGTAAAAGTGTTGTGCCTTACTCCCTTGCTGTGGAATATTGTTGAAATAGTCCAAGAACAACCTGTAGTATTTCTGAAGTATTGGAGGGTATTAGTAGAATGTCAGAGAATATCAGCAAATAAGCAAAGGTGTTTTAGAGGGACAGCTGCTATTAGTTTTAGTTAAAACACAAAGTCCTAAAGTTTGACGGTATTCCTGCCTTACTACTTACACTTTGGCTCCATTGAAGAGCTCCTTTCATAGTTAAGGATGCTATTTTTGTTGGTGTAGAAAGGCAAAGAGATCTAAGACCAGCAAAAAGATGTGTAGGAGCTGCCAGTGACAAGCCATTACTGAGAGTGTGTGTGAGTCGTGCCTATGAAGGCTTTAATATATCCTGTCCAAACATTTGCTCACTGTGCTCTCCTTGGTAGCCCCAGCAGACCAATTCTACTTCTACGCTGAGTAGTGTGGTAGTAACCAAGTGTGGTAGTAACCCTTCAGGAGCCTCTGAGCTCCAGTTGTGGTGTTGTTCTTGCCCATCTATGGGGAGTCACTATCTTAATTTTAAAAACCTGAAGCTGCAATGAAGGCCATTATACAAACATGTGGATTTGATGTGCCTGGACCTCTGAAAGGTTCCTAGGAGCATCTGACTGTATCTAATGGTAGCGTAAGATCTTTAGTTCTTCATATGAAATACCCCTTTACTACTATATATTTTCCAAATAAATTGAGTAGAGAAGTGTTGCATTCAAGAAGAATATTTCATTACTCTGTTAAATCCTGTCAAATTCACTTTGTAGTAGGGCCTCAAGATCTGGAGGTATATTTTTGATGTTTAAGGTGGCCTATTTGAGGTTTCAGGATCAAATTCAGATGCTTCTTTGTTTTGTTGGTTTTTTTTTTAAATATTAGAGGTTGGAGAGGATCTCTATAGATCATAGAGTCCAACTCCCTTGCCAGAGCAGGGTTGCCTAGGGCAGGCAACACAGGAACAGATCCAGGCAGCTTTTGAAAGTCTCTAGAGGAGACTCCACAACCTCTTTGGAGAGCCTGTTCCAGTGCTCTGTCATCCTCACAGGAAAGTTTTCCTCGTGTTGAGGTGGAACTTCCTGTGTTCCAACTGGTGACCATTACCTCTCATGCTATCATGGGGCACCACTGAAAAGAGCCTGGCCTCTTCTACTTGACACCCACCCTTTAGATATTTATAAACTGACTTATAAAAATAAGATCCCCTCTCAGTCTTCTCCAGGCTAAACAGCCCCAGGGCTCTCAGCCTTTCTTCATAAGAGAGATGTTCCAGTCCCTTAATTATCTTAATAGCTCTCCATTGGACTCTCTGATGCATGGCTGTAAGTAATGACAATCATGGAAGTGTATTGGTAGAATCAGTTATTAAGATAATAAAAGTAGAGAGTAGATACAGATGGTGTTGTCTTCCAAATGAGTGATTTCCAAACCCTTTCATGTGCTCTCTCTGCCAGAGTACAAGGCCTCCCCTTCTTAATCCACAGAGAGGAAAAATAGCTCTAAATTAGTATGAAGAGTGAGACACCAAAGTGAAAATTATTGTAGGTGTAATTTTGTTTTTTCCATGCATCTCATCAATATAATTATAATCTCTTTCTTCTGTAAGCAAATTTCCTATTAGTAAAATGCTGGGTTTACTGTTTAGAGCCCTATTTGTTATTTAGGAGCTCTGCTAGCAAAAAAATGATCTGCATTAGTGATGATGGAAGGCTGCTCCATCGGAGAAGTGTAGCAAAAAAGAAGAGGTGGCTTTAACTTTGTTTGAATATTTTAGTTACAATCAACTTTTAAAATAAATACAATTAAAATAGTAAAAGCCCAAAGTTGTGCAGCTTAACTGCTGTTTTGCCAAAGATGTGGATTATCATTATCTTCATACTGAGTTACCTACAGCTTGAACAAGAGAGCTGTAGGTCTTACAAGTTGCTGTTTACAAACTCCTTTGCAGCCATATCCTCAATACTGTTTTCTTTCTTGTTTGTAGATTGGAGACAGAGTCATGGCTTTTGTGAACTACAATGCATGGGCTGAGGTAGTATGTACCCCTGTAGAATTTGTCTACAAGATCCCAGATGACATGAGTTTTTCTGAAGCTGCTGCATTTCCCATGAACTTTGTAACTGCCTACATGATGCTCTTTGAAGTTGCTAACCTAAGAGAAGGCATGTCTGTGCTGGTTCACTCAGCAGGAGGTGGGGTGGTAAGTTGGAACTTTTCTTACTTTCTGGTCACCAAGTAACTGAAGCAGTCTGATCCATCTCTGTTTCTGAAATGAGCCAGACCCTGCAGTTTGATTCGATATCAGACTTCCCTATGTGAGGGACTGCAATAGGAGGAGCTGCATCCATTTTCCCATAAAAATGCTGGTGTGAATGGTTGGCAGGAGCTTCTAGTGAAATAAATATGTTCTGACACAACTCAAAAAAAAAAAAAAAAAACCCAAAAAACCTAAAAAATCCCAAACTCCAAAAAAAAAAAATATGTTTTAAAAAAAAAAAAAAAAAAAAAAAAAAAACCCAAACAACCTAAAAAATCCCAACTTCTAAAAACCTCTAATTGGTTGTCATAAATCAAGGAACAAGTGTTGTCCCAAACACTGTGTTTCTGAACTTATGCACCTTGTACTGCTTCTGTGTAAAAGAAGACTATAATGAAAGGAATAAATAAATCAACTGCTTGCACAAGGTATTTGTAGGTAACCATAATCCTCTTGCAGTAAATGACCCTCTTGGAATACTCCTGCAAATACCATGTGTGAGTGTGGGTGATACTTCCCTGTGAAAGTTTGTTTTTTTTTTTTTAATTAGCTTTGTTGTAGAGGGATTGAAAGCAATGAAAAACATCATCATGCCAACATTGAGTAAAATATACAAAAGCTGAATTT
The DNA here is from genome assembly GCA_025345505.1 of Todiramphus chloris collaris. Classification (NCBI taxonomy): domain Eukaryota; kingdom Metazoa; phylum Chordata; class Aves; order Coraciiformes; family Alcedinidae; genus Todiramphus; species Todiramphus chloris. The sequence continues at coordinate 9,677,459 of JANVCC010000037.1, read as the reverse complement.
GAGTCAGTGGTGGCTGCTGCTTATCATAATTTGGATCATTAGTAGGGAAGTGTTGTGTTGCATGGACATAGCAACAGAAGGATGAATTCTTGGAATACCAGGCCACACAATGAAATAAAAAGTAATAATTTTGCCCTACTAGTTCCTTGAGAATATTAGCAGATCTCAGCTATTCAAACTGGAGTACCTCTTCTGTTTTCCTGTTCTGTGTTATTTATGCTAAATTAATGTTCTATTGTCTACTGAGGTCTGGTGGGCACCTCAAATACCTTATCCCTGATTTTGTGCCCTTAGACTTTCTTTCAGGTTCCCAGATAAAAGAAGGCTGTAATCAAAGGAATAAATTCATGAGTTGCCTGTGCAAAGTATTTTTATCTAATGATAATCCTACTTGCAGTAAATGGTCTTCTTGGAATACTTCTGTAAATGAAAGGAATTTATAATCGTATTATGCTCCGGCACAGTACAACCTAGAGCATTATGGCTGACTTTATTGTTCTTTAGTATTGAATCTTTTCATGTGGAATTTAGGACCGTTAAAGCAACATGAGGCCACACATTTAGCTGGACTGTATATTCTACAGGAATCAAAGGCTCAGCTTTAGTTGTAAGGCCATTTGCCTGACACTGTACGGACCCAGGCTGAACATACCGAGTTAGCACAACACCCACTGGCAGTCCCTGTGCATGTATCTGTATCTAGAGAAATCAAAGGTTTATCTTAAGATAAAGTGTCCTTGCCATATTTCTTTATTTCTTTCTCTCTTCCTTCTTCTAACCTCACTTGCCTCTGTTATTTCTTCCTTCTCTTCCCGAAGCACTGTTAATTCTCTATCAACTCTCACACAGTTGTCTTTGCTGTTCCGGTAAGGAGCTGCTGGCTTCCTCTCTTTTATCGCAGATTATCAATGAGCAGCTTTTGACTGCTCTTCTGCTGTGGCTGCTTGTAGGCTTTCTCTGAGAGAAGCTAAAGGAAGGATGGGTGCTGGTTGGCTGCCAGGAGTACAAGGAGAAATCAGATCCATCATCTGCTAAGTAATTAGGTAAAAGAGAGTTTCCAAGGGAAAGACCAGAGATGCGGGAAGAACAGCCAAGTTGGCCAGTAACTGATAAAGGTCTGTGTGTGCAGCCTGTGCCTCGTGCAGCCTATTGATCCTTATAAGGGAAGAGAATGTGTTGGAACTGGAAAGTTTTGAAAGACTTTCCCCATTGCTTGATAAGCCTTACAGGTCAAATATCACTCTGCAGATGAATGGAATATTTTCCTTTCTGCTAACTAGACATAAAGGTTTCAGAGGGGTCTGTGTTACTCTTTAAACTGCTCTAATAATCTGTTAATCCTCTGAAAAATGTAACAGCCTCAGTCAAACAAGTCATTCTTACAAAATTTGTAGTTAATAAAACAGAAAACCAGCACTGAAATTTTTTGTGCTGTTGCTTTAATAGACAGGAGGTCCATTCCCACTTCCAGAAAATGGAAAACCTGTCTAGTTTGTTTCTAAATGTCATAGAAATTCCAGAACACTTTAATGAGACAGTAGGCTCCCTGTCGACAAGCACTTTGTAATTGTTCATTTCTCATTATGCAAGATCATTATTTTAGCTGATTCAAGCAGTTTATGAAAAAGGACTTGTTGCTTCAACACTGTTGTGAGGTTCTTTGTTCTGGCTCCGCAGTCCCCTTTAGGAGGATCCTGCAACTTTTTCAAGAGAGAATTTTCCCTGTCTCAAGGACCTTTACTTTCGTTATTGACTCAGTTTATTTATATGGTCTTATTTTTGTTTATAGATATTTTTGGTAAAAGGTAAATAAAGCAGTTTTCTTCTGTCTGTACCTGGAGTATGATGAGTATGTGTCAGTATCCTTTAGTGTCTGATGGGGTGCATTAGGTGTCAGTTTCTTTACTTCCAGAAGTTCCCAGGGGCATGGGCAGGTGATGTAGAGAATAAGGAAATGTACCATGAGAACTTAGTCTGTAAAAAGTCTCACGTATCTATCTCTCCATTACAAGAGACTTGAATTCTGTTCCATGTATCAAATGAGTACCTTCCCTGCCACCCACTCAGCTGGAAGGTCAGTGCATCATGTAATCTTCCCTGTTCATGGTAGGAAATGTGGCTGGTTGTGGGGAAGCACCTTGTCTCTCTTAACCAGGAGAGAGGTGGACACTCTCATACTCTGCTTGGTGTACTGTACCATACACTGTTGGTGTACTGTAGCCCTCCATCTGAAGAGCACCTGCTGCAGTGCTTAGAAAGGGGGTTCGAAAGGAGAGATTGTATTTGCTTTTGTTTCCTAGGTCTGGCTTTTTGATTTTGATTGTTTGGAAAGGGGGCTTCTCTGGGGGTTGGTTTTGTTTTCCTGTCTCTTTTCCCCTCTTGAGATAAGGGCAGTTAGAGAGACTGACTGTCAGCTCTCATCCTGGACAGTGAAGTAGGCTGGAGAAATGTTAGAGGCCTTCTAGGAAACCATGGTATAGCCTCACAGTTGCATTGCATGATTCAATCAGACTTTGACAGAAAATTAATACCTTGCAAAGCACTGTTATCATTGCTCGAATTGCTACTGACCAAGATCTAACAAGGACAGTGGTTGTCATACGCTCCCTTTCAGGTGTCTCCTTGGCAGGACACAATACTTCTGCTTAAACTGTTATATTGAGTATCAGGGTGGTTCAATAATTAACAAAAGATGTAATTGTGTAATACAAATACACTTTAAATGCTTAAAGCTAAGGAAATGTTCAAGTGTCTTTTGGAACTGATTGCTAAAATAAGGAGAAAGTCAGCTAATGCTAAATTTCAAAAACTTCTATTATCAGTGCTCAGAGATACGAGTTTGCCAGAACATATGACTTGCACTAGAACATATACCAGCCTATCTTCACTGTAAAATGCTGTGATTAATGTTTGAAATGACTGTAAGACAATAGTGGAGTAGCTCCCTTCACAAATACATGCCTATGTCTTTTTTTCAAGTGAAGCAAAGTGATGATTGAAGCAAATACTATAAGAAAACTGAGCAATAGCATGCACTCTGCTGGGATCGATCTGCTGTAGGAAGCAATTAGTTCTTTAAAATGAAGACTGCTTAAGTCAGTGTATTCAGTGCAAGTCACAGCACAGGCTTGTATGAGATTTTGAAGTTCATAGAACCATTCAGGTTGGAAAAGACCCCTGGGATCATCAAGTCCAACCATTAACCCTAGTCTACAAAGTTCACCCCTAAACCATGTCTCTCAACACCACATCCAAATGAAACAAGAAGTTGCTTTTAAAATTATGAATATGAACTTGTAAACTGTAATCCTAGATTAGTTGAATTAGTATAAATACAGAACTGTTGTATTAAACTCCAACACCTCAAAAAAACAAACCAAAAAAATTAGGCTCATTTAGCTTCAGTAAATCCAGTCTCCATCTCTATGATATCTACATGAAAAATGAACTCTCTGGGCAGTTTAGATTTCTGAGAGACAGCCGGTATCCCCTTTTGCTTATTTGTTTGTCCTTTATGTACCTCCTATTCTGATTATTTACAGCACAAAACTTCGGTCATTTATCAAGATGGTAGAAACACTACAATTTCATCACTGAACCCCTCAGATGCACGGCAGAATTATTAGTCAATTCAGTAGCATTTTAATCTTACAAATGCTAAAATTAAGCTGCCTTTCAGGTAGGAGCATCGATCGCTAGCCTGAAGCTGTGATCTGACCTTCCCTTTCAGGCTCAGCAGCAGAGGAAGTTCAAGCAGAGTAAGTTGCAGATGCAGCTCTCATGTTTGAATTTGAAGAGTAAATCTGACTTGGCAACAGATTTAGGTCATTTTGGCAGGATTGGTTACTGCTTGGCAGAAACCCTTTTTTTTTATAATGTGTCCTCTGCATAAATTGCAAATATTTGAGGATGTGTTCCAAACTGAATCACTGAAGTGGTGATATTTTATCTAACAAAAACCTGGCACTACTTAGTACATCCAGTCACCTGCTATCACAGGCAGTATATAGGAACCCTTTCAAGAGAGTGATAAAATTTCTTCTTAAGAAGATACCTACGATTTTATCCCTTCAAATTCTATCTGCTCTGTCTTACATTGTGAGAAATCTTTCTCAGTTTCCAGAGTTTATTTATAGCCAGTTAGTGTATCTTTGTTCTTCTGATGTTGTCCATGAATTAAAATTAGCTATTTTTTCTTCTTGGGGCACTTGCATTCTATCAAAAAGATCTGAAAGTATGTGTTTATGGCTAGAACAAACCCAGAAGCAAATCTCTCTTTGGTCTGTATTTTTCAGGCTGAAAGCAGGTTTGTTTCATACCCCTTTTTTTAAGGTCAGATGTCTGTTTCCTTAGTCATCCTATGGATATTGGTCGAGGCAGTTACACACACATTTCGCGTGCTCTGAGCTGGCGGACAGCAAAGCAGCAGTAAGCTGGTATGAAAGCCAAGCCTTTTAAAATAGGTCTCACAGCATCCCTGATCCTTTTAAACGTTGGATGTGTAGACTGAATTTAGGTCTGTCTGAACCTAACAGGTAGGAGCACAGTAAATAGCCCTCTTGTGTTTGAGTTAGTCCTCCTTGAATGGGAATAATTAGAATTTACTCTGCTCTTCTGATGGTCCTGGCCAGCATATTGTACAATGTCATTAATACTTCCCACTTTGCTGAAATCTTTACTCAATACCTCTGAGGACTGCGTTTGCTATTTTCATATGAGCAGTTCATAGCCGTTCTGCATTTGATGAAGTGCTTTCCTCTTATTTCATCTCCAGCAGCCAAGGAAGGGAATAAATCAGCTCACACAGAGCTCTGTGTAACCAAGTGTAGACTGCTTTAAGTACTCAAGCTATCTGACTTAAAGCCAGACACAGTGTCTCGTCACTGAGCTGCCCTGTGCTGCTGAATGCCTCTAAAGCAATGGAAGTGCTCCCTCAGCAGCTCAGGAGACCCAGTGCCGTGCCTCAATCTATTTCCAGACACTGCCTCAGAGCATAATCTGTTAATCAAACACAAAAGCCTGGCGAGTCATACGCAAAAAGTAATTTCCCTGACCAAAGCAGGCTGCAGTCTCTGAAGGCCTTTCTTTCTGCCTCTCAAAGCCCTGCACACTCTCCCACGGACATGTCCTTTCCCCCAGTCCCCAGCTGAGTCATGTCACAGGCAGAGTGTAACTCTTCCTTGGTTGTTCTGCCTTTTCAGATAGAGCCGACATCCTCTGGGCCAGGATCTCGGCTGGGGTATGCTGTTGGAGCTCTGTTAAACTGAAAAGGATTTGTAGCCAGATGGGGATTCAGCTCTGAGTTTTGGATGCACCTGAGCTACACAATGGGAGGGTAGGAAAAACACACCCTGTTGCAGAGAATAACAGATCCTGAGGGTAAAAATGATTGTTATTTCATGGTCTCTTTCTTTCCCTTCCTCTACTCCAGAACTTATGATGCACTGAGTATAGCAGATGCTGCCTTGCACTTGACCAAGAATCACATTTCAGTTTGTCCACTCTGCAATGTTCACCTTAGTGCTTGGTTTCCAATTTCCTCTGCTGTAATTGCAAAATGACACCTTTGGGAGATGGAGTGTTGTGTATCTGACTTCTCCTAACACCAGAGAAAAGTGTTCCGTGATGCCAGGAGATTGGTAGATGTCTTCTTTTGCTGTTTTCTTACTATATTTGTGTACTTTTTTACCACCTTTGGGGTGGTACCACCCTATGGTTATGTGGCATCAAAGCAGTCTGGAAGGGCAGATTCTCCTCACATTTGGTTCCAGAGAGGTTTCTTGTGTGAGATTGTCTGAATGATTATTTATTTTTTATTTTAAAATGCTGTAGCACCTTTGGGCTGCAAAAATATATCCTAGAAATGATAATTTCGATTATGCTGTTGGTTCTAATAGATGTAGTTTTGCAGGATGGTATCTTTTAGATGGTTTGTTCTCTCCTGCAATAAAGCTGGCCTCAGTTTACATAACAGCAAGAAAGATGCTTCCTTGAAGATATACTGAGCTGTAACTGCTGTAATGCAGTGCACAGCTTGCACATCAGGTTGGGGTCTGGTTTGTGCCATTAGGTAGGACCCTTTCAGAAATTGGCTAATTTATACCCCTTAATTATATTTCATCTGGTGTTAAGTTAGTATTAATAAGCTAATTAGATGAGTAAGTTTTCTTCTGTTCATGCTTTCTACATTGACTTGTAGATGTCAGTGACTTTTGTTTACTTTGAAATTGTTGAAAATGCACAGAACAGTCTATTTAATTTTCACTTCTTAAAAATCTACTTTTCTGTTCTTTTATGTGATTATCTCAGTATGAGAAGTTTCAGTCCTGTGGGTTTAAAGTTGGGTATTAAAGCAAAGGAATGTAAAGAAATCTCAATCTTTTTACTGGATCTAAAACTGCTATAAGAATATTAATTTATTATAAGTTCTGTACTAATTGTATGTGTAGATTAGGTTCAACATATGGGGTTTATAAATTGACAGGATACCTTGAAAACGAATCCATCAAACAGACTTTGAAGCTAAAAAGACACAAGATTCCCATGCCAAATCCAGTATTAGGAGATATGCTTCATTTCCACAAAATGCTTTAATCCAAGTTATTAATTTCTTTGAGGACTCACCATATGGAGTTCTGCCTGATAAGTAGTATATAAATATATATATATTTTAAGGGAGATTAATTTCATTTTAAGGGAGTATTTTGTAACCATGTCTATCCCTTCAGTGACGCAATTGATATTTTTTTCCAAAGACTGCTAAATTCTGTTAAAGGTAAAATTAATTGTCCAAGTGAGAGTTATTTTCCTGCTACTTAATAACTTTCCCAAGTTCAGGAAGCAGGAGTCTAGTCGGTACTTACATGTAGAAGTTTGCATTGTATATGAAAAATTAGATATGTGAAGAATTTTAGTTTAATTTTTCAAATCATGCCTATCTAATGAGACACCCTCTTGCAATGTTCTAAAGTTCATGCACTATTTCTGATAACATGGTGCCTGCTTCCATATCCATCTGGCCTCCAGACCGAAAGCCCTTTTGTCTCTGTCTACCACAAAGCAGTTTTTAGTAGGGGAATGGCTTTGGAATCCAGAAGACAGGACAGGGCTCGTGTGCCCTTGTGATCAAAGGGCAGTTCCTGGTGAGAGAGGAGCCATCATGAATACCCCATCTGGCCCTCCATAGTCCAGTTGCAAAAGTGTTTGTGCGTACTTCATCTGTGAACTATGGACATTTGAACACTTGGCCTCGTGCTTGCAATTAAAATGTTTAGCCCTTGAAACACTCACTACTAATCCAGAGGTAGCTAGACGACTTGAGGATTAGAAAAGAGACTTAAGAGTGACTTGTGTAGCCATAGTGCTGTTAGGGAGCTTAGTCAAATTCCACAGAAATTAGTGAGATGTTTGAGTTCATAAGTTGAGTTCAATTCTCCTGTTTTTGTGGGGAAAGCATGAGAAGTCTAATATCAGCCTTTATTCCTAGACTTCTGAGATGCAAATGCTAAGAATACTTTACATGAGGATAAGTGTGAGTCAATGTCAATTTAAGATGTTCAGAAGATGTAGAAGAATGTCTTCTGGAATTCTTTCTAAATCCTTCAGTGAGGCTGTTCATCCAATTATAAAAGTACTGGTCATATGGGTCAGTTTTAGGCTTTAAATATCTACAGAAAGCTGGAAAGTATTCTGATCTGGGATTTTAGATAAGCTTATCTCTGTGGGGGGGCGGAGAGGTGTACTAACAAGTTTGAGTTAGAAGGAAAAGAGGTTATGCATTTCCTGGGAGTTTTGTGAATTTCTTCTATTCATCTGACTGTCAGTTTGTTAAATGTTAATCATCTTCGGCAGGATAAAATCAACGTGTTTTCTACTCTAATATTTGATCTTTTAAGCATTCAGAGTTTTCAATTCAGGATATACTCATTATCCCTCATATTCCCAAATTAGAATGGAAATGCAGAAAACTAATTAGAGAATAGATCAATAATATCAGAAGTTCACTCAGCTAGCATACATTCTAAAATACTGACTTACCTAAATTACTGTGGTTGATGGTTTTCTGGGAGACACAGAAAGTGAGAAAAGAAGATTGCTAGTGAAAATGACTAAGAAAAAGAGAGAACAATGCAGCATCATTTTTTTTTTTTTCTTGTAACTTTATGTTACTGTATTTGTGGAGGATAAACCCTGGGTTTCAGAATAAGCCTGTAAGTAACAGAGAAATGAAGAATGAGAAGAGTGAAACATTTTCTGCTCCCCAAAAGACTTTACATGTTGTGAGGTGAGGCCCCTTGTGAATGGGTTTTCCTATGATTTCAAAGAGATTAGGGATTCCAACCCTGGAAAATGGATGATTTTAAAAAGGAAAGGTCACTTATGTTTGGTTTTGGATCACCATGCTATGAATCAGCATCCACACCTGGGTCCTGCTGCAAGTTTCTCTGAGCTGTTGGACAGGTTGTTCAATTTGCTCTGCTATCTCATTTCTCATGTGTAAAGTAAGAAAGAGAATGCATCCCTTCACCTACTCTCTTCTCTATGTCTATTGGTACCTGTTCAAAGAGTCACAAAAACTATGCCTTTCTATGTAGCTGTTGACTAATCCAGTAGGAAACCAGTCTGAAACTCCTGGATGCCACCATATATAAATAATAATATTCTTTCTTGCTATGTTCAGCTCAGAGGACTGTCACTAGCAATTACATTCAGCATCACATGCAAGGATGCCAAGACTCCCAGGGTATGCAGGGTTATCTACTTATGCTACTGTAAATGAAACCCAAGCACTGATTACTAGTATTTACATTCTAATAATCAGGGTTTCTGATTAGAATGAACAGAAATGTGTTTATCCATGGATGATTTTACTGGTCATGCGTGCAGTTTAGGAATGACAATCTTCTGGCTTTAAACATAAGAATCCACTGAATTCCATCAGACATTATTTTTAGAATGCTAGTGCCATTTCTTGCCTCTGGGCATATCAGTGTAACCATGCTAGCTCCAGTCGAATAATGTGCTTACAACAAGAGGCAGGATGCGGCTACCAAAAGTCTGTCTTCCATTTGTTAGTGTGTTAAGAGTAAAATAAAACCCGGGGGTTATAAAAAAGAATGACCTTTTGAAGTCTAGATGGCTTGGCATTTATGCAGCGCTTCCCTTTTTCTCTCAGCTTCGTGAAGTTAGAGGTTCAACTTGGTTAAGTTAAAACCTGAAGCTGGAAAGTTGAAGTATAGGTGTTTGAATGCACCAATTCTCAAACCCCTCAAGTCCTACCTAAATACTAACATATCATGTGATTGACTTCTCTAGATTCCTGCCTACATGCAGCAGGGGTATACTAGGAGAATGATTTTCCTATATGTGCTCTAGGCCATTTTATCTCCTTTGCTGTTGGTCAGTCTTGAGGTTGGGTGGACCTGTTAGTGTGACCCAAGCCTATTCCTGCATTTTGAATAATCGGTAATTATTATAAATAAGAGGTAAACCAGACTTGCTTTACTCTGCAGTATTTGTTACACCAGTTTGCTGTCTCTCACTGAACTGTAAAAAAATATGCTTGCTTAGGAATGATAAACTACATGCTGGCCTGAGTATGACTGCACTAGACCATGGATATTAAAACTGCAAAAACCTGAAGAATAAAAGCTGCATCTGAGTACCAGAGGAGCCAAGTATTTTATATCACCTGCCAGAAATTCTGTTCTGGCATCAGGTGCTGCGAGGCCTTCCCCGTGAGCAGAGAGGATTGAATCACGTGCGGAAGCAGTTAACGCCATTCCGAGGTGTAAAGTGCAAAGAGGACTGCTGATATTACCCAAGGGGCTCTGAGGGAGATGCACATAGGATGCAAGCAGCAAATTAGAAATATTTCTCTAGCACTCTTTGAGTAATCATATTTGGTGAACCTTGTAAATTAATGCCATGTCCCTTAAATCACACTGCCTCTTTTCCAATACATTTTTTTTATACATTAAACTACTTTTCTCCCTGCAGTTCCTTTGTCTTCAGAATATTCTTTTGATTTCAGCGTAATTTTTTCCCTGTGTCTGAACTGCATTGCACTAGCTAGAAAATAGTTTGGGAAGTCATTGCACATGTTTGGCCTTGGGTTTTGCTGTGTCATGAGTGAACTGGCAGTTGCGAATTCTGCCAACGAATTTCCATGTCAGTGAACTAACATAATAATGTGTTTGCAGGGTCAAGCTGTTGCTCAGCTCTGTTCAACTATTCCCAATGTTACTGTTTTTGGAACAGCTTCATCTTTCAAACATGAAGCAATCAAAGACTCAGTAACTCACCTGTTTGACAGAAATGCAGACTATGTTCAAGAAGTAAAAAGGTAATCTTTTATTTTCCTGAGTAAGGGTTGTATAGTATCTGGCAAAATACTACGAAAGGCACCAGGCTGACCATATTTATGGGAAGAGTTTATATTTGTGAGTTTGGGAACTGTAGTTTATTTCCATATATTCCGTCTGTCTACTACAAGGTACAAGATAGCAAGCACCTCCGTATTTCTTTATAAGCAACGTAAGCTTTGTTAGTCCATGTTCATACCTGGACATATGTTGTGAGCAAAGTAAACTAAGTGAAAAATTGTAAAGGTCTTAACAGAAGGATGTCGTTTGCTATTATCTGCGTATGCAGTAGCTCACTGTACTGCACAATTAAGATATTTTCAGTGAATCTTTAAGTTACCCAGATTTTGAAGTTCTCTTGTGTGTTTCTATCTGCCTGAGTTTCTGTCCTCTGCCAGGGAGCGCTATTAGAGCACATGACGTCTGTTCTAATTTCAGACCTCTAGATTTTGTTTGTGTTCAGATGAGAATCATCCTATTGCCTTTTGAACTCATCGTGTGTGTTTCTATTTACATGCTTTCAAATACTTTGTCTTCCAATTTGTCTGGTTTAGATACTGATATTCATACAGGTGCCAAAACTTTAGAATTGATAAGAAAATCTGTGTAAAAAATGTCTTTTTGATTTTCAGACAGTTAAGAATAATGTTTTTCCTTCATCTAGTGTCTGTCAAAATACTAGATTATGTAGCTGGGCATAAACCAAGAAATTTCTCAAAGGGGCACCCCAAGGTGTTACAGTTGACAGGCTTCCTGTCAAATTTACACATTCCTCAGTGACATGCAAAGACTCAGCAGGTCTCTTAGTAGGAGGGTTCCTAGCACTCAGAGGGCCTTCAGCATGCAGCAGCAGGCTTTGGTGTGAGCTGTTAGTGATCCAGACTGGGGCTGAAGGAAAAATAAAGAGTGTCTTGCTACTGTTTCTGGAGCACTCCTGAGGGCTTAAGAGAGTATTTGAAACAACCCATCACAAAGGATGTTTTATATCGAAAGACAATTTTTCCATATGGGAAGTTTCATCAAAACAGATAAGACTTCTTTAGTAGATGATACCCCTACCATTTTCTTACAGCTCAGAAAAATTCAGGCCTGAATTTCTTCAGTCCTTTGATAGCCTTTCTCCTGGGGAATTGTACATACCTAAGTGTTTTCCTGCCCCTGGAAAATTGCTGTCAAGAAATGAAGACTAGCAATCTCTACTTTACACACATTGATTCAGCAAGAAAGAAAATATTAATGAAAGTTCAGTACCACTCTTAATCCAAACTCTTGTCAGGGGCATCTGATTTAAGTAGGTATGTGATGTGGGAGCAGATACAACAAAAATCAGTGCTTAAAGGGAATAAAGGCACTTTAACTTCTGAGAACTTTATGATTGCAGATAATGTTGCTTGCTTCTGCCCTTCATCAGGGCAGGTCTTTTTGGGATGGTTTCCTTGCACTACCCTGCATTCTGTGTAACAGCCCATAACTACTGAAATGAAAAGGAGACCTGGTTACAAAGGGCTGGAATTCTGCTAAGTCTGTTCAAGTCCCCTAAGGTGATTGTGCATTTTCACATGCTTTTTCACCTTGCAATAGACCAGTAAGGCAGAGAACCAGTGACTACAAAAGATAAAATGTAGGTGCATTAAGCTAGTTTGTGATTCTTTCCTGGTGTAGAGGGTGTGTACACATAGTATTAGCACGATCAATAGTCCTGATGAAAAGTCAGAACTGGCACTCTCTTGAATATGCTATCAGATTAGAATATGTTGCTTAGATCTAAGTATTTTCACTTTGCTTGAAAAAAATAAAACAAGTACAGTGGTAATTCTGAAAATGCTATAAAGGCAAATTGTCTTTTGAAAGAGGCAGTGGGGGAAACAGTGTAGTTTGGTTTGCTGGATATTAGCTGTATACGTTCTGCTTAAAATGTTTGGTTGGCCAGCAGGGGAGACATCTAGTCTGCGTTTGCCTGCTGCACGCTGGCTCAGGAGGAGTCCTGGGGGAAAGCTCTTCATTTCTTGAGAGTTTGTGCACAGGAAAGGGTGGGCCTATGGCTGAGAAAGTAGAGTGGTAGGAACCTGTTTTATTGCAGGTGATTGGGCCGTTCCAGGGGAAAAACCCCCAAACCCACCCCAAACAAATGAACAAACAAAAAACCACCAGAGATTATACAAATGTGCAAATGTTTGTAGGGAATGAGGAATCTGTTCAGCTGTGGAAGCCACTGAAAGCTGTTCAGTTGCAAAGTCATTATTCATTTACAGTTAAAGCTCATCCAGTGGCCTGAATATACACAATTTATTACCCCACATATGGCAGCAATACCGAAGCATAAAGTTGTCTAGTTTTGGTGTTCTAACTGGTAGCTGTGCATCACCTTTGTTTTGTGAGGAAACGGAAAGATGCATTACAAGCCATAAAGCTTTACCTCTTTCCTGACTTCTAACTGTAGTTATACCACTGCAGAAGGCATGACCATCAGGAGCTAACTGATCTTCTTGGGGATTAGCTGCTATATGCCCCCATGTAACCTTTGATAGTCTCCAGGCTGCAATTTTCTTGTAATGTCTGAACCAGGTTTTTTTGCATAATTGTTTAAGCGTATTAGTCAAGAATTTACTACTGCTTGGGCTGTTTACTTGGTTAAGGAGATAGGATATTAAACTTAGATCAAACTAGTGATAGGATTTTGTAGGCTGGTATTTTGATAGAAAAAAGAACAAACTAAACCAGGCTATTTTGGGGGGATTTTTTTTTTTTTTTAACTCAGCATCGTATTAGCATTGCATTCAAAAAGCTATTTCTTGGAAAATTAGAAACATGCAGACTATTGATTGAAACAGTATAAATACTTTCTGCTTTCTATAATGTGGCCTGATTGTATCCTTAGATATGGATTTCTAGCACTTGGTATGCTCTTTTTATGTGTGATTTAACTGCTGATGTCAGGTTGATACAAAGTCTGAAACAGAAGACTCTTTAAATAACCTTAACCAAGACATCATTTTATCTGAGAGGAATCAGGATAGTATCATCTGTTTCCTTATTCAGAAAAAGAATATAAGAAGATGGGAATAACAAAAATGTCCTTTATCTCTCGTGCTCATTGACCAAAAAAAACCCGAGACATGCTCTGACATTTATCTTTGCTCTAAAAGGACTTTATTACCTGTTTTTTGATAATATAATTTTACTGAAAGCCCTCAAAAAAGGGGAACAAGGTGATTTCCCACTCTCTAAGCCTGCAAGTTGTGGGTTGACTAGCCCAACAAACTCATTCCATCACTGAATGAGTTTGGATTGTATTTCAATGGAATGTTTTCACACAGTCAAAGCCTCAGCCCTGGAGTCCTTTCTAAAATACCTGGAAAATGTTAGTAGTATGTTAACAACGAACCTGTATTGTGCTGGCTGACCATTCCTATGGATTTTTTTTTCATAATGAGGTTTTCTTGCTTTTTAGAATCTCAACAGATGGAGTAGATATTGTTTTGGACTGTCTTTGTGGAGAAAATACTGGGAAAGGCCTCAGTCTTCTCAAACCACTTGGGACTTATATTTTATATGGTAAGTGGAAAAAGCCAGGTACATATTTCAAAACTAAAGCTTTGCAAATCTTAAAATCCTTAAAATCACCCATGTCACTCCTTTCAGAACTGGAGGCCGCCACGTTAAACTTTCTCAATTTGAACGTTTCTGATCAAGGATTTTAGTGAATCTGAGAATGAACTAAATTACTGAGAAACAATAGGTGATACAAAGAAAGTCTTATTAAAAAAAACCCCAAAGAATCCAGAAGCAAAACTGAACATATGTTTCAGATTGTTACACGTTATTGGTTGATGCAGGAGAAGTGTAAGAGAAAGCTTGGATCTCTCATTCTGCACACCATAGGAATCCCAGTGTGGCCAAGGAGACTGTCATATAGTTCTTGTGGGTGGGAAGCTTGGATAAGGTTTCAGGAAGAATGTTATCATTTTTATTTGATATGACTGAGAAATTCAAGCACAGCCTTCTGCTCAGATTTGCATTCATCTATGTGACCTGCTCCACAGACCAAGTAAATGTCTTTCCTGCAGTTCTGCCAGGTTGCCATGTTGTGTTTCGATAAAGCAGGCCAAGCTTCTGTAGAAGGACAGCAGAAGGGATTGCTAAACACTTGAAATGAAGGATGTATCTGTATCACAGTGGAAGGTGCATCATAGATAAGCACACCTGCTTCCTTGGGCTTCCATCTTGCTGGCAGGGTGGTAATAATGAATGCTTTGTCACTCAGCTATCTGCTTGGACTCTCCCCTGGTAGCTTCTCTGTGATGAAGTCCCTGCCAGTGAATTGTCATCACATTTGTCAAGAGGTTGTAGTGTATGTTCACACATGTAGTGGGCAGGTAAATGTGTCTTTACAGATACAGAGAAAGGACACCTGTGTGGTGATTGCTGCTAAATAACAGCGTGTCGGAGACAAATGGCATTTTACTTCAGAGGAGGAGAGAGCTATAGATGAGCTTTCATATTAAGATGCCCAGTAGCACTTGACCTGTGCCTGGTTTTGCAAGATTTGATAGATTGTTTTTGTCAGCTCAGAATACCTATACATTTGTAGGGCTCAGGCAGCTTGGCCTCATTTTTTTCTCCAAAATATGTCTACTAATCCCTTTTAAATCTGGTGATATTTTTTTTCCTTGAATATGAATCACAGAAATAATTTTACATGTAATAAATAGTTTGTTTGTAAGCATGTAATAAGTTGTTCATGACTGTATTCATATTTTACAGGTTCATCTAACATGGTTACTGGGGAGACAAAAAGCTTCTTCAGTTTTGCAAAATCGGTAAGTGTCCCAGTGCTGTGATTCTGCTCTTTCCCCAGAGCAGTCTTTGCTGTAGTATTTTCATCTTTTCATTCTCATTTATCTCTACTAAGTTGTTACTTTTGATGTTGCTAAGGAAAGCATTTTTCTGACTGCAATGTGGTCTGACATGTTTTCTTCTGATACCACAGCTAGACAGGAACTGGATCTGCGTGCAAGGCATATTTAAATTGTTAGCAGTCAGATGTAGATCTCTCAGCTGTTTAAAGTTAGACTGCATTATTTATTTAATTATGGCAGACTGTCCTGTCTATGGATTTGGATAACTGTACCCTGTAGGTTCCTCATACCTGACAAGATTGTCAGAACAGTGCAATGAATTAAGATGAGGCTTGTATCAA
Source organism: Todiramphus chloris collaris (assembly GCA_025345505.1). NCBI lineage: Eukaryota > Metazoa > Chordata > Aves > Coraciiformes > Alcedinidae > Todiramphus > Todiramphus chloris. Next base: position 9,661,895 of record JANVCC010000037.1, on the reverse strand, counting down.
GTAATTTCCAGCTTTTCAGCAGTTAGTTCCATACAGAAATGATTTTTTCTGCTCTCCATGTTCATTTCAAGTGATGGCAAAGAAGGTGATATTGCATTTGATTCCTAATTGCTGATGTCAACAAATCTAAAATTCAAGTATTACATTTTTTTCTTCAGCTTACTACAACAAAAATCTCAGAAATCCTAGAGATCACAAGGGACAATTTTATCAAATTAACTGCTAGCAAGAAATAAGTTAACCAGGAGTGAAAGTGATTCCTTCAGACAAGAAAAATAGAGGGAGAAGTCTTGACTAAAGATCTGTTCTACGATCTTTCTGTCAAGAGCTCATTTTGAGCTTCTAGCAAAAATCCCTTCCCAGGAGAAATTAGCTTCAAAAGTCTCTGTGTAGTTGAAAACAAGATAAATCAAAGACTATAGCAAGAAGCTGTTCTTTGCCTTCCACATTTTCTTAATGGTTGTAGTGGCATGATCTTTGTCATTGTCATGTGTTTGTGAACTAGAACAAGATAATCTTTATTGTGCAGTTTTTTTACTGTTAATATAGATGACTACAATTTACAGCATAGGTTGGCCCAACAAAATCAATTTCAACTGCAATGTTTTTCAGATAGTACTGATATTTATTAACGGAATAAATATGAATAAATTAATAAAAAATAGCATATCAAATTTCATATAAAAAGAATAGCTAATTTCTTTATGCAATTGTACTGCAAAATTAACTCATAAAAATTGTATGAAAATGTTAATTAAAAATTGACACATTCAAATAAAACTTGCTAGGAAGTGGGATCTCGGTCTCAAGGATGCTCTTGGGCCAAATGAAATAAAATAATTTCATTAGATATTATGAGGCTTGCTCAATATCACAAACATAATAATGGGTGAAGAGTAAATGGAAGCTGACAAGTGGTGCATTGTTTCCTTGGTTTTGAGAAACGAGTAATTGTCAAGAGTTGCTTGTGAGTGTTTGGGAAGCTTGCATGGTTCCCTTGAGATAACAAAGGAAAATAGAAGTAAGGGAAGTCCAAATTCCTTATTTGGCATGTCCTAAACCTAGATCTGTTCACCATTGTTCTAACACCCTAATCTCATGCAACACAAGTCTGTGTTTTATTTCTGCATGTCAGTCTCATCTACTTTTTTTGCCCCTTCCTTAAATAAAATCCTTACTGCTTCTCTTGGCTGTTGCTTCAGGTCTAACAGATGAGTTGTGCATCACATCTGTCCAGACAGTTTTCTTGTCAAGTTTCCTGTACATTTCTTGAAAAATGTTTTTCTAACCTTGCTGTTATTTATTGCTTTCCAGTGGTGGCAGGTTGAGAAAGTAAACCCTATCAAGCTGTATGAGGAGAACAAAGTCATTGCTGGATTTTCCCTGTTGAATCTACTTTTCAAACAGAATCGAGGTGGCCTGATCAAGGGTGTGATGGACAAACTCCTAAATCTATATAGCAACAAGAAGATCAAGCCTGTGGTTGATTCATTATGGGCTTTGGAAGAGGTAGGAGCAAAATTTCTGAAATATATGCACTTATTTAAAGGTATTTTGATATGTTTTCTAGTTATTCATGTAGCGTGGTTTTTAGTTTGTGCACAAGTTGTCTCCAAAGTCCCTGCTATTCAGAAACCCCATGAGTTATCTACACATTTCTCTGGTAAATATTTCTGGAGTTCCAAATGCTCTGTGCAAAGTTCTTGAAAATAATAATAATGATTGTGGTTTTTCAATCTTAGAAAAGTGTTTCTGTTTCCTAAGTGCACGAAACATGTGATTAATGCGTGTGGCATGGAATGCAGACTTATAATCAAAACCAACTCAATCTATTCTAAGCAAAAGATCTAATATATGAGTTTTAGTTTCAGTATTGTGTTTGTGCTAGCAAACCTTGGAAACTTGCAGGTGTTCAGGAAGTTACTGAAAATGTATCACAGGCAGTCAAATCAGAAATTACTTTTAATGTAAGTTACATCTGTGGAGTGTGGGTTTTTTGGTTCTTGTTTTCCTTCTAAAGACGTGTTAAGAAACTAATCTGATCATAGACTGGGCAATCATAAGTCCCTTGACAAAACACTGTTTCTGAGACCTTTATACTTAAGATGCTGGTAAATGAATCTTAAATGTTTTTGGAGGTGTGAACAGACAATAACATATAAAGAAACAGGTGTATGTCCTGTGGGAGTTTAGCTGAACGTGGATTGTGGATGTATCTCTGTAATGGTTGCTATTCACAAGGTGCTCAAACAAAATTCTGCCTGTCTGAACGTGTTAGCTGGTATACTATGCACCCGTGAGGAAATAGTAACCATTAGATTTAATACATTAATAATATTGTATTTTATTAAGATTTTGAATGGCCTATGGGCAGGGTTTTGAGCCCAGCATGTTCATTATTCAAGTGGTATTATAACATGACCTGTGCCATGGACACACGGAAGATATCTTGAGTTGCATGATGAGACTCCACATCCTGTGACAGTTCTTGGAGCAGGATGCATTGCACGTTTGCTGGGGCCTCTGCATGCCTGGGCCAGGTAATATGACAAGCCGTGTACTGCCTTAGGTGGTGTTAATGTGGGAGCTGTGTGTCTCTCCATGCTATCGCTACATCTGCCCTGGTGTACTCCAGGATACTACATTCTGGGGTGCAGCAGATGCAAACAATCCAGCATGATATGGACTCCATTTATTTGTCTCCAGCAAGAGAGAGAGGAGTGACTTCACCAGGAATCTCTTCCCGTTTCTCTAAAATGTCTACCTGAGGCCACACTGTTGCTAGTAGCAACTCAGTAACACCTCCAGGTTTTAGCAGTTTATGAAGTATTTTAAAAATTTGTGGCACAAGCCTCTAGATAAACAATCTGCAATTTATTTGTTCATGTAAGTATGTACTTTTATGTATTGGTGAGTAAGAAAAGATTAATTAAAATAGTAACAATAGCTTAAAAAAAAAAATCTTGATTGAGGACGTAACATGAAAATTACACGTGGCAGGCTGATCTTAATATTCAACGTGATGCAAATTTGTTGGGAAGCTTCTGTTTGATAACACTTTGCCTAACATTTGGCAATAAGATGCACCATCCTTGCTGGTAGATTGTGAAATGTGTAAATACATCTGTTAAAAAGCACAGTCTAGAAAATTACAGCTCATTTATCATGCCTGCTCACTTTCCATGAGCTATCTGGTAATGTACGAAGGAAATGTCTGGCTGGTATCTTCAGGCATGTATCAGTGCTAGAGGTGTCCTTTATTGATTGCAAAGTATTACTGAAATACTACTTATTCAGGGCATTATCATTTTGGAGATACATTTTTGTGGGTATAAAAATAACTTAGGGCTGACTCTTCAGTTAATATAATACACAGAAAAATGTGTCTTATCTGAGGGCTCAGTGGTGCCCAACTGAAGAAAGGTTGGTATGTGTTTTGTTCTGGTTTGGGAGGTTTCTTTTTTTAACTCCATAGCTCTAACATCTCCTCCCTTCAGAGTCTGACATTTGATTGTTTTTCATTTTTTTTCTATTGAGTAAGACTGATTTTCTCCAAATGTCCACTTTCATTTAACCATTCTCCGTAGTCTTCATTAGAGAATAAACCAATATGACCAATTTTTACCCTTGATGTTTCCTGAGGAAATTTCCTGACTAGACGGGAGCAGAAAAGTGGACACCCAGCTGACATTTGAAAATGAACGATGGAATAGTTTTCTTTGGAAGAATATCGCCCTCTCCAGAGGCTCACCGGGGAATCATTTATCCCCTGACTAGCAATTGTGCCATAGAGATGAGCTTGAATCCAGGAGGGGACATTCAAAACTAAAGTATTTTCAGGAGCCTTATACATGACACACCTTTCCAAATGTTTAATATAGAATACTTGAATGTATTATAGCATTTGTAAAACTTTTGTTCTATGTATGAAAGGCATACCCCCAACATTTCCCCTCTGCTTGCTTTATTCACTCTCATCTGCACATTTTTTTCTGGATTGCTGCTTTGTGCAAATAGCAATTCACAAATAATGCAGATTCTCTAAAGCCAACATGGAAGACACCTGGTTCTCTTCCAAAACTGTATTACAGTACAAATACTTCAGTCCTGTGTCACTTGCAATAGCTATCTGTGTATTAGAGCTGAAAAGCATCTTTGCGGTCTAGAAGACAATGAGTTGTATGTACAGTGGTGTTCCCCTTTGCTGCTTAAGGCTGATGGCTACGAGACCATGTCCGTTCATGATAACCCCAGAATGGAGGGCTTTATGTTCTAGTGCTTGTGAGAACAGCCAGGGGAAGGTTTTTTGCCCATTTTACTAGATCTCTGTGAACTGTGTTAAAAAGATTTCACTGTTTGAAAAGCCCGGTATGGTTCCTTGAACAGCATTTATTCCTTAATACCGTCTGCAGGAACACACAGAGCTTAAAAGAATATACTGATTGGAGAACATTGTAATTGCAGTGAGATTTTGCATTTTAAGTGTTTCAAGTGTCAGTAATACAGGGGTTAGAGAAAGTTATTAGATTCCCATTTGTCTATCACGTACATTAAGTGATGTCTAGTTGATTGTCGAATATTCAGTATAGCAGTATCCAGAAATTATTCAACTGGGCTTGAAACTATTCCTGATGAACAATGAAGGTTTGTCTGATTGTCAAGAAGATCATTCTAATTATGAAATAATCTCTTCTGGTTGTTCTGATTTCTCAGGTTTTAGGGTCTTCTCCCCAAGGCCATGGAAGTCATTGGAAGCACTCCTAGTTTCACTGGTCTGTGTTTTAGGATGAGGATTGCCCTGCCTATTCAGTACAGGCTGCTTGAATGAGCTTACCAATGGACTGAAAAAAGTGGGACAGACTTTATTCTGGAGGGAAACTTAGAAGTGACTTAATTTTCTTCAGTGCATCAGATTATTGCCGATAAAAGGGAGATCAGGATCTAGATTATCGACTACTGCTGTGCAGCAGAACGATTTGTATTACCGCCTTATCTGTTGATGTTGGCTTGGGAAGGGTAATTTTCATCTCAAATTTACATCCGTAAATCCTAGTAAAGTCAAGTCTGTTCTCAGTAGGCCATTAGAGCCATTTTACAATGTTAATGTAGGAAAGATTTAAATAAGAGAGATAGTAACAAAATCCAATAGATACTTTGTAAATCTAACTGGGGAGTTATTCATCGTGAGATGAATGAAGTCATACAAATATATTAGCTGCTGTTCAGATGTCTCACTATTTTGCAGCTATTTGTGTGTTCAAAAGATGATAATTTGTAGATGGTTCATGCTTAAAATACTGTTCTGTAGTTAAATGCTGACTGTCTGGTAAGATTGCATGTCCTTAGACATAGAGTTTAAAACAATATATATTCAGTGAATATATGAGCTTTGTGGTTGTTTCTTTTTTATTAGCTACTTATCTAATCCATAATTTGCAGTTAGTCACTCTTCTTCATTCTGATTAATTAGTAGTGTGCATTTATACATTAGCATTCTCCCGAGGATCTGTGAATCTTTGGCTTTTCATGGTAGATGATTCTAGATTATTAAACAGGATGAAAACTGAAGGCTTTCAAAAAACCTGTTGTGTTAAATAAAAATGGGCATGTTGCACTTTTCTATTAAAATTCTGTTTTCTTCATCCTTTTATAATTGCAAGAGAAAATACTTAGTCAAGATAGAATGTAGGTCGAATGAGTAAGAATGAAGGTAGAATGGGTTATTGACATAGAAGTCATGGGCACCTTCTTTGGTGATACACAGCAGCTAAAAGTAGCACTGGTAGCATGTAAAACAAAACAAATAGTTGCATATGAGCTGCCAGTCAGGAAAGTGACAGTGCAAATTATGGTCCATGTCATCAAAATACCTGTTGGTCCTTTTCCTCATGCTAAACTGCCTGTTTCAAAAACGACTCTCACTATGTTGTAGAGTTTTCAGACATGGGCTATTTTGGTTCATATGGGTTAACAGTGAGATTATGGAAAAATACCCTGAATACAGCCCGGTGTTGTGTACCAAAGGATACATTGCATTCTTCTCTCAGGTGATTTAAAGGAGTGCACTGTTACACAGTAATGATGGTGTCAAGCATCCATACTGCCTAGGGTAAGAATGATGAAGATACTGAAACCTGTGGAATAGAGTTGCTCTTTGCACTTAAAAAGAGGATAATCTGATAATATTCCAAGATCAGGCTGGTACCTTACAGTAGGTGCTGAAAATAACACAATGTCATTGTTTTGAGGTGATAATGTAATAACATCTTGAGCAACTCCTTGCTTAGCAAATAGTGATACAACAACTGTAGCCCAGATCCATGAATATACTGCTGCACTCAGCTGTGATTGAAAATGGGAATCAAGGCACTAAATACACTTAAGGATCAAGCCCTGAGGATCTCGAGATGAGTATCAGAGGACTCCAAGTGGTCAACGCATAAAATACTTTTGTCTGGAAAGAACCCTGCACCTTAATTTAGTTTATAAAGATCACTGCACTATCAGTCACCAGTTTTTTTTTGTCTGAACAATTATAAGAGATACCACAGGTCTAGCTGCAAATACAGTTTTTATGCAAGTGAGATTTCTTTGTCTTGAAGCCAGAGCTTTTTTTCTGTAGTAAATTGCTAATGGAAAGACCAAGCTGTGTTTAAGAACCTAAATGAAAATGAGTGCAGTGCAACTGACCGCATTGTAACAACGCTATAGAATACTTGCTGAGACAGGGGTTTCCCTTAGAAGACTCATTCCTTGTATGTTGCTGTTCTCACATACTTCCTGTTCTCTACATTACCTTTCAATGTTATTAGCATACATGAAACCTGTACTTATTCTCCAAGGTATGCAAAATAATATAGAGTAACATGATAAAAATAGAAGTTCATTTATAACCCAAGTTATCCAGAAATAAAGAAAAGGATAATTTTTTCATAAACATAAACCAATTTACTTTGCAGTATTCTATTGTAGAAAGAGAGAAATGTAACTAATTTTTTGAAAACTCCCACAAGCATATTGATGTCTCCTGCTATGATAGCTCCTCTAACATTACAGTGCGGAGTCTGCTTGCTTTGATGCTGCAAATATTTCTTTGACAGTACTTCAGTTGCAGTTTTCATGAACTGCTTTCTTGATGTACAGGTACAAGCTCTGCATATACACTGTCCTGTGATAGTGCCTTAGAAATCTCTTTGTTCTTCCTAGGTGTGAGGTTCTGTTCCCTTTGTCTGTATAAAATAAACATCTGTAGTTCAATGAAAATGTAAATGTTTTATCTGCACATTACTATTGTTTCTTTGTATACAAACAAGTCTTAACACAAGTTTGATATGAGCTTTGTGCAGATATCAAAGCATAGAAAAATGCAAGGAGGATGTCTTACTGATGTAACAGGTTTCAAAATAGAGATGTGGAGAAAGCAGACTGAGAAGCAAAACCTGAATAATTCAGGATAGCTTCTATGTTCACAATCAAATTATACACAGTTACAGGCCAAAATATATTTCAGGTTTGGGGAAGAGTAAGGGGAAAGCCGTTCTGCTTGAATTTTACCTCACTAACATTAAATGTAATGAACACAGGTTCTAAATGAATGAAAATAGAGCCATGAGTAAGGTGATTTTTAATAGAGACTTTGCAAAGAATTTGTCCCAAGATGCTTATCTCAAGTAAATATTAATTAATAACTGCAAATAATTTCAGCACTCTATGCTTAGAGGAATAAACCATACCTTGGAAGTACTGGAGATTAAGTAGGTATTGCAGGGTTTCTTTTCCCTCTAAAACATTGTGTGTGCCTGATTATGGGATCCTCACTGCTCATATATGAATTAAATTCCTACTAAATGCCCATATAATTTCATTTACATTTCTTCCCCATCAAATGCTGTTTAACAGGACTTTGTATTGCGTCATAATTCATTCTACCCTTCCCACCTCTATCAGCAAATGATGGCATAACCTAGTAGTTTTTTTGGCTTCACACACTGTTGGTAACAATGCAACATGATTATGATTTTATTAAAAGAGTGAAATAAAAAGAAACAAGATGAGACTTAGATATAGGCCCTGTGCCTCCACAGTAATGCCTTGGATACATGACATTAGTGCTGAGTACCATAAAATTAGGCTGGGTAAATGAGGTGTTTTAGGAAATTCAAACTTCATTTGTTAAGTCTGTTAAGTATGTAAGCAGAAATCAGTTATATTCAATTGCTGTATATTATTCATAAACACTGCATAAAATTCAAGCTCCATGAATGGAATTTAATTAAACAAGTAATTTATGTGAGCTCTGTGCTTTAATTTCTTCTGCTTACAGCTTGAGAAATTTAGCTTGTTTTGTCTAGCCTGCCAGTTGAATACTTGTGTTTAAACCATTTCATCATCTAGAGTCTTCAGAGCATTTCTTTGTGCATGCTGAGAATGTTCATGCTGTAATACTCATTTAATAGATAAATAACAAAAGAGACACTGGATATCTTCACTTGCCTGATGTCGTGCAGCATGTTTTTGTGAAGATCACAAAAATCTCGAAATTTCCAGTTCTGGCCTCTGAGAGCCAAGCCGCTGGGCTGTGTCTCAGCATCTCTGTGAGCCTTTTTGATTCCTTGTGTTTACTGGGGACTTTTATCTCAGAATGGTATGTGTTCTTCCAAATTTCAGTAAGCTGTTTTGTGGCAGGGGAATGGTATCTTAATGTTTTGGAATGAAGCAGCAGACAGGGAAATGTTTTTTGGCAATATTTCTGACGAACATTGATTCCGTGTTCGGTGTTGTTACAAATGTTAGAAGCTGACTAGCGTGAGACTAAACCTCTCACAATTGACATAAACACAGCCTGCAGCTACAGCACTTTTCTAATCTACTTAGTAAGCTCTCTGCTAAGAATTAATTAGTTATGGAGATATACAGGCAGAAAATACTTTTCTAGAAGGTGTGAGACATTGGAAGTTGAAAGTGCAGTGGTGAGTCATGGTACATGTTTCTGGGTCAGGACAAATTGTCATTTCTATTTGCCCTTGTGTGCCACAGAGATAATAGCGTTCTGTAACTGCAGGCCAAAGGAAAAGAACATGTAGACTTGGTTACTGACAGATAATTTGAGGGCAGGAAGAAACAGGCAGGAAAATAATATAGGAATCATTGATAAATTCCACTCAAGAATGTGTGAAATAGAAAAGATAAATTAGTCACATGCTTCCAGTTAATTAAATTAGCAACAGGAGATTGTATATGGGGAAAAACTAGTTTGTCATTTGTTAGAAAAAATAAGAACAAACTTGTTACATGGAGCAAGCTGATGATTACTTACTGTGAAGAGGCAGTATTTTACAGGAATAGTCTGCTTTCCAAAATATATTAGCTGGTTTTTCAGCACTAAATTTGCACGCGTACCTCACTGATACGGTGATACTGTACTCACAAAAGAAAATAACTAAAGATTTAGTTAGGGCAAGCTTTACCAGAGCAGAGGGGTTATACCTTAGACATTAATGGCACATTTAAAATAAAGTGTGTTCGTAACTCCAGGAGATAGGCTATATTTCTTCTATGTTTATCTTGAATGTTTGACTCTGACACATTTGTTTTACACTTTTTTACTGTTTGTGTCACAGAATTTAAGCTGTTCTCAAGAGTCAGGAAAACGGGGTTTTATGGAGTTATTTTCCCATTCAAAACCAATTTCTAGGCTTTTTGTGAAGTATTAGAGAACAAAAGCTACTTGCTTTTCTATCCTTAATCCAAACATGCTTCAATCAATTTATTTTTTTTAATTTATTTCTATGTGATAATGCAGTGAAATACCTGCCTATCTTCTCCCAGTCTTGCATGCAGGTTGATTAAATATATGCCAATATATTACATCCACCAGCAGAAATAATTTTAAATGGATTTTAACAGAAAGTTTGCTTTATCTCCTATTCCCCAAAACTGTTAGTACCACCAGCTGGCAAGGAACTCTTAAGATTTTGAACAGCCACTGTTTTCTGTCATTCAGAGAAATAACTATTGGATGACATAAATGATAAATAGCAGGTACAAAAAGGAAAATATTAGAAACTAAGTTTTCAAAGACATGTTTAGATGGTATTTCATTCTTGTGTGATGTGCTTAGTGTGTGTAGTTTAAGCCCCAGACCCTGTGAATGGAACCTAGGATTTTCCTCTGTGTCAAAAAATTCCACTCACGTTTCTTTGTTAATTAGTTGACTGGTTTGGAAAGAAAGCTCTTGGTTGTTCAAGTTGAACTGTCAGGGACTGCTAATGTGAGAAATTCAGCTTTTCTCCCAGGGTATCATGAAGGAGAAATCTGAGGTTTGTGTTAAAAATTCCTAATGATGGTTTCATTCTCTTGGAAACTTTTTGGTATCAATTCAAATTTAGAAAGACCTATTTTCCCAGATGCTAAGGATTTAAAAAAAGAGGAAAAAAAAGATAGAAATAATTATGTCTACTTAATTGTTGAGAGATCTCATCTGTACTGTGTGGATGCTGAAAAGCTGCTAGCAGAGGGATTTTCTCAGGTTCTCACAATATTTGGTGAGAGTCCTGCCTTTCTCACACAAGTTATGAGAAACAGTAGGATGGTTTTTGTAAGCTGGACCAACACCTGGTGTTTTGCTAAGTTCTGTTTATGGTACATTGGAAAAATATTTTGAACTGGGTGTTGTAGGACTTTAGCCAAATCAACCTAGGAGATGGGTGATCACTGACCAGTTGCCCTATGGGGCTAGGGGATATAAAATGGGGTTATAAATTAATAAAGTTGCTTCTTTTGCCTTCTCTTGCTGAATTTATGTGTTGCTGCATCTCTCCGCTCCCAGTATAAACAGCGACATTACTGTGCCAGGCATATAAAGAATACAAATTATTCTGATTCCTCCTGCCTTTGAAACCTTCCCATTATCAGACAGGGAAGAGATCCCTGAGGATTTTGGATGAGGTTTTGGCCTCTGATTTGCAAAAAAATCAGACTAGTTATTTTGGTTGTTTTTCTGACAATAACCTATGAGTCTAACACTTCATTAATCAATGAATGCCTTGAAAACCATCCAAGGACTCACTGAAAAGAGTCAAAAGGGAGTAGGAGATACACATAAGGAAAATACGTCTGTTTAAGTATGATAGTTCCATTTTGTGTACATGATGCCACATTGGCACTGTTGGGCCCTGTGGCCATCTTCCCTGGCTGACAGTGAGCAGAGAGGTTCATAGAGCAGAAGGGAGCGACATGCTTTCAGAGGCTGCAAAATTACTGTAGTGCAAAACATTAGTAAATGCTATGCCTTCAGCACTTGTGCAGTGTATTCCAGCTCACATTTTCCTGCTTTGGGGAATTTTGGGTGCTTGGCCTATAAAGAGATAATGTTAACATAAGTTTTTAGCTGTAATAGAAGGATGTTTAGTTGATAGTAGACACAGAACTCTAGTAAATTAAATTAATTGGGCCTTTTCACTTTAGAAATGCCTTTCTAAAGTGAACATTCAAGCTCATTCTCCTGAGGTCTGATTGATAGTGTATCTATGTAACAATAACTAAAGAAAAAGTAAAGTATTAGTTCCATCGGCAAAACAAAGTTTGTCTTTCAACAGCTAATCACATTGATGACTAGCTTTGTTAGACTAGTAGAATTTTTTTGAAATCTCATTAGTAGTAGCACAAAACTGATCTCCTGGCTTGGTTTTTCTTTTTTTTTTTTTTTTTTTAGTTTTCATACTATTAGTCTAATTAGGTTACTAGATGCTCTTTATTGCAAAGAAGACACAAGTTTTGTGTTCTATTTTATACAACTTTGCTGATACTTCCCCCCTGCAAGCATTTATTACTGCAAAGCTTGTAGAGAAGACAATTTTATAGCTTTATGTAGATAATCTTCTACATATTAACCAGATGATCCTTTGTTGGTATTGATTGTAATTAGGAAGGACAGATGAGTATTAAACTTCATGAGTCAACATATCCCAGTGTCTAAGTTCTACCTTACATGCTTGGAGATTGATTACTGGATCATCACAATGTGGACCAATTCGCTACTACTCTCTAGAGAGCTAGAAAATGAATATCCCACTCAGTGGAAACCCATCTTCCAGGCTGTGCTTTAAGCACAGTTTGAAGTTCACCAAGAGACCTGTGCAGTTTGCCCAAAGGCTGTGAAAGTTGGTCATGGACACTTAATCAGTAACAGTAGCAGCACACACTGTATACAGCACTGTTCTGATGCCACCTGACGTGGAGTTTTGTTTTTCTGAATATCTCAAATTCCCTGTCATGGGACTTTTAAAGTTTTAAAGCTTTGAGATTTTTATAACACTTTACAACATTAATACATAGTATGATTAAATTCTCCTTTTCTAAGTATAGTGGGGAACTTTAGTTGGAAGGAAGTTTACTTTTCTGGTTTACATAATTTTACCATGAAGAAAATGCAACGGTTGTATCCAAAATATCAATTTTAGTGTGTAAGAATCATTAATTGAGATAATGTTCTCGCCTAATGAAAATGGCTTATATGTTCTTTCAATTGTTTAAACACAGATGAGTTTTAAAAGCAAGATTACTCTTGGGCATAAAGACATCTCTAAGCATAACATAATCCAAATTTAATGTGATAATTGAGAGTTTTATGTTATATTGCAGTTTAGTAATGATATTGTTGCTCATTACAGATGAGATATATTATCAAGGCAGCAAAACAGATATATTATCACTGCCAAAAGATTCCTATATATATTATATTTTGTAGGGCAAATCTGTACATTACAGCCTCTTAGAGGAACAATATAAAAAGAAAACAATGTAATTTAAGATTTTTAAACCAGCAACTGATTTTCCACTGTTTTGATTTTACTGAATATGCTTGTTTGAACACCAAAGTTCAGGCTTTGGATGTGGTATTCCAGTGCATATGTATTTGAATGTAGGCCATATCTGTAAGAAATAAAGCTTCACAGATTAGACAGACAGCTCCAAAACTTTGTTTAAATGCATTCAGTTGGGTAGAATAAAGGTTGTGTAAAAGTGAATTCGTGCCAACAAATACCAACAACCATGAGAATCACCTGGGGTTTTTTCTATTACGTGCTGCGGTTATTTCTTGGGTAGAATCTCTTAAAGATCTTAAACCTTCTTGAGGTAGGAAATAACTTTTGAAATCTTTAGCAGAAGATACACAATGCTGTATCTTTTTCCTCCAGTTTAAAGGAAACCTCCTGCATAATTCTAAAAGTCCCTACAGTTAAGCCTGCATTATCTAACAAAATGTGTGGCCCATTTTCCTGAATTATTGTAGCTAGTATACGTGTCATGTGCTTATTTTGGTGAACCTGCAAGTTTACATGCAAGTTTAATTAGAATTATATTAGAATCTCTCAGCTTAATCAGTATGTTCTGTCACATGAACAGTTTCACTTCACCTCCTTGCTGCCGGTTACATAACAATTTGATTTCAGTTGATACAGTGTAATGCTAAGCTGAATGAGTATTCACACATGAGCATTAAACTTGTAAACTAAATTAATTTTTAGAGCAATCACGTTGGTACAATACTTATGTGGCATTAAGATTGTTAATACAAGCTTACAATGAGACCTTTTTTAAGTGTCAGGAGAAATATTAAGCAATAAAGCAAATGTATTGTTAAACTGTCAACTAGCAAACAAGATACATTCAAATACTTTTCCTTTTACCTAGATGAAGGATTTCAATCACTGTAAAATGATGTAGCTTAAACTGAGAATAAGCTTTAATCACATTCTCTAACATGACAACTGCATTAAAATATGTTGGTGGATTTTGGTTTTAAGTGTAATTTTAATGAAGTTACAGAGTGGCACCCAATGCTAGGATCCGACTTTGAGAGAACTTTTGCAATAATCAAATAATACGACGATGACTTATGAATAATTAGATTTGGAATCCCCATGCTACTACTTTGTGAAACAAACAAAAAAAAATTGTACAAGAAAGCAGAGGATAATTATTTTCATTTGGATCTTTAGAGACCTTTGGAATTTACCTTGATGAGTTTCAAGACTTTACAAAATGGGTTTACTGATTAGGGCTGGATTTTATTGGAGAGAATCCATTGTTACAATAGGATACAGATGTTTTTTTGAAGATGCGGTATCAGTGTGCTTTTGTAATCTCATCCCAGTAGGTGCATTTGTATATGAAGCTTCTCAGACTTTGTAAATTACATTGTCAAAGATTTTTAATTACTCTATCTTTCCTATCTGGAAGACTGAATGTCTACTGGATTTTGTAACCAGTAAGGTTAGTTCCCATGCTTTGGAATAGTGGTTCTAATATAGAGCACAGTTATTTTTCTCTGTTGTAGTAACAAAGGAAGACTTAAAGTTCCTCAAAATAAGCAGACAAGTAGTACAGGAATTTACATTTTTTTATTACCAATTTAAGATCCCACATTGTGAAATAAACATCTTGAAACAGAGCTGAGGGAAGAGTTTGAGGAATGTGTGATGTAAGGTCTTTGGGAGTAAAAATATTAGACTCACTTGAATTGTTTTGAAAATACGATGAGAAGTTACAGTGGCAGAAGTCATGTTGGTCACAGGTTTTATGCCTGACTTCCAAAAAAGTCACCTGCCATTTGGGAAAGGCAGGAGAAGAGGCATGTGTTTTTATGAGGCAGGATCTTCCTACAAGGTTCAAGCAGAAGAAAGCAAGGCACAGTCAGCAACCTCTACTACTGCAAGACAAAGAAGAGATGCCATGACAGGAAAGGTTAAGGGAGAAACAAAAAGGAAACTACAGTCCTGCAGGCTGTAGTGCTTTAAGTCTAGGTTTAGTGCTTTACGTCTAGGTTTAAAAGTGGTGGTGAGAAATACTGAAGAAAAAAGAAAATCTGGTGGTGCTGTTAAGCTGTGGAGAAGTTTCTAGTAGCGAGACTGTAGAAAAGAGGTTTTTGCAGAGGTCCGGTTATTGAATGATGGTTCTGGTGGATTAGAGAACTGGAACGAAGAAGGTAGGAGTAATATAGGACATCAGTGTGGAACACTGGACAAATGAGAGAGAAAAAAGGACCGTCCTTTTGGAAAGTTTTCTGTAGTTTTGCAGTTTCCTAAAACAAAGCAAATCCTCTGTAGTGAGGTACACACAAAGAAATACTTCCTTTATATAAAATAAACTGTTTTCTTGTCAATAAAGATAAATCTGCATAAACAGGTACTGATAAAAGCATGGGAAAGAGCAAGAAAGTATTGATGTGGGGTTTTGTTGTAGCCAGAAGGTACTTAGAAGAGCTTTTGGTCTAAACAGAACTGTAAAAAAAAAAAATAGCTGTTTTTTCAATATAGTAGCAAAAAAAAGTAATAGTACAAATTACCTTTTGCATACACACACAAACCCAAGTGATATGTGTAGGTCTGGAATGAGGCAGAGTAACCAGTACTATAACACATAGGAGTTAAATATCCTTCTTTATTAACGCCTCAAACTTCAATGTACCTGGATGAGCTCAGGTTGCATTATTGCCAATCTGATTGCATTTGGAGAGTATGAACAGTGATAGGAGCTCAGATTAGGTTTCATCTACACCACTATCCAGCTTCTAACATGACAAGGAATATTGGTTAGACAGACAATAAAAGAAACAGTATATAGAACAGGCACTTGGAGCTTTCTGGAATAACTTTCTTACATTATTTGAATTTCAACACTAAAAATTGTAATAACCTGTACACTAAAGCTGTGGTCTGGTATAAGGGGCCACCTGTTGATGCACTAGCACGCAGCAGTGTTCCTGTGGACTGTGTAAATACTGTCTATTGTTGTAAAGACAAAGAAACCAAGACACGTGATTCAAATTTTGCACAAATAATATCCACAAGTGCTGTCACTATGAAGGCTTAACACTGTTATTAATGTAAAGTTTGCTGCGCCTGGAAGCCTTGGGAGTCAGGGTGGCATAGTCCCAAGTATTGTGCAAATGAAGAAAGTCCCTGCAGAAAAGAGCCCAGTCTTTGGTGTTCCATTTATATTCAGGTATAAGTGTCTACGCATAGAAAAACATGGTAGAATTTCCACTAGTTCTTGATAAATGCTCAAGATACTCAGACATTCAGGAATCACCTAAGATTTTGCAAACTCATTTCTTGGGTTCCCCCCCAAAGTGGCAGTGTTTGTGCCCATGTGCCCAGAGGCAGAGTTAAGACATGGATTGACTTGAAACACCTTGACTCTTGTTAGCACAGAGGCAGTTCAGAATATGGTGTCAAAGGTTCTTCTGTCTTTACATGGTGTCCTGCAAGTGTTTAGATGGTGTGTGAAAAGCTGTGATTCTGGAAGTATTTCAGACTTGGGAGTTCTTGTGTGGCTGTGAGACAGCATAGTTCCAGAAAGGCTGTCTGATCTTTCACTTCTGTGAAGAGGGACCTCTCTTTGCCAGATTCCCACGGAGAGGTAACCAGACGGGCTTGCTGCTGCAAGGCTGTGGCAGAAGAGATTAACAATATTCACCTTCTACAGTCTAGGCATTGTAGTTAGGAAAACAATACACCACTACACAAAGCAGTATGCTTATAATTGAGTCTGCATGTTCTGGGGGTGGAGGAGGGGGAGAGTTTAATGACACTCTAACATGCTTCTGCGGAAGGGAACAAATGAGATGTACTTGTGGGTTGAGACAGTTTTTCTCTGAACATGTTCTTTCAAAGAAATTAGAAAGCAACATTGCTAAGAGTTTAAAAACTGATGTCATTGAGCTTGGTAGTCAATAATAACATAAAATGTCTTTGTTTTTAATTGCATGGATGAATGTAATAAACTTTATTTCCTTCCATAAATTGTTATAATGGATTGTAATGGAATACATGGATACGCCAAACTGAACATGACACGCAAATTCAATTTAGGCAGGAAACTGCTGCATCTTAACCAAATACAGAGGGCCTGTTTCTTTTGCCTAAAACTGCCAAAAGTCCTTTGCAGTCAAAGGAATTTCTCCTAGTGGAAGACCTGCTGCTGTGGACCAAACCAGATTCACGAGTGGAATCTGAACCACTACACTTTTGAATACCCTGGGGTTTGGGAGTGTCTGGGGCATCCCTCTGTGCAAGTTGGCTGCAACTTACTATAAGATGATCCGTTACTGGTCAGAATGGAGAAAGGGGCCATAAAGATGATGGATTTTGAGCTCCTGTACTCAAGGCTTTGGTGTGCTTAAAGCCATCTTCATCGTATAAATTGGGACCATGCTACTGCAAGTTTTACCAGAAATCCCAAAGACTCAGGCAGCAGCTGGGAGACAGTGGCTCAGAGATATGTCTAGTGGCAACCAGAAAAGTGATGTAGGCAGGATCCCCCTTTGGTCAGTGGATTTGGGGAATAGTTCTGTATCTCTTCCACACAACGCTGTGTGTCTGCAGCCCAGTTAATCTCAGTATAGAGTCAAAATGACTGGTGTGCTATCCACTAGACAAACTGCTGCAGCAGATTTGGGTCTAGGAGTTCTGGCTTTGTTGCTGCATTAAAAGAGACTCCAGTGCAGGATCCCTAAAGCTTCCTCCTGATTCACAAGATGTGGCTTTTTTGTCTGAGTGTGTTCTAGGGGTTTCTTCAACAAATCTCTACCCTTCAGAAACAACCTTTGACTTTGAAAATGGTAAGGTTAATTATTTCCCATAATAATACTTATTCTTCAAGCCTATGCTAGTAACAAGTGATAATGAGAAAATCTGTGTTGTACCAGTTTAAATCCAAAATAGCTTTCCTGCTCACTCTGTGGAGGTTTTTTGAAGAGAATACACATAGTCTTACAGAGACGTTCTTTCTGTAGCACTTTGCTTGCAACCAAAACTCTGATCTTTAATTGTCAAAGCGCTGAATAACCCTGAGTTGTCCTAACTTTCTGGAATTCTCTGCTGAAATTTCAAGGTCTTTTCTCCCCTTTTATGGAGTAGGAAAGCTCCCACTAAATTGATAATCGAGGCACTGCTCTTTGGTACTTCTGCATATTTAATTTGATGTTGGTTCTGATTTTTTTCTGCTTTATCCCTGTTGACACTGTAAGTTAAAGCTGGCAAGATCTGGCTCGGTTTTCTGCAATTACAAGGCTTTAAATTTCTCTTTCTTTGAATTTTACTGAAGTAAAACAAATACTTATTGATGTCAGCAGGAGGTTATAGGAATAAGGAAAGAGTGAAAACAGCACAGTTCTGCAGCTGTAGCTCTCCATCTAGAAGATGTATAACTCAATAGATATCTTCAGTACCGAGGGAAGACTCAGACAGAATTTGCCTGTAGCATCAGTTTTTATTCCTTTGACATTTTTCTCATCTTGTGTCTGGTTTTAGGCTTGCTGCCATGGAAACATACAGAGAGGCTGAAAGATATTCCAGAGAAAAGGTCTCTCCTCACTGACAGGCAGCAGAAGGAAATAGAGGCCAGAGCTGCTGTTTGCAGCTGTGAATAGCAATGGAGGAATGAAAAGGATTTAAAAAATACGTTCTATTTGCATGTATGCAGGTGTCATGGTCTAACCCCAGACAGCAATTAAGCAGCACACAGCTGCTTGCTCCCACCATCCCTCTCCATCCCTGCAGTGGGACCGAGGTGAGAAACGGAGTGGGGGGGTGTGCGTGTGGTAAAACTCATAGCTTGAGATCAAGATAATAGGTCAGAAAAGGAAGGGAAATTTAAAAATAGAGTATATAAAACAAATGATGCACAATACAATTTTCCACCACCTGCTAATTAATGCCCAGCCAATTCCCCCAGTTTATGTACTGGACATAATGTCATATGGTATGGAGTATGAGAAGCTGAAGAGTCCTTGACTTAGTGTAAACACTGCTTAGCAGCAACTAAAACATCCATGCATGGTCAAAGTTATTCTCATCCTAAATCCAAAACACATCCCTGTACCAGATATTAGGAAGAAAATTAACTTTATTCCAGTAGAAACCAAGACAGCAGGCAAAGCCATTGGTGCAAAAGTTCAGTGTCCTAGAGCATGAACAGATTAGTTGGATAAAACAATTTTTTCTTTCAGATGGATACTAGCAGGATGATGTGACATGTTAGCTTCACAGCAAGGAAATCTAATTCATTTCACAAGTTATTTTCCTACTTCTGTGTCTAAAATACTCTATAATCAGCTCAAAATTGCTGCTAATGATACTTTTTAACATTTTAGGAGTTGATTGTATCCATGTTTTCCCCATGCAGTTTGGTTTTTCCAGTAGGTGTTTATGAAAATTGGGCCCCAGATACCCTGAGTTTGATGTGTCTTCTCACAGACTTGATTTCTGCATGTTAAGAGCCAGCTCTGTTCACCATGGGCAGGAATAGAGACGATTCAAAATCCTGTAAATACTATGCTTCTTTTTCCATCTGTCTTGCAAGATGCTGCATACACTCAGCCTCCAGGAGAACAGAGAGTTTGTGAGGTCTCTGTACAATTAATGGTGTAGGTAAGAGGAGAATCAGCCTGGGAAAGAGGGGCGTTCAGGCCAATTGCAGATTCAGGTTTGCCAGCCTCCTATATACCCAGCTCCCATGCAAACAAGATAATTGGAGGATTTTGTCACAGCACGTAGGTCAGTTGCATACTAGAAGCACTCTTATGCCAGATAGTCTGGTCTATAGTGCAATGAAAATATTCCTATCATGAATGTAGATCATTCCCATGGAAGTGTTGTGGTCAATACAGGTTACCCTATGGATCCCAAGGGAAATAATCCCAGCAAAAGGATGGAATTGTCCAAATAACTGTCTGTGGTAGGGTAGTTGTTAGTAATTGTCAGTAGTCACACCCAGGCAAATGGCTTTCCTACAAAAGCTTGTACAGAAGACTTGGCCAGAGAAAGGAAAATATTGCAAACTTCTTGTTGTTATTAAAAGAAAATCTTTGAAAATAAGTCAGCATGTTTCCCAATGAAGTATGACTCCACAAAATCATGTCACATAAACATGAGACATTGTATCAAGGAGGAAATAGGTCAGCAAAAAAAAATAGGAATAAATTTTGAAAGAAGAAAAAAAACAGTCATTAGTGTAGAGGAGCCAAGTGACTTCTCACTGGATATCCAGGGAGCCTGTGTCCTGTCCCTTCTCTTAGCCCAAGCCATGTTAACAGGTCTGGGGCAAATACAGCCTAAAATGGAGATTTACTTCCCATGCCCTAACACCCTAGCAGAATCTGTCTGGAGTAGTGTACCAGTTCACTTCCCTCAGAGCTGCCAGCAAGTTAAGAAGCTGCTCTCCTTTCCTTCCTTCCCATCCCTTAGACAAAAGTTCCACAGACATAAACTAGAAAACTACATAATTTTAGTTTGTATGGAGTGCTGTGTTCAGTTTTAAAAGCCATATATGACAGTGACATGAAAGAAAACTCTTCTCCTGGTCTGATAAGAACATCTGTAATTATAATGCATCTCACAGTTTATATTAAAGACAACATAGCCTTGTAATAGATCACAGTGGTAAGTCTGATGCTAAAAATCATGTTATCTTACAGCACTAATGAAAGCTTTAATACTGAAGCTTTGCTTATGCAGTATTTCGGCTAGAATAGACTGCAGTATCCATCTTTTTTTTCATTACTGCATACAAATGATGTTTAAATATTATGGGTATTAGTGTTTACAATTCTAATTGCAATAGCTCTGGGCTCATTGAAACAGTCTGTTATGAACAGTAACAGAACTATCCCTAGAATGAAAACCAGGCAAGTTTTTAATTCAGATTATTCTTTCATAAATCTGAACAAGATTTGGATCATTACCTGTGACACTTGGGTTGCCAAAGTAACCTTGACTAGCCAGCTGATGTTTGCATACCACATGACACGATCACCATAGAGATCCTGTCCATGTGATTTTGCAGACATGATGCAGTTGCAGGCATCTCAGACACACATCAGTGAGCAGGAGAGGAATTAATTATTTGTAAGGAATGCTTTTGCAGACAGCTTTTCTCTCTGTCTGAGTGCCTGCATGGAAGTAATACAGAAGCTAAACTTCTCCTTATTGTTTCTGCATCTAGAGGACTAGGGCAAGGGTAATAGGGAGAAGCTCTTTCAGCTTTCATAAGGAAAATACTGAGTTTTTCTAATGGAGAGTTCATTCTCTGCCAAGACCGGAGGAGTGGTTAGAAAATGCTGACCAGTGTGAAAAACATGTTTGAAGGATAATATTTATGGATCATATGTTTGAGTAATTTAAGTTTACTGAACTGGTATTGCTTTACCAACTGAGAGTTTTATCCTCTCCAAGTACCTGCTGTCTCATTAGCACACAACCTAGTTATGTCAGGGGAGTTGCACCAGTGGAACTGGGAGAATATTCAAATTCTCCTCAAAAAGTAGCTGTCAGGCTGCATGCTTCTCTTTCCAACATCTGCTGAACCTCACAATACACTACAAAGTAGATTTTGGGCCTGTTCTGCCCAATACCAAACCAAAGGCCACACTGAGTGTTAGAAAGGTCCCATAAAACAATATGAAACTTCTGTGTCTTTTCCAACATGTTTCTGAACCAAGGCTTCTAACTTTTAAGTTCTAGCCCATGCCTCTATATTTAGACAATTACCTAAATCCTTTTGCTAGTTTCTGCGTTTCTTGTATTTGGCTTCTACATTACTGCTATTTCTTCCTTTCCTGAACTTGAAAGTTCTTTTATTGACAGTACACTTAAAACAGACAAGCAAAACTTTTGAGAAAAGATCTAGCTCTGTTCGCAATGATTAAACAGGCTAAATGGGTGCTTCCTCCTTTCTCCCTGTATTCTTTGGAGAATGGAAGTAGGAAACCATCAGGATAAAGCTATTTTGTCGTTGCAAAATGCTTTGTACCACCTATTTTACTTATATATGAAACTGTCTCTACAATTACAGATGGTTAAAAAGTGCTGTTACTTTTTCTGTATGCTACAGCTGTAATTAGCAGGCTTGGCTATTGATCGGGTGGGGTTTCTGTTGACATCATAAACGCACCACTAAGATGACACAGTCCCTGCTTCAAAAACTTTCCAAGAGCATCACATGGTATGAGCCAATAAGTAAGGGAGCATGGTGTAACTGTTACAGGACTATGGCAGCTACTTCTCAAATAATCATCTGTTTTCAACCTGCCATATATACACCAAAAGAAACAAGAAGAATTTGAGGAGTGACATTGCCATTTGGGGGGTTACTGTAACGAATCACTAAAGCACCACTTTGGAGATGGCTTTGTTGGACTCTTTCTGATGTGTAAGTGCAGCACAAGAAAAATTGTGCGGGCAGTTAAAATAATACTGGCTAGAAATGCTCATAGGAGGTGATGTGGGCAGGAAAGACTTGGGTTGATATCCAGGTGCAGAAAGTAAATGTTGCTACTTACGTCTTTGCTTTTAGTCTGCAGAATCAGTTGAAGTATTAAAGAGGGAAGGGACGTAGCTGGAAAAGTAAGACTTTGGGGTGATCTTTGCAGAGAAAGATACAAGGGTTTATTTCATGGCTAGGGGGGAACAGTCTTGACATGCTGGAAGGCTTAGATGTTTTCAATGTGTAAACGAAGGATGAAAGGTGATTCTTTCATATGATGTGTGAAAATAAACAGCAATATTGAACCTAAAGGCACGGAACTAACGAGAGGGTAAAATTATGGTTGTAGATCATAAACTAAATTGATGCTCTGTTCTACTGTGCCTATCTGGAGGTGAGAGACATTCCCTTTATTTGGGTGCTGATCACCTTTTTGACAGCAAGTGATGGTACAGCTTTAGAATGATTGGTGAGTTTGACAGATTACACTGAGATAATTGAAATAATTCCACTTCTGGCTTGGATTAAATTTATAACTGTGGCATGAGATTCTTTAGCCTTTCATACCAAAATCTAATTTACCAAAAAGGGGAATGAAGGACTCCTTTATTGTAAGCAGAAATCCTTGAGGTACCTCGGGGAGACCCAGTATGTAGCCCTTTGCCACCAGCCAATAAACCTGCCTTAGGTGAGAGTGAGGGGGTAGAAAAGTTCTCTGCACAAGTGAAACTGTAATCTGTAGATGACAGTTTGGGCAACAAACTACATCCAACCTCACAGAGGTAAAAGAACATGCACTCTTCGATTGCACCAGTGTCTTTCCATTCATGTTGTTTTCCCCAAGTAAATGTATAACTTTACTAAAAAAATTGATAAAATGAATGGTATTACTGAGCTGAACAGCTTCATGTAGGATGATGAAAGCATTGTTTTGACATTTCTGATAGGCCTGGAATGTTTCCACATGGCACATTGGCTTCATTGTTTCTCCCTACTAAACAACCGTATTACTAACGTGGGCCTAAAGCCCCCAGTGTGTTATATTGGCATAGAAAGCACTTTAGCATTCCAACTTTGCAGTTGCTCTTACTTTATTCCTGAGATTGGTTCTTTATAAGATCTAAATACAGAAATGGATCATTATGTTTAAAATAATACCAAGGGCTTGAAAATAGCATCCATTTCTTAGGCAGGCTGCATTTATCTTTCATACTGTGAAATAGTGCAACAGATAATTAGTAATACATTTTCCATTGAAGTTTTCCTGTATTTATAAAGCAGTAGACTGCTTCTGCTGTATTCTAACAACAAAATCAATGTTCCAGAGACAACTGAATGTCAGCAAGCATTTATGAGTATCTCAGTGGAGATTACTGTTGGCTCTTGATTTCAAATACAAAACAGCCCAGAAATGGGTTTGAAGTAAAATGGGTAAATAAGTGGAGGCTTGATTGTAGCAATACAAAGTTGGAGCACAATTGTTTGATTCAGGTTTACAGAGTCAGACTTACGTCCAGAAAAACATCTCTCTTCAGGAACTTTCCGAAGTAATAATGGTCTCAGTACAGTTTTCAGGCTTTTTCTGTAATGGGGATCCAAGGTTAACTTTCTCACTTCATTTGCAGGCTTCAGCAAATTGAAGGATCAGTGCCATGACTACCAGGACAGTAGAGGTGGAGACCTGAAATGAGTAACTTAAGATGAAACGCCAGACAAGAAATCTGTCCCAGTTAATAATTTCACCTGGGGAAAACGGCGCTAAAAACAAACAAACAATTTAAGCAGAACGTAGGGAAAAAACCTCTAGTACTAAGGCAGGTGTATAAGATGCAATTCAGGAAAAAAGTATTTTAGTTAATTTAAAATGGGCTGTTCTTACAGTCTCAAAAGCTATAAAAACCCAAAGTAATCAGAAGCTAGCTGCAAACATCTGAATGTAATGTCATAACCCGATAGCATATTGTGTTACTTGCTCTGTTTGGAATACACCTCGTTTTTCATGATTTTAGATTTGCAGAAATCATTTGAGTAAAAAAATGTGTTGTCTGCAGTTTTTAATTTCAGTATTATCTTTTTTTCTGTTCTGAGTGGTTACATGAAATAACATTTAATTTTCTGCATTTTTCTACATGTATTTGTCACATAGAAATGCACTGCAAATTATGTGTGCTGACAGCACCTCATTGAAATTACGGAAGTCATTTTGGATATAATCTGATTGCTAAAGCTGCTTTCTTAGTTCCAGCATTAGTACTTTAAATACTCTGCTACTAGTAGTACTTTACAATTTTAGAAATGCTAGTAAGAAAAAAAAGTCGTTTTTCTCTCTCTCTTTTTTTTTTTCCATGCAGATTTGTAGTTTATTTTAAATTTGAATTGCTCTCATCTTGTTGATGACAGAAAACTACAATGAAGTTATACCATGTCCCCAGTGCATACACTGGTGTTGCATTCAGTAGAGGCAAACCATTTATGGCTGTCATTATACAGTATTCTCTTTTGATTTTAGGGAAATAAAAACATTGTAGATCTGTCTTTCTGGGACATTGATTTATTTTATCATTGTTTCTAGGAACAGGACATCTTTTGTATTTCTAATACCATGCCTTTTTTCTTTAACAATATCTAGAGCTAATGTGATACCACAAAATTAGCTGTTTTGTTAAATTGCGACTATACAGGCGTCTCTGTGAACTACAGCCTAGTTGAAAACATGCTCTTTGCTGCAGTGACAATGTATTTTTTTTATTTTATTTTTTTACAAAAATACACCATTTTAAAATTTCACAGGCAAATTTTAAAAATTATTTAATTTTTGTGTCCTTTTTTTGCTTACTTTGGTAATAGGTGGCATCAAGACCTAAGTATTAGTAATTTCAAGGTACATAATGTAATATTATATCAAACTCCCCAAATCTAGTTCAATTGGCAACACTGAAGGAATCATTTTAGCAATCTAGTCCATTGGAAAGATATATTTAAAAAAACCATAAAGATCAGACTAACCTTATCCCCATCATAAAGCACAGAAATAAACACCCAAAACAACAAACACAATACCCTAAAATACATACACCTGTCTAGTCTGAGCATTGTCCTGAGATGTGCTGAGATTTTCCTGTTGATTTCTTTCTGTTGCTTTTGTATGAACTGCACAGGATTATACTACTCAATAATTTAAATTTTTTTAATCAGTGAAGGAAGGCTGAGCAGAATGTTGAATGTCATTACCCCAGGTGTATCACTATTTCTGAATTTGCAGACAACTATTGGCACAGCAATGTATTGTCAAAGTTCTCACTGGGAGGAACAACTTTTGATCTTTCTCAATCCAGGTTTTAAAAATCTGTTAGACCTACATGGCATTCCAGACTTATCCATCGTTACAGTTTCCAACATCCTGTTCTTTACTGTATATCACTACTTGCATTGTCTTTGAAAGCCTGTAGAGCTCAGATGTTTGAAAGTAGGAAGACAAGGCAGGACTGTCCCTTGAATCTAGAACCCAGTGTGCCTGGCCAACTTGCTTTTTCTTTGCTCTTCTGTTTTAGTTTGTATGAAGACTTTTAAAAAGATTAACTTCTTGCAATACTTATCTGTATAAAAAGTGTTAGGGGGAGGCTTGGTTCTGAAGACAGAGAAAAATCTAGTGTGGTAGGGGATGAAAGTATTAATATTTGGTTAAGATAAGAGCCATGGCTTGGTTTTGAAAAGATTTGAGGCTGGAGAAGATGATCCTATTTGAAGCAGAGTAAGAAATTTTAAAGAGGACACAATATCCAAAGTTCTTCATACTTTTGAGGAGTACCCCAAGAGAGGGACTGCAGGGGTATTGGAGAGGATTCAGTACAGCTGTCAAACTCTTTACTTCCAGAGAAGACGGCTGTTGTAAAACCTCCTATGGAACATTCTCTGACTGGTAACATGAAGGCATTTCTGTCCTCATTCTCCCACCAAGGTCTATTAACAGTAATTGTTGATCTTCTCAGTATAATACACAATACAGATGGACAGAAATGGCTCTGATCCAAGAGAAGCTCTGAGATCCTGACCATAACATCCCCTCAGGAAAATACAGTTGAACAGGCTTTTCAGCAAGGGGCCTTCTTTGACAGCTTTGTGATTCTTTTTTATCCTGTGTTTGTATCAAGACTTCTTTGAAGAATTCTGTTGGTAGCATTGGTAGCGTAACACCTTTTAAAATGTGCAAGTGTGTGTTAATAGATTAGGCTTTTCTAAGAAATGTTCAAACTGCCAAATTTTGCCTATAATGCTAATACAGTGCAATTGTTCTGTACATTCTCAGTTAAGCTATATGTGGCTTATATTCCTTGCCTCTCTGCGTGGGTCGAGCAGAGTGGTATGAGGAAGGAGCTTCTAGATGGTTCAGAAAGTCTGCAGCACTTGGGGCGTTATGATGGAAAATCAGATTTTGAATATTTCTCACAGGACATGGTAAGCATGACTTGCAAAGGACCCTGAGGTACATTGGGTTTGTCTTTCTGGACCATGTTGTTTGTTTTACAGATGACCTCATTATTGCACAGGTTGTCTTAATTTCTAGATTCACTGTCATTGCTGAAAAACACCTGAATGAGGATATGTGATAGTGTATCCATGACTGTACCATCTGTAAAGCTGAAAGGGATGGGAGAAATATACTTGTTCAAATTTTTTTCTCCAATTATAAAAGCGTATTCCCTAAAGCAAATGCAAATTGCTTCAAACTGAGTTAGAAAAGTCCTTTTCATGCGTTTGTTATCATTTTCCACTAGACTCAACAGATAGAGGAAGATGATTCTACTCTAGAGTATGCTTAAAAGCATCAAACTAAAATATGAATTAACTCAAGTGTGCTTGAGGGAAAAGGCAAACTTGGGATTCCTTTTATTTCTCCTTTGCTATTAATTATTTTCCTCTAGTGCTGCCTAGGAGTGCTGATGTTGAATTCATCAGACAGTCATGGCTGTGCAGCATTCCGAGACTTTCTGGTTTTTCAGTAACTGGTTTGCTGACTTTCCTTACATAAATAACATGGAAAGTGGAAGCATTTTCCCATTGTCTGCTACTGTACAGAAGTAGTTCTCATTCCAGTGCAAAGCTCTGTGATGCTCACTGTGTCAGTTTGGGGGCTCTCAAGGCCAACTGGCATTAGTTTAGACACAAACCCTCTAAGGGCTGAGCTATACTGAAAGCAAATAAAGGCCAACAGAATTTTTGTTCTTTGTTCCAGTGGAAACTCTTTATATTGGTAAACACTCCTTTGCACTATTTACAATCCCAGAGCCCTCTGCTGATGATACTGCACAAGAAGAAAATCAATTAATTCATCCGCATAAAAAAAAAAGTAGGTCAGATCCATTTATTGTATTTGAGCTGACCAACCAAGATAGAAGAATTGGAGAAAAGTGATTTAGGGACACAGTTCTGTAGGAAGAGGGAAACCCTTTTGATCCTTGCTACTGGAAGGGTTATTTCTTCTGATCAAAAAGCCAGTTACTTCAGAGAACCTCCAATGAATTCCAGGATTTCCACATGCCTCGCTGTGTTACTGCTTAAGCCTGGATCTGATTTTAAGCAAGTGCAGAGTGATTCGCTGTCTTCATTGCTAACGTGCAAACACTTGGGCACAGACCCGGCAGAAGCTCCACACCACACTCTGCAAAAGGCAGACTATACAGAGCACTTCAGTGTTCACCTGAAAAAGTAAATGCTTTACTATAGTCTGCATAAAAAACTCAAGCTTTACCATACTTGCATAGCAAGAAAGGGTTTTAATGATTTCTGCCCTCTATAGTATAAGGAATGGTTTTAATATTCATGCACCTTGGGAAACAAGTAGTTGCATTCTTGGTTGAAAAAGTGGACTGTTAGCAGCCATTAACATAAAAATTACTCATTTATAAAATAGCTCATGTTCTCTTAGCTCAGATGTAGTGTACTGGATGGCATTGCACTAGTACAGAATTTGACTGATTTTGGTAGGTAAGCTGCAATGTAATTTAATACAATATACAGATGTTGTATCAGCTCCTCAGACTTTTGTCAAATTTTGTGTATATTTAATAGCTCCATCTAGATTCCATAGCCATTATTATTGCTATAAGTTTTATTGTTCCCTTTGCCTCGGTCTGCTGTTTGCATTTGAAGACTACTTACAAGTGTCCTGGAAACAACTCCTGAACCTTTCTCCAGAGTCTTAAATTTAATACTGTGTGTATGAAAAATGCAGGGAAAGCACATTTTCTCAAATTTGCCTTGCTAAATATGATATGGTACAAATTAAAATGAAGGCTGCATACTCTGTTTTCCAGATAATGTTCTGGCAATAAATTTCAGTGTACAGGCAAGGGTGTTTCCAGATTTCTCCAATTCTGTCACATCTATGTTGGGTATTTACATGGTGCTACAGATTCCCAAAAGCTTGATTTGGCTAATAAGAGTCATAAAAAATAATACAGCTGCTGCTTCTTCAGAGTCTGTTGGATGTTCTTAAAGGAATGTTGTCCATAGTGCAAAACAAGTCTTACAGGATAATTAGGCATTGTTTATGCTGTAAGGTGACTTCGTAAAAATTATTGTGATTTTGTGGACTACATTTAGAGATCAATCTTCTATCCAGAGTACTCATAATGTTGTGTTTTCCAAGGTTAATTTACAGTTGTGTCCTAAGTTAGAAAGTCATTGTGTTTTGCAGTGCAATTTTTCTTTTGTTCTAACAGTTTTGTTTTTTTTGGTTTTTTTAAGTCTGGTATTTACTAATTGATGGAACCACTTTGCAAAGTTAATGTTGTAATATTGAGTTCACTACAGTCAGCTTTCAAAATCAGGCTGACAGCTGGTACAGACATTTTGTGCTCAGCATCCATTAAATTTAATTGGAAGTTGAAAGCTCGATTTGCTTACTATCTTTAAAAATCTCATACCTCCTTCTGGAGTAGACATTTGGTAATTATCTTAGGTACCTGAACCCTAATTCAGGCTTTTATGGGACCCACCTGTTTCCAAGTCAGGATATTATTTCAAACTTCTATGCCATTATTCTTAAAACATTAAATAAAACTATGTCACAGATAGTAGATCCTATTAACATAAAGCTCATTCTTGTCTCAACATGTCTCCTTATGCTGGCAAAAACCAACGGGATGAGGATATGAAATGGCCTTTATGTGTACAATCTCAGTTCCTGAAGTTTCCCACCATGAAAGTGAGGAAGCTCTTGACACCTTCTCATTTTCAGTGATTTAATGGTGGTCTGCATGCTGTATATTGAACATTCAGTGCAACACACACAAAAGTACAATTCATCAAGACTGAGCTCTCATGAGTTCTGAAACTTCATACATCAAAATAAGCTCCACTCCAATGCAATAGCTTCTCAAGGTTTTTGATCCTTTCTCACATGTGCTTGTTGCAGGCACCTGGTAAATGTCTAGTCTTAGTGGTATCTGTAGGACACTACTTAATTACATTGAATAAAAAAGTGGAAAAAATAAGGAAAGAAATACTTGCTTATGCAATGAGAACCACAGTATTTCTTTAATCACTGCCACTGCCTGGATACAGCATTCCCTCTGAAGGAACGCAGAAGAAATTAATTGAAAAATAGCATAGGTCAATTAGAAAAAACATTTCAAACTTTTGGTGAAAGTAGGGTTTCTTGATAAATGTTCTGCAAAGAGAAAATCTAACAACCAACCTGTAGGGATTAACTCCCTGAGCCTGTATTTCTCTCTGCACCTCAGCTAACCATTACTGTGGTACCCCATTAACAGCACATATGTATCACACTATTCAGAAACTGTCATCAAGATTCAGATCCCATTTTGGCAAACAATGCAAAAATCAGGCTTACAAATTCACTGAAAAATGTTTAACTATTAATTTTGTTTCACACAGCTGTTTGAATGACCTTGCACATGACCTAGCATGCCTTAAATATATTGGCTGGTCTTGGAAGGAAGGAATTCAGCCATCTCTTAGTGTGTGCCTGAAAATTATCAATAGTTTATCTTTCTTTCAGGTGAAGGAGGCCATGCAGAGAATCCACGACCGAGGAAATATAGGAAAACTAATTTTGGATGTGGAGAAAGCCCCCACTCCCCTGGTGAGTGCAAAGCACTACATACATGGTGTACAGTCACATTCAAGGTCAGGTTGGACGGAGCATTGAGCAACATCTGGTTAAAGATGTCCCTGCTCACTGTAGGGGGTTGGACTAGAAGTCCTTTAAAGGTCCCTTCCAACACAAAGCATTGTATGATTCTGTGATTTAATGCAAGAATCCTCTTCTGTCCTAAGAGAGGTAATATTAGTGTATAAGGGAATTCAGTCATGCTAATCTATGCTGTTAAACATTCCCCCTGTCCAGGTAACCAGACGCTTGGTCTACCTCCAGAAACAAGTCAAAACTAACAAGGTGAAATACAAGAGTCTTGCACCTTTACACAGCTTGTAATAAATATTTCCATGTGAAAAAAACACTGTGTGCTTCTTAATTCCCACCCTGAAGTACAAATTTCTGCAGTTGCCTACTACCTGTACAGACCTCTTAATAAAATGTGGAACTGTAGTTTCTTCCCACTCCTCTGCGATCCAAGATTTGCACTCTGTCACGGGTATATTCTGCCAACATCTACATATCTACTGCTCTATAAAGTTTCACTGTATTTTATATAAAACAGTTGCTCTCTTGAGCTTTCACGACACTTTGCCTCAAGTGGGACTGGATCTTATCCACGAGCTGGCATTAAAGAATAGCATTACCTCTTTATGGAAGAGCAGATACAGAAGGAGTTGTAAACCAGAGCTTTCTCACATTGTGAACTTTCTACACAGCTGTATTTCCTGAGAGCCTTAACATCAGTTTGCTAAAAGTGCACAGACCAGAGTCTGCTTGTGCAACTGTCCTACAAAGGCACTTTCTGTTACATAATTCAGCTGTAAAGCCATGAGGGAACCACTTACAATTTTAGCTGAAAGTGGTGTAGTGCTGACAAAGGGTTTGCACAGACAGGATGTTTATTTTCATATTGCAACCGTGTTGTCTTTCATTTTTCGAGTCACTTTACCACATGAATCAAACTAGAATAAGAATGAATAAAACAATGTGAAAGGCGCTCTGATGTCCTTCATCTTCCGTCCTACAGATGGCCAATGACAGCACGGAGACAAGTGAAGCTGGAGAAGAGGAAGAAGACCATGAAGGGGACAATGAGAATAAAGAGCGCATGCCGTTCATCCAGTAACAGCCAGAAGTGGTGGAAGCAGAAAGGTTAATGAAGTAGAAGGGAACAAGACTGAGAAATCTATTCTGTGCATCAGTGAACAAATGCCGTAGTACAGTGTGTGTTGTATTTGTCTGCAGTCAGCTGAGCTATGAGCTGTTGATCATTGTTGTTTTGAACTCAAGTGCCATTCTCATCCAGTGCAGTATTATGACATTCCTGTGTAGCACCCAATTCCCCTGTAGGAGTCTCATGGGTTTTTCTGTTCTGGTTTAAAAGCCTTTAAAAGTTACTGTGTAATTTTAGATGAGCATCTTTCTCATGCAGATTCCAACATTTTGCATAAAGTTATTGGGGATTGGGGGTTTTTTTGCAAGTTGGAAACAGTAATAAAAAATAATTCCCCACTTGCTGTCTGGAAGATTATAGTAACTGGAGGGAGGATTTTAAGTTTTTGGATTTTCAATGTTAAAATAGTTTTCCTTTTATGAACCACAGATAAAAGTTGCAAAAAAAGATGGGTTTTCATTTTCCTCAGACACGCTTTATCAACTTACAAGCAATCCTATCTTCATTTTCAGAAGTACCTCATTTAGAATTGTGGAATCTGACATTGTATAAGAAATCATTAAGTGAAGGACTTTGATTAGCATTGTATAATCACATTAGTCATAAACACTAGTAATTAAACACTTCATTCAGAGTGCCAACTCTCTTGCTTTGCTGTTGATCTGAGCTGTTGACCCATATGTTACAGGAAAACAACAAGGTCATGAGTCACTCTTTTGAGACACAGAATTATATTTCTTGTAGCAATTACCATTGTTATTGACGGATCAACATCTTCTGCTAAGGACATATTGACTCATCTGTGTCCAAAATCCAAAACAATTTTGAATTTCATTGTTCAATCATACTGGTAAGGATCACTCATCATCTGGAAAGAAATTTGTGGATGGAGTTTCCTGCTTTAAAATCATTAATGGTGTTGATCAACTATCAAGGTGGAGCTGAACTCCTACAGAAGTTAACCCTGTTAAAAATGAGTTTTAGGCCTTAATCCCATCAGAAATTATGCACAGGGATAACTTTATGTAGCTGAGTTGTTCTGTCAAAAGCTCTGCTCCATCTGTACAGTTATGTTTGTAATTATTTGCAGGATCAAGTATTCAAAGACCAGCTAGTCTTATCTACCTCCCACTAGTGGAATCTATATCTAAACATGACAAAAGTAAGTATATTTTCCATGTCTTTCACCTATCCAAGCAGCAATTACTCAGGTCCTCAATTATCTTGTTAAAACAAATATTTTAAAATTACTGCAGTCACCTACAGTAGAAATGCTAAAGGAATGTCAGAGACCTTGTATAATGTTGTATATCTTAAAATTAATATTTTTTTTCCAAAAAAAAAAATGTCCCCAGGCATGGCTAGTTTTTCACCTAAATCTGAAATTACCTTGTAGTGATAGAAGTTACAAACTAATACAGAGAAGAGGAGAGGGAGGGCTTCTCAGGTTTTTTGAAATGTGAAAGGACTTGTGGATCTGGATGACTTTTATGTGTGGTTTTAGAAGATTCTCTTTTGGTTTATTCTGTTTGTTTCATCTTGTTGCCTGAATATAAACACCCATCTCTTTACACTGTACTCATGAAGTTGCCATTGTAATACCAGATTATTGTGCAGAAAGTTCATTCTGAAGGAGTTTCCCTTGGGTTAAAAAAATTCAAAAATAATAAGAAATAAGTGGAGAAAAATGCCAAAAAAGCTTTTGAAATATTAATCCAGTCAGAACTTCAGTTTTTCCTAGACATTGATGCAGAGTTTCACTAGAGTTGATTTTCTTTTTGAGCTGTATTTACCTACACTTCCAGTGCCATATAAGGCCCAAACAGGGACTTTATCTACAGATTAAAAAAATATATGTATTCAGTGAGAATTTTCTATGTATTGGACTTGCCAATTGGGCTTTTAAGAAAAGGCCATTAGGTTTTCATGACTCATAAGCTGACATCGGTAGAAAACATGCCCAGTTTTGTTTTGCAGTTAGTGTAATGATGTTGTCCTGCAACAAACCTTAACATAACTAGGAATTTTGATTTGATGCCAAAGTGAGCAATATTGCTGGTGACCTTCAAGCTGGCAGTAAAGTGGCATTCTCAAGGCCTTAAATTAGTAGGGCAAGCAGAATAGCAAATCCGTTCTTCTGTTATAAACCGCAGTATGGTTGGCTCGACAGTTAAATTACCCTTCGAGACAAATAAAGATGGGTGATCTTGGTCATAGCCACAGACACCATAGGGACAACAATCACATGAAATAATTTTGTCTAGTTCTTTCTGGTTTTGTTAGCAAGGCAAAAATCCTCTTCATGCTAATTCATACCAATTACAGGGCCATTTTCTGATCAGCAGAATATCAGGTCATTGCAGTGAGTACAAAGGAGGACTTCTGGATCTGCCTAAATGCAACCCAGATAAGTATTACCATCAGGAAGCAACTCTATGTTTTACTGGTATTAATATGGCATATATGAAGGTTACTACTGAAACAAATGGACATTTTTCAGGTATCTCTTCTGGAAGCAGGATTTGTGCTAGCAGAATTTGGCCCGCAAAGCCCTAAGTAACTTAGAACACCACAAACAGTAGTATCGCATCTGAAGTAGTAGAGGCCACGCTATACCAAATGACGATGCTGAGACTTGTTACTGACCCGAGTCTTATTGTAGAAGAAATGAAGGTTTGTGCTTACTACTGACAGTGTTGTTTAAACAACTCTAAGACAATTGGACAGTTTCAAGTGAAATAAATTATTTCTCAATTTGCCTTAAAGGAACTGTGAAAGCTTCTCTTTAACTTAAGCCTGATTGAAGTGAACTGAAACACTGTTTAATTGTATTTGTTGCTTTAGAGCTTTTGTTATATTGTGCCTACAAAGCAAATTATGTTTACATAAAAATATAAATAAAATATTGAGCATAGCATTATCCTTGGCTTACATGTTTTATTGTAATATTATGGTCACATTAGGGAACTGACTTGGAACTGGTTAAGAGGAAAATTTGAGGTCTTATTTTCTTTTTTGGTCACTGAGGGATATACAAAGATTTTTTTTTTCTTTATTACAGAATACATTGAGGTTATTAAAATGATTGAGTGTGCTACTTTACAGAACATAAACAATTTTGATGTGAAGTGTTGAATGTTATGGTCTAAGAAATTCAAAATATTATATAATCACCATTCTTGAAGTGTTCAAGGAAATTACTCTGATAGAGATAGAAACTAGTTTCTAGAATTTTAGCACTCATATTTGCAGTGGGAGATGGATTGACACAGAAGTTTATCCCCAGAGAAACAGTTCCTTTCAGAAATGAAGATACTCTACGGGAATAATCTTAAAAAAGGATCCAAAACAGACCCATCAAATTAGCTAACAGAAAGCAGAAGGACGTGATTGATTGAATCTAAAATCCCACTCTCCCTGGGTCTTCGTCTTAACTCAGGGCCGCAAGGAAGCTTACACCTTTTCTGTTAAAGAACTGGTTGCAGTTACCAAACTTTACAGGTCATCTTTAGCCTGTACTTGAGTACATGGCTTTGAAGGACTCCTTGCATGAAAGGAAGAAATGGTTCAATGAGCTTCAATTTAGTATCTAAACAAAGAGGAAATGTTAACTTTTGTTCATTCCAGTCATGCAGGACATGTTGTAAAGCCTGTTGATGTCCCTGGAAAATCTCACTTCAGTAGTTATTGCATCTGCTCTATAATCTAAAAGCTCATATGAACACCTGCCGATTGTGAAGAGAAGCTGAGTAAATTTCTGCCTTCTGTTGTCAGGTCTTAATAAGCAAATAATGAAGAGTGCTTCCCTAATCACAGGGTCAGGTTAAGGCTGAAAGCAAACAGCCATAGTCTTTTGCAAACTCACTGTGATTACTAGTAAAGCTCTGCCTTCTACTAGCTTTCTCACGGGGCCATCTATACTCAGCTGTCATACAATCTAACAGAAGCAGCTACCAGGCAAGCAGGGATGACACAGGTTGCTTTTGTGTGGCATTTAGCCAGATAAAGTGCAAAAATCATCCCAGGATACCAAATATACCTGGGTCTCACCTCATCTTCCATTTTGTGCTTCCCTTCTTGTTTCCTGTGACCTTAGTGATTAATCCTGGTTGTCTTTTGTCAGATAAGTTTCTTCTCGTGTGGCCATGATTGCCTGCACACCACACACTTGAAACCTCCAGCTCCTGGAGAACTGTGCAGGAGTTTCTCCTCTTGGAAGCACCTCATTCCCTTGCTGTGAGCTGGTGCTTTGTTTCTGTCCAGAAAGAGCCAAAACAATCAGCACACTGTAATTGCTATCTGCATCAAGGCACCTTTTTTTCCAAGTAATTGGTAGCATCTAGGCAAACATCCTAATGTTCTCCTTTGAGAAAACAGGTTAGAATATAAACGCAAATGTAGCTTTATCTCCTCAGTCTGAGCTGTTGTGCTGATTGATTGTGCTCGGGTTCCATACCAAGCCACTCCTTTCATGTTTACCTGACCTATCTCTGTCTACTACCTCTGCAGCAAGTGGCTGGTTTTCTGAACACTGCCTTGATCTTTTCTGTTTTTAACAGTGCTGTGTTGGGCACCTCATCACCAGTTTGCTGTGCAGAAACTGGAAGGTGTTGCAAGAACAGTGCAGATGATGAAGCGGTAGAAGATGAATGTATAAAGACAAATGAATCACGCATGTGTCTGTCACCTGGGGGCAGGTTTTCTCCTGGAGCTACAGCTGTGAAATACTTGCACCCACCCATCCCCACTGCTCCTGCAAGCTGCTGTGCCCACCAGCCACAGAGGCACTCTGCTGGTCCCAGGTCCAAGGCCCAGCTGCCATCAGTCAGCCTCCTGCTGGGAGCAGCTCTGCCTCTGCGACTGCCAGAACTGGAAACGTGCTATGTGCTGCCAGACATCATTTGCCTGATAAGCTGCAGGTTCCCGTACAAATCATTTTGTGCTCTTCTTCTGGGTAATCTTTGTAAATGCATTTCCCACGTGGAGAGGTGTTTCACTGTACAGTGCAGCAGTAAAAGATGCAGCACCTTAGCTGCCCTAGGAGACAGAGAGATGGCAGATATGCTAGATGCATTATTTATGATGGGGATTGCTGTACTGTCCCTGCAGTGGCAAGCCTTCGGGCTAGCCAGGGGAGAAACTAATAACCAGACAATTATTTGTAAAGGCTGGTGGGTGAAGTTAGCTGAATGGTGACTGGGGTGTCTTCTGGTGATACAGGCATTGTATGGCCTGGAGAATGTGGCACATCAGCGATGTTTTCCAGAGGCTTCTAGGAGAAATTTCTTTTGTTGCCAATACAGAAGAGGGATGATGACAAGTGTAGTGTTTTTCTTTTCTAAGTCAGTTTACTTTGGCAGATTATTTTTCTGTTTCTCTGCTGATGTTCTCTTCTAGTGTCTGCAATTTATGTTGGAAATATTTTCCCACAGTAATGAAAAAAAAAATGTGAACCAAGTTTCCTGTGACTTGCCAAGTATCTCACTGGTCATATAAAAGCATCCCTTTGAGTTCCTGGACCATTTCTATTGTAGACAGGAAAAAAGAAATTAAGTGACTTGTCCAATGTCATAATTCTGACATTTGGTTTAAGGACTTATGGTTCTCCACATACTGAAAGGATCCTGACTAAACTTAGCAGCTGAGGTAGAAGTTTTGTCCCCATGGCTGAAAGTCGTGTCTCAAATCATACCTGCTCCAAAGCAAAAGAGATGCACAGAATGAACCTTATGCTGAATGTCCTCAGCTAAGACCCTGCCAACAAAGCCCCATAGAAATACATGTAGTTGAGAGAAAATAGTGTAAATTTCCTTGCTTTCTCATCAAATAGGATAGCTCAGACCCTGAGGCAACACTGAATGTGGCCATTACAAGCATTTTCTACTATTTTCTTGATTATGCTCTCCAGGTATATCTGACTAATAGGAGGGCATCACAGAGGGAAAGGAGCAACCGAGATCCCTGAACCCAGCTTTTCCTGTTAAGTGGTGCCTGGATTCAGGTGAGACTGCAGATACAGCCATTATGGCTCATCTTCACCTTATGCATGAAACTGGGATTGCTCCTTCCAAGGATCAGATGGGAAATGGTGTTTGTTACACACTGGGCTGTAAAAATGAGCGTCATAACGAAGTCTGATCGCCAAGCAATGTTGGACCTGTACATCAGTGGTGTTGTTTCTGCAGCATGCCACTAGAGAGGCAGGAGATTTATAGAAGGAATTTGTCTCTGAGGTCTCACTGTCTCGCTTAAATGATTGAACAGCAGCTGCTCACCTAAACATATTAGATGCCTTTGGCTGTGCTGCATGGTGCTTGCTCTAACCAATTCTCACAGGTCACATATTAAATGTTAGTCTCATTTCAATATTGTCTTTCTTGCAGCACATTCCCTGGCACTGTAGATTAATTTCATAAAGCCTACATAATATGATTCGTAGGAGATTTTTGATCTGCATTTTGTTCAACATGTCAGTGATGTATAAAGTTATTACACAGAGTTTTGTTTTCTAATCATCAAGCAAAACAGTATAATAAGAGGATAATTGTTGCAAACTTCCTTCCTTACTCCCATTAAGATGGTAAACTCAAAACAAACTGGAATCTCACAGTTGTTTACCAGTGGCTTTGATAGAGACAGCATCAAGCTGATTGGTCATTTAAGTGAACCTAATCATAGCTGCAGTATTAAAAATTCAGGGACTAATATTATTTCCATGTTCTAACTTATATGTGGGGGGAAAAAAGCACAGATTTTTTTTTTTTTATAATCCTTACTCAATTCTCCATATTAAAATAAACTATATACATTGCCAAACCTAATTATCTTCTTGAGGATGCAATATTGGTTTGTGCTGGTTTTATAGAGCCACTGAGCAAGTAAATAAAGTACAAGATGGAACATCCTTGCACAGAGAATACAGCTGCTCTTCTGCGTTTGCAGCTGTGCTGCTTCTGACGCCGCCGGGGACTCGCGGCCCCGCGCTCTGCGGAGGCAGTGTACAAAGGCTAGCCAAGATCCCTCAGACAGTGCCAGGTTGTAGAAGAAGCTTGGACATGCAAAGCAAGCACTTGTCTTACAGGTCCTGCAGCAAGAGGTGAATCTGCCAGCCTTTCTCTAGAACTGCTCTTTCGTTTCCTGGACACATTGGATCCCTGGCAAAGGGGCTGCCTTGATAGAGATTGTTCATTGCTTGCAACCTGGGGAACATCTCCATCAAGCAGCAGTGTGCAGTGCCAAGTTCCTCAAACTAGTGGAGACCCAAGTTGTTAAGTGTCTGTAGCACTGTAGCAGCATAAGGCACTGTGCAAACCTTCCAGCTTATACCTGGAAGCAGTCTTGCTACCTCAGCACACTGGACTACCTCAGATTGCAAAAACATTACTGGACATTACTGGCTCACTTGTACATGTCCAGCTTTGGTCACCTGGCACTACTTTTCTTCTGCATGGGGAGATGGGCCTGGCCTATTTTGCAGTTAGTGATCAGAGAAGGAGTAAAGGCTGCTGGCCTTCTGCAGACAAAACTCTGTTGCCTCTAGTGAGAATTTAACCGACAGGAACTTCCCCTTCCCCATTTCTGTGGGCTGAGAGCCTTCCAGTAACATGCAAGTCTGTTGAGCAAGGGAGAGCACAGGGCTTGATAAAGCCATGCAAAAGCAGCTCTCCTCTATTTGATTTCCCAGCACATGTGAGGAACCACAGCACATGGCTGCAACTGAGCCTGTGCTTGCCAGCAATGAGCTGCAGCTGCCAGGGTTGCCAGGGGAGAAGAGCATAGAGCGTAAGAATTAGCAGGTCCACATTAGCTACAGGCCTCCATGTCAGCAAGGAACCTGGCCCTGCAGAGAAAGGTATGAGAAGTGCAAAGATCTGTCCTGTGGCTGGAGAGGCACTGAATAAACATAGCAGTGAACGTCAAATTCAGGCAAACCTAACTTGTTCATTTTCCCACTGCAATGAAGTGTTATCAAACACACATGATCCGGAGGTTCAAAGATCTTTAGAAGATTAATCAGTCAATTTAATCAGTCAGATACTTGTGAAATCATGTCACCTTGCTATGTGAAGCTGACTTAACCCAGTCAGAGCCCATAGCATTATTTTAGGAAACAATTTTTACAAAGCCAGAACAAATGATCTCCCACTCCTTTTGAAACCCCAGTTGTATAAACGCTTTCAACCTAATGGGTGTCTGTCTGCAACAGCTCTTCTTACAGTAATGAAGCATCCAGAAAATGTATGATCAGAGTAAACCTGATCCTCTACCAGGTAACACTGGTGTAAGGCCATACAAAGTGGATTTACTCAGAGTATTAAGCAGAGGAAAGCCTGTTTTGTTTTGGTTTTTTTTTTTTCTTTTACTTTGATGGATAAACAATATAAAATCAGAGCTCTCCTAATCATTCCTAGGGCACTTAAGACATCTGCTGGAAATGAGAAAAAACTGCAGTAAGAGTGTACATGACAGAATGGATAATGAAGTAATGAAAAATTCTTTGAGGTTTATGTTTACACAGTGTCTAAATTACTTGTCAAATGCCAGAATATTTTCCCTTTGTTAAGTATTATTTGAAAATATTGAATAAATAGCTTGTTTACCCCTGCAGTTGCCACTGAAGAATCAAATTTCAGTTTCAAAAACCTCAAAGATTCAAAAATCTGAGTAGTCTGAATGACGTGTAAGGCCACACATCAGACATACACACACAACATGTAGCATCATGTGCTGGGACTAAAGTATAGGCCACGTTTCAGGCTTTGGATGGATGCAAACATCAGCTGCCTTTGCAATCGTATACAGGGGATCACAAATCTTTCTTTCCTCTTAAACTACAATTATATTTTCAATTGTCTTGCTTACAAACCCTGTTGTGACTCCAAGTCCTCTTTAAAAAGCTTCCCAGAACACTGTTTATTTTGTCAGGGTGTGTGGGCCTGCCACTTGCACATTCCCAGCTGCTTAATCCCACACTACAAACCCACAGCTTGGGTTCTCTGGCTGCACCTGGTTTGTGGGGTCATGGTGCAGGGAGATGCTGCTGCACTGGGCTGGAAACACATGGAAGATGGACAGTGATCCAGGAGCGTGACATGAGATTCATACACAGCCCAGGCAGCACACAGAGAGATATAAGTTTTATGGCATCCCCCAAGTCTACCAAAGAAATCTCATTTTTTCAGGAACAGAAGAAGATAAGAACATGTGGGGATTTGTTTCCCCCTTTCCATGACCAACAGCCTTTTTTAGCTAGTTACAAAGCTACAATGTGAATTCCTTCAGTTCTGAAGGATGCTATGCCCAGACGCATAATTCATGCTTCTGAATCCTCTCTAAAATGCATATGAGTCCCACCCTCTCAGGTGTAACTGCAGTCACCTTCTTGCTGATTCCTTCAGCTTTTAATTTAAAAACTCCAGGGTTCTCCCAAACATGTAGTGCAGGAGTTGAAACATCCTGAAATTTCTGAAACAGAATAATCCTACTGATTAAATACTGCCAGTATCTCAGCCAGGGTCTGTCTGCACTATAGACACTGCAGTGAGTGCATTTTATATAGACATTAACAAGCTGGCATTACACGAGATAGCTTGAGCGCTATCAGCAAACAAGCTACTGAACATGGCAAAAAAGATAGGTAAATATATGTTTTTCTAGGCTGCACTGAAGGCCATACTGGTCTGGCTACAGTACTCACCCATGACACATACTAAGATTTCCTTAAATTCTTAAAGACAACAGCTGACAGGAAAGGCAAGTGCTGTGTTACCTCAGCGTGGTTCTTTCTGCCCAAGCTAGAATTTAGCAGGGAAAAGCAACAGAAACAGGTTGCCCTCACAGTTTTCTGTATTACAAACAGGAAAATTTTAGGGAGAGCGTTTAAAGCAACATCTAATACAGTAACAGCATATAACTGATCTGTGTATCACCAAAACACAGCCTTAAAGGGAAGAGAGGTGAGGGGAGGGGATGTTGTACTATTGACCGTTCACAAGAGGGCAGCAGCCCCAGAAACAAATGTTATTTCTCAAGAGACATACTGGGCTGTTAGTGAAAATTCCACTGATAAAGGTGATTCTTTCTTTTCCACTCTCAGCATCCTTGTGTACACATCTCCCAGTAGGTGACGCGTGGTTTACACTTTCATCCCATCAAGGGGGCAGGGACGTGCATATTGTATGGTGGCATGGCCTGTTGCAGTATTTACTTCTGCCCTCAGCTGCCCCTTCCCCAGGCCCCAGCAAGGCAGGACCACTTCTCATGGTTTGAGTTTGCGTGGAGAGACAAGCAGACATCACCCAGGCATTTATATTTATATACTATTTTCCCTTCCTGACCAGGCAACCTTACATTTTAAAGAATGGTGTTTTATTTGGACCACATCACGTGTTTTCTAACCCTGGGACCTGGTGCATGAGCTGATTATGCCTGTGCATGGGGGTAGTGCTGCTTCTAAGACACAGTAAAGCAGGGTCAGCTGTTTGCAGATCCCGTGACAGCCCTGAACTGCAGAGCTGTGGTTTGGCTTCTTGCCCTGAGCCAGGCTGCAAGTCCCCAAATCAAGCATCTCCTTGTCAGTGGGCAGCCACACAGGCTGGGCAGGAGCAGCAGCTTGGGGAGCGTCTCTGAGAGCAGCTCTGTAGAACAGCCATGGTGCAGGAGTTAGGGAACTCAAAGGTCATATGGCCATACATGAGGTGGGAACTCAAGTTTCTGGGCTAGCAAAGCAGAAGGCCTCAGCCCTTGAACAGAACCTTCAAGTACTCGGTGAAGGGCAGCCACTAAAGGGAGAGATGCTCAAAGTCCTGAGGTCTGATTTTCCATCTGGTATAGGAAAATCCTAAAACATCTACACATAATCCTCACTCTGGCCAGCCCCTCTGGCAGTACCCAAAGCTGTGCTGTTGGTAGCTTGCTATGACCCTGTGAATGTGCAATTCAGACTGTCTGGAGAACTTCACAGTGCCTAAATCAAGGCTTTGTCAACATCGTTTTGTCTGGCACATGTAAGGATGAGCAGAACCTGTTGAGGTCATGTTAATGTGAAGCTGGAAAACCTCTTATTAGGGAGACTGTGATGGTCAAAAAGAAAATATTTAAAGGGAGAAATTAAATGCTCAGGATGTTTTCAGATCGTTTCCAGGAAGGAAAAAAGTCAGGCACACATTAGAGGAGAAAAATTAGCACAACAGGTAATTTGTGTTTACAAAAAAAGAGAGACGCATTCTCACACACATCCCGAGAGCTAAACAAGCAGGGCTGCTGCCAGTAATTCCCAACATGGAAACTTTGCCAAGTCTACAGGAGTAGCATTTTAAAAGATCCCATTCAACTCTTCTATTTGCACCCAGACTGCAACTGAACTGCTTTAAATGTTCTCCTAAAGTCCCTTATCTTTAGAGATGACACAGAGTCAGCTGATCTGTAAAAAGTCTCTGTTTTGAGGGGGATTATGGTTTGCTTTCTTTGCACATAGCCATCAAACCATTTCTCTCTAAATAAATACCTATTTCTTTGCCATCTCTCCTGCCTAAAGAAGGCAAGCAAAACACTAGCACCTACTTATTTTTGCAGCTGAAAGCCTGAAGTAAGAAGAGTTTGGCAACTTGTGCCATTCCTTTCAGATATATAAACATCAGAAGATGGAAACTTCATCAGCGCAGCCTGGCATTGGCTAGGGAACAAAAAAAAAAAAAAAAAAAGAAAAAAGTGCAATGCTCTGCTAACATTGCTTTATGTAGGTTTGGTGAATCTCTTCTGACTTTGATAAGCAGTATTTTCTGGGCTTTTCAAGTCCAAAGAAATCAAACATACAGTAATTTCCCAAGCATGTCATGATCCTTGACTAGTAGAATTGCAACATTTTTTACATTTAGTAAAAAGAAAAAAATTAACCAGTGGATCCCATTTATCACCCAAGACAGTCAAAAAAGCCAATGCATGAGAGGTGATAAACCTTTTACTAATCTTTGTATTATCTGCTTTTGTTGGCTATACTGTCTCTATTGATTGCCCCACTTGAAATTCCTTAGCTTGGCAACAGCTCTGATCTGTTTTTGTTTTCCCTTTCATAGAATCATAGAATGTCAGGGACTGGAAGGGACCTCGAGAGATCATCTAGTCCAAGCCCCCTGCCAGAGCAGGATCACCTAGACCAGGTCACACAGGAACGCATCCAGGCAGGTCTTGAATATGTCCAGAGAGGGAGACTCCACAACCCCCCCCGGGCAGCCTGTTCCAGTGTTCCATCACCCTCACTGTGAAAAAATTGTTCATTATGTTTACATGAAACTTCCTGTGCCTCAGCTTCAACCCATTACCCCTTGTCCTATCATTGGGCATCACTGAGAAGAGCCTGGCTCCATCTTCCTGGCACTCACCCTTCATATATTTATAAACATTGATTAAATCACCCCTTACTCTTTTCTCTAAGCTAAAAAGCGCCAGCTCCCTCAGTCTATCCTCATAAGAGAGATGTTCCACTCCCTTAATCATCTTTGTAGCCCTGCGCTGGACCCTCTCCAGCAGTTCCATGTCCTTCTTAAACTGGGGGGCCCAGAACTGGACACAGTATTCCAGATGTGGCCTCACTAGGGCAGAGTAGAGGGGCAGGACAACCTCTCTCGACCTACTAGCTACACCCCTTCTAACACACCCCAGGATGGCATTGGCCCTCTTGGCCACAAGAGCACACTGCTGGCTCATGGTCAGCCTCCCATCAACCAGGACCCCCAGGTCCCTTTCCCCTTCACTGACTTCCAACAGCTCAGTTCCCAAC
This sequence comes from Todiramphus chloris collaris, assembly GCA_025345505.1. Classification (NCBI taxonomy): domain Eukaryota; kingdom Metazoa; phylum Chordata; class Aves; order Coraciiformes; family Alcedinidae; genus Todiramphus; species Todiramphus chloris. Next base: position 9,617,552 of record JANVCC010000037.1, on the reverse strand, counting down.
CTCTACTGATACCTGGGGTTGTTCTTTCCCAGGTGCAGGACTCTGCACTTGCCCTTACTGAATTTCATCAAATTTCTTCCTGCCCAACCCTCCAGCCTGTCCAGGTCTCGCTGAACGGCAGCACAGCCTGCTGGGGTGTCGGACACTCCACCCAGCTTGGTATCATCAGCAAACTTGTTGACAGTGCTCTCTGTGCCCTCATCCAGGTCATTGATGAACAGGTTAAACAGAACCGGTCCCAGCACCGACCCCTGTGGAACCCCACTGGTTACAGGCCTCCAGCTGGACTCCATACCACTGACCACAGTTCTCTGGCTTCTTTCTTTCAACCAATTCCCAATTCTCCTCACTACCTGATCAAGCAGACCACACTGTCACAGTTTAGCAAGAAGGATGCTGTGGAAGACAGTGTCAAATGCCTTAGAGAAATCAAGAAAAACCACATCCACTGCTCTACCATCATCTATCCACCTGGTTATGTCCTCGTAAAAGGTTATCAGGTTGGTCAAACATGACCTCCCCTTGATAAAACCGTGTTGATTGCTCCTGATGATCCTCTTGTCCTTGACATGCCTAAGGATAGTCTCAAGGATAAGTTGCTCCATTATCTTTCCAGGGATGGAGGTGAGACTGACTGGTCTATAGTTACCAGGGTCCTCCTTCTTGCCCCTTTTGAAGATTGGGGTGATGTTTGCCCTCCTCCAGACCCCAGATACCTCTCCTATGTGCCATGACTTACTATAGATAATGGAGAGTGGTCTGGCAATGACCTGTGCCAGCTCCCTCAGCACCCTTGGATGCATTTATACCCTGAGTAGAAGGAGCAAATAGTTACCCACATACAAGCCTTTTTTCCCAAATCCTGTGCTGAGCTGAATTTTCCTCAACTGAAACACTGCCAAAAACCCCCTGGTTTGCTATGGTTTCAGTAGCAGATACAGCCCATCAGTTTCCCATGTGATCAAATAGGCCACAACACAATTAGCTCTGAAGCATGGAAGGGACTAAAGATCTCAGTAAATCTCAGTAAAACATAGCCTACTAGCATTAATTTTCTTTAAAGAAATTAATTTTTAATTGATTTCTTTAATTACTTCCTTTTAATTAATTTCTTTTTTAAAAATAATTAATTAGTTTTATAAGTACTGTTTTATTTGTAGCTCCCCTGCCTCAGGAGATAAGTAAAGGACATGATCTCCCTTCATAAGATCTTACTCTACACAACAAGAAATGGCTTCTGCAGGCAGACCTATTTCAGGATCTCAGCCCAACATTGAGCCTTCATCTCACATCTCATACTCTGCACCCAATTGCTTGTTCTTTCCACAAACTCAGTGATGGTTAAGAATGGAGAGGAAAAAACAACTGTATGGAGAGTTTTTTTCTGAGCCAGTTTCCATGAGCATATAAAGGTAAAACTGTCTCTGAGGGGAATAGACTTTTTACCTTGAAAAACCTCTGTGGAGAAATAAAGTAAACCTTTTACCAAAGGATGCTTATGCTCTGAATGGTTCTGTTGTCTGAAAGTAAATGGAATGAGGTGGGGAGACTGGAGCCATAAAACTAGGTCCCTGCACAGTACAGTAGCTATGGCTTTTGTGAGATGTGTCTTATAAAACAAAGCACTTCATTTCCTGCTTCCTCACAGCAGCACTGGGAGTTTGTCTTCTTAGCAATATATTTTGACTTTTGTTTGGCTCTCCTGCCCATGTGCTGTATACAAGAAGTTAATTAAATTTGCTTCCTCAGTTGCTATAGTCATAAGTGTGAAAACTTTTTCTCAGGTACTCTAGACAAATTCTAAACAAACAAGCCCATAAAACCTTGCAGTCTCTCACAGCAGCTGCAAGGACAGGTTTGTTGTTCACATTTTAGCAATGAAGTCCAGCTAAGCTACTTGCACCCTGCTAAAATGCTCAGACACTACTGAACAGGGGGGTTGAAGCTTTCAAAGCAGTTTCAGCCTGTTCTTAAAAAAACATGGCATACTCCAATCAGGTTTTTACTCAGGCACTGGGGCAAGAGCTCTCAGAACACCAAATCTGTGGGTTTTTTATACCTCCACTTCTAGAGAGTTGTGTGCTTACTTCAGCAGAGTACAAATCTTTATCTGTCAGACTCATTTCACAGAAAAAAAAAAAAGAAATCCCATGCTAGGAAACTCAAGTTCCTAGGAGCAGGAACAAATACATTCTGGAACTGGGTCCTTAAACATACACACTAAAACACTTGCTGCCCCCAGCTGCTGTTCCTGCCTCTCTCAGAACCTGTGGGACAGCAAAGCTTCATGGGAAACAGCTCCAGGGGTTTGCAGCTCCCTTACTGGGGTAACCCAAAATTAGCAGTAGTTTAATACGTCAGGCTACAAGCTGCAGTGGTTCAGAATCAGCTTCATGTGCAATTCTACAACCTCTGAAGAAGGACTAAGTGAAAAACTAACCACAGGCAGTTATTGATTCAGCTGTCTGTCCTTAATTAACTTGTATCGATGCCCTAGTATTATTGGGATAGAATATGGAACAACCCTGAACTTAGAGTTAGTTCTAAATGACAGATGAAATCTTGAAGTAGACTCTTGCAAAGCTCCTTGTTTTCCTCTCTGACAGCTCACATCCCAGTTGCTGGCGTACGGGTAGAAATGACAGCCTTTTCCACATTCAACTGTGCACTGAGATGTGCAGCTGAGTCCTTTGTTAGACAGTCCTGGGCGGGTGGGATCCTCTGATAACCCTCTCTGCTGTGCTGTGCTCAGCTGTAGCACCGAGGACTTAATACTGTTGTACCAGAGGTTTCCCTACACAATGTTACAAACCTCAACATTTTGAGGTCAGACTACTGAAACTAACTTTTATCATATCAGGATGAATTTATGAAGTTTATTAACTACTGATTAATAGATGCTTACTAGTTATAGATTATTAGACTACAGATAGTTGTTTAAAGGTGGTGCACCAGAACAGATGGTGTAGGTGTGTTTTACATTATAAGTACTGAAGAGCTTTTAGACTGTATGTGGGGGTTGGAAAAGCCAGTATGCATTCATGTAGTATAACATCACGTCCCTAAATCCCAGCTTTCATTTAATAAAGTGATGTCTCTTGCTGTTACAATACTGAAAAAATCTGGCAACGTGAACAGTATGTAACCACAGCAAAGATGGCAAATAAATGTCTGGAACAACAGCTCTGAGGGGCATAAACTGAGCCTGCCAGCACCCCATCGCCCAGTGATGGCTTCAGTGTCAATATTTACTTACTGGAGTTGGGGGGGAGGGAGGAAAATAATATGATGCATGGGCACATTGTGACAATTCCATTTGTCTACCAAAATCAGTGAGAGATTCTACTACCTACAGCAATCCCAATTAAAAGGCAGCCCCACAAAATTCAACAGAGCCCAAGGGCAAGTGAAAGAGATCCAAAGGCAGAGAGCTCTCTGGAGTCCAGAGAGACACTGTCTTGCTTCAAGCATCTCGTGCTTTATGGAGAACAGCATCTCCTCCTCTGACCATGTAGTCATGACTTGGGAGCCTTCCGAAGAGTATCGCTATCTTTTGCTCCCCTGACTAGACCCTGCTGATAGCCCATACTGTTCTTAAACACAAATGTAGTCCTATCTATTAGGCATTTATTAACTCTATATAAAATAATAAATACTCTTATCACATGGTGTGATTGTAGTGTGTGACATGTGTGTGTGTAGATGCAATGTACACATTATTTACTCAGGAGTGAGTAAACTTTTTTTATTTCAGTGTACATGAGATGATGACCATTGTCATGACATACCCTCTTGGGTCAGAGCCATGCTGGGTGAGCCTGTGTATTTGTAGAAATCTTTTGGCTACTCCTCCTTGAGGCTGCCGTCACACAAGATGTTTTTGAACATCCATCTACTTTTCCATACATTCTGACTTCAAAGTTAACACAGGAGATAACGGTGCTCGTTAGTGGCAATCAGTGCACTGTTCAGTACTGCTACAGCTGCTGTAAAAGCAACCTGTCCCAGCTGAACTCAGAACAGAAATAGGAATTTCAGATGAGATGTGAGAACAAGAGAGTGCCTTATACTACAGCCAGCTTAAGTATTAAACACATTTCGTAAGCAATGAACCCAGCCAACCCGATCATTACACTTTTATAAAAGTGACCTCAGTCAGTCCCTACTGAGATGTGTCTATGTGACTTGCTCACAGAGCTGCTGAAGAGAATCTCTTGAAGCTTCTTGTTGCATTCTTTGGAAGAGACATGGCACAAACTGGACTTAGGATTTTTATACTCATAAGCATACTACTGCTGGATCAGACCATCAGCCAGGCTTCCAAATTCAAAGCCCGGAAGCACAGCAAACGTAGAGTGAAAGGTACTGGTTTTAACTGGGAGAAGGGATAGATTCTTATAAACTATGCAGGTTTACCATGTACTTAAATAACATTGCCTGAATCAGAAACTAATATTATTACAAATGCTTATTGATAATGGACAGTCAAGTCTAGATTATGTCTTTAAAATACTTTTAAATGAGTTTCCAAAGCTAAAAATAAGGTGGCAGAATGATTTACAGAAATAGAGCTATATAATATATTTATATTGCTGTTATGCCTATTGAGCTCTGTCAACATCAATTAGGACTCAGAGGTACAACCAAGAGAGGACTCTGGCCAAATATTCTTAGTTACATATATTGACCAAGATCAAAAGAAAGGAAATTCATGTACACATGGTGGAAAAGAGCAGAATAAAATACTCAGTCTCTGAGGGCTGTTCAGATTTTTGTACCATTTCCTAATTTTAACAGAATGTCTGTCTAATATTTGTGGAACATTTCCTGTGTGGCAAGTACTGTGAAATAACAAGTCAAACTAATGAAAAAGAATTAGCAGAAAAAGATAAAGCATAAATTCCCAGAGCAAAGCTTACAGAGCAAACAAAAAGCCATTGAATGTTGTTCGGAAGTGTCTGTGTATTTAATTTAAAGACTTCTTTCTAATAAAAGAGGGTATGATGGAGGTTATACTAATGGCAAATATTTAAACTCCTAGCTAATGAAAAAACCACAGCTCTGATAAAGCCATTGTACAACATGATTACACTGCTCTGGAGCTACATGATTATATAGCCTCCTTTTGAATCTCTATAGTTATCTTGGTGTCCTAAGGGCAAGCTGTTTATATATTTGTTTCACCAGCACGTTTGTCCATCAACCTTCCACTACTTTGGAACTTGAAATAATTTATCAGAAGACTGGAACTCCTGAGGATAAGTTTCCTGATAACTTTATGAAATTTTAAATGAAGGTTAAAAAAAAAAAAAAAAAGCTACTATGAAAAGGTGTCAGCAGGGGCTCAGCTTGCTCTCTGCTTTTTACCTCTTTTGAAGGAAACAGGGGAACAGGGAACATGGACAAGCTACTGTACTTTGAAGGGAGAATAGCAGAGAGATGCATGGATTGAAGAACTGGGAGTTATGCCTTGGGGAACCAGGGAGTCAAGGAAGACAGCTGGGGTTATCACTATAGGCAATAGGGAACATAGAGAGGAGATAAGGTTTCTGGGGTGCAGCTGGAGGTTTATGGGATGTAACACATCTGTAGGAACTATGGTTTTGTTAGATCTATATGTGAAAGTTTACTTATTCCTCATGTTCATTATCATGGCTTCTGAAAGGTCCGGTTACTGCTGCAATCAAACTGTCATCTTGTGCAAAAGAAACATGCCTCCTAGATGTTTGATGGTGTGGAATATTATAATGATTAAGAGAAAAGAATGGAAAAGAGGACATGAAAATAGAATTATGGGCAAACTAGCTGCTTCTCTTGTTGCCCATCTTGGTGCTTTTGTAAGTGATGGTGATTCAGGCTGAATTTGTGTGACTCAAGTCACCAGGTCCTCTCTGTACTGACAGAGAAGGTGGCTCCTTCTCATGAGGGAGCTCAGCAAGCTTGTCCACATACATTCAGACTGTGAAGTTGGATTGTATTAGTTGTTCCTTACTGTTAAAATGAGAGTTGTATGGAACTTTCACATTCACAGAAATAACATTTCTTTGAATAAACACAACTTGTGACCTACTGTTATTTATGAGAGATGTATATATATATATACACACACTACAATGTGCATGTTCAAAGGTAAATAGACAAATTTTGCTGTGAATTAGATAGTGTCATGCTAAATAATGATTAACTACAACAGTCTTTTTCAAAGTTACTAGGACACAGTGCAACTGAAAATGAGATTTAAACTACGGTGAAAGGTAAAGATGGGTTCCTCCTCTGTTTTTTATAGGAATATTACAGGAATCCTTTGATTAGGGAAAAATCTTTAGAACAAACCAAAATATCTCAGCAATGCAGAAACCCGTTATATTTTGAAACAGCTTTTAACATATAATGTTTTGCATTTGTTTTTAAACTTTTTTTTTTCCTTTTGCATTTGTATCTGTTCATTTCTCTACTTCTTTTATTTAAGAAAAAGATGACCTAAAGACTCAGATTGACAAACTGTGGCGAGAAGTAAATGCTCTGAAGGAAATGCAAGCGCTACAGACAGGTAAAGCAGCTTATATCAGTCAATGGCTTCCAAAAGCTATCATTGCCCTTCCTCTCTCCTTCACTTCCACCCTTCTCTTTAATGGGGATTTGTGACTGAGAAATAAAACTCCTTAAGAGCATGGAACACCACAGCTGCAATGGTGAGCCAAATACTGAAGGAAGCAGTCAAGCAAAATTAAGTTTGAATTACTGATGTACAAGTGACAATGCTTCACTAAGAGCAAGAATTAATTTAGAGCAAGAACTACTTTTGCCTTCACTATGCACAACCCCAAGCTGTGATTTTAAGTGTAATCAAAGGCAACACAATGATGATTGCTGGGTTTAAGAGTTTAGATGTTCAATGAATTAGGTCCCCAGCTTTGACATGAACATGGGCTAACTATCCAGGCTAAAACATTCAAGGAAAAGACTAAGAACACCCCTAAGAGAAAGCTAAAAGGAACTGAGCCTTTTAAAATTGTGCAATTTTCAATATTCAAACGTGAATGCTGCATAAAACTTCAAAGTACTACCCACTGTGAGTTCAGAAATATCCTGTATCAATGTGCAGAGTCTTTCAAGTATTTAAACAGCCAGATGGAAATTTCCAAAAAATAAGGGTAAATACACATGCACCTACTAGACAGTTGTGCTTTTTCACAGATGTTGACACAAAAATTGGCATTTCAACATGTACAGGAGGACACTACAGAGGAAGTTACATCATTCACATGAAACAGAATATATTTTTCTTAGGGATGGTAAAATCTGGGTTGTCCTGTTTTACATTTTGAGTTTTACAAAATACTTATTTCTTTAAATAAAAAGTCAAAGAAGACTTCAGAAGTTTCTTAAAAGAGGGAGCCTGTGTTAGACAAGTAACTCTTGTTTGTAAGTAATTCTTGTATTGCTTCCAGAAGGAGCTTGAGAGCAAGCATGCAGTGGCTTAGAAATGAAACCAGAGCCAGGAGATTTTCTTTCCTGAAAGATACTTATTTTGAGCTATACTCTAAATTCAGAAGCCACACTGTTCAACTGGATTCCAAATTTGGCATAAAGAAATCTATCACCCCTCTATCTCTAACTGTGTTTATTAAGGGCCTTATGAGACTTAAAAAAGCAGCTGCTTTTTTAGCTTATGGACATTTCCCAGACACACATTACTTGAGTTTCTTTTGAAGCATACATATATATATATATATGTATAATACTGGAAGCGTTCTTCTTTCTCTTGCTTTTCCTCAGGCTCCTTTCTACACAGCATGAAATGTTGCCAAATGCTTTTTTGCAACACATACTTTCTCCCTAAAGAGAGTCTCCATTATTACTGCAACATTGTTGAAGTACATAAGGTCTTGCTGATCTTTCCCATGAATATAACCTTGTTAAAGAATTCAATATTTAGCAAATACATTAATTACTTTTCTTTGGTCATTATTAGTTGGAAAGGACAAAATTTGAAGGATAAGCCCTAATATAAAAAGATGACCTTAAAAGTGAAGTTGGGGAATACAATGAAGACTGCAACTGGAAATACCAAAAAGCTGAGACATATAGGACACAGTCCAAAGTGTATTTCTATATCCTGTTGATCAGATGCATAATTAGTTTTTTACAAGAACAGATGACAGGCTTTAGAAGCAGATTATAGAAAACACCAGGACAGAAGATGTTTATATTGTTTCACAACATATTTCTAATGTAAGTACAAGATGAGTTTAAACAATAAATGGAATAATCTGGATGTAGTCACATGCAGGATTCTAAAAATAATTGCTCCAAGAGTTTATTCAAGGCCCTTGGCAACCTGTCTCGGCTCAGAAGGAACATCCCTTCAAGGAGGGCTCTCTTCTTGCAAGTACTTTTCTTGGCAGAATCAGTTTTTCATATCTCTGCATTAGAAGAGCTGGAAAGCAAAGTTTACAGATTCACCCCTGCAAGCCTGCCCACAGAGACCTTGGGCTGGAAAAACCCTGACAGCAGTTCTGCAAGGCAATTTTCATTACAGAGCATATGCCAAATTAATGTTCTAGTACATTTGGACTTTACATCAAGACTTTCTGATATTTTCCAGTAAAACTAAAAGCAAACAGATTTATAAATGCAAATGTTTAGATTATTTGATTCAGATTGCCATGCAAGCTCAGAATAAGCATACACTTTTAAAAATGTTTATAGATTTAAGTCCTTCAGCTCATTTGAATTTAGAGTTTGAAGGAATAGACTTTGCTGGAAAGACCAGAAATGAAAAACTGTGTGAGGTGAATGTGTACTCTTCTGCAGGTGGAAATATAATTTTATCAATCACCCAGAGATTCATGCTATGAATTTCAAATCAATATTTTCCTGGTGAGGAGGACACATTTAAAAGAGCACTTTTCTGACCTGCCTTTGTTTGACTGGAATTAGGCTTAGTTAATCCATAAAACTTTTCATATTTAGGATATTGCAGAGCCAAAGAAAAGACCTTTAGATCTATCTCTTTACTGTAAAGCCAAGTATAGATTTCCTGATGACCAGATCACATTTGCCAACAGTAGAAACATCCATACCTCATCCATTCTATCAGCTGATGAAATAAGGTAAAAATGAATGAAAGCAGAACTATTTGCTAAAAGAAGATGTAAGATACACTGACAACAGGCCTGGGTTATATTTTAGCATTCTGAAAGAGCAAAACAAAACAATAAATCCTTGTGAGAACTACATTGCTGGAGTGACTCTGGGGCTCAAGGTCATGCCTAAGGTTTATCAGCATAAACACAAGGAAGATTGTCCAAAACACTTTATGGTGTTAAGATCACAGCTATGTCTGTCCTTCCTCTTAAATGCCTGAAGCAGTTATAAAAGTGTGCTGTGCTTTTGGATAACCCTTGTAGTCCAAAGTGCTCTGCAGAGTGCCTGTGAGCAGTCTGTTCAGACTTCCCAAAGGCACACTCACA